>CM050404.1:1302897-2502897 GCA_027580255.1 Therioaphis trifolii
ATCTGTAAGAAACTGACTTTTTTATGCACGCAATATAAATTTCATATAAATTTCAAGTCTCGAAGGGTAGTAAGGGGTTTTCGAGGGTGCTGATTTCGAATCTTTTTTCAGTTTTTCAAAATTCAAGATGGCGGGCCCAATATGACGTCATTTTTTTGTAAAAATTCTTTAAATTCGATAGAATTTCGTTCTGAGATGGGTTTCAGGTACATGATTATAAATAATGTTTATTTTTTTATTTTTTTTTTTTTTTAATTTTTGACTCCAATTGACAGTTATTACAATTGAAATATTTTTGTAATTCTATTATTATTAATAATTGTCGATGAATATTTATCGATAGTGAATAAATAAATTAATTAAACTCTACTATCCCTCTTACAGTTATAGAATAATTCTTCTCAAGAGAAGTTGTTTGTATGGTACTTGCTGCCGAACCGGTTATTATACTGTTATGAGCACTGTCAACGTAGTGGAATACCGAGATTTATTTCACGCGGATTTGTTTGCGTTTAGACAGAACGTGAATTATTCCTCGATGTGCAACGTCGTGGGGGTGCCGGTCGGCATGTTCATAGGTTCCGTGTGTTTCACGTTACTGGTGTCGGAGAAATTCAGCCGGCAGATCTGGCAAAGCGCGCCCCGGCTCCGGAGGACTCGTGACAATGAAAAGTACGGCAAATCGGAACTTTACACCGCGTGTTTTTCTTCTACGCTTAAATGTTTACGCGATCGATTACACACTACTGTCGGCCGGTATGAGCAATAATAACCGGTATGATAATATCGTTGAACGCAAACGTCCGGTCCGTCGTGTCTGTGACACGAGCGCGTTATACGATTTTGTTTCATATTGATTATTAATCACATCGCTAATAGTGTCGACGGTTATTGGTTATTACTCGTAATGGACGCGCATTTAAACGGCGAATCAGCCGACAACATCGCGACATAGGATTGCGTTTAAATATCTAAAGTCCAATGTCTATGAAAAAAAAAATGAAAATATTTTTCCTGTTCTCGGAACAAATAAAAATTTTTCGACATCGATGTTACGTCGCTCTAATTATTATTATGTAATAAATTAATGATTGCATTGTTGCGATTCATCATACTTTCATGACATGTGCACTCGATAAAACACGTCACGCGAGGGGTCACTCGATTTTGTGAACAGTGAACAATATTATTTCATTTCGTAAAACTACACGATTCATTTATCGAGCTCACGCGTCCAGTGGTTGTACAGGTACACAGCCGCTATGATTGACACATACATTTCATGTTTTTTAGGTTTTTTGTGTTGTTTGGCTTCGTTTATTTTGCTAGTGACGTTTTCTGTCGGATTCTTCAAAAAGGAAAAGCTCCGAACGGAAGACCGTCATAAGAAAATCACCGTGTTCCAGAACTATAAACTGTTATGGGACGTCTTGAAAGTGCCGGGTATAAAAGTGTTGGCAGCGGCTTTGCTGACGACAACGGTGAATATTAATAAGACATTGCGTAACAATATGGTAAAATAAGGTGCAAATACGATTTGACGAATACATATTTATTGACATCACGGCCATAACACAACACGGTTATTTCGATCTTTGACGGATAATAATAATACTTTAAAAACGTTCGGTTTCGTCGCGGTTTAAATATGTTTACGAGAAATCGATGCTTTTACAAAACAATGCACGTTGCTGTTTTAGCTCTCGAGGGATCAAAATAACATCTGAACTCGTGTGTTTCGTTGTTGACATCGGAGTGACATAATAAATCGCGTTGATTATGATATTTCAGTTTGGCTTCGTCGGAACGGACAGCGTGTCACCCTTGAAGTTGATCGATGCCGGCGTGTCTAAAGAAGATATCATGATGATCTCGACGGCGATGTATGCTGTGAAATTTGTAATGCCCGTTTTCGTGAACAAATACATCATGGGTCCGGATCCAATGAGTTATTACATGATAATGACGCCTAATAGGTAACTCCATTTCAGTGTCGAACGTTTATCAACGGCGTTGAGATTTTTTCAGGTTTTATAGTGTAAAAACGTATGGACTATACACACATTGCCAACGCGCATGAACTTGACAAACAATCAAAAACTCAAAATGTTCAAATTAAGTCGTTGAGTTTTTCAAAACACTTTGAGGAACCATTTGGCTTGAGTTTTTATTTTTTTTTTAATTATTAACGATGAATGACTTTTGATTCGATATTTTGACGCTGAGATTGTTCTTCAATTTCGAGGAAAAAACTCGATATTAATAAATACATTTATCACTGTGACGTGAACGTAAAAGGGAAAAGATTTCGTGAATTCTATACCACTGTTAACCACGGTCGTGCGCGAGAAAACAATTAACATAATAATGTTTCGAGACCTTGCTGAGCAAAAAGTCACGTGTTTTGATTTACACTGTAGACGTATGGAATAAGAAATGGTAGTGGCCCTGTTTTTCCTCCGATATGGTAAACCGCTTGGGTGGTTGGCTATCTGTGCTGACAGCTAATAAAATTTTCCACCCGATGACTCCACAGACGATCACGACAGAATCGTGAAATTGTTATCGATTATTAAAGACGAGACGTCACTCATACGTAATGATATTTTCAAAAATAAAAATGTTTACTCCTTTTTGACCTAACACAAGAATGTTTTAAATATTTAAAATATGTATCTTTGTTGACCGAGCGAATAAATTTGTTTTTAATTTTAGATTACTCTGGGGTATTGTTTTCGCAATATTCGTTTATTTCACACCGAGTTACTTACACATACTGAAGTAGTTAATGTGCGAGTTTATTACAACCTGTCATTAGGAGTTCTCTACTTAATAAACGAGGTAAGAACAAGTTTTAAATACTATTGTAAATTATTTGTATTCGTAAATCTCAGATGGAGATACGTTACTCCATTATCGTCGTTCAAAATGTATACCACTAATGACTGTATGGAATGATTTGGATTTGGAACTATCGTGATTTGATTTATCTAGGTCGAATGCTTGCGGCAGTGAATCTAAATACACTTTAAAGTTAAAATATCATCAAATAAAATATTTAAAAAAAAAAGTTTTAAAATTTCTCAGTAAACCAAGAGAAACTTGCCATTTTCGTGCCACTAATTATTCATCAACCGAGCCCCTTCGTATGCCAGTGTGAACTCGAATTTCCATTTATTATTATTATTTATTATTTTTGGCTTGAGTTTTTATTTTTTTTTTAATTATTAACGATATCTTCATTTGAAATTAATATCCATTATAACTGTTCTGTCAATATTATTCCAACCATAACATAATAATAATATACACTAAGCATGCTTCTTTGAGTCTAATTAATTATAAATATACAATATTCTTGTACAAAAAAAAAAAAGAAAAAAGCACAGTCGATAAATAACAATAATAAATAAACGAGACGTGTATTCGATTCGGGTAATCGGCTTAGGAAACGATCGATTTTCTCACATCAAAGTAATCAACCGTTTTTTCGTTTTTAGATGATGACTTTCTTTATGATGTTGGCTCTACGCGCGTTCTTTTGTCAAATCAGCGATCCCCGTTTCGGCGGCACGTACATGACGCTGTTTAACACCTTTTACTTTTTGGGTTGGCTTGTACCGAATACTTTCGTGTTAAAACTGGTCGACGTATTGACGTTCAGTGAGTGCTCGGTCGACGTCCAGAACTTGTGCACTTCGTTGGACTTAAAAAACGTAAGGCGTCCTGAATATAATGCAATAGTTTTATCATTTCTATGCTTTGTGATCGCAATATCGATCAAGAGTCAAAACACGTCACGAACGTTTACAAACGGTCCAAATCTTTTTTAGACTTGCAAATCGAAGAGAGGAAGTTGCGTAGCGTACATGGACGGATACTACATAGTGATGCTCGCGTGCATTACCTTCGGATTCATCTGGTACGGCATTTTCAAAAACGTCATTAAGAAATATCAATCAAAGGGCCTTTTCGACTACGTGGTACACGACCAGCGATCTGCCGACACGAAAGAAGTGAACGAGCCGTGCATCACTTCCTCGGCTTGATTGTATATTACGCGTGCTATATCGGTTTACTTTTAATTTTGTTTTATCTGATGAATAATGCATTATACGTATTAAGTATTTTTTTTTTTACTCAATCACAAATTTTCATTTTTTTTCTACACTCCTTCCTTCAAACGCTGCATTGTTTTCCGAGTCAACGTATTCGGGAACCGCCACATCATTGAAACTCAGTATCTAATTGTTTTCTATGGATTTTTTTGACCTTTTGTCTATCATAGACAAATTCGTTTCAGCCCTCATCGCAAGTAAAAATTTAGGAAAATAGTATACATACTAGTTTTTTATTAATTTAATTGTTTGTGCATTATTTCCCTTTCTACGTATGATATTTTATCTCAAAAATAGTTTTTAAATGTAAAAAAAACCCCAAACCCAAAAATAAAATAATACGATTCTGGTTTCAAAAAAAAAAAAAAAAAAATTCAAAAAATGCATACGAATATATCAGTATTTAAACACCCCTCCAGGTCTATGAATTCTACTAAACCACATTATTTGTGCAAAGTATAATAAACATTGTACGATCAACCAGCAATACTTGTTATTTCGTGATTATGAACATATTCAATGTGTTTTGAGATCGGCTTGGAGGTCGACTGACGTGCTTGATATATCATACCACGCGTAGATTCAAAGGGGTCAATACTCCCGTAGACTCTGGTGAATTCTAGTACGTATAAAAAAAAAAAAATGGCTTAAATTTAAATTTGTTTTTGGCAATATCTTCTTCGGTTTTTAAGGACCATTGAGGCCCGTTACCTCAACTCAAAGCCGCTTCCACCCGTCTCTATCCCTGTGCTACTTTTTATCCATCTCTCGTATTCCGATCTTTGTTAAATTCTTTTTCACTTTGTCGGTCCATTTGTGTTTTGGTTTGCCTATAGTGATCTTGTCCCACGGGGTTCACATTTCGACATCTTAACACCGCTTTCATCGGACTCTTTAACCTCCATACGTGATCAACCCACACGATTCTTCTACACTGTAATATTTCTACTATGGCTGATTTTATTATGCAACTGTTTTTATTCTATATTTCTTCTTACTTCGTATTGTTTTGTGATTTTATTTCTTTTCGTCCCGTATATTCTTCTTTCAAAGATTGCTGTTTTGTCTCCGTCTCCTCTGGACGTCGGCCATGTTTCACACGCTACTTGAGAACTCGTCTGATTACTACCTTCTTAAGTGTATAATATAAGTGTATATAATTTACCATTTAATTAATACCTGTTTTGATTTGAAGATACTCGTTCATCCATTACAGCATTTATTCGCTGCGGTTGTTCATATTTTAATTTCTTCGTGATTATTATTTTTTGCATATTTATCGTATCGCCCAGGTATCTAAAACTATGCACTCTTTCAAATTTATAATTCTCAACTTCAAACGTTCGCCACGATTTTCTCGTCTAGATATATAGGGCTCCGCGGAGCACAGTTTGGGAACCGCTGGCTTAATGCTTATAGTATGTAGTTGTATATACAATATGTAGATAGTATACTACAATAGTATGTATAATATGGTCATGTGTTAACTGTCGTAACGTGTCTAGGGGAGGGGTGTTCAACCCCCCCAGAAATTTTATATATATGCCAAAATTATTACCTGGTTGAATAAATAATTTTGATGTACGCGTTAATAAAAATATTGAGCCCCACCTCGAAAAAAATTTCTACACACACCCCTGGTTACTGTAGTTACTACTTACTACTATACTTAACATGTTTCAAATGTTATTTTAAAATTTCATTTTTGTTGATAATGTATGTTAACTATAATTTATATAAAATATAATACGTTAGATTATACGTTAAAATATTATAATTTCAACTTTACAATTCAAGTTAGAAAACAAACAAGGGCGCCCTCCACACGATACTCAATACTAAACAAGTCGAGCGACTGACATCGTGTTGAACGTTGTTATTGTATTTGAACGTAGGGAATAGAATATCAGGAGTGGTCGACGGGTGCTCCACCGGCGCCTCATTTGCGTCCCGACGACGTAACCGTTTTCGGAACTCACTGCAGGTGAGCTTCAGCTGTCAAAGACCTGCTCTACCGATCACGAGTGGCCGGAATTCGCCGTATCGATGGCCCTCTTTGGGGCAGCGCTCACCGAAGTAACATGACGCGTGATATGACAAGTGACGTGTTAGTCACGTGTCATTCATCTAATTTCATATACAATTATAACCGAAAATCACTTTATCGCGCTCACCAAATCGACATGTAATTTCATGTTTAAAAATTGTTGTTGCAGAAATAATAGCGCTTGCACTACTTTTTGTCATTTGTCAAATGAAAATGCATATGCGCTAGACGGAGTGACAACGTACAGTATACAAAATACAAAGTAGAGTAAATAGTAGGTAAACAGTTCAAGTATCAAGTTAACAAAGTGTACAAGTATAAAGAACTATTTTTTTTAGAAGTACAAAAATATTTATTAGTAATTAATTGTGTTAATACACATTAAAAAATAAACTATACCTGTATAAAACCTACTAGTTATGCAATTTTGATTTTTTGATATTCATTTTGAATAGTTCCAACTCTTCAAATGTCGATTTTCCATTCTGTAAAAATTTTTAAAACGATCTGGATCATCTAGCTCTTTAAACACGGAGCATAAACCACGAGAAGAGCAATTTTTGCGCCAAAATGGATGGACCCAGTATTTTCGCACTAAAGAACCTTGATTATAATTTAAATAATTTACTAAATTTACAGCAGCAAGAACGTCTTCATCCTCAGACGACATGATGAGAAATGAAAAAAAAAACATAGAAATTATTTGTCATTAGAAAATCACGTCATTATTGTCTGAATAAAACAAATCACTTGTTACTTGTTGGTCATATCACGCGTCATGTTACTTTGGTGGGTGCCGGGCCTTAGGCATCTCCGTGACTTCGTCCATGGACCGAGGTGCTCAAAGCTGCCGATTGTTTTCGGTCACATGTTAGTAAAGACGACATTTGATGAGAAAACTATTTTCAATTAAGGTTTACCAGTAGGGTGTTCTTTTGTCTGGTCGATACGATACTCGAGAACTTTTTTGATGAACACTGGTCGACGAGGAACGCTCTCTTACCGACTCGTTTCTTTAGTGATACCGGTTCCCTTCATTTTGGCGTGAGACCGACGCGAAAACCATCGTGTGCTTTGGACCGGTAGTGTGATTCAATCCTCGCAAAACCCGAGGTCATTGCAACCACCTGCCGTTGTCATGTCACTTAAAACAAAAGCTGATCGCCTGTTGATTTATCGATTTCATGTAAGTCGATAGAGACGTGCGCCGATGCCGACAGGATCCACATCCCCGCTTTTTTTCATCCTCGGCCAAGAACGAGTGTCGTGGAAGGGGGAGGGAAATCCTGTCTGCTCATTTCACCTGTTCTTAATCGAAAACATAATTTTTCTACTTTTTTCAAATAAAAGTTTGGTTCTATAAACACTTTTGATCGTACGTAGAATCTTACTA
Organism: Therioaphis trifolii; assembly: GCA_027580255.1. Classification (NCBI taxonomy): domain Eukaryota; kingdom Metazoa; phylum Arthropoda; class Insecta; order Hemiptera; family Aphididae; genus Therioaphis; species Therioaphis trifolii. Next base: position 1,310,456 of record CM050404.1, read on the forward strand.
AATAGCCAGCACTATACGGATTGATCATACTTAAGAATCACTATGTGCGTCCATATGTATATGTCGATAAATAACGTAGAGTCAAAAAATATTAACTTAGATTTCCAAATGAAAATGATTTCAAAAAGCAAATACATTTCATTTTGTCCTAGACCAGGGGTCTTCAACCCGTGGCCTGCGGGCCGCATGTGGCCCATTTTGTCATTATTTGCGGACCGCGATCACATTTGAAAAATAACATGCATATTTTCTATTTCGATAAAATTAAAACGGCCATGAGCCATCGATATTGAAAAAATTAGGAAAAGAGCGATAAAACAAATTAAATTACCTACTCACATGTTATAAATTTTGGCTGTTTTAATAATATTAATATTAGTTTATAATTTAAAATTTAATCATGAAAATTGTAAAAGTAAAATTGAATTTTAGTATAAAACACATGTTTTTACTACGGATGCGGCCCGCGAGATTTGTATAAAATAATGTGTGGCCCTCTCCATAAAATGGTTGAAGAACCCCATCCTAGACGTTATTTTGTGTAGTGAACTAGGTAATTCACGTGAAATAATTAACGATTTGTCCAAAAATAATAGAATAGCAATCCATATACGAGACACTCGTAGATAATCAATAAATCATGTTAGTAAAAATAAAAAAATAAACAGATGGATTTAGGCTGTATGTTGATTATAAGGAGTTAAATACGAATTATTATAAAATATACATACATAATAAATAATTTACACACGTTATAAACAATTATCACACATATTTTACATCTAAGTTATTAGTCGGAATGACATGCCGTACTTATTTCTTTAGACGTTTTCAAGTATATCTTAACCGGTATGCGACTTTTATTTTAGATAAACAGGAAATGAACCCACGATATGAGCGTTATTTTTGCAAAATGATGATTTTAATGAATGTCATGGTCGGTTTATTAAATTTAAATAATTAAGTATGACCATTAATTATAAAAATTGTTAAATACTATTTATAATAAACGCTACATTACCACATTATAATAAGTTATTCATTGTTTGAACATGTCTTTATTTAAATTTTATTTCAGGATACGTAATTGTAGAGATGTAATCATTTTAAGGTTATTGCAACAGAGTAGTGGCAGTACTTTTATTTTCGGGTACCCCACATTCTCGTTGTGGCTACTCTAAACTTTAAACATCTCTATATTTTACTATATTGGTTAGTCCTAATCAAAATTTAAATAAATTATTATTTCCAAAAATAAGTGTTTCGTTTGAAAATACTATATTATTAATAGAGGTTGCAATTTGCAGAAAATCAAATTCGAATTTGCGCATTATACGGGATGAAATAACGATTTTCAAATACCCCACTCTACACTGTATGTATATAATTTCATTTACTTAATAGCACCAAATATGAGTAAAATAATTTGAGTAAAATTTCAGTGCGATTTAATCTCAACCTATTTAATTTTTTCGGTTTTTTTTTTTATTTAATCGTTAAAACCTATTTAAACTAAAGTTGAATCATACTAATAATAGACTAATAATAAAATACATGCTGACTGTACAATGATACAAATCAGAGATTGTTTGCCTCAAAATGTGTTTGTAACATTAAAATTCCTATGGTTTAGCCTACTTGATATTTCCATTTCCGAAATTAAAATATATTTGTACATTGGTTCCTACATTTTTAATCAATTAACGCCAAGTGGCGATTAAAGAACGCGCTGTTTTCAAGTTTTTAGACAAGAGTCTTGACACTATCGACCCTATGACAGAAGCCTACAGATTAATAACGATAATATCGCACAAAAGATTTTGTACGAAAACAATAATATAAGTGGTTTGAATAAATACGGACTTCGCGAATGACACGGTCCGAAAACCAAGCATCGTTATCAAGGATTCGTACGAGAGAAGTGTGTCGAAAGCGACGAAAAGGGGGGGGTGTAGTAAAAAGGTTTGGAATTATGTCGACCGACGACGTGACGTCATGGAGGTGACTGAATTCCCCGACTCCAGGACTCGCGGTGGGGGCGAAAACTTAACGTTAAAAGAGGGCGGAACTCGAAAAACAAAAGGCCCGTGTTCACACAGAGACGGCGACCTTGAAGAGCGCCGGTTGGTGGACGCCATCCAGATTGCCGGGCACGTCGAACGAGTACGTCTTCGCGTCCTCGGTCTCCGCGGCGGCCGTGTTGCGCTCCGGCATTTCAAAAGACCGGGGGCTCTCGTGGATCGGATGCCACATGAGCGGACCCACGAAAGGCCCGAATCCTTGTCTGCCCCACCAGTGCGGGCCGGGGCCCGGGGGCGCGGGCACGTCCGTCGGCGGCACGCTCGTGTCGATTATTTGCGTGGTTTCCGGGGCCACCCACGCGCGGTACGTGGCCGGCTCTCGGTGGTCCGCAGACCCGGATTTCGGGTCGGCCGAAACCTCACGTGCCGTCGTCGACGTGGAGGGGGCGGGCCGACCGCCGCAAAACGTTTCTCTCACCCACTTGGACACGACAAAGTGGTCAACCTCCGGCGCCGGCATGTCACGCCACGACGGCGCGTCGTCCGTCCCGCGCGCGTTTTCCGGTCGCCGGGCCCTCGCGTCTCTCGGGTACGGGGCCCACGCGTCTCGCGGTCGCTGGGCCCACGTACTTCGAGGACTCTGGGGCCACGCACCTTGGGGTCGCTGGGAAAACGTACCTTGTGGTTGCTGGGGCCACGCACCTTGCGGTCGATGGGCCCAGGTACCTTGGGGACGCTGGGGCCACGCACCTTGGGGTCTCTGTGCCCACGCACCTTGGGGACTCTGGGGCCACTCACCTTGCGGTCTCTGTGCCCACGCACCTTGTGGATGCTGAACAAACGTACCTTGTGGTTGCTGTGTCCACGCACCTTGGGGTCTCTGAGCCCACGCACCTTGGGGACTCTGGGGCCAATCACCTTGCGGTCGATGGGCCCAGGTACCTTGTGGTCGATGGGCCCACGCACCTTTCGGTCGCTGGGCCCACGAACCTTGTGGTTGCTGAAACCATCTACCTCGAGGTCGCTGGGCCCACGAACCTTGCGGTCGCTGGGCCCGTGCATTTTCGGGGCATTGGTCCCTCACGTCTTCCGTTTTTGGGGCCTGCGGGTCTTTCTGGCACCGGTCTCCCATGTCTTCCGGGTGCCGGGCCTTCACGTCTTTCAGAACCCGCGCGGTCGTCCCACCGTTTCCAGCCGTCAGGACAACGTCGCGGCGTTCGATCGCTTTGCGCGCTCTTAGCTCTCGCTCGGCGGCGCGGCGCGCTTCCAATTCCAGTGCGTCATTTTCTTCGGTCTTGACCAGCGAATTTCCGGCCCAGGCGAGACGTAGACGTGACGCCTGTCTAGACTCCTGGGTCGTGCCTGAAATTGCGGTCTGTGGAAAAAAAATAAGACCATATTATAATCATCACCGACGCGATTTCACTCGGGACGAAACGACGGTCTGCGAGAGGCCGCGAGACGACGAGCGACTGTAATGGTGTCGGGCGGAAGCAGTTCCTCGAGCCCGTACCCGCGTGAAAAATAAAAAGTAAATAAAGAAAAATGAAAAACTTCAACACGAAACATTGAGCCGAGTCCACACTAAATATGACGTGTCGTGGTCACTCGCGAATGATCAAGACACGCGAGGTCGTAGGCAGAATTTTTTTTTTCGGAGGGAGCGATTTTTGATTAGATTACGATGTATTTTAGCTTTAGAGTTGAAATATCCAACTATTCCACAAAAATCGACGCGAAAAAACTCAATTTAAAAAGTTTTAAAAAGTCTGATCTGACAGACGGCTGCATGAACGGATCCAATGATGATATCGTGTCGGATTTTACCTGTTTTTCACTAGCACTCGTGACGTGAAACCGAAACGTATCGGGTACGACTTGTTTTCGTCGGGGAAAAAAAAAACAAAAAATAAATCAAGAGTCAGTCGAGAGCTACGCGTGTTTGACACTCGTGGCTTCTGCGGTACGCAGACCAGACGGTCACTGCAGCACTCTCTGTGCGATCGCTTACCTCGTAGTGGTTTTCAACGTCCGTCGGCGTCCGCTTGTTCCGGGCCACGTGCAGGTTCAGCAGGTTCTCGAACGCGCACGAGCCGTGCAAGCTACAACCACAATCTGCGAATGCGGAGAAAACGCGAGTTTTAGCATCGAATTAGTGTATGCGTTTGATTATTTTTCCCTACGAGCTCCTCTCCGTGTCCACGGACGTGAGGCGTTAGGATGATAATTATTACATCGATCGAAATAATATATATGAGATACACACGCGCGTAGCGTACTTACCGCTGCATTTCACGACGTCCATAATGTTCCAGATACGCGACTCGCATAAATTGCATTTCGACAGGAGCACAGAGATCCCCGAAACCGACTCGGTTTCCACGTGAGCGCAGAAAGCCATTTCTTCGCGCGTCGCTCGTGAGATATTATTCGGTTTATTTTCGTATACGTACGTTATATGTACGTATATTTAAAATTCAAAACAAACCACAAGAATTAGAGAATTATCGAAAATGTATTGTATAAATCGAATATGTTAAACTATGCTTTTGAATGATGAGGTTTTACTCTCGTTAGACAAGAAAAGACGATTGCAAGAGCAAATTGCGTTTTGCTATCGACTAATCAATAAGTGAAATAACTGTTTTCACCGTTAATATCGGTTATTGTTGATTTTATACAATCCGTATCTCATAGTGACTAAAACACGCGATGTTCAACAATATGGAATAGCCAACATTTTTTTATTGTGATAGTTAGGTATATGAATTAAAAGTTATTTATTTTTACGGCTTTTGAAATGAAACATTAATTCCCCGGAGAAATTTTTGATTTTGATTTTTTATTTTTCATTTGAAATATGTACTTTTATAAGGGATATTTTAGCACTTATACATAATGTCGATCAAACTTACTTCGGAAATAAGATCAATATTTACAATCAATCTTTTATTAAAAAATGCATTTTTTTTTTTTGTATTGTAATTTGCACAACTGAAACAATGGAGTTATTTCTTAACATAATTTGTACTACTTACCTAGTATAATATTATGCTTTATCTCTGACCTATTTTTCAATTACCTTACCATAATTTCATAAATATTTACCCTGGTAAACAAGAACTCCCCTGTCTTAAACCTAATGTGTTACTGTTGTGCTGTTGATAATATTTTCTATTCGTGACGTGACGTAATTGTGTATTGGCTTTCAAGGATAATTCGTCCAAAAATTACTTCCGGAACTATTATATATGTTGGGAAATTTACTAACTCGGTATTTAAATCCGTGTATCTGCATGCAGTGGTGATACTCTTAGATTTTTTTTTATTGAAAATTATATGTGGAACATCCATTCATAATTTGTATTCATTCTGAATACTGCGATGACGCAATACACATACTTATACTAATAGTCAAAATATAAAACGCTAGCAATATTAAAATATTATAATTATTCAATTTATCAAATCATTAATAAAGTATTTGATATGGTGCATTGATTATTTTAAAAACAGGTGCATACAATTAATTTACTTTTATAATGGTGCGTTAATATGTGAATAGATTGTTTTTAATGAAACATGTGTTCGATGTATTACATAATAAACCGTTTATATTAATGTATGTACGGATAAATACAATTTAATTAAGATTTGAACAGTTTATGTTTCGTGCATTCTCTCCGCAATCTTCCGAAGTTCCTCTTCTAAAACAATGCAATGATTTCATTTGAGTACTAAGTTATTCAAAAAAATAATCAGGAAGTTTTTTTTTTCCCCGTTCCGTTATTGACGATAATTGGTTCCTTTTTTATAATAATATTTGTGCATGAAAACCTTTAAATACATTACAAACACGCACAAAAACACACAAACACACACACACACACACACACACACACACACACACACACACACACACACACAATTAAAATATGATTTATTTTGATATTTTCAATTATTAATAAGATTATTGGATAAGTGAACATTGGCTATAATAATGCTTTTGACTAAAATGTGGTGATTTTTGATACCGGACCACAATGAATAGGGACGTAAGGAAAGGGTGACCGTTATAATATTAAAAAAATAAATAAATAAAAATACAAGACTACCGATTTATATGCAAATGACGGGCCAGCAGCACCGCCGTACTAATAAAATCAAAACAGACAATAGTAATAATTAGGCCAAAGAAGTTATAGGATTTGCATGTTTTTTTCTGAGCCTTTATTTCATAGCATACCAAGTTATAAATATATGTCATATTCCCAAAAGGTGGGATATTAATGTTTTTTTTTGCATATTTTTACATATTTTGACAATATTTTCAACAAAAAGGCATATTTTGTTGTTATGTGCATATTTCATGCATATTTTACATATTCAAACAATTTCTAGAGAAAAATTACCTAATTGATTGATTAAAAACTTTATGTTATTATATTATTACATGCGTTGTGTCAGTGTAGACCAGTGTTTCCCAACTGGTGTTCCGCGGAACCTAAGGGTTCCGTGAGCCGGTGCCAAGGGTTCCGTGAAAAAAACCTTGTGCCGGAAGTATCCGACAACCACTCATTTAAGTGTACAACATATATGTCAGCATTACTATTGTAGAAAAAATATGGGGGTTCCACGAAAGTTCAAGCTCCTGAAAAGGTTCCGCGAGTAAAAGAAGTTGGGAAACACTGGTGTAGACTATGGTATGTACGTATAGGTTACTATCGTAGGTGCCCGCATTCAATCTTTATTTTGTGGACATTCAGATAATATTTTTTCGATTAATTTTTATCGAAGAACGTAATCTTTATAATTTACTACTAGATACTAAAGAATTTTGAATGGCAATTAGATATCTATATTATATGTTATATCAACATTATTATGAATTTATAACGTATCCGTTGGTAATGTTGTTAGTATGGTTTTCAGTGTCGTCCGATACGTAACTTCGCGCCTTGTTTCTTTGCTGTGTTTGCCGTACTTATATTTTTTCCTTTACTGTTCGCATAGTGCCGAAAATAAATGGAAATATATTTTATAAATATGTGAAACAGTTTGGTGAATTTGCTACTGATGGTTCTATGCTTTACTGTACGATTTGTGAAATTGAGGTAAGCGCTGAAAAAAATTCACAGTAACTCAACATATAAAAACAAATAAACACGAATGATTATTGGCTCGTCGAAATAGACCAGCAGAAAATAAACAACAATTTATATCATAAACGTTCAACAAAAAATCTGTTTTTTCACATGATTTATGCAAAGCTATGATGTGTGCAAACATTCATTTTCATAAAATTTCTTATGTTCAATTCCGATCGTTTCTTGAAAAATATACTCTTAACGACATTCCTAGTGTGTCTGCGTTGAGAAAAACGTATACGAATTATTGATATCAAGAAACTATGCATCAAATTAGAAAAAAAACGTTGTTGGAAATAAAATATGGGTTTCTATAGATGAAACAACAGATGTACAAGGAAGATATATTGCAAATGTAATTATTGGAACTCTGCTGAAGGATGGACCTGGCAAAATATATTGAACACTGAAATTCTAGAAAATGCCAATTTTTCTACAAACTCTTTGACAGCTCAATGTGTTTACTGTGGCCCAATGGTGTTCATCACGATGACGTACAACTATTTTTAAGTGATGCAGCGCCGTACGTGAAGAAAGCAGGTACAACTATTAAAACCCAGTACTCCAAGATGATTCATATTGCTTGTATGGCACACAGATTACATAGATTGGCAGAAAATATTCGGAGTCATTTTCCTAGAGCAGATAAATTACTAATTAGTAGCAAAAGGAAAGCAATTATTTTTAAAAGCCACTTCGCGTGTTTTATTGTTTAAAACAGAAGCTCCTGGAGTCCCCCTTCCTCCTGAACATGTACTCACACGTTGGGGTACTTGGATCGAAGCTACTTCTTATTACTGCCAATATTTTAAACAAATACGAGATATTATGCAGCATTTTGATTTTAACGATGCTGCAACTATAAAAGAAACTCAAGCCCTTCTAATTGAAATTTCAATGGAACCAAATTTGACTTTTAAAAATCCAACTATGGATTTTTACCATCAACAATAACTAAATTAGAATCTCAAGGAGTATCATTAACTGATTCAGTAACAACAGTGTTGTTTACAATAAATAAATTGGGTGAAGTTACTGGCGATATTGGAATGATGTTAGAGTTATGATCGCCTCCTCGTAAATAAGTTCTGGACCCATAAATATCATAGTTTATAGTACTTATCTTTAGTTTACGGCTTCATGAGTAAAGCGCAGAATCTATTGGTTTTACAGTGACGTTTATATTTCGCTGCGATTAAATTTTCGACTATTAGATTTTGTGGGTGCGCGACAAATTATCCCGTCCAATATCTAACAGTTAAAATGTCTCGCTCGAAAATATCCCATCAAACACATTCTAATGTGCACTGTGCAGACATTGTAATCAAACGGTTATGTCGTACAATTATCTCACTCACTATCAATACACTGTTTTATCGTGTTTTTAGTAAAATCAATATATATTATCATACGTAATATTTCAATAGCACGCGAGCAAAAAATACCGTAACAATTTTGTTATTGAAATAATGTTTGTTTTGATTCCTCTGCAGTTGCACACTATACACATCTACTTGGCGTATGATATAACATATAATCCATGCATTTGTATTAAATTAAATTTTTTCTTTTCAATTTTATTCGTTCACTTGTTTGTGAAATTATAATTATCATCATTATTTTAATTAGATGTAAGAGAAGTAGTAAACGCGTGTCGATTTTTAAAATGCAAACAGCCGGGTGTCCACACGCGATGAATTTAAAAACTACTCGTGTTACACTTTTTAACAAAACAAAACCGGTTCACAGTCAATAGACATTGCAGATAAAATACTGAAAACTCGTGCGTTAGCTGTAGTTAACGCACAGTCCACTTTGACGGACGTTTTGGAGTTTTTCATCGACCTCTTACCTATATAAAGATGTACTCATATAAAAACTACCGGTACTGACTTGCTGTAATAGATCACAATTGGTATACAAATGCAAACTCACCTACATTTTTTTTACACGTAAAAATACCGTGCCGGTTAAGCTAAAGTGTTTTTGATCTTATTCGAAAATGTACCATTTCAAAGTCCGTGAAGAACGCACTAGAGTACGATATTTTTTTAATTTTTTTTTTAATACGGTGAATAATCTCGAGTAACGTAAACAAAAAAAAAAAAATAATAATAATAATAATAATAATAAATTAAGTAAAGAATCTGTTCTGGTTTTGTATCAGAATCCTGCGCGTACGAAATCGTTTATCATAGACGTACTACATCGTCTACGATAATTCAGGTGCAAATTAAAATATCAAAAATTTACTCGAGTTTTAAATACCGCGATAAATCGAGTGAAAACGTCATCATCCTGCAGGGTGCATCCGTACCATAGAATTTGGTCTCGTGGGCGGATGGAATTTACCATAAAGTCGATCGGTACTCAATGTCGGACGTAAAGAGCGTAGCGACGTAGGTATACTGCAAAAACGAAATGCGAAAAAATGTTGCTGCGATCAGAGTCCGACACCAGTACGGTGCGTGGGTATCACGCGTCGTACGACTCATCGTGAAACAGGAGTTCAATAAATAAGACACTGTCGTTTGTTGAACACATACATTTAATTAAAAATAATGGAACATTGAATAGTATGATCACAATCGATTGTACAGTTCCGAGAGTCGATTGTAAATGTTTCTCATTACGAGACGTATAGTTTTCCTCGCAATGAAAAAACACTGAACTGAAAAAGGACTGATTAATTTTTTAAACAAAATATAACAAATTACACGTTATCACGTGATAGCGTTTTTTGAGCGGCCGTCGTATCGATTACGGTAATTTGAAACGCGTAAAATTAATTTACATTCCTATCCAGTCCTTTCTTTCCGTGACGTTCGCACGATAGTAATAATTAAATCGACAAATAATATTGATAATTCAAAAGTAAAAATTATAAATAACGTACAAAACAAAAAAATAATAAAATAAAATAAAAATGAAAATTATCGCGAACATACATCGTGACACGAAATTTTTATAATATAGATATATTTTATTTTTTTTAAATTTAAAGGTATAATTACGAGAAAATAAATTAAAATCTCTCGTATAACTACTCACAGAGTCGAATCGTAATGGGAAAATATTCGTAGTCGGCAAAAATGGTTTTAATCAAACCTTATTGTGTTTTGGTTGATTTTTCCCCAGTTTCCCGTCTCATACTTGCTTCTACTCACGACGTTATGCGAAAGCACACCTGTCCGTGTCGTAGCACTGTTCATCGTTTTCATATTTTCCCTCCCGTCGGCTCGTCTCACACCGAATGCGCTGTGTTTCGATTGTGAACGTATCGTAGCACGTGAGAGGGTTGAATTTATTTATACCACGTTTTGTTATCGTTTTGAAGTGAACGTCCAGCGGAGTTTTTAACCACTACCGATTCACGCGGATTTCAATGACACCAATTCCGCAGAACACATGGGCACGTAGTCCCTTTTCGGTGTTCCCTAAACGCAAGCAGCGAACGTTTGTTTCCTTCAATGTTTCTTATACATTTTGAAAAATATCCTAATTAATTATTTAATACTTCCATATTTTGTTATGTTTGAATAGGTTAACAATTAATACAAATAACTAATAAAAATCGTTCTCATAATTATAATGTTCAGGCTGCATAATAGGGAAAATATGCTTGTATTAAAAACACAATATGATATTCGATACAAATCGACAGGATGAAATTGTATAGTTGATTTGCTTTTTAAGCACTACAATAACAATTTATTGATGAACGGGTGCAACATTTGTTTAAATTTAACAATACTTTTAATAAGGATTTTTTATTTATTTTCTTTTTTTTTTTTTATATGTTAAAATACGATTATTTTTCGGTTAATTTACTAAAGTCGTCCATAGCCCGTATCAAATAAGACATTTTCAAGCATAATCAAATGAAAAGACGTTTACATTTTTCAGCGTTCCTAAAAGGAGTCACATTCTAGTATGAGAAATAGATAAATTTGACTACTCGTCCAATGTAATACAACTAAATCGGATGTGGGCTACAATGCGATCGGTCGATTACTACTACAAACTCATAACTTACCTGCCTTGAGTTATGGAACACTAATACATTTTTTAATTTTATTATGTCGTGTTTTAGTTATTAGATATTTGATGAAAATAATTTACCGTTAAATTTAGATTTAGATTAATCATAACATCGGTTTTCTCCTTAAAACAACGCCAATACTCAATCCAGCATAATGGAGTTTTTCATCAATCGCCTTTGAGCTTAAAATATAGAGCTACATTCTATACTTTCTACGACGTACAATGTTCGTGAAGACGCTATTGATTTTTTTTAAATTTTTACAATTTCAAGATGACTAAGTCAAGTGTGAAATATATATATTCACAATCTGAACCATTTAATAATATTATAATTTCAGTTCAATAATACAAAATATGTTGTGAATTCTTATTGTTTTATTAATAATTTCTTTTCCATTTATAACTACACACTTCCAAAGCCGGCCAATTCATCTAGTTGTAATAAATTATTGTTTTTCATTAACCAAGCCTTGGCTAAATTCAATAAAAAAAAAACATTTTCCTTCCCATTTTTACAGACTTAGGACTGTCTGTAATAAATACAGGTATGGTTAAAAATGTTTTTTTTTTTTTTTTGGCCATTTTGAATAATTGTATAATGTACTATTTAATATTTTTAAGTTTGAATAGATAAAACCATTAAAGCTAAGTTCATGGTAATTAGTTATTAAATTTTGATATTTTGTGATTTTAATGTTGTAAGATTAATTCAACGTTATAATATATGTAATCAGATGATCAGTACATTTCTTACATACTCAAGTGCTTTATTCATATATTTCTTTGGGCGATATTCTATTTTAAATGGTGAAATTATAATTATTAACGAACTCTTACGCTTAACCATTATTGGAAAATACTGTAAAAGTTCTGAAAATGTAAGTAATTTAGTCCAAATCACTGCAGTAACCGGCCATCTCAGCAATTACACGTTGGAATTTAGTAAATACTATTTATTATGAAAATAACAAAGAGTAATGAATTTTCAGAAGATTAGGCATTTAAATCGTTATTTATGAGGTTGATAGTTTGATAAATACAAGAATTTTAAATTTAGAGTAGTAGTGTCAAAACGAAGAGGATTCCACCTCTTACTCAACATGTATTTTTACCATCATAGGCCATTGCTCTATACTAAAATGCTTTTATATATTTTAAACCATATAATATACAATATACATATTACTTTAAAAAGTGAGACCGTTAAAAATAATATAATTATTGTATATAAACCATCAATAATATCAAATAACAATTATTATTTAAATAACTATAATTATTATTTGATGTTATATGAAAAAGTTTGGATTTTTCATTGTTTTAATCATGGACTTCACATACATGCATTACAATTTATTATTTTAGATCAAAATACGTAATTATGGTTATTCAATTAGTTGACATTTTTTTGAATTATGTATTAAAAAATTTGGTTTTTTATTTAATTTGATCATATTATGAAGTAAAATTCCGGTCAAAATGGCAAGTCAATTTCTTCAAAAACTAATTGAAATGGAGAGCGTAAAAATTGAAAATTTTCAAAACAATTTTTTTCGATCGTTGAAAATATATCTTAAAATAAGAAATACATGTTTATTTGAAAACGGTATCGCAAATGTATGTTATTAAAAATTAATCTAGGAATCATTATTAAACTTTTGATAAATACTACTGAAAACTTATAACTATTGCCTAATCATGTTTTGATCATGCAACGATGGATTTACCGTTAAATAAGTTATTTAACTTAATGTATGAACACCAATTTATTGTCAATTTAAATGGTTTCATAAATTTGAGACGTACATAAATTAGCTAATAGAATGATAATAGTACACATCATGAATACGGTTTATAACACAACAATTGTGTAACAAACCGTCAATAACATCAAATAATAATTATTATTCAAATTAAAATACTTACTATTTGATGTTAGACGAATTTTGTGGAAGTTTTATTTGATTCAAATAATAAGTTTGCTTAATCTAAATTCATATCAGTTACATTAACATTAATGTCACATATCTTCATTAAAATTAGTCAAAATTCGTACTACGTCAATTGATTCCGATCGATTAAAACATATCCTTAATTATTAAGTAATACATGGTAGTTTGAAAGAGTTATCAAAAAGTTAATGTAATTACAACTTCATTTCAGAATCATTTTTAAACTTTAAATAAGTCCTATTGAAAAATGATTGACTTAACACGTTTTGATTACGCACCAAAGATAAATCTTTAAATTAATTACGAGTAGTTGATTCAATTAATTAACACTAAGCGCGGCAATCGATACGGTTTTACGAATCAGAGTCTTACATAGATCAACTGATAGATCGTTAACAGAACAAATTGAGAACATAAATGTGTAGTTTAAAACAAAATGAATAGCAGACAATACAATACTAAGTTACATAATAATATGAACCTATTAGAGTGAATGAATAATAATTATAGTTGGAAACAAGTTAGAATGTACATTAATAGTTCTACGGGAAAATACGGGCGCATGTAAATTCCACCGATCGAACCTTTTTTACCATATTTTTATGTAAATTCCACCGGTACATTTTTTCTACCTGAAAAAAAAATGTGAATTCCACCGGTACCTTTTTCTTACCGACATTTTAAATGTAAACTCCACCGATCCAATTTTTAATAAATTTTTTAGGATGTATTTTGAGAAAGAACCATTTAGAATTACCCAGAAGACACCACGAGGAGGCGGTTCAAATTATCTTCCAAAAATTTTATTCTACATTTTTTTTTAAATTTATTTATTATATTAAAATTTAGGCTTGTAATGATGAGAAGCTGCTTTAACGAATTCCATTATAGTGATATTTTTGTCTTTGAATGATTGAATTATGTTATTTAAATATTTATGACGTGTTTTTGAAGTGGAATTTCTTAAATGATTAGGTTCGTTAATACTATTTAATTTGATGTAGGTATAAGTTTGAATATCCAGTAAAGCTGTAGAAAAATGATGTATATTTGGATGTGCATTTTGAAAACATTGTGCTAAATGCGAATGAAATGACTCGCATGCATTAGTAGTCAAATTCAATTCAGCACTACATTGAGCCAATATTTTGAAAACGAACTAATGGAACTAACTACTGTATAATAGTTTCGCACACCACCAAGAATTTATCTACCAAATTTATCGTCTAGACTCTAGATAATAATTTAATGTAGATAAGACTAATAAAGTGACTAATAATAAATCTGAAATCGGTGGAGTTTACCATCGGTGGAATTTACATTTTTTTTTTCAGGTAGAAAAATCGTACCGGTGGAATTTACATGTTATAAATCTGACCCTAAAATCGACTACCTGAAAATCGGTGGAATTTACAATCGCCCGAAAATACTTAATGTTACTATATTATTTAATTACCTACGTATTACATGATAAACTAATTTCTTATTTTTTGTAATTTCATTTTTTAACTTTTATATTTGATAATTATGAAAAACTAAGGAGGTGATAATATAAGTATGATTTTCGGAATGACAACCAGGATCTCCGAAACCACCTGCTTTATCGGTGAAAAGAGATGAACTATTAAATCGAAACAAAACAGATAAAAACGATCATCAATACAATATTGAACCTAATGTAGTATGGAGTAATCTACCCTTTTTTTTCGAAATAATGAAAACTAAAAACGCTATAGGACGGCTGGACTGGTGGGAAAGTAACTCAACAATAACAATCTACCACGGTTCTATTTCAATGTGGTCTTGGGAGATTTCGTGTCCACTCAGACCAGCCGCGGCCCTAAACCCGTCAGTCGATTCGCTTACAAGCTAGCGTCACGACACGCGCGCTTCAGTGGGTCCCGACCGGACGGCCTCGTGTCTCCAGCCTCTCGGGCCCCAACGTCGGACCACTTGGCCGATCTTCGTCGGCGCTGTGATCGCGGCGTCGGAGTCGCGAGGACCAGGTCCCACGCGTTCGATGACGTGGACGTACGGGCGGCAGACGTGCGTTGACTGCGGACGGGCAGCGCCTCGAAGAGACCGCGGGACATGTCCACGGACAGCTGGTGACCGTTCGCCACCACAACGGTCATTGGAGTCAGACGCCGGCGACAATCCACGGTAACCGTGGTAACATTCGTCCATGGCCATGGTGCCAGCGTCAAGTACAACGGTGTGACATCATTGAACTCGGACAGCTGTCGTACCGTCATAACCCCGGTCGAGGTAACCTCCATGGCGATCAATGTACTGACCTCTAAGGTGGCTACCGATTCTGTAGTCGCGTTCCGTTCAGTGTTCTGCGCAAAACACACACACGCGCGCGCGTAAATGAAGTGAAAAATCATAGAGAGATTATTGTTAATATTATAGTGACGTGAGGCGTGGCGTTACTTCAATTTATGGTTATGGGGGGGGGGGGGGGTGATCGGTGTTGTGTGGTTTGAGCGTGTTTAGTCGTTTCGCTTTTGTTTTATGTTTCTAGTCCAGTTTGGAAACAATTTCGAAATTGAGTTTTAACTCTAAAGATACGAATTCCAAGTCACACCACACGCCTGTTGAATCGTCTGTGACCGAAGCGTTTGACAGCACCACTCATCACGACTATAATGTTTTTCTACGGTCGTTTGAGCTGCCAGTTTTAAAATTTGTGAGTTACCCTACCGGAATTTTATGATATTTCATTGTTACGCTTACCTCCTTTTCTTGGGCCATGATACATTTTTTATGGAATACGGATTTGCAGTCTGAAAAATGTTTATACGTTTATAATACATAATTATATTTCATTGCATCGTGTCGTACTGAGACGAGGGAAAAAGTTCTTTTAATTTATTTATGACTAACGTGATTTCTTACCCACACACTTTCGTGCCTTCCAAAATTTGAAGACCCGCGTATCGCATAGGGCACAAACCCTGCCTATCTTTCTCGCCTTTTTTATGTTTGTGTGCGTAGATCTGAAATAGACATTTAATCATTTATCATTTCGTTATGATTTTCGAACAAGAGAATTCGAGATTCGTGTATCTTAGTATATACGTACTGGGATGATTCGGAGAAACACGTTTCAACGGGGATTTCGGTGTTCATCTGTAAAATAAAATTATTAATTGTCAGATCAATACAAATGCATAATGTACTAAGTCGCTTGGCTTTTGAAATCTTTGCTCCGTGGTCAAACTGTAATTTCGACTTTGCATTATATATGAACGATTCAAATGGAGCAAAATCAACTGCACTTATAAACTTTACGTTTTCATAGATCTCATCGCTTTACTTACTTCTTTTGCAACGAAGCCGTTCATCGTCGTATATACTTTAAGCCAAAAGTTGAACTATTAACAATTAAATTTGCGAATTGTGTCAATTTAAGAAAGAGTATAAAAATAAAGTTTATATGAATGTATTATTATTAGTGTAGAACAATTAAAAGTATTTGGATTACCAAATTCGTATTTTAATTCTGAAATCGAGGAATGATTGTATTTTTTAGATTTTCAAATGTATTATAAGTATTTTAATACGTATATCTCTATGGTTATAATTTACTGTTGAAGTGGTTGGTAAGGATTTTCAGCCAATGAATAAAAACGATTCTTTAACGGAAATCATAGAATTTAAATTTGTTTCATTGGACCAATTCGGGTTCAAAAGACATTTTGTTTTATTTTTCTGTTTCTCATTTCTAGTTGAAAACAGCGAATTTTCTGGGTGGTAATTTTTTGTTGTAGCCAATTTTTCCCACTCGTTTCTACTCGTTAACTTTAAATGTTTATATCTATAAAACAATAGGTACTACAATACAATTTAAAAGTTAAAAATGTTTGAAAATGTGATTTTTTTATTTTTTTTTTAATGACATTTATTGAAAATTTGAAATCTGTACAAGTAGGGTGAAATAGCCGGTTCTGGACCCCCCGCAAGTGCTCACTAGTTCGCCCCCCTCCCGCCTACCGTTCCCCCGCAAGTTCTCACCCCCCCTGCCCACACTTCCCTTCACCACCCACCGCGCCGCCGTCGAAACCTAACCCAATCTAACCTACCCCCTCCCCCTCCCGCCCACTCTCCCCCGCAAGTTCTCACCCCTCCCGCCCACACTTCCCTTCACCGCCCACCGCGCCGCGGTCGAAACCTAACCCAAGCTAACCTACCCCCTCCCTTCACCACTATCCGCGCCGCCGTGGAAACCCAACCCAAGCTAACCTAACCCCTTTTCCGCCGTACCCCGCGCTCCATAACCCCCGCGCCGCCGCCGTCGAAACCTAACCCGAGCTGACCCGATTCGCTAATTGATCGATTAGCCGCGCTAATTGGTCTGTAATTAGCCGTGCTAATTGGTCTGCGATAAACCGCGTCGGTGCTAATTGGTCCGCGCGTGCGCGCGCGAGTGCCTTTGATCTTCGCCGCCGCCGCGGATCGACGGCGGCGCTTCCTCGAGCCCATCCCCGACCCTCCCGGACCGTCCCGGCCCGTCTCCGCTCCCCCGCCCTCTCATCGATGGTTAAATATCTCTCTTAGATAGTTATATATATATATATTTGTTAGACTGTTATGTAATCATGTTATATAATAACCGTTGTTGTCGTTGTTGCTGGTGTCCTTGATATCACTCCTCGTATACCGGACGGTCAGCGTAAACAAACCGATTAGCCTTTGATCTCTGTGGTCTTAAAATCCATATCAACGTCTAAACCATACGTTTATCTGTACTGGAGACGTCGTGTTGTGTGAAAATAATTTTATAAATATTACCGAAATTGTTTTATCACTGATTACACCGGATTTTCTGAGCATAGCATTTCCCCGCGTCCAGTGCTCAGCGGTCATAGTGTTTTTAGTCCTCATACCTTGCTGACGTTGACTAAAATACACTGTGTGCGCAGATAATATATTCATAACAGACGTTTTGTGTTTTACGTGCGTGCGTTTTGTATTTCGATATGGCTTTCGAGTGTAATGTGTGCGCGAAAACGTACGCGAACAAGAGTAACTTGACGAAACATCGAAATACGCACGAGGGAGTCGTGTTTACGTGCGGCGAGTGTTCCCGAGCATTCGCACAACGGGCCAATCTCGTTCGACACGTTTCGAGTGTTCACGGTGAGTACAAAATATTTTTTCAACGCATTATAAGTGTTAAATTAAATTATTTAAATTATATAGGACTTGTTAAGGCGCGTCCACATAGTATGCAAACATGACACACAGCTCACGCGCTTGAATCATGTGTGATGTTTGCAAACATCACATACTGCACACACGTTCACCGTACACATAGTATTTAGTGTATTTGATTTTCGTGATGTGCATGAATGAAGTAAGTTGCGTCAACACTGAACATGAAAAACCCCGTCCAATAGTAGTCATAATTTTCTTTGATGTACCGACAATCCGGCAAACACGAAATACAAACGTATGCGCTGTATGTGATGTGTGCAAACGCGTCCACACTATCACCGTTTTTGATGAATGCTGTGTATGTGCGTGTGCTGCGTGTCGTGTTTGCATACTATGTGGACGCGCCTTTAAATACACTCTGAGATATAACGAGGCGATGCGTGCACATGGGACCCAATTGCATGGTGAATAGTACAATTATTTTCAAAATAGTTTTCAAATATTTCTACATGATATAATAATAATTTTTTTTTAAAATCAGACCGTGTGGCGGTAACAGCTGCAGCCGCTCCGCACACGCCGTCGGTAGACACCATCACTATCGACAGTCCTACACCCCCAGCCGTCAACGTTATCGCCCCCGCGATCGCTAGCACGTCTTCCGCGTCCGCTCCGTCACCGCTCGTACCCCGCCACCGTAAACGTAAAGGGGGAAATGGTATGAGGAATGTCGCTAGGAAAAATACGCGCATGCAATCAGCTGTAAACCGACCCGGCTTTATCGAGATCGACTCTTCACTACGCCGCGGCGTAGTGTGGTATTATAGGAGAAACATTGATAACACCGTGACCGGTTATCGTGTTTTTCTCGACTCGATAAAGTCGGAATTGATTACACGATTAAGTGATTGCGTGCGCGTCAGTCCGATCAAATATAACTTAAAATTGGAAACCAGCCATCACGTGCCCGGTGTTGAAAATTCTCTCGAGAACAGATCGTTTAAAACGTCGGCTAGAGAGCTTTTCGCGCACTCGAACGTCGCTAGTTCGGTAGACGGTGACTTTGCGACACTCCTCGCCGAAGAGGACGTTTACGCGGGTAAAGGGAGCGGGTTCTCTCTATCGTGCATAGACGGTATGCTCTTGGGTGTCTATGATTTCAAACCACTTGGTGGTTCATCGTACATAGAGCTGCCGAAAAATATCGTTTCTCGGCGGGCCGTCATAAACCCGTTAAACATCGACCAGCAGTGTTTCAAGTGGGCGATTCTGGCGAAACACGTTCCACACGATAACCGCGCGCGAGTCGGAAAAAATTATCTCGATCAGGCGTACCGTTATGACTTTTCAGCGTTATCCGCGCCCACGCCCGTGTCGGAGATTTCTTTATTCGAGCGCGCTAATCTCGGCACGTCGGTAAACGTGTACGCGTTGCGCGAAAATAAAAAATCTACGTCACGGCTCGTGTACCCGATACGCGTGTGCGATGAGGAAAAAGAAAACCATTTCGATCTTTTGCTCATCGTCGACGCGGAGAAAAGTCATTACGCGTACATCGCTAATTTTTCCCGACTCGTGAGCGCGCAAAAAAATTCGCGTGAACACCACATGCACACGTGTAAACGTTGTTTTACCAGTTTCGACGACCAGCCGAGACGGTATAAATTACGCGGTAGGGACGCGCTCGCGGAACACGTGAGGATATGCGGCGCGCACAAACCGATATTGCCCATCATGCCGCGGGAGGGGGAAACACTCAAATTCGAAGGTTGGTCGAAATCGCAGAACCTCCCGTTTGTGATCTACGCCGATTTTGAGGCTCTCCTGCGGCCGATCGATCGGAAACACGGGAAATACACGCGTGCCATTCACCAACATCATGCAATGAGCTACGGGTTCATGGTGAAGGCGGCCGACCACGTGCCCGTGGAGCTGCTCGAACGGTTCGAGATCCCGCGGGTACCGGTTATTTACCGCGGTTCCGCCGCCGAAGACGAGGTGGCGAGACACTTTGTTCTGTCCGTGGTCGGGGTGGTGGGGAGAATACGCGAGCTTCTCACGACCGTCAACGTGCCGATCGTGATGAGCGCGGAACAACGCGTCGTACACGAGGCGACGACGCGCTGCCAGCTGTGTGATATCATGTTCAGTGCCGAAAACTGGCTGGTCGCACATCACGATCATTTGACGGGGGGTTTCGTTAGCAGTCTTTGCAACAACTGCAATTTAAAGCTGAAAACGCCCCACTTTGTACCGTGTTTTCTGCACAATCTTTCGCGATACGATGCTCATTTCATCGTCACCGAGCTGGGGTACGACGAGCATCGTATTTCGGTCATCCCTAACAGCGAGGAGAATTTCATATCTTTTTCGAAATATATAGACCCGCACTTCTCTGTCAGGTTTGTCGATTCGTGCAGGTTCATGGCGTCGAGTTTGGCCGACTTAGCCGAAAATCTTGTCACCGACGATTTTGCAAAGTTCGGAGAGCTCGCGAAAATATTCTCCCCCCTCGAAATGTCACTCGTCGCGCGGAAAGGTGTATACCCGTACGAGTATACCGACGGCTGGGAGCGTTTGGAAGAGACGGCTCTGCCCGCCCCCGCCGATTTTTACAGCACGCTGAAGGAATCGCACGTCGATCCCGAGGACTACGAGCACGCCCGACGTGTGTGGGATCACTTTGGCTGCCGTACTCTGGGCGAGTACAGCGATTTATATCTGAAGATCGACGTGCTGTTGCTGGCTGACGTGTTTGAAAATTTTAGACGTCTGTGTATTTCAACGTACAATCTGGACCCCGCGTACTATTACACGGCGCCCGGATTCACGTTCGACTGTATGTTGAAATACACGCGGATAGAATTGGAGTTGGTCAGCGATTACGATCAGCTGTTGATGCTCGAGGCGGGTATTCGCGGCGGTCTGGTGCAAGCGTGCAAGCGGTACGCTCGCGCGAACAACGCCAAAACACCCGGATTCGACGACGATCTCGCCAAAACGTGGCTCGTCTATCAAGACTGTAATTATTTATAATATATATATATATATATATATATATATATATTGGATCTATGATTGTATTTTTATATTTTTTTAGGCAATAATCTGTACGGCTGGGCCATGAGCCGTTACATACCGTGCGGTGGATTCTCGTGGTACGAGGGAAATCCGGAAGTCGCGCTCGCTCAACTAGAATGGATGGGTGATACGGACGACGTCGGCCGTGTGTACGAAGTCGACGTGTCGTATCCGCGAGAGTTGCACGACGAGCACAACGACTTGCCGTTTTTACCACACGCCAGCGTGCCACGCGGATCCACCGTGAAAAAACTTATGGCTACGTTTGAGACGAAATACAAGTACGTCGTGCACTATGTAAACCTCAAACAAGCCATCGCTCACGGACTGATAGTCGATAAGGTAATTTATTATTATTAAACAATTAATATATATATATATATATATATATATATATATATATATATTTTTTTTTTTTTTAACTATTGTTTGCGACTAACTGCAGGTACACAGAGTGTTGGAGTTCAGGCAACGCCCGTTTTTAGCCCCGTATATCCAGCTAAATACGGGGATGAGACAACGCGCCGCAAACGAATTCGAGAAAGACTTTTTCAAGTTGATGAACAACGCTATGTTCGGTACGTGTTTAATTAAAAAAAAAAAAAATTCTCCTGTACGTATAATATTAAAATGTTATGATTTTCAGGAAAAACGATGGAGTCTATGCGTAAGCGGCGCAAAATAGAGTTGGTGTGTTGCCCGACTCGTATGCAAAAACTCGTAAACCTGCTGACGTTTGACTCATGTACCACTTATAGTGAGAATCTTACAGCGGTGTCGTTGCACAGTAAATCGGTCGAGTTCTGCAAACCGATCTACGTCGGTTTTGCCGTGCTCGAGTTGAGCAAGACGCTCATGTACGATTATCACTATAACGTCATGAAAAAACATTATAAGCACGACATAGAGCTGATGTACACCGATAAGGGTAATTATTGATTATATAAAAATAAATGATTTATGTTTTATTTATTTTTTTATTAATTTTATTAAAGACTCGCTGTTGTACCACGTCAAGACGGATGATTTTTACCAAGACCTGCTCGACAACCCCGACCTGATGATAAGGATGGACACGAACAATCTGCCCGTCGACCATCCGTGTTTCACCGTCGATCGGAAAAAAATTCCCGGTTTTTTCACCGACGAGACGCTCGGACGTACGATGTACGAATTCGTCGCTCTCCGCGCGAAATCGTACGCGTACGTGCTCGAGGGTGAGACCAGCATCAAGGCCAAGGGGATACGCAAGCACGTCGTTAGAAATCATCTGTCGTTCGACGACCATAAGCGGTGTTTGTTCGAAGGCGTGGACGATGACGAGGACTTTGACGATGATGAGCATGAGTATAGAGACAACATGTCCATAAGATCATACCGGCATAGTGTTCAGACAATTAAGACTAATAAACTAACTTTAAATTGTTATGATGATAAGCGTGTAGTCTGCGCAGATAACAATATACTGACTACAGCTCTCGGTCATTATAACAACTAATTTGTGTTTTAAATGTCTTAAAAATTATTGTTATCATGTATATTCTTATATTATTATTGTATATAATTAAATGTTTTAAATATTATTGTTAATTTATTGTCTGTTCTTATATCATAATTGTATGTAATTAAATGTTTTAAATATTATTTTTTTTTTTTATAATGTGTGTTCTTATATAATTGTTAATATAGAAGGAAACTGATCTGTACATGTGTGTAAATAAAAATATGTTTTAAAATTATATTTGAATACTGAAATAATTGTTTGTAAAAAACTTATAATATTTAGTTTTGAAAAAACCATAAAAAACCACTTACTTTCAATAATAGTTATTCCAATAATATTCTGCACACCATCGTTGTCAGCTCAATACCGCTGATAAAGTCCTATATTTTTTTTAAATTTTAAAACTCTAACACAATTTCTCACAAATATTTCAGACGAACGCAACGATACATGATGTTACTATGACATACCGAAACAGACTAAACGTTAAACGATTTTAGTAAAAACTGACCTTACATCCTTACATAAAAAATCCCTACATCTGTATACAACACATGCACATTATACGTTCGACTTAAAATCGTATAAACACATTATTTCACTTTATAAATATTATTATTATACATCAGAGCAGATAATCCTAATTTTTAATTATTTCGTTTTATTTTGTTTTATTAATAGTAAACTATATGAGTAGGTAAAAAATAAAAGAAAGAAAAAACAGTTGGTTTTTTTTTTATACAAAAATATATTTTTTTTTTTAAAATTATGCGAAAGCATATTTAAAAGACTTACCGTTCATCCCTTTAAAGATGAATGATAAGTCTTTAATTTCTTTTCCGTTGTAGTCCGTCATTTCCTCTAGGGAAATGACGACTGATTTTGGGAAATAAATCTCGATATTAGGAGTACCTTTTAGTAATGCCATCATGGCATGTCCATGTTGCGTCTCCGTCTCCCACATTTTTGTAATAAGATACTTTTTATTTATTTCCAACTTTCCGACACTGATGCGGATTACTTCCGCTTCAGCCATTAATCTTGTCTTTAAAGAAGAAGACATTCTGTGAAAAAAAAATTCATTAGTTTCAATTTTTATTTCATATATATATCCATGTGTGTCTGTGTGTGTTTGTATATGTATGCGATAGAAATATAAATATATTTGTATAAAATAAATAAGTACTTACATAAATTTGATTGAGAATCTAAGTCAAGAAAAAAATTCAGCGATGTGTTTATCAGCGATGTCGTTGATGAATGCTGCTCGATGTGTTGACGTTGGCTTGTTGTTGTTGGTGTTGGTGTTGTGTAGTAGTGATGATGTCGTGCAGAGCGAAAAATCTTTAGTAGCTTTATGATAATGACTCTGGATTACGACTGATCGATGAAGATGAGTGGAGTCCAGTCCTGGACTCCTGCTCTCGTCTCCCCACTACTCGGTTGTAGGGTTTTAGATAAGAAAATGATCAGATATGGTCATTCTCGTTAAAAAATAACAAGTGTGTTATGATTAACACTCAGTCTTATTAATAGTCTTATTTATATATAGCGACCTTTTTTAATAGTGTAAAAGCGTCTCGATGACGAGGAGTATAGTCTACATTATATAAGACGAGATAAGATTTTTTCCTCGTTAGTACCGCGACTTCAATAATCGTTATTGCTCAATTTAAAGTCATACGAATAAATAAATAATCGTATAGAATTTTTCGAGATTACACTCACATTATGTGGAATTTTTTAAAAAATGAATACATACATGTGTTATATAATCGTACTATAGCTTTATTACACACATCAACCAGTTATTTGGTAATCACAATAATTGTACAGACTAAAATATATAATATTATTTTCAACATGAAGCAGAATATTCCGTTACGAATTATTTATAAACCATTTTTTTAGTTTTGAAACATTATGAAATGTACAGTGTTTGTAATCCAAGTCCTTGTGATACAGACAACGAGTCGATTGAAACGGGGTGGTGTTCAGCATGTTGTTGTTGATGTTGTTAGCACGCGGCGACTGCAGTAAATGTAAACGCGGACACCCCAAATCTTGCATGTCTATGACTTCCACATTGGGAATATAATTTTCGATGATCCGTTTTTTATCCGCGCCCTTTACGTAAATGCACGCGAAATTGAGCGAATTTAAAATCCGCTCGATTTCCGCGTACTCGACGTCCCCGCACTCCAACGTCAGCTGATGATAATTACGAAACAGCCATTTGTTGACACTCCGACTCTTAGCGTTTTGTATTTCATGCGGTGTTTTGAATATCCAATGTTGACACGAACCGCCTTCCACGTCAACGATCGACATTTCTTTTATCAAATATTTATCGTTGATGGCTAACACACATTGAACGTCTAAAATCGCCGCGGAAGATGAGAAAGACATAGTAGTAGTAGTAGAACCGTCACAGAACACTTGTTATACGATACACGTGCAAAACACTTCTGACTCAACCTTTACTCTCGCTCATTTCCATCAATCTGGTCACGTTTTCACGCACTTCGTCGATAATCATGTTGTTCAGCGATAACGAATTGTAATATTTAGATTCCATACCACGCATGTAATGATTTACGCCGGCGATTTGTTCGACAAGATTTTCAATACTTTTCTGCATTTCGACGGCTTGTATGTTCACCGCAGTCAGGATGTTGGTAGAAGATTCGAGTTTTTTACTCAGAGCGTCGAGCGCACTACGATTTTCGTTAATAGATTTTTCGTGTGATTTTAATTCTTTATCGGTTTTTCGTTTCGCTTCCGCGATCGATTTGCGCAACGCGCTGTTCGCAGAACCTCCGAACGCATCCATGGTCGACTGATGGTCTACGACGACAACGTTCACGCTTTGAGATCGGCCTTATTTATCCAACTGTCGTGCGAGCTATCGAATCCTAACCATCTGACGAGAGCTAGATTTTTTTTCGTACGGAGCACTTTTTCAACTAAATAATCGTCCGGATGCTTGGTCTTGCAAATTTCTTGCGCGTAAAAACCGCCGGCGATAACATTCCCCGTATAGTCTTCCAGAACAAACGTCGTCGGTACTGTTTTATTAACCTTGACGACGGTAAAAATCTCACAAGACCAGTTGGGCATATAACCTTTAGTGAACACGCCTTTGTGTACGCTGATACGCACTTTATCGCCCACGTTAAATCTCGCGACGCTGACGCGCTCGTCCCGTTTACGTTTCAACCGCACTCGCGAAGAACTGCTGCACGTTTCCGCTCGCATGGGCGACATTCCGATCGTTCTGTGTTTCGAGTTATTGTAATTATCGATCAACTCACGTAAAACCGAGTACCAATCGTGCGAACCTCTGGCCGTGAACAGTGTAAACATTTTCTCCTTTAGCGTGCGGTTGAAACGTTCCACGATGCACGCTTTCACGGTGCTGTACGTCGAATACATTTTTATTTTATATTTTCTCATGAGGCTCTCGAAATGCTTGTTATAAAATTCTTTTCCTCGATCCACCTGTAACAGTTTGGGCGGCGGGCGTTCGCCGGTGCGAAATATTTTATCCATAGCCGCGGTGACTTCTTCACCCCTCTTGGATTTTAACGCAAACGCCCACGCAAACTTGGTAAAACAATCGATGACGCATAATAAAAATTTATATCCCTTGTTTTCTCTCGAGTACGACGACATGTCGACGAGGTCCGCCTGAAACAAGTCATTTTTTCCGTACACGTTGACCGCGCGTCTCGGGTAATTTCTTCTCGCCGGTTTGTGAAGTTCCTGCGCGATATCATGTTTAGACATTGGGAATGTTCTTCAATAATCCGGCTTCTACGAGCTCCTCGCAAATAGAAACAAACTCGTTACGAACGCCCGTGTTACCGGCCGCGAGTGACGCGTACAACAGACGTAATCTATCGACCAACTCGTTTGCATCGTTCCAATAGACTAGATTGTGTTTTTGCAAACGCATTTTAATACCACTACCGACGGCGCGGACGCCTGCATCAGTGTTTGAAAACAGTTTTGAAATAATATCCTCGTATTTTTTTCCACGAGAAATTTTTACGCTAACACCGTTTTTCGCTAAATGAACCGAAGTCTGGATCAAAATCCGTTTGTACACGAGTAAATCATCCGGAGTAAATCGTTTGGGGTTTTTTGCAAACAATAATCTAACGATTCCCTCAGTCAACGGATAACTCGTATTATCGATTATCAAATTGTTTTCAATAAATTTAATCTCCCTTTGTCCTAAGACCATAACGCCGTTTGGTAATTTTTTAGGTCCGTACATTTTATCCAATAATAAGTCCGGACCCGATAACATTTTATGTAACACTTCTAACGGTCGTTGCACACGTGCAGGTTTATTCGACGTCAGGGTATAATTATTGTTGTCGATCTCCGACCTCTCATCCTGTTGTTGTTGTTGTTGTTGTTGTTGTTCTCGATGATGTCGGTCCACGTCCGACGGCGAGGGTGCCGCCGACGCCGTCGCCGCCGCAGATATAGTTTGATTTTTCTGAATGTTATTTAACGGCTCGATAATAGAATTAAATGTATTACTTATAAACGTGTCCGTTTCAAAACACCCCTGTTTGAGCGCGTTATATTTATTTTTTATATTCGTTCTCGCCTGAATAATATCCGACAACACCGACGACGACGACGACGATGACTTGTTGGTCTTGTCCATGATTGTAAATAAATGTTGTACACCGCGTTCCGCATACAGTATTTATATGACGACAAACGTGTCGAATCCGAACCTATAACGCCCGTTCTCGCATTTGTCTTCTTTGCTAATAACCGCAAAGTCGAATCTATCTCGCCAACATTTTGCGCAAAATTCCTTAAACTCAGAATACTTGATGTCACTAGAGCAGTGTTCGTCGTAAACGTGTTTCATATTCATCTCGTCTTGTCGGAACAGTATTATAAAGTTTGCGTTATCTCGAATCAACTGTTTGGGTACGCGCGAATACGACTGAGCTAAGTAGCACACGTCTATGTTATTATGTCTGCCGCGTGAAAAATACGCGCGTACTATATTTTGATTTTCACATATGACGTCGTCGAAAATAAAAACAGAGTTCGGTAACGCTTTCTCGGGCGGTACTACAGACTCGTTTTCATCGAATTTAAATAAATTAACTTCTCGCACTTCTTTCAAGATTTCTGTGAGCATTACGTACTTGGCTTGATCTAAAGTTTTCGAGTAAACGTACACGTTTTCGTATCTGATACCGTTCTCGTGCGTCAACAGAGTGAACACGAGATTGGTTTTACCGCAACCGGACGGTCCGATAATGAGCGCACGTATCGTGTCGGGAAAAAGAGCACCGTGTCGCGATTTTTTACCACCGTGACACGACGGTGGGTCTAGATTTTCGACCTTGAGTTTTTTTCCCTGTTCGACAAAACGCATCGTGTTATAAAAAGAACCGCTAGCCCCGGGACTCGTTCACATAATGTCCTCACGTCGACGGACTAAGAACAACAGAGGTGGCGGGCTGTTGAACACGTTAATAAATAGTTTACCCGTAGAATTACACTTGCCCGGTGGTTATCAGTTTTGCGGGCCTGGAACGGATTTGAAAAAGCGATTGTCACTCGGGCAAAAAGGTATAAACCCATTGGACGCGGCGTGCAGAGACCACGATATCGCGTACGAGGCGAGTAACGACATTTCGGTTAGAGAAACGGCGGACCGAGTGTTGGAAAACCGTGCTTGGGAAAATTTCAAGACTGCGAGCAACATCGCGGAAAAAGCCGCCTCGTGGGCCGTCACTACGGGTATGAAAGCCAAAGGTAAAATGGGCGCAGGTTGCGGTTTTAAAAATATCGTCGGCGTGGCGCGGAAAGCGGTTATGAAATCTATCAAAACGTGTCCGGCGAGCGCGAACATGAGCGGGATGATCCGGGCGGCCGTAGCCGCGGCCAAAAAACACGTTCGCACGCGTAAGACGTGCAAAAAGCCGCGAGTGATCAACGTACCGAAAACGGGGGGTGCTATGTCGCTAATTCCGATATTCGCGGCGCTCTCGGCACTCGGCACGATGACTGGTGGGGCGAGTAACATTGTAAAAACGATGGGAAACGTGGCGTCAAACGTCGCCGGCTCACCTATACATTTGGGTAAAGGACTGTATCTACGACCGCACAAAGAAGACGCGTACAGAGTGGACGGTTGTGCGAGGGCGAGAAAATCGTCGAGACGAAAGTCGTCCCGTAAAAACAGAGACTTGCGATCGAGAAAAACCGAGTGCAAAAAATCGTCGAAAAAAAACTAGTGTTGCCCGATCGTGCCCTTTTCGATTTCGAAATTATAAAGTACGCTAGACTCATGAAAATCCGTCATTTCCGAGGAGTGTATTGTATAGACAGGTTGCCGTCTACGCCTAAAATCAAAGAAGCGGTGGTCGTCAATGTAGACTTTGAAAAAAAATCGGGGCACGCATTGGGTGTGTTACAGAAAAATCGGTAATCACGTCGATTATTACGACAGCTTTGGAAACCTTCCACCACCGACGAGTTTGCAAAAATATTTAAAAGGCTGCGAAATCGAGTATAATTACGAGAGAGACCAGTCGTTCGGCTCAGAGAACTGCGGACAATTTTGTTTGAAGTTTTTGAAAACATTTTAATCAAAACGGAAAAGAGAAATAAAAAAAAAATAATGTTTTATACGTCTCATACGTTGTCGTTGACGGGAAACGAGTCGCAGTTAGAGTGCATTTTCTTTCCACCCATAGAAGTGGGTGACAGATCGGAAATAGGACTTTTGAGTATGCAGACTTATAATTCTATTCCCAACGTCGGATCGGATTGTAACACTCTGGTCGTCGTCGACACGGGAGGCGTTACGAAAATTCCGGTTAAAATTCCTACCGGCTGTTATGAAATAATCACGTTAGAAGCGAAAATAAGAGAAATTCTCGGAGGCAACGTTGAATTTTTCGATCTCGCGACGGACAGCAGCTCATTAAAGTGTGTACTGCACTGTAGCAATGATATAGAATTAGACGTGGAAAACAGTATAGCACCGTTGTTGGGTTTTAACACAAAACGTACACTCAAGGCTCATTTCAAACACGAATCCGATCACGTCGTGAAAATCATGTCCGTTAACAGCATAAAAGTCGACTGTAATCTTGCTCTAGGCTCATATCACAACGGACAACAGTCTCACACGATACACGAGTTTTATCCAGAGGCTCCGCCGGGCTATAAAATAGTCGAGATACCCAAGTACTGTATACTGTACGAGTTAAAAACGAGCGTCATAGATCACGTGAGAGTCTCGTTGACGGATCAAAACGGTAAATTGATTAACTTTCAAGGCGAGACTATAAACATACGTCTACTAGTTAAAAAAAACAAAAACAATGGGTCTCAAATTCAACGCGAATAAATACGCGGTCGATCGCGCGACATCACGCATTAAGCGCAAGACTGTGGACCGA
Source organism: Therioaphis trifolii (assembly GCA_027580255.1). NCBI lineage: Eukaryota > Metazoa > Arthropoda > Insecta > Hemiptera > Aphididae > Therioaphis > Therioaphis trifolii. The sequence continues at coordinate 1,340,822 of CM050404.1, forward strand.
CGTACTAGTGGTGCGTCTACGAGTACAAGTAATAAGAATATTCAACGTCACGTAGCTCGCGGTACTGCAGCGCGACATAACACGTCTCTGATCGCGGAAAATCGTCAATTTTTACGTCTTATCGCAGAAAAATAATAACTATGGACCGATCGTATCTGGACGTCAACGCACCGTATGTGGATGAGGCGCCGATTCAAGAAATGTTTTTGCACTCGTTTCTACCGTATTCGAGTACCGCTCTGAACAAGGGAGACGAGATACGGATTGCTATACAAAACAGAGACGTTCTCACGCTTCCGAGCGAGAGTTTCATATACATAGAAGGATCGCTGACTAAACCGAAAGAAATGAAATCTGACATAGTGTTTAGTCAAAACGGATTGGCAAATTTGTTTAGCGAGATAAAATACGAGATCAACTCTGTAGAAGTACAACGCGTTAAGCGTCCGGGCGTGTGCAGTACGTTAAAAGGATACTGCTCGTATACGCCGGCCGACATAAACTGTCTGCAGAACGCTGCGTGGGACGACGAAAACCAAAATAAATTCTTTGTGCAAAACGGATCGTTCAGCGGCTGCATCCCGTTGAAACACGTGTTAGGATTTGCCGAAGACCATCAGCGTATTTTAATCAACTGCAGTCAGGAGTTAATTTTAAACAGATCGAGCAACAATCATTCGGCTTTGGTAGTTTTCACAAAAGAAGGAGAAACAAATATAGATTGGTCTAAAGTGCAAATGAATGTGACAAAAGTCGTGTGGAAAGTGCCTGTGTTGAAAGTCAACGATCGAGAGAAATTAAAACTATTGAAAATCATTGATAGTAAAAAAATGATAAATTGCGCGTTTCGCAACTGGGAACTTTGCGAATTCCCGAACCTACCGCAGGCGAAAAAAATATCGTGGATGGTTAAAACGTGTTCTCGCGTGGAAAAACCTCGGTGTTTGATAATCGCGTTTTTGAAAAAACCTAGTCCGGGTTTGAGCGAGGGTAGCGCGTCAAACTACGATGCGTGTTCGCTTACAAACATCAAGGCCTATGTGAATTCGATCGAATACCCGTACGAAAACTATAACGAGAGCTTCGATAAAAACATGTTTACCATGTTCTATCAGGGATACGTAGAATTTCAAAAATACTATTACGAACGAGCGACGTCACAACCGTACCTGAGCAGGGAAAAATACAAGGACATAGGCCCGTTTATCTGTATAGACTGTTCTCGGCAAAACGACGACGCTAAAACGTCTACCATTGATCTCAGAATCGAGATCGAAGCGGAAAACAATATCCCCGCTGACATGTATGCCTACTGTTTGGTCATCCACGACCGCGTCATACAATACAATCCGTTTTCGGGAGAAGTCAGAAAAATTTAATACCTATTTGATGTATGTTTATGAAATAAATAAAAAGACATGGGTTTAATATAATATATTCGTGTTTTTATTTCAAACAAATCTGTTATTTAAAATAAATATATACACGGTATTAGATATACACGTATAAATATACACAGTATATACATATTATATATATATATATATATATATATATATATATATATATATATATATATATATATATATATATATATATATATATATATATATATATTAGGTACGTTTACAAAAAATAAGTGATACGGTTTATAAACCGATAATAGTTGTTTACTCATGTTTATACGCTTGTTATATTCTCATACGTATCACGATGTGTGACGGCGGCCGCTCGGATGCTACAAAGGTCAATAATTTACATAATTAAAATACGTTGGTCCATCATTTTCATCGATTGCAGCTGCAGCTGTCATGCTGCTATCTGTAATGGTTGCGGCGGTTTCCGTCTGCTGCTGCTGCTGCTGCGTTAACAAACAATATTGCATTATATAATATATATTTGAAAATACAACATATTACATAGCACGATAAATAAAAACATAATTACATTTGGTGGCGTCTCGTTCAGTTTTTGCATCCAACGGTCGGCCAATTTAACGCTGGCGAGCCGTTTGATCTGAACGATAAAACTCGGAAACGGTATACCGCCTGCGGCGCCGTTTTTCAACGATACGTTCTCGATGATTAAGTCTTCGTGAATACCCGTTATAAATTTTGCGATTTCACCCACGGTACACGATTTTTCCAAATAAAAGTCTTCTTTTAGGTACACCGCGATCTTTTCCAATTGATCCAACACGATCGGTTGCACGTACGTCATTTTTTGAAAAACCACTTCTTTGATACACGTTTCCAAGTGTTGAAGAACCAACAGATTGTCTCTGCTCAACATTACACGACACCCGTCGTATCGGTGTGACTCTATAACGAGCATGTTGTCTCCGCGATACGACATTTTCGAAAGCGTTATGTTCTCGTCTTTGAGAAACAGTCTCTCCCGCGTCTTCACGGGCTGGTTCGTTATTACCGTCAGAATATTTCCGATCATTGTGAAAATACGTCTCAGCATATCCACGGGCACGTTCACGTAACGCGAGGCGGTCACTATACGAGCTGTGACTTGAAACATATTCGCAACGTCGAGTCCGATCATTATGTATTTACGTTCGGCGAAATCTATCGTGAACATAGTGGCGTCTATGAGCTCACGAGGCATGGCGTGAGCGTTACAGCGGTTCATCAGTTGTTGTTGTTGTTGTTTGTAAACGACGGCGTTGTCTTCGATAGAACCGGCCATGTTAAAAAATAGGAAAAAAATCGCTCCAAGACGGAAAACTAGACCGCAAGACCGATCGACTGTATGCATAAACAACAACTGTGTGCGAGTTGTCTATTAATTATTGCGAACGATGCCAACACATATCCGCGATTATAAGAGTGGAGGGGGTTATATGTGAATAATACAAGTGTTAATATAATTTGTATTTTGTTAATATAATATATATATTCATATAATATATATTATGTATAGAGTCGAAAACAGACAGATCAAAAAATTCCAAGAACTAATAGAGATCAAAGGCTAATCGGTTTGTTTACGCTGACCGTCCGGTATACGAGGGGTGATATCAAGGACAACGACAACAACGGTTATTATGTAACATGATTATATAACAGTCTAACAAATATATATATATATATATATATATAACTATCTAAGAGAGATATTTAACCATCGATGAGAGGGCGGGGGAGCGGAGACGGGCCGGGACGGTCCGGGAGGGTCGGGGACGGGCTCGGGGAAGCGCCGCCGCGGATCCGCGGCGGCGGCGGCGAAGATCAGACGCGGCGGCTTAGATCAAAGGCGCGCGCGGACCAATTAGCACCGACGCGGTTTATCGCAGACCAATTAGCACGGATAATTACAGACCAATTAGCGCGGCTAATCGATCAATTAGCGAATCGGGTCAGCTCGGGTTAGGTTTCGACGGCGGCGGCGCGGGGGGTATGGAGCGCGGGGTACGGCGGAAAAGGGGTTAGGTTAGCTTGGGTTGGGTTTCCACGGCGGCGCGGATAGTGGTGAAGGGAGGGGGTAGGTTAGCTTGGGTTAGGTTTCGACGGCGGCGCGGTGGGCGGTGAAGGGAAGTGTGGGCGGGAGGGGTGAGAACTTGTGGGGTTGAGTGGGCGGGAGGGGGAGGGGGTAGGTTAGATTGGGTTAGGTTTCGACGGCGGCGCGGTGGGTGGTGAAGGGAAGTGTGGGCAAGGGGGGGGGAGAACTTGCGGGGGAACGGTAGGCGGGAGGGGGCAAACTAGTGAGCACTTGCGGGGGGTCCAGAACCGGCTATTTCACCCTACTGTTAACGTTTTATGTTTATGAAATTCGAATTAAACAGGTTTATTTATGCGGCAGAGCTTCCTCTGAAGTTGAGGGAACGTGGGGCAAAATGGGGCCGTGGGGCATAATGGGGACATGGTTAAATTTTAAGGAAATAATGAAAACGTCAGTTTTTAAAACAGCGTTTTAGAATGGTTCCCCGATCGAGAAAATGTGGTTAAAGTTTGATTACTTAAATTGCATTATAATATGAGTTATTCATAAAAACATGAAAAATTTGATACTGTGATAACAGTGATATAAAACAACATTTTTTATTTTTTATTTTTTTTTGGGTTGAAGTTGAATTTTTTTTCACTTTAATAATTATTCAAACAGTTTACAGACATAAGTATATTTTTTATAAAAATACTATTTTTAATAGTCATCAGAACGTCTGCCAAAATAATCGAAAAAGTAAGTATGTTGTAGGGGCAAAATGAGGTTTACATGTTTGGGGCAAAATGGGGACGTTCCAAGTAGTATCAATAAATATATTTTACGTTTACCTATTTATGTTTATATTTATGATTATGATTTTTTACATACATCAACACCTATACGAGGCGTCTCTAATAGTAAAGAAACAGCGGTTTCAATTTGTGCTGGCATTGAAGAAGAAGAAGACTCTATATTTATATGTGAATTTTGTTCATAATTGTTTTTCTGTATATTACTCTCTAAATATTACTCTAATATTATAACTTAATTTTTTTTTCCTTATACCTATAACTCATCAGATTGTTTGTTAACAAAAATTATATTAATAAAATAAAAAATAAAACAAAAAATGTGAGTTTTGTCAAATTTGTATTCATTTTATAAAGAGTACCCCATTTTGCCCCATATATGGGACAAAATAAGCTTTTTAAGTTTTTAATTTTCACTAAGTCAAAAATTATTTTATTGTTATTAACTGATACTGATATTATATTATACAACATAAAGATAATATGACTGTAGTTTTAGAAAAATATCATATGAAATAAACAGTTTATTCTTTATAAAACCTTAGCGTCCCCATTTTGCCCCACGTTCCCCTAACTATAGACATTAAATAATTTGAGTATATCAGATTTTGGGGGCGATAAATTAATTTCTAATTTCAACAGGATACCGGTTTTCATCTGTTCACTCATACATTTTTCATATCGAGTACAGACCGTCTTGAACATTATTCAAATAATTGATTTTCACAAATCATGCTGTATATTATGGTGGACTAATTAATCGAAACTCAAATGTCGATAATTAACAGTATGCATTCGTATGTATAATGATCCTGCGTTTAATGTATTATTTCACATGCACGATTCGTTTTGTTTAAAAAATCTTAAACTTTAACAGTAGGTAAGTGTTATTAATATATCAACACAACATTATAACATTTTCAACTTCAATTAGTAGATTTTTACTGTATTTCCTCATATACTTTTATATTTTTTTATTTTTCCTCAACATGATCCTCAAAAAAATAAACTTCATGAAATTTCAGAACCCCATATATGAGTGAGGACATATTAATCTTTCAAAGGTTTTCGTCAAATGAAGAGATGAGTGTATGTACTCGATCTGTAAGTGCGGCGAATTTGTTAAAGTAAAAATGCTAATAATTTTTATAAAACTACACACCGATTAATCATAATTAATCGATAAATTAATAAAAAATATAATAAAAACGTAAAGGGAATTTGGACGCACGCGATTGTAGCTAGGGACTGGAACCGCAACCGGAAAAACCGGTTCTGGAACAATTATTTTAAAATGCTTAGAACCGGAACCCTATTTTAACAAATAGAAAGTTTTCCGGTTCTTTTAGACTTTTATTGGTTCAAAGAAAAAGCCCGAAATTTCAAATAACTGAACATTTTATTTAAATTGGGTTTTGTTGTAATCAAATATTGAATAATTATTTTTTGTAGAAAAATGTTTGTTTTGTACATATAGAATTTTAACACGAAAATCGTATAATATTATGACTGACTATGATTAATTTACAGTTTACATTGTTTACACACATGCGGGTTGCATTTTTCATTATAGTGAGCAGTGGCAAAGTTTGGATTTTAAATTTGGCTAGACAAATGTAATTAGTTTTTTCAATTAAATATTAAACAAACAAAAATAAACCACTACTAACGTAGTGCGTAATAATACATTATTCTAATGATAATAATTAATGAGAGAATGTTTATTTTATAATTTTAAATCATGAGAATCATGTTATCATGGTAATCTTTTATAAATCAAAATAATAAAGTCAACCAATAAAATGCCTAAATTTTATATTCAATTGATCAAGTAAGCGCTATAGTAAATCTATAAATATACAATTCATTGCATGATAAAAATATTCGGTCGTGAGACATGTTTCATTATTGGACTGCTTCCGCATACTGCACCCTCTACACGGGTCCTCCTCACCACATATTCTAAACCTAAAGTATCAGACACTTCCAGCGTGCCCATCATAACATCATTGTAAGATATTGATGTTTAAAAATACAGTTATTTAATTATTTTGTTCAGATAATATGTGACTACGCTATTTGTTTTCTCTCTGACCCATATACTGCATAGCAAATATGCAGTCGGTAAAACCAAACTTGTGTAATTAGCTTTAGTACCTACCTATTAGAGTTACCTTTTTGTTAGTAAAAAAAAAATAATTTTAACTAATAAGTAATAGGTGATGTTTAGAAATTTGCCTTTTTAAGAACTGGTAAGTACCGGAATTAATTGAAACCGGAACCGGAACCATTATTTTGTAATTTTAAGAACCGGAATCGGCACCAGAACCGATTATTTATAATTTTTAAAAACCGAACCGGAACCAGAACCGAAAAAATTCTTAAGGTTCCAGTCCCTGAATTTGTAGCTGCTATTTTCTAACCAAATGATTTTCATCGGTTGGAATCGGGAAATTGAGTAGGAAAAAATCAAGAAAAGACCCGAATTGATTAAAAAAAGCGGCAGAGAAGGCATAAAAAATTTTAAAAAACGCGAAAACGAACGCAGGAATAAAAAAAAGTGAGCCATAAATATGACCCCCCGTAATATCCCAGCCGTCAAGAACTTTTTACTAAATTAGATAACGACTATCGAAAACAATCAATAGGACAGTATTAATTATCGATAGTTATCGATAGTTCTCCACCACTACCGTGAGTACCTTATCTAATATGTTATTATTAGTGTACAGGTACCTGTACACTGTAGAGAAAAATCTAGCTAGATTAGACTTTGTTTAGCTAGACTGCTCTAGCTGTGTGTTTACACTATAAAGAAATTTGAAGAAATTAGCTCTAGATAGAGCAGTCTCTGAGAGCGCGTAGAGCTAATCTACCTAGATCAGTCTATAATCCATGTACACTTGTACATGATTTGTTGACTATCAGTGTAGAGGTAGATGATGAGTCCAGGGTTCGGATTTTATAGCACCAAAAAGTACTAAAATATGCGCTATAATATGACCGAAAATCCTTAAAATATGCGCTGTAATATGCCCTAAAAATATCAAAAATAGCAACAAAAAAAAAAAACAATTTTTTTTTGAAATCATCATCTTTTACTGGTAGTTTAAATTTGTATCTTTTGAATTAATACGTACAACTTAAAGAAAATTGTTAAATCTAAACAGTAATGAAATATATATAAATAAAACAGATTAGAGGGCATAAAATGTTTAATATTCGATATTTTCGAGCTTCTTAAAAATAGACTAACTTGTTTAATATTATTTACCTACAACTATAATATTATTTATAAATTAATTACGAAACAAATATGTGGTAATTTTTCACAATTTTTCTCGACACAAACGATATTTATGAAAACTACTATTTTTTTTATAAATAAAGCATTATATAAGAAAAATGTTACCAACACTTTAAAAATAGCACTAAAAATATAAAATGCATGAAATATGCAAAAAATAGCAAAATAAAATTTCATATTTAGAGTCCCTGGTGTACAGGGCCGGATTTACCTACAAGCAAAATAAGCATTGCTTACGGCCCTCCAAAAAATTCGGCCCATAAAATGTCCGGTGTAAAAAAAATATATGACTAGCTGACCCGGCAAACGTTATTCTGCCATATAAATTTTCAAATAAATCGAACATAAGTATAAAACATTATCTTATATTATCTAACGAACATGGTATATATACGAGAAAAAAAATCATTAAAATCGGTCGAGCCTTTTCGGAGACGTTATTTTCGTTACGCGTTCGTCAAGGATACATGCATGCTATACGAGATAGTGAAATTTGTTTGATGATTTTACAAATGAGTTTAAACAGTTTTTAAGTTTTCCGTCAACGTCTTTATCATGAATTACAACAAACGAAAATAAAAATAAGAACATTTTGCTCGACATGTATAAGATTTAAATGTGACTGAATGTTTTCCAAATATTGAACGATTATTACGTTGATATCTTTCTCTTATGTGTACTAACTGTACAGGTGAAAGATCATTTAGCCGATTAAAATTATTAAAAAACGTTTTAAGATCTTCACTATTACAAAATAACCTATACAATTTTGGAATTTTAAGTATTGAAAGTGAATTTTGTAAAAACACTCTAGACTTTGAACATGTGATCCAAACATTTGCAAATGAAAAAGCTGGAAACAAAGAATTGTTTTGATGAAGAGAATAAACGAGCTGATAGTTGCGACGATGACAGCGACTAATTTTATAATAATTTGTGTATTTACTTATAATTAAAAAATGTATTTGACAGATTAAAAGTTTTCAATTTAACACGGTTTCGTATTAAACATTATTTATGTTCATTTATAAAATAGTGAAATGTATTGTGTTATTTGTACATAGTATTCACCCCCCCCCCCCATACATTTGGAGAAAGACTATATATTATAATGGAAAACAATAATCTTTTGTACGTTTTATTGATGTTACTCATATTTATTGAGTAATTAATTAGGCCCATCTGAATCATTTGCTTACGGATCCCAAAGCACCTAATCCGGCTCTGCTGGTGTATAAAACAAATTTATAGCCCACCCTGCTATTTTTATCTGTATTCTATAATAATTAGCAAATGCTATGAAATCCGGACTCCGATGACGGCAATAGTTGATGGCAATATTTCGTACAAAAAATGTCTGACCGTAAACGTTTTGCCACTGCAGTTGTAGTGCAGAGTTTAATTAAAAAGAAACAGGAAATTTTAAAAAAGAAAAGAAAGAAGCGATTGTGGGTAAGAAATTGGATTTCAAAAAGATATGAAGAAGGAGTGCATGCAAAGTTACTGAAAGAAATCAGTATTGAAGATAACATTTCGTATGAAAATTTCATACGAATGTCTAAAAATTTTTATGATGATCTTTTGGAAAAACAATTACTTTTACCAATAAAACGTGCACAAAAAATACACTTAATTACACTTATAAATTTTAAACAATATCGAAAAACAACTACACAATGTATTGTGTAGTAATTATTATATGATAATTTATCAGTATTGATTATCATTTTACTGGCATATTATTTCTATAATATTTACTTACGCTCTATTAGTACTATATTTAGTCTATTTAGCATGCTGAATAGATCTAGACTACTCTAGCTAGGGCGTCATATATCTGTGTACACTATTTATTGTTGTTTGCTCTACCTAGAGTTTCTTGGTCTAGATAGAGTATAGAGAGGCAACTGCTAGAGTGCTCTAGGTGTTGTGTACAATACCTAGACTAAACGTAGGGAGCTCTAGCTAGATTTACTCTACGAAAAATCTCTACAGTGTACAGGTACCTTAAAGGTTATTTAAAAGGTTAAACCTTAAAGGTTAAACCTTATAGTTATTATTATAGTCATCTGTGCGGTGCACAAAGCCAAGGTGTATAGATAGTAGAGGTTGCCTCATTTCGAAATAATTAAAAATATGGCAGTGGGGGTAACCACGCCATGACGTCACTCGAAGTACAAAATATTTATTTGCCCGTTGCTGTCCACTGAAATTTGAAGTATCGACTATACGGTTTGTCATTGTTTGCTCTTAGATTTATGTTAATGTTGATTTATGAGAATGTCTGAATCAAATTCTGTGCAAATAAAAGTAAAATAAAGTTTACCTATTTATTTTTTTATAATTATAATATTATTTATTTTGTAATGTATATATTTATTTTAAATTATGTACATGTATTTAACATAATATTTACTATTTAGTTTGTTTTAATAAATATTAAATGCATTTATTTCATAATTTTATTGATCTCACTCACTCATACTTATTATTAAGTAGGCATTTATACAAAATAAAAATTTAGATATTAATATTGGCTTATAAAACTGTTTAAAATGTAATAAAAGCAATAAAATAAAAAGCCGATAAGATAATGGTGGTGGAAGTTCGTCCTTCGTCTCTTCGCTCCTCGGACAAGATAATGGTGAGGAGTGTATAGCACTTTCTATCATGGGATCACCTGGTTTACGATAGTTTAGTTGTATGGTACTTTACATTTGAATGCAATGATAAATCATTGTAAGTTAAGTACAGGATACAGTAGTTGGGTGGGATACACGAGATGCATTGCTAGATTAGGCATTATTGGATAGATTTTGGAATTATTTTATATTATAAAAAAAAAAACGATTCTGAACGAAGATGAAGATGTCAGCCTTAAATTGTAATATATATTTTATTTTAATATCCTAGATTGGGTTAAATTTACATTTGTCTATTCATGTGACTTCTGCTCGTGAGCATTGGACAAACCAGGATGTGCATAGATAGGGCGTAGGTAAATACCATATTATTTGCCTAAATGCACTATCGTGACGGTACCACCCGACCCCGCCGTCCATATATGCTGAATGCTCCGTGGCTACGTCTATTTAAATATTAATAATTAATAATAATATATAAAATCCGCATGTTTATGGAACTGATACACACATTAAAATAACTGGAAATTGGAAGTTAGTAACGTTCTATTCAACCATGTAAAGGTACGTTATACACCTTGTGTTTACAATCTACCAATATTTTGTATAGAACAGCTGTCAGCTACTGATTATATTATAATAAACTTAATCTATTTAATTATCTTTATCAGCTGTGATATTACATAATATTTTCATTTCTTATCTTTGAATACAAAAATTTTTATACATTTTCAACTACAAAATAATTTGCAAATATTCGTGATTTTGACAAATTTTGTCGATTTTTGAACTTCAACTGCTTATAAAAAAAAATTGTGCCTATGCATTTGAATAATTTTTGAATCACTCTTAGATCAACTTATTCAAAACCATCTATTAAATTTTCAAGCGATTTGGTAGGGCCAAAAAATTGTTATCGACTTTTATAAAAAAAATCTAAGAAAAATCGAATTATTCAAATGCCTATAAATAGCTAAAAAATAAACGAAATATTTTGAAAATACAACTATGTAAAGAAAATGCCTATTTAAACATTTTGTAAAAGTTTTAAGTTTCTACGACCTATACTTTTTGAATAAGAACAAATATCAAAAATCAATGATGCCTAAATTGTTATTTTACGCGATTATGTGAAAAAATTGTAATTTCAAACACTCATAAAAATTTTTGATTTTATTCCAGTGCAAATTTTTTTACAGATAATTGAAGGAAAACGTATGTCAAACTTTGTACCGAATTTACAATTCTTAGTTTTGAATACTTAAAATTTTATGAATTTTCAACTGCAAAATAACTTCAAATTTTCGCGATTTTCTACACATTTCGTAAAAATATGAACTTTTTATGCTTATAAAAAAAAAATTGTGCATTACGCTTTGAATTTTTTTTTATACCGATAAGTTCGACATATAAGGTACCTTGTATTAAATTTTCAAGAATTTTTGTCCAGTCAAATTTTTTTTATCCACATTTCAGAAAAAAAAACAAAGAAAAGTTGAAAATTTCAATTGTCTATTAAAAGCTCAAAAAAAGTCTAAAGTTTACAAAAATTGTACTACGTATAGATGATTCCAATATAAACATTTGGTGAAAGTTTCAAGTTTTTTCGACTTATACTTTTTGAATAAGAACAAATATCAAAAATCGTTTAAGGCTAAATTATTATTTTACGCAATCATGTAATTATTTCGTAAACGTTTGAACTTTAGATGCTTATAAAAAAAAATTGTGAGTCACGATTTTTGATTTTTTTTAATAGCAATAAGTACTTCTAATGAGGAACCTTGCACTAAATTTTCAAAGTTTTATGGCCAACCAAATTTTTTTTATCCACATTTCAGAAAAAAATAAGTTCAAATTTTCGCGATTTTTCAATATTTCATAAAAATTTAAACTTTTTATGCTTATAAAAAAAAAGGTGTGCATTTCGCTTTGAATTTTTTTTTTATACCGATAAGTACTTCTTATGAGGAACTTTATATTAAATTTTCAAGATTTTTTGTCCAGCCAAATTTTTTTTATCCACTTTTCAGAAAAAAAAACTAAGAAAAGTCAAAAATTTAAATTGTCTATAAAAAGCTCAAAAAAAGTCAAAAGTGTTCAAAAATTTTACCACGTATAGATGATTTCAATATAAACATTTGGTGAAAATTTCAAGTATCTACAATTTTTGGTTTTTGAGTAACGGCTAAATAAAAAAATCGATTTCGTCGAAAACGGGTTTTGCACAAAAAGTACCGGTTTTTTTAATACAATTTAATTAATTAATAACAATGAATTACCCTCGTATTTTTTACAATTATGGTAAGCCGAACTTATGGCCAACCTTGTATTAAAATTTCAATTGTTAGCTTCTAATAAAAAATTTTTTATGAATTTTTACCTACAAAATACATAGCAAATATACATGATTTTGACGAATTTTGTCAATATTAGCACTTATAAACGCTTATAAAAAAATTGTGTGCCTATGTTTTTTTATAATTTTTGAATGGGAGTTAGAACAACTTATGTGGACCCTTCTATTAAATTTTCAAGTATTTCGTCCGAGCTACATTTTTTTTATCAACATTTATAAAAAAAAAAAATAAAAAAAATCGAATATTTCAAATGCCTATAAATAGATTAAAAATGAGTGAAATCTTTTGAAAATAAAATAATATAAAGAAAATGCCAATATAAACAACTGATAAAATTTTCAAGTTTCTACAACTTATACTTTTTGAAAAAAAAACAAATAGCAAAAATCGTTTGAGGCTAAACCATTGTTTAACGTGTTTTTGTAAAAATTTAAATTTCAAACACTCATAAAATTTTTTTGTCTGAATCCGGTAGAGTTTTTTTTGCAGATAATTGAAGAAAAACTAATGAAAAACCTTGTACCAAATTTTCAAAACTTAGTTATAAAAGAAAACAATTTTACGATTTTTCAACAACAAAATTATTTGCAAATTTTCGCAATTTTTACATATTTCGTATAAATTGGAACTTTGAGCACTTATAAAAAAAAATTGTGACTTACGATTTTGGATTTTTTTTTATCAGTTATGGAACAACTTATAAGAAACCTTGTATTAAATTTTCAAGATTTTCTGGCAAAAAAAAAAATTTTATCGTTATTTTAAAAAAAAATACTTAAAAAAATTGAAAATTTCAATTGTCTATAATTAGCTCAATAAAAGTCAAAATACTTTGAAAATTTAACGGTGTATAGAGAACGCTAATCTAAACATTTGGTGAAAATTTCAAGTATTTACATCGATTAGTTTTTGAGTTATAGCAAAATAAAAAAATTGATTTTGTCGAAAACTGGTTTTGCGTAAAATATACCGTTTTTCCCTCATTTTTTAAGGGTTTTTCCCGGCGCGTTAAAAAAATATTGAAAATTTTTAACTTTTGACCCCCCAAAGTACCAACTAGATTCACTTTCCTTTCAGAAAAGTTGCTATATAAGGCAATCGAAGCATTTTTACTGCCCCAAATCGTGTCGACAGACACAAAAAAAAAAAAAAAAAAAAAAAAAAAAAAAAAAAAAAAAAAAAAAAAAACACATCATTGTAAAATCAATACATTCTTCACTCCGTTCAGAATCTAAAATAATCATTATTGTAAAACCAACAGATCATACGCTCTACTCAGTATCATAAAGAATTAAATATTATAGGTAGGTACATAAATGCTAGTATATTTAAATAAACATTCATAGGACTTAAAACCATTATTATAAGTGCTTAAATATATTCTAATAAACCATTAAAATATGCACAAAAAATGAAAAACTAGACATTTAATTCTAAAAAAATTTATATACAGGTGAGTGTGGACTATTTGACAAATCTAATAACTTTTTTTCTAATCATTATTTTCAATTTTTCTTTTTAAAATCAATACCAAGGCACTGCTCTACATTAAAGTTGCATTAAAATATGTTTTTTAATTAGAAATTAGAATACTTTAAAACAGAAAAAAAGTTATTGCATTTGTCAAATAGTCCTGACTCACCCTGTATGTGTATGTTTACTCGTATTTATTTATAATTTAAAATTATAATTACGAAAAAAATGTTTCTTTGTATTTTTAGTTGAACTTTTTCTTGTTTTTTTTTTTCAACAACTAAATTAATAATATAAAATATAAACATCTAATAACTATTCAATTAATAGTCCCGAATCCTAAAATAAAATTGATTTTTTAAAAGAATACATGTAAATACGAATAAACAATTATATATTAAGTGGTGTTAGAACATCTTTTCATTATTATATTCTGTTCCGTTCCGATCTTTTGTTAGCTGTGGGCTGTGGCAGTGTGGCGGCTGCCGTTATAATATTATTATGCACTTACGATGACGTCACAGACAGGGAAACGAAGCGGGGGAATTTGTTTGTTTACATGACTATGAGGCAACCTCTCTATCTATAAACCTTGGCACAAAGCATGGACGGTGTGTTTATCAGTCGGTCACTATCAATACCAAAACAATGATTGTTGATACGCGGTGCGAGTGTGCCCTTAAATGCACTGTAGCTAGGTAGTGTCTGTTCGTTTGTCGTTTTTTATGTTTTGGACGGTGAGCAGTGAACGACGAAAAAAGTGAACAGTCTCGCACCTTGCCGTCATTTTTCGTCCGAGTGTCGTTTAGTGATATAATCGTGTCTTCTCGATGCCGTCGTCGGGGGCCGCCGCCGATCTCGTCATGGTCGCCATTCAACGTCGGCACTGTTGACGGTCTCTACCGCTGCCATCTCAGTCGTCTTCGTCGTGTCAATCGCGCCGCAGGGACCCATTCACAGACCCGTGGCCAGAACGGGTGCTATTGACGCGATCACTGCACACAAGTTAATCTAGACGGGCAGCGGTGTCAGCGTCGACTGCAATATCCGTGACAGCCGCCGTGGCTATGGCGTCCAGCGGGTCCGGCAAATGTTGCGGCGTGCCTGGTTGTGGGATAAATAATCAAAAGTGGTATTGTTGCGCCGAACCATGTCCGATGTGTCATAAGTTCCGCAAGTCGTTCCACTGCGGAAATTGCGTGGGCAACGGCGACTTTGGCCACTCGTCCGCGCCATCCGACAAGGAAAGGTAAGCTGCTGTAATCTCACGTCACAATCAGTCAATGAACCCTTATATTCACACCCCATATAATCCACAGTAATCTCCGGACAATAATTTAATTCATTCGATCATGAACCACAAATTCAATACTTGATCACATTGTTACCGGGTTTTGTTGTTCAACTTTTTTTCAATTTTCAACTCCTTTTTGATCTGTATGTCGCACTCAAAATGTACATGATTTTTGTTAAAAAATACATAGGTGTTAGAATTTTTCAATAACTGTAATATATTTTACACTGTTGGTAGTTTTATGATACCAATTTATACTTTTATCATTTATCCGCACCATTTATTCTAAAGGTTATGATCAAAATTTATTAAATTTTTTTTTTTTAGATTTTCTGAGAAACAAATGAAATATAAAAACGCTGTTCAACGTTCTAATTCATACAAAAATGATTGTGAAAAAATGCTTTCAGATAGAAAGTGTTCTACTTTAAAGGTAAACTGTTTTTGCTTCTTCTTATATAATAATAATAATACATAATCTATTATTTTGACTATTACTAGCTAATGTTTATATTTTGTAGAAAACTGAAACTTCAATATTACAAGAAAAAATAAAATTGTTAAAACTCGCTATTTTAGACAAAAATAAACTAGTAACCGAAAGTAAGATTTTTCATTTTTATTGGCTTAAAAGTAATAATTTTGTTTTAGCAATGCTTTTAAAAGTAACCAAGATACTTGTTTTAAAATTATTTTTGGTAATTAGTTCACTGTATTATACTGATTTCTAAATGCTCTCATTAACAACCTTGATATTGAAAGCAATAAAACCATTATGTGGTATGGATTATCAGTTTACAAATGTTTACACTACTATGATCACAAAATTGAAAAAAACATCACTGAACACCAAAGTTTAGGCAATAATTTAATTGGACGGTGTCTGTGCAAAAGGGCACAAGTCAATTTTCGGCATTTTCAGGTTTTATATGTATTTTGTAAGAAATTTTGTGCTGCGTTTACTGGTACCAATGTATTTAACATATCTTCAATTGTTATCAAATAAATCAAATAAATACCATTTCAATTATTCAAAGTATTAGATTATCCAATAAAATGACAAAATGTTTTTTGTGTTTCCTGAAAAGTAGTGTTTTTTGACTTGTGCCCTTTTGCACAGACACCGTCCAATTATTCTAGTAAAGAATTTAGCAACCGGGTCACTTAAAAATACCCTTATAATATTATACCTAAAATTATTGAACAAGTTAGTAGGTACTATCCTTTTTTCACTTTTTATAATGAGATTGCTAGTTAATATTTCATTTTCTCTTAACAAGAACAAATTTTAGATCATTTAGATTTTTGATTTATATAGTTTTGAAAATACTCAAGTTCAGAACTAAAAATTTAAATAATCTTTGCTATCATTTATAATCGAAACCAATAAACTTTCAATAAAGACAATATTAAAATATCAAAAACAAATTTGAAACAATACATTACACCAAGCCCTTTAAATTTGCATGAATATTTCATAGTTACATGAATAATATTAAATTATTAAATGATAAAAAAACACTTATAACATTTGAAAGAAGTAAAAATTTTTTTAATAATATTTATTTTTGACATTTAAAAATTTTGTAGTTATATTAATGTATACTCCCAAGTAAAAATATTTTCTGATTTAATTAATGATTAAGTATTTTCATTTTGTTGATTAATTTATACATATATACAATTTATACATTACATAATATTTGTGTTATATTTAGCACATCTTAATATAAAATACCTTATGACTTATTTACTAATTATTTTATAATGAATTAAACAAAATAAAAAACATCTATTTATTCCAATTATATTTTAGCTGCTATAAGAATTCAATAAATTTTGTTGACATACATTACACAATAATTATGATAGAAAAAAATTCTAATTTTAATTTGGTAGCATTTTTGATATAAAAAATAATTATAATCAAAACTTAAAATTATGAATTTAATTTTATTGATAATACTGATTATTTTCATTAACTGTGAACATCATTATCATTTTTTAATTTTCTACAGTAATATTATCATATTACCATGACCAAATGACTTGTATACAACAGCGGAAAAACATATTTGTGGTATCATACGCTATACAGAGAAACTTCTGAATACCAGACACTCTCGGTCGCTGTAATTTTGTCCGTTATTTAGAGGTGTCTGCTATTCAGAGGGAAAAAAAATTTCAAAAATAATTCAGGGAAATAATAATTACATAATATAATTATACATATACAGTGTGTCCCGTTTTAAATGTACCACTAAATATCTCAGCCCAATAATCATTTATTGAAATGCGGTTTGCTGCAATAGTTAGGGGGTAATGAAGTACATATTATAGGAAAAATTCAAATTTTTAACTCTTGTAGTTTGCGCATGCGCAATACAAAGGTTTTTTTTTAATAGCAACGCTTATTTTTGTTACCGGATATGGATAGACCATTTTATTCTAAGTCATTTTGATCCATTGACCATAGTTCTAAACCTTTTGAGTTTCTAAGCTTTTTGAAATTTTAAAATAATTACATTTTTTCGATTATACCAAAAATAATAGCACACATTCATTTAATACAAAAGTGAATCATGTTTGAACAAAAATTAATCTATGAAATAATAATAAAGTATAATAATAAATCTATGAAAAAATTATTCAATACAAGTGTGTTATGTTTATGGTAAGATCAAAAAAAAAAAAAATTATTTTAAAATTTCAAAAAGCTATAACGCAGTCAATTTTAGGTTTAGAACTATGGTCAATGGATCAAAATGACTTAGAATAAAATGGTCTAACCATATCTGGTAACAAAAATAAGTGTTGCTATTAAAAAAAAACAATTTGTATTGCGCATGCGCATACTACAAGAGTTAAAAATTTGAATTTTTCCTATAATGTGTACTTCAGTACCCCCTAACTATTGCAGCAAACCGCATTTCAGTATATGATTATCAGGCTGAGATATTTAGTGGTACATTTAAAACGGGACACACTGTATATCTGTTACCGTCAAAGAAGTAAATTAAGGAATTAATGTTAATGACTAGTCAATAACGGTATTTCCGATCAAATTAAGCAATACACGATATTGACTAGGAAATATTGTTTATGTCTGTTATTATTAGTCAATGATACATTAGAAATATTTCTTAGGTAACGACAATAACTCTGGGCTTTTTCAGGCATGATTGATAAAAATGTAAAATCATTTATTTATTTGTTGGATTAGAAATGTTCTTGCGGTGTAAAATTGATAATTATTACGTACTTATCAGCTCTAATATGTCGATGGTCGTATATTAGGTACCTAAAAAAGATAGCGATAATATGTATCTAGTATCCATCTATAGTAATTATTATTTTATGCAATTCAAAGTGATACTGTACAACAAATTGTGAAAATAGATAATTATGCTTAATTTATCTTGTATTTATAAATTTCTGACCTTATTTAAACATAATTATCAACATTGCCTATCAGTATAAGACATTAAGGTAAATTCCTAGTCATAGTTCTGAATGTGTTAACAATGTGTTATTTGAATTTTATAACCTTGCCTATATTGTCAGTTAATTCCTAGGCATTGACAATATCGACTACTAAGGTTAAGAATTTATAATATTGGCTAGGCATTTACGTCATTAACTAATTTACATTATTGACGGTAACATACCTATGTATTATTTTAATAATAAATAAATATTAGTTGTACATATTATTATTTAAAATCATGATATTATTGTGTATTTAAAATTAAAAAAAAATGTAAATAAAAATAATTTAAAAATATAATATGTGTTGTATAAAAATTAACATTTATTGAAAAAATCAGTTACTTTAGCTTGTTTAAGACCTCGGTGTATAGTAATTTTGTGTAATTTAATTGCGTTGGAGAACTATGAAGTATTCTGTGTATCGATAGAAGAAATGTCTTCACGCACACCCTTCACTGCTGTCAATGACTCCTGTAGACTTTCTATTTGTGGAGTTAGATCCTTTTCTTGATCTTGGGTTTCATCTTTTTCTTCGTCACTTTCTACCTCATTTAGTGTTGGATATATTCGTACTATCTTTGATATCAGTGTCGTAAGTCTCTTCATGATCGTCTAGTGCTATCTAATATGTATTCATTCTCTGTAATGTTATTATCAATCTGCTTAATGAGATTACCAGTTGTTGTTATCCAATTTTTTGAATGCTCGAGGATGTTTTGCTTTTCAAACTCACCCAACATATTGGAATATATGAGCACAGTTAACCGTTCTTTTGAAATTTTCCCTCCACTACACGTTTCGTTTTTGAACGCCATGGTTTTATCAGGTAAAACTTTAAAAAATATTCACTTTTGTCTGCGTTGAAAATATCGCACTCAGCGTAATTGCCAATAATTTCGCGTATTTTTGCTTTCCAGTTATTGACTGCCTCTTTGTCAACACTTGGTGCTTCACCACAAGCTGATTTGAAAGATATGTTTATTTTTTTCAAAATGTTTCAAGCCAACCATTGGAATATTCGAAATCAGTAAATCCGTGTTCCTTAGCCACTTGCTTACTTTTTTCTTGAAGCATTGGTCCTGAATGTGGTAATTTTTTCTTTTGTAGTTTTGAAAACCAATTTAACACTTCACTGTCGATGACAGAGATTTCTGTTTTTTGAACCTTTGTCCGTTTTCGATTCTCTTCTCCATTTTCAGCCCATGTTTTCTAAAGTGCATCCTTATTAGCTATGATATCCGCGATTTGTGTTTTACTATCACTAAAATTGCCTGCGAACACACGAGCACCTATATTTTGTATTACTTGTTCAAAATTCAAGAATCTCAATTTTATCTTTCAGACTTAATCTTTTTCGTTTACTAGCTTTTGCGTACTACAATATGTTTCCGATTACGAATACATTCGTATGTATTTGAATCACAAATACAACTAAATACATACTAAAAATGTACGAGTAGTTACATAAACTGGAAAAATGTTTTCATTGACGCGATAATGGCCGAATAAGATAAACTATAGTTATTATAAATAGTATAATATTGTATTGTAGTAACATTTGATTAGATATTTCTTAAGCCATTCTACAATATAATTCTATATTTACGATAAAAGTTATAAAAATCAAAATTAAATTGCCATAAAAGTGTCTGTTATTTAGAGTGTCCAGTATTTAGGAGTTTTCCTATATAAAAGTGGTGAAAATGTCCCCGTCCCCATAAAAACGTCCACTATTCAGAGGTGTCCGCTATTTCGAGGTATCTGTTAAGAGAGGTTTCACTCTATTATATTATTATGTACATTTATTATATTGAATGAATTGGCTACTTTTTCATTACTTCTTGGCTTACAGTCTACAGATCAATTTGTATAGCAAAATTAATTAAAAAAAACTTAAATCCCATACTGGTATGTACAAACTTGCCATATTGATTTATGTTTTTTACAATTTATTTTCTAGAAAAAAATCTGCTAAATAAATTAAAGTTCAAAATAGAAAATTTGAAATCAAGGGTTGATCGTTATAGAGGACGAGTAACTGAGTTAAAAGAGTTTTCCAAAGGTCAAATATCTGTTTTAAATGATAAAACAAATGCATTAATTACAATTAGATCCAGTTTAAAATACATTATTCGAATGCGTATTGAACAGCTTGTCACTCACATTTTCCCTTTGAACAAAGGACAACTAGCTATGTTTCAGTGAGTTTATATTTCATTATCTCAAAATATTTGTGTACTAAATGTAATTGTATAAGTTATGCACTTAATTGTTTGAATTATTTTACAGAAATAAAGAACCCGATGTCAAGAATATTCTAAGCCATACATCAACAGAAGCATCAACACTAACATATGTAGGTCACCAATGGGTTGATACTGGTGAAGAATCGTCTAGTCAAACAAAACTTGGGTACCGAATTGTGGCATCCACTCTACCAGCTAATGGAAATTACTCTGCATATAACAAATGGGGTTTATATTTAAAATAAATTTATCTTATATATTTCAGCAATGATTAATTTTAATAATGCTCTTTTCATTTGATTGCCGCCTTTTCCAGTTTCCATTGTAAATAAAGATGATGCGTCTAATCAAACTTTTGGAGAATCAAATCCTGCATGCACAATTAGCACTGGTTTAACGTATACCTCACAATTAGTGAAAAAAATTTCATTTTTTCTAGATGTTGTTTTACCTAAGCAACCAAACTTTAGGTACTGTTATTATTCTTGACACACTTATTTAGTGAACAATTAATTATTCCTAATATTAATAAAACCAATATTAAAATTATATGTTTTTATGTTTTAGTGATTTTTATGAGTTGAATGAAAACAAATTTTCAAAATATGTTATACACTTAAATGCAAATATTCTATATTTATGTTTTTCACAAAATGTTGATCCAAAATTACTCCATCCAGAACACACCATGAAAAATCTATTGCTTCTTTTAGATACATCTATTAGTGATTTAGGAAGGTAAAATAAAAATGTAATTTATTATGAATAGTTATACTTAACACCTAAAGGTTTTAACTTAATTTATATGTTATTTTAAAAACAGCTTATGTCATAGTTTTATCTGTTTTAGGGTTGAGCCATCAGACATAGATAGTTCACAATGCACTGCATATGAAGACAAAATAGCATTTCAGTTACAATCATTAAGTGTTGATTCTGACTCTGAAGATGATAACTATAGTGAATGGGAAGCTGTGAGTAAACATTTTTATTAAAATTTTAGATTACATTTTTAAAAATTTTTCTTTTTGTTGTTTGACAGGTACCCAAAATGGATTATCCTGCCGATCATATGTAACTGCCCCTCAGTCAGAACAGTAGTGTAGTCAGAGCAGGACTTGTTGCTGGTACAGCAGCAAATATTATGTCTATGTGACGTGGATTGACTTAGTATTTAAATAAAATTACTTAATTTATTTATAACTTAATACATTTTTATTTGTAAATATTTTCACTTTTAACATTTATATATTTTATATATATTTAAAATTAATTTACTCAATTAATTTGTGTATACAATTATTAATTGGCAGTTTTTAATATGATGTTTGGTGAATAAAGAAATCGTTTTATTTAATTTGGAAAATTTATGTTTTTACTTACAACATTAAGTTAACTGTCTGATACAACTATTATGAGTAAAGATCGGATTTATATTCTCTTAAAATACCCAAAATATGATGCTAATATTCTCTAAAAAACCTTCAAATATTTTCATTATATTCTCTCAAAAATTTATAAAATATGCAAAAATATTCAATAAACATCATTATATGCTCTAATATGCATTTAAAAATTTTTTTTTTCAAGATTATTTTAATAATGAGGTATTAATTAG
This sequence comes from Therioaphis trifolii, assembly GCA_027580255.1. Taxonomy (NCBI): domain Eukaryota; kingdom Metazoa; phylum Arthropoda; class Insecta; order Hemiptera; family Aphididae; genus Therioaphis; species Therioaphis trifolii. The sequence continues at coordinate 1,363,495 of CM050404.1, forward strand.
GTATTAAAAGTTGCGTATTATACCTAACGGAATACTATTGCACTTTAGTAAGTGGGAAATAGGGATGTAATATAAATATAACAGTCATAGGCGTGCGCAGACATTTGTGGCAGGGTGGGCCAAAGCCAATAATGATTAAGATACTTGAATATTGAAGGAAGAAACAATACAAATATTTCATACTTTAATTTAGCTACTCGTTATCACCTACTATTAAGCGTATAAAATATATTTTAAATATGTAATAATTCATATAATAAAAACAAATACATTTTTTTTTAAATTAAAAAAGAAATATATTAATTGTAAAGTTTTAAAATTGAAATAAATATATTTTTTTAATCTTTAATGATAATATAGTATTATGAAATTTTCTAGTATAAATATTGCATTTCATAACTCCATTCGTATTTCAATTGGAGTTAAAGTTTTAAATGTTTCAATCACCTCATCGACATTGATATTGTATGCCAATTCTTGCTCGATGAACATTGTCTAAAGTCCGTCCAAACGTTCTTGCTTCATTGTACTGCGGAGCTTTGTTTTAACTATGCTAAGTTTTGAAAATGTTCTTTCACAAGTACAACTTGTAACTGGAATAGCCATAAATATTTGCAAAGCTTTAAAAAAATTAAAATATACAGTTTCTCTTCCACTATAAGGTTCAGTCAGCCATTTAATCCATTTATCAATATTTATTTGTCCATCATTTGGTATACCATCAATATGTTTTAATAGGTAAATTTCGGTTTTTAGAACAAATGTCTAGATCAAATGTATCTGTTAATATTGTTTTTTTTTTGAAGATTTGTCCATTGTTTTTTTTTTAGAGCACAAAAAGTTCTTAGTTTCTAAAAGTTCTACAACCGTAGTTCGTGATCCGTGATTAATATATCATTGATTATGCGTTGCGTATACTATGTATATTGTATAATCAATAATATTATCTTTATCTTAAACTGTTTATGATTACCACTCTATGATAATAGCTGACCAGTCCTTTGTCATATATGGTTTAATGGTTATATCTTACCACAGACTTCTATACTTCTATGGTATCAGTATTTATTATCATGGGAGTATAAATCATCAATAAAATGTTATATGATTTAAAAATTAATAACTTTTGTGACGCTCGCAGGGTGGGCCATGGCCCACCTGGCCCCCCCTGTGCGCACGCCTATGATAACAGTATATTATTAAAACATAAAAACAATCATATTATATTATATTCCTTTGGTATATTTTAATTAAAAGTTGTATTAATCACTTAAGTCACAGTGTGAAAAAATAACAAATATTAATATATATTAAAACATAATAAAACAAAACAAATTTTTAAACAATAGGTAATCCTTAAATAGTAATTATTTAAGTGGTTTACACTTGCATAATGAAATTGCACTGAAGTAGCTAGGAATACAAAATAATAATACATTTATAAAATTAAAAAATATGTATTCCTTTGGTATATTTTAATCAAAAGTTAAAATCACTATAATATACTTATATACTAATATAATAGTTAAAAATAAATAGAAATTTTTTCTCACAATTTACGAAATATTCCAAAATATGCTAAATGGGTTAAATATTCTCTAACCCATGAAATATTCTCAAATATGCAAAAAAAAACTTTTTGCTACCCATTCAGAATTAAACGAATCGTCCACATTTTTTACTGTCATAAGACTACATAGACCCAGTAACGATATGTAAAAACATATAAATCCGGTCTTTAATTATGAGGAATTGAGAGTTATTCTAATTAATCAACTAAGTCTAGCCTAAAATAAATTATAAGTAATTGATAGCTGCAGGCTTTATTGCTATATTAAACTACAACTGATTTGCTTATTACAAGATATAGCATTTTATTACATAGACAAGACAATGTTATACAATTGCATTGATACCTGACTGAGAATTATTTAATTTGTATACATTTGAATTTCATTGACAAAAATTTATAAATATTATTATAATTGTAGAAATTAAATTTTATATTAATACTAGTTGACCCGGCCACGCGTTGCTGTGGCTAAAGTTTTTGTTATATTACATTATAGTAAACAATCTAAGAGGAACAATAAGAGAACATCAGTCACGGAGTCCACTAAGCTTTTTCACACAGATGGTGTGAAAAACTAAACTTCTAAACATTAATATATATTTTTTTGAATTAAAAATACTTTCAATTTCAATTTAATTTAACACCAATCGGTGCACAATGTTTTTGGTTAACCTGTCTTTAGCTAACACAAATAGATTCGACGGTTTCCCAACACGTGAACACGCAACATATAGTTGCCCATGAGAAAAACATGGATTTGCCAAATCTAAACCACAAATGGACATTGTTTGACCTTGAGATTTATTTATAGAGATGGCGAAAGCTAAACAAATTGGAAAATGTAGCCTTTTGAAGGGTATGGTAGAATCTGATGGTATCATCGGATTACGTAGTTTCTAAATTACGTCCATCGGATGCACGATCGCAAATTTTAGTTGCCCCAAATGACGTCATTTGGAAGCAAGAATTAAATTTGCGTATCTTACGCAAAAATAATTTGGAATCATCTGAATTGCCAGTAAGAAGGGATAATAAAGGCTCCGGCGGAGCGGGTAGAGGTGACAGCACAACTTTTCCTGATGCGCAGCACATGCCGGCTGCTTCATTCCGAAATTTCAATGCCTGACAATATTGACATACTTTATCCATTCCACCGATAGCAATTTTTGAATGCGCTGAGTAGTTAATATGTGGTGCATATTCAAAGGCAAGCCGAACGAATGATGCACGTGTTAATGAGCGGCTGATCCGTTGCCTTTATCGATTTAGTACTCGTACTGTAGCTATGTTTCGTTCTCGTGCCGCTCTTGTTCTCGTAATATACTGTTGCAGACGTTCGTCACGCTGTTCTTGAGATTTTCGTGCACGACTTTCTGCAGTCCTGATTCTTTGGGCTGCATTTCTTGTTTCGATTTGTTCTGTTAAGAGCTGAGTTCTTTCAACACGTTTGCGTCGTGACCCTTTGCTGCTCGCGTTGTTGAGGTTAGATTTTTTCGGTGGCATTTGACTGAATCGTTTAAATATTAGAAAGAGGAACTGAAAAACATGTTATCATAGCACATTGAAATAATAAGTGAAAAGTCAAAAATAATTCAGAGTTCAAATACTCTGTGGGAAAATTTACTGCTTCGCTGTCGTCGCAAACTGTATCAATAGATTTATATGATACCAAGTTCCCTGGCAACAACATTTGTATCTTCAGATTTAAATTGTCAACGTCTACATTTTTTGCCGCTAAAATCGCTCTTTCTGCAAGCCACTCATGATTTATGTACTGTGTGTGTACATCGGGAAATATTTATTCAATGAGAGTATCTTGCGAATCAGCGATTGTGCAGAAATCGGTCGGTAATTTTACGTATCCAGTTTCATCTATAGCAACTTTTCCATCACCGAAATTGATAATTTAATTATTATTGATAAAATAGGAATGATTAAAAGTTAATATGAGAGTTACACTGAGATAGCAAAATAATAATTATCAACGTTACTACTACACTTGATGCATAAACAATAATGATGGCCGACAACTGTGTAGGGAGTGAGAAAGAAAGGAAACCGATGAGACTTCGTTCTCATCCCTACTCCGTGCTGTTTATTGGGTCAGAAGTGACCCCTGTAGACATCTGGCGGGGATAACTAATTAAATGACGATTGATCAGTTTTCGACCCGAGAGGAAAAATGATTAAATTACTAAAATGGCTATTAAAAAATAAGGGTTGATCGTAGAAGGGTGATTGAATGTATTTTTGTATGTTGTATCATAAAAAAATAGAAATGAAAAATTTTGTCTAAAAAATAAAAAAAAAGATTTAGGGGTTGACTACCCCTAACATTTAGGGGATGAAAACTATCCTATCTTTTAAGTTGGACCAAATTACACGCGGTGTAAAAAATTTCATCAAAATCGGTTAAGTGGTTTAGGAGTCCATTGAGGACAAACATTGTGAGTTGTGACACGAGATTTATATATATTAGATAGATGGAAATGACAAATATAGGCGCTATGACAAAATAATGGCTTCTATATCAGTGTCAGAAAAAAGTTTGTTGAGTAAAATTACAAACATTGTTAAGCTTCAGAAAAAGTTTGAATTCATGAAACCATATTAATAAAATAGCTACATAAATTGTATAATTACTGGTCTTTGGTATGCTATGAGGAACTTAAATACTAAAATACATAGAATAGAATTCCATTTTAAAAGTCTTTACTCAGTAATTTTTACTTGCATGTGTCATATGAAATCCAGGACAAAATCTAGATAACACCAGCTAGTATATATATATATATATATATATATATGTGCACATATAAAATAAATACTTTGAAAAATATATAATGAAATGAATATGTAACCGAGAACATCTTAACTTTTTATGATTCATGGACCTCTTTAAGTTAAAAGTTTAACCATGAACCTACAACCAAAAAAAAAAAAAACCAAATTAATACTCTACTGTAAACAATATATGAAGACTGGAAATCAATAACGGGCTAAGTGCCAAAAAAAAAAATTGAGTTAGACTCAAAAAACTGAGCTATGTGCCATCGCCAATAACTTATAAAGAGGGCTATGTGCCACGACCATAATATTGGTGTACAAAAAACCCAAAGAAATGTCATGAGAGCTATGTGCCGGGTGTGGTTCTAACGGGTTAAGTGCCATTGTATAAATTTATATTTATTTTAAAATTTCCCCGAATTCATTGTATCTTATCGATCTATTTAAAAGTAGATTTATCGATAAATGGTCACTTAATCGTTTTGATTAGGAGACATAATATTATTACATTCGAAATAATATAATAGTAATAGCTAGTATTCATTATTACGTGTGCTGTGTGCGAGTAACGACTGGTTTTAATAATATACTTTACGTATGATTTTGCTTTGCGACTGTTATAGTTATTTAATTTTTTAACTGTAATATTGTAACGATGGAATTAAATAGTGTTACGAACAAAATACGACAAAAAGGAAAATCAGTTCGTGAAGAACAAAAACGTCGTAGAAGTGAAGGGAAACCTTATATAAACAACAAAAATATGCTCGTGAAAGGAAAAACTGGGCCTCAAAAAGAGGTAAGTCATATTTTGATTTTAATTATATTTGTTCAAATTTAAATAAAAATAAAATATTGGAAATATGAAATATTTATAGAGGATGTATATTGTCTGTTTCAGTTCTATTGTAAATGTAAATTTCAGTGTAAATGTGTCCCATACAAACATAGACAGGTTTTGTTTCACGAATTCTATGCCCTCAAAGATACTGTGAAGCAAAACTCTTATTTAATGGGTCTGATGGTCATAACTCCCGTAAAAAGAAGACGTCATGGTCAGTATAATGACGTGAACGAGAGCAGGCGGCAAAATACGATTTGGTTTTCATTGCCAGATGGAAATGGCGACGTGATACAAGTATGTAAGAACACTTTTATGCATGTTTTTGCAATAACCAAACGAAGAATCGAAACTCTCGTGTCAGCTAAAAAAAATGGTGAAGTAGTATTCACAGAAAAGCGTGGTAATAAGGCCCAAAAAAGTAAGTTCACAGCAGCAGATGTGGACTTTGTTATTGACCATGTTAACTCTTTTCCATGGGACGAGAGTCATTATGGGAGAAGAAAAAGTAACAAGGAGTATTTAAGTCAAGATTTAAATATCAACAGGTTGTACCGTGCCTTTAAGGAAAAATATTCAGACTCCAACATAACGTACAAGTTTTATTATAAAACCTTTAAAAAAAAATTCCCTCAAGTTTCATTCCATCGACCGCGCACTGATACTTGTTCCAAATGCGACTTACTATCAGCAGAGATTTTAGCAAAACCTAGTGATAGAACAGTAAAAACCGCTTTACAACTTCACCATAGAAAAGCTGAAAAAGCAAGAGAAGTAATGAAACAAGATACTATATTATCTCAACTCCCTAATAGTAACGAATCAATGTGTTCAATAGATCTTGAACAAGTTCTGTCTCTTCCATTTTTAACCCATGGCCAGATGTTCTATTCACGGCAGCTTTCATGTTTCAATTTATGTGTTCATGTTGGTGACAACAACAAAGGGCTCATGTTTTTGTGGCATGAGGGTATGAGTGGACGAGGTGGTAATGAAATTGCTTCATGTCTCTTTAACGCACTTAGTAGTCCTGCTCATAATAATGTCATGATTAAAAGAAAACTTACCGTGTGGTCAGATAACTGCATTGGACAAAATAAAAATAAAATGATGTTATTTCTTTGGATTTATTTGACAATTACAGGCAAGTATGATGAGATAAACCATAAATTTTTGATCTCTGGCCATTCATATTTGCCATGTGACAGGGATTTTGCCCAAATCGAGAAACGCAAAAAGGTTGAAAATTGCCAAGTCCCTAAAGACCTGATTAAACTTATGGTGAATGCTACACCGAATAATCCTTTTATAGTTACTATGCTCCAACCAGACGACCTAATTGATTTTAAACAAGCAGCCGATTTATACATTAACACGACAAAACTAAATATTTCTAAATGCAGTTGGATTAAAATTGAAAAAAACGGAGTCGTTAAAACAAGAACAACGTTCAATGAACTTGAAACATGGAATACCTGCAAGGTTCTCAAAAAAGGGATTACAACTCAAAAAATTAAGGACTCAATTTTACCAACACTACCGTGTCATAACGGTCTATCTGCCGAAAAGAAGAATGATTTTTGCATTTATGAAAATAATAAATATACATTCAACAAAGTTTACAACACAAATTCACATCATAAATTATAACAGTTTCTACTTTATCAATGAGATAATAAGATCAATAAAATCCCAAGGGAGTAAAAAAATTAATGTCAACTGTAAAAGTCACATTATATTATTTGAAAATTTAAATAATATTGGCTGTAATGTAATTTTTCATAAACATCACTATGACCATGTAAACATCACCAAGTAAATGAACTCCAACACATAAGTTTACCAATTACAAAAAGCATGAAATAGCAGCAAAATTATCACAAGGTGTGACAATGGAAAGAATATTGGATGATTTTAGAGGTGATAAAGAAAATAATTTAAAAAGAGAAGATCTTGTTACACGAGCTGATTTGCACAATATTAAACAAAAGTAAAATATTGCCATGCGTGATGGTCATTTACACAAAAACAATTCCACAAGTGTTGATATTTGGGTAGAACAGATGAAACAAGAAGGAAAAAATAATCCAGTTACATATTACAAAAAACAAGGTTAATAATTTAACAATAATTAATTAAAATTTTAATTCATATATGATGTATGTATTTATATATTTTTTATTAAAATAAAACTTATAGATAATTCAATTATATATTATACAATTATAATATGTGAAGTAGATGGAAACAACTTATTGGACAAAAAAGTCTTTTGCATTATATTAATGGACCCTAAGTCAGATGCATATATTAATTATATAATCATTTTTATTATTATCTCGTAAAAACAAACAAACATTTTCATTTGCACCATCGATTTTAAATATAATAATATACCATAATGAAAAAAAAAATAAACGAAAAATAATTAATAACTTTTTTATTCCTGTACCATCAAATTTTAATTCGTAGTATGTATTATTTATGCTTAAATGAAATAAATCAAGGTTTTTCAATATGTAATGTGAAACCTCATTAATCCGGTGGTTTTGTTAACCTTACGGTCCTTTGGTTTGATACCTGTAGTATAATTAGGAGTCTACTGTACTTAATGTACTTTACTGTACTGTACTTAAATTTCTTTTAATAATTATTGTTAAGCATTAAAATTTACAAGGAAAAAAAATTGAATATAGGCTTCAAATGAAGAGAATTTTGAAACTTTTAAAGTTTAACTATCTTTATCCAATGAAAATGATGTATATAATTGCAATAACATTTTTACTGGATTATTTTAAACATTAAAATTGTGTTTAATCGATTCAGATTTTAGTATTGATACTTTGCAGTTTTAAAACTATTGATGAATAATTCTTATTTATGGTACTAATAACAATATACCTAATGTAACATTTCAATTTAAAGAAATTAATTTTTAAATGAATAAATACATATATTTGAATTAACTAAATACCTAACAGTAACAAATGTATCATTATTATATGAAAAATTAATAACAAAAGTACGAAATTAATTTTTTGCTTCTTTGCACTATATGAGTGTCTATAAGTCTATATGAGTACTTTAAGTCATCAATTAAAAATGAATGTCAATGGTTTATTTTTAGCTATCTTCCATCATATGTTTTAGTTCTGATAGAAATCCATCCATCAATATTTTTGATTGAGTAATTTGAATCTCGTGGTATTTTGCTTGCATCTCAAAAAATACCTGCATTTGATCATTCATAACCCGAGTCATAAAACCCTCTTGTCTCTCCAAAATCTCAATTATTACATCCTTTAGAAATTTTTCCAGGTCGAAATCCGTATTGAATTTTTGATAGCAGTTTATATTTTTCTAAGAAAGAAATAAGTCTGTTTTTAACTATTTTTTCTAATATTTTTGAGAAATTTGACAATAATGATATAGGCCTATAGTTTTCTATATTTTCTTTTTTTTCTATTTTAAACAAAGGTTTGACAATCGCTAGTTTGAACTTATCAGGAAAATACCTTGTTTAAAACATAAATTATAAATGTGTGTCAGAGGGCCAGAAATATACGTACTTTGTAATTTGTTTTTAAATTTTTACTATTATTTTATCGAAACCTGCAGCAGTTTCATCTTTTAAATCGTTTATAATGTTTATAACTTCAGATTTTTCAATTTCTTTTACAAAATATGAACTGAAATTAACATCACTCACTTTATCAGGACATTTAGAATATGTGTTTTTGATATTTTTATTATACTCTTCTCCTACACGAACAAAATATTTATTAAAGATATTGGCTGCTTTAAATGGCTTATTTTGAGAATTGATTATTTTTCCATTATTCTCTATATTGTTTTTAAAAATTGCGTTATTTTCATTATTTTTAACATCTGTTAGTTTATTTATTAGTTTCCATGTAAGTTTTGGGTCAGATATTATTTTGTTAAATTTATTTCTGTATTTTATATAATAATGACATAGATTGAGATACGTTTCGCCAGCACTGCCACTTTGGAATTTTAATACCAAACCTAGACAGTATTATGTACTTTATTTTGTACAATTTTGTACAACCAAAAAACAATTTTGTACACCCCCCCAAATACGAGAAAACCTGTTTTCAATTTGCGCGTGCTGGAGAAACGTTTCCCCAGCACTCCCCTTTCTAAAAAAGTCACAAATTCAATTTTCAGTGATGCAGTATTATATACTTTATTTTGTACAATTTTGTACAACCAAAAAACAATTTTGTACACCCCCCCAAACACGAGAAAAACCGTTTTCAATTTGCGCGTGCTGGAGAAACGTTTCCCCAGCACTCCCCTTTCTAAAAAAGTCACAAATTCAATTTTCAGTGATGCAGTATTATGTACTTTATTTTGTACAATTTTGTACAACCAAAAAACAATTTTGTACACCCCCCAAACACGAGAAAACCCGTTTTCAATTTGCGCGTGCTGGAGAAATGTTTCCCCAGCTCTCCCTTTTTAAAAAAAGTCACAAATTCAATTTTCATTGATTCGAATGCACTAAAATGTTACTGTGGATAATCATAAATTATAAACAAAACTCATAATAGCAAAAATAATAATAATGGCAAAATGAATACGTAATTCATTTGTGTAAAAAATCGTGATAAAATCAACAAAAAAATATAACCTACAATAATAATATTGTAATAGTAATTAGGTGACATCGGTATTAACTTTATACGTTCCTATGTACTTTAAACATTTACTGATTTACCTATTTCTATTCTATTAGTAGGTTATTTAACAACATTCAAGTAGGTATAATGTATTTAAATTAATAATTAATACAGATCTGTGCATAATCTCACCAAGTACTGTTAAATAGTATTGCATCTGCATGTGCAATGTAGACTTCATTATTTAGCAATTATTATAATAAAATAATATAGGTAGGTATTTTTATAATTAATTTTAACTTTTGTCATCTATTAGATAGTAGTATAGGTATCTATAATAGGTATCTGGTATATTTATATAATATATTTATTACCTACATACTTACTATTTCTTAGTTTTTTGCATGGAATCGTTGACCATTTATTCAATAATTTACCTGTATTGACGTGATGGTTTTTATCCATATTGAAATATTTTAGTAGTAATAAAAATATTATGCTACTCGTGAATATTTTAAAAAAAATGGTTAGTACGCCACGGACGAAGATTTGAAGTAGGTATAAATTTAAAATATATTTTTTGTAAAATTAAATATTTTTATACTTTTTATACTCGAGCTTAGTATTTATGTGTTTATACTTTATACTATTAAAAACATGATACATAGGTGTAATATATTTATACTTATACATAGGTACTAAATATCTAAAATATAAGTAAAATTACAAGGTGTATATTAAAAATTCAACGTTTAATTTTTTTTTTGTTGCCGGCCTTACACTTTCCTTTTGGTCATCGTAGATTTCCCAGTGATCGTTAGACCTATATGCAAACGCTTTATAATGACCACTTGTTACTCTTAAACCTGTACGTAGTCCTCCTTCGAATACGACAACACCTCCTAGATGGTAGATATAATTTTTTAAATCCAAAGTTTTTGGTATAATATCCAATGTCATAAAAACGGGTTTTCTCGTGTTTGGGGGGGGGGGGGTGTACAAAATTGTTTTTTGGTTGTACAAAATTGTACAAAATAAAGTACATAATAATGCATCACTGAAAATTGAATTTGTGACTTTTTTAGAAAGGGGAGTGCTGGGGAAACGTTACTCCAGCACGCGCAAATTGAAAACGGGGTTTCTCGTATTTGGGGGGGTGTACAAAATTGTTTTTTGGTTGTACAAAATTGTACAAAATAAAGTACATAATACTGTCAAGGTTTGGTATTAAAATTCCAAAGTGGCAGTGCTGGCGAAACGTAGCTCATAGATTGGTGTTATTTGAATGTTTTTTAATTTTTTAAACAATTCATTTTTTTTTTTTGTGCAGAGATTAAAAGACCTTTTGTCATCCAGTCTTTAATTCTTAAGTCGATTTTTCAATAGCAGTTAAAATTGTTTCATTAAACAGGTCTATTAATACATTTACATTTGATATATCATACAAAAACTAGTTTCGTTTTTGAAGACATCGAAGGTTTTTCATTTCTGAACATTTCGACATACACAATGGCTTTCTGTTCAGCTTTTAAAAGGTAAGTGTATTTGAAGACTCGCGTTCTTCGGTAGACCGTCGCGTGTAATCACGTCGTATTATGTTATTACGTTCGCAGTGTTCCGAAAATGTTCACGAACGCCGTTCGAAGAACGACGGCGGTGTCGTTCTCGCGGTCCGTCGCGAACTCCACGCGTCCCACCGGCTGCGTTTTCTCGCGTTTGCGAGATTCACCGTCGACGACCGGCGCGCCGGCGGCAAACGCGGTCTCGGGGCACCGTCGTGAAACGCCTTGGGACCGGTACGCTCCGCGACGGCAGTCGGTCCTCGGAGCCGCCGGCGTGCCGTGTCTGTGGCCGTTCCGGCGCTACCATAAGGGACGTGACGAGACCGGGCCGACCGAATCCGACGGTGGCGAGGCCGCTCGGGGGCGAGACGAGACGGGAAAACCGAAGGAGGCGATTGGCCACGAGATGCGGGAGACGGCCAAGCAGACGGTGGATGTTTTGTACGGGCCGAGTGCGGACCCTGAGTACCAGCGCTTGATCGCGCTGACCTGCCGGCTGATTCAGGCCAACCGGCAACGGCTAGCGGACCTCGGGTTGGACGAGCTGCGGGTGTTGGTTGTGCGCAGAGCAGAGACGTTCAGCATCTTCACGACCTCGTACCGCGCCGTCGTCGTCACCACCGGCTTGTTGCACTGGGTGGAGAATGACGACGAGCTGCTGATGTCGCTCGGGCACGAGGTGACGCACTTGGTCACCTACCCGACGGACGAGGGCGCGGCGCAGCGCGTGGCGATGGCCACGATGCACCGTGTGGTGCCCGCGTGGCTGCAGCGCTGCGCGCTGGCCGTGTTGCCGCCCGAGACCGCGAGCCGCGTGTTGGTTGCCGTGGCCAGGACGCTGTACTTCTGGGAGATAGAGCACCAGGCCGACCGCATAGGCGCCGAGATGGCCGTGGCCGCCGGGGCCCGCGCGTCCGCCATCGTCCGGATGTTTGAGCGGATGGAGTCCGACGAGTGGGCCGACCGCTGGTGCCCGTGGCTGCCGACGGCGAAACACCCGTCCACCAGGTCGCGGCTGCGGCGGATGCGCGCGTTCGAGGCCGAGTGCGAGAGGCACGGCGGTGACTTTGGCGGATGAGCGGACCACAGCAGTCTACGGGCCGCGGGCCAAGAGAAGTGGCGAGACGAAAAAACGAAAAAGGCCTTTAAGGTACGCGTCCATAGGTAAGCATCGTACGTATCGGACGGATCGTATAAAACGGTCCGATTTGTGACAATGCGTCCACTGTATCCTTAGCAATCGGATTGCCGGTTGCGACGGTCGATTTTTTTTATTAGTAGCATTCGCATTTTCGTAGCGAAGACACAGAGGACGATCGAAAACAGTGTAATCCGTATGACGTCATCCGCACCAGTCGGAAAAGTTGCCCCTTCGATCAATTTCGTCGGCATTACCGACGGACCGATGCGCGTGCGGTCCGTCCGCTGCCGGTCAGTGGACGCATATGTATAACTTACTATACTGGGGGACGGAGTGGCCGAGTGGACTCAGGTGGCGGTTACGACGCGTACCGTCGCCGGTTCGAACCCGGCCTCGGGCAGTCTCTCTAACTTGGACAGGAAACAACTGTCTTCGGAGAGAGACTGCCATCCCCCACTCTGGGGCATGGCAGAAACCTACGGGTGCCCCAATAGAAATTCTGCCAAACTGGCATCCGAACTGTAGACCCTAGGGTATACACTCCCGGATAACTATGCCATATGAAAAAAAAAAAAAAAAAAAAAAAACTTACTATACTAATAATTCTTAAATTCGTTTCATACGTACGATGCTTACCTATGGACGCGTACCTTTACGCGTCACGTGCCGTCGCCGCCGCCGCAGCCACCGCCACCGCCGCTGCCGACGCAGGTCTCGGCTCTGAGCGGGTGTTCTTTGATTTCTTTTTCCAGGAGTGAAAAGACGAGTTTTTTTTTTAAAGCTATTTTTGAATAGCTAACACGCATTTTTTTTTTTTTATGTATATGTAAACACTTTTTCTCATCGAAATACTGGCCCAAAATTTTCGTACAGCAACTTTTAAGAACGGGAATTTTGTCGAGATAGTACTTCTAAGAGCTCATTTTTCGAATTTCTCAATAGTTTTTTCAAGCGTGGGCGATAACTATCGAAAAATTGACAAAAAACGGGAAAAATGCCGTATTCTCGATTTTTGTGAAATCTATTTTAGTTTTTTAGCCATGACTCCGTCAATAATTGAGCTAGGAACTTGAACATTTTACTCGTCACGGCCAAGCGCGACTGCGGTACGAGTGTCGATGATATCATTGCTCGCGCCGCCAACCCGTCGTCATAACATTAATCGCCGCCGTCGCGATAATGTTCGTACTGGCGATCGTCGTTCTCCTGCAATGCACGGCACACAGTTGCACGCAGTCGGCGCACACCATCACCGCGGCGATCACGTGGAACCCGAGATCGCGGGCTGCAGACCACACCGTTGCCGCTGCGGCCGGGACGGACGAAGCGACTGGAACAGCGGGGACGCGACGCGAAATGGTCACAGCACACAGTCGCGGACGACGCCAGGCGTGGCGGCGTCCCGTGGCCGGTACAAGTGCGTCCGACGTCACCAAGGCGGCGGACGGCGGCTGCAAAGCGGTGTACGTGATACCCGACGGATCGCCCGTAGACCCTTGCGTCACGTGCCGGCCGCGCAGGACCACGCCCTGCCGGAGACGCTCGAGCCCGTGCGACGACACGGTCCCATGCGTCACGAAGCGCTGAAGCTGCAGGTCGTCAACCGTCGCGACCACGAAGACGCCGTGCCGGACGACCGCCGCCGCCTCCGCACGAGAGGATCGACAAGGACGTGTCACCATACAGCCCATGAGTACCGTGTCCTAAATAATTCACCGCCGAGTCGGTGTGAAAAATCACCAGTTTCGATACCACGAAAAAAAAGCCAAATTTTTCCAAACGTTTCTCCCCTCGCATTTTACAGATTTGAAATTATCAGTGTACAATATGTTACAAAAATTTAAGGGAGTATATTCTCTATAGGTACTAGCTGTATCTATTACTCACCCAATTTGATTTCTATTAATAGGATTTTCTTATCACACAAAACAACTCAATATGCTTTTCATCTATCCATGAACAATTAAACCTATTCATCATATGTTCCTGATAGCGATCATTCACAGATCCATAATTTGCCTAAACTGACAATAATTTGCCTAAACTGACTTTTAACAACCTCGTTCACTTCAACATCACTTGTTTTCACTACCTACCTATCCCATTTCGCTCTGTGTTTCCTTTCTCTGCAATCGAAATTTATATACTATGTTTTATTCCTACAAATCATTAATCTTTTATCCTTATGTGCTTCTCTCCACTCTTTATGTCTATGGAACAAAACTACTTTACAAAAGTACATTGATTTTTAAGATTTTTGTTACTTATAGTTTTTACCATAATTGATAATATGTTATAAGACTTCATCAAAACCTAAAATTGAAATACATTTAGTAATTACGTTTAAAAAGTATATGTTAAAGTTCGATAAAATGAAAGAAAATAAATACATACATTTGAGAATAGTTTTAAGTCAATGATTATTTTCGGTGAAAACTTAATCATTGATCGATTGCCATCATTCATCTGCATTACCAATAATAATAGTTTTTTAAAATGTATGTCCATCATTGTCCAATTACATGAATATATTCCGAAATTGACCGATTCCTTTTGCTCAAAAATAATTTGTATTATGTAAAGCCTTAATATCATAAATATTACATTTACTTTAATTTGTATATCATCAAATAGATTGCAAACAATGATATAATACTCCGGAGCTTATCTTAAATATTGAAAGGATAGGAACCGTTTCAGATGACATTAATATCTGTAATAAACAAATTATATTCATTATTTTAAAATGTCTATCATAAGTTTTAAGTTATAGGGGCGACTAAGTGAAGCCTGTAGATACTTAAATTGTACATAATCTAACCGTATAGTATTTAAAAATTATTATTTAAGTTTATTTTAATTTGTCTAGCCTCGTGCAGTCATGCTCACTTTACATCCCAGCGTTGTGAATCATGTAGTTTATTTTAAGCAGGATTAGTTAAATATAATACGTGATTTCATACAGTTTTAATTTTTTTAATTAGTATTATTTTAATTAGTTGGAGTGAAAGGGGGCTTAAGTGCCCTGGTGACATAAAATCGGAAAATATATTGAGTCTTTCGATATTTTATCGAATCTTGATTTACTGTATACATTATTATAGAATTGAAAAAAGAAATCAAATGCATTTTAAGTACATAGATTTATATGTAATAAATATTTATAAAAATTGTGACAATTCAAGACGGAACCCGGAGGAATCATGGGATCAGGATCAGATCGGATCAGTCTGGATCAGTTGGATCAGTCCGGATAAGGACTCATGGAGCATAAACCTAAATTGACGGTATTATCCATAAAAATACACATTTACATAAACCGAAAAACTTTTGCACATTCTCATTTAAACAAATAGTTGACATTTTTTTCATTTCATCAAACTTCAAACTCTCAATAAAAATATATAAAATCCAACGAATTTATTTGAACAAAAAACCTTATATTAAAAATGTTTTCTTTGTACTCTAATATGTTTATTATAATTTATTTAATATAGTCCGATTCAATAGTAAAATCGAATGAAAATACAGTAAAGGTCTAGATAATTCACTAAAAAAACAAAAAACTACAAAAATCAATATTAAGAGGAAAAAGAACAATAGATGATAGAAACAGTTAAAAAAAATAAAAACTGAAAAAGTAATTTTTCTAAATTTTATAACAGTAATTAATTATTTAACATTAAATTTACATTTTGTTTTATTAATCAGACTGCATCCTATAAAGAGAAATTGAATTCACTTATAAATTCAGAGAAATGTGGTAAATCAAACCCCTATACAAATCACACTATTTCTATTAAACAAGGAGAGAAAACCTGCACATTTAAATGTCCTACTATCGATGGAGATGACTATTGGGTCATCCAGCATTATAAAACAGTAGAAATAGCCAACATTTCACAACAGGAAAGGTAATATTAAATATGAGATCTTAAATAATTGAATATTAACAATTTTTCAACTTAGGATGGAAACATGTTGAATGTTCAGTTAAAATCACAACGTCTAAACAGAAAAATAAGGATAAGGATATCAATCACAAGCTAAATCCAGTTGTGGAGAACATTCTGGATAGGTTCATGGCTGATCCGCAACATTCGTAAAATAACAATTAATAAAAATGTGTGAAAAAATTAAAAAAATCAAATATTTGAAAATCAATAAAAAAAATGTAATTTTATATTTGAATATTAGATATACATTTGTATATCTGATTATTAATTATATCTGATTATATATATTTATATTTGTTTTAAATATCATATTTTTAATTCTTTTCTGATAGGTATAAAGAAAAAAACTGAGTGATACAAAATGACAAATAAATATTTTAAAGTTAAAATAATTTACTATACAATAAAAAAAATCATAAAACCATCTTTAAGTTGTGTTTTACTACTTTATAATAATTTAAAGTGTTTTAACTTTTATTACATAGTAAATAATAACATAATTTTAATAATATCATATACCTACATTAAAAAAAAAAATTATAATTTATAAATTTACATAGGATTTCTGTTTTAATATTTAAATTATTTTTCTATTGGTATAAGTCTTTTACTATTAAATCAGATAATGTAACATATTGAAATCGTTGAATCTCGCTTAAAGACATACCTTCTAACTACTAAGTCTGAGTCGTAACCATAATTCTGTATAAATTGATATGTAAAAGCATTTGATTGACTGGGAGATTTTATATAGATTCTTTTAATGTAGAGGAGAATAAATTATAACAGTTTTGAAAATCATTAATTTTTTTCTGTTTTTCAATTATATTTGATTCTATTTAATACAAATTTGAAATTGTTTTAAACGACTGAGATCAATAAACCTTAATGTTATGGAAATTATTATGTTATATATTATGGCTATTATTAATCTTAATGTACCTAATTGAAGAATATTTTGCATTAATTGAATAACATAAATTATCATTTTAGTTGAACTGGAGACTTGCAACGTGTTTGTAAATTTTTTATGATTAGGTTAAAATTAGAATCATGCATTAAATCATTCCAATTTTTTAAGTCTAATGTAAAAAATTTCTACCTGATTCGATCAACACAAGAATTGAAATTTCTTTATCAACTAAATACCCGACTGAAATATATTTTTTATTATGAATTTCAAATTTTGATTTACCAACTACTGGAACTAATGAAGACGTCATGCTTGATTAAGTTTATATAACAAAATATAAATATATATTAACTATTACAAAAACGTAGCTGCGATCTTCTGGTTCTAGTGAACGTTTGCTGTTTTATTCTTTGATTTTTTTAAAAAATACGTTTAAGTAATTTCAAAATTTGTATACAAAGAAGGCAATCTAACTCACTTGGTGTCCGACACATTTACAATGTACGGAACAAAAGTGAACACTGTGTTCTAATGGTTTAAGACAGTGGTTCTCAAACTGTGCTCCGCGGAGCCCTGGGGTTCCGCGAGAGTAGTCGAAGGGCTCCGTGGCTTCTTGAGCATATCTGTATTAATTAATTCAAATTATTAAATTATTATTATATTTCTTAGTAACGTTTTTAATTTTAATACTTATATTCAAAAACCAAATATCGTAATTAATTAGATGCTGAAGCAGACATGCAATTCAACTCTTGTCTATGAAGCCGAATATTAAAATACTGGCCAGTAAAAAAGTCAACATCATGGATCACATTAATATTAAAATGTATAAATTACTAAAATATTTTGATATTTTAGATTCTGAACGAAGTGAAGAATGTATTGATTTTACTATGATGTGTGTTTTTTTTTTTTTTTTTTTGTTTTTTTTTTTTTTTGTTTTTTGTTTTTTTTGTTTATGTGTCTGTGTACACCATAACTAATCGAAATAATGCTTCAATTTTGAACTTCAGGGTATGTTTTTGGTGGCAAAACGAATATCGGAGGTACCTTAGAGAGGTCACAAGTGAAAATTCTCAAAAGTTTTCAAATGCCACGGGAAAAACAAACAAA
Source organism: Therioaphis trifolii (assembly GCA_027580255.1). Classification (NCBI taxonomy): domain Eukaryota; kingdom Metazoa; phylum Arthropoda; class Insecta; order Hemiptera; family Aphididae; genus Therioaphis; species Therioaphis trifolii. The sequence goes on from CM050404.1 coordinate 1,382,027, forward strand.
AAATGAGGAAAAAACGGTACTTTTTGTGCAAAACCCGTTTTCGACGAAATCGATTTTTTTATTTAGCCGTTACTCAAAAACCAAAAATTGTAGATACTTGAAATTTTCACCAAATGTTTATATTGAAATCATCTATACGTGGTAAAATTTTTGAACACTTTTGACTTTTTTTGAGCTTTTTATAGACAATTTAAATTTTTGACTTTTCTTAGTTTTTTTTTCTGAAAAGTGGATAAAAAAAATTTGGCTGGACAAAAAATCTTGAAAATTTAATATAAAGTTCCTCATAAGAAGTACTTATCGGTATAAAAAAAAATTCAAAGCGAAATGCACACCTTTTTTTTTATAAGCATAAAAAGTTTAAATTTTTATGAAATATTGAAAAATCGCGAAAATTTGAACTTATTTTTTTCTGAAATGTGGATAAAAAAAATTTGGTTGGCCATAAAACTTTGAAAATTTAGTGCAAGGTTCCTCATTAGAAGTACTTATTGCTATTAAAAAAAATCAAAAATCGTGAGTCACAATTTTTTTTTATAAGCATCTAAAGTTCAAACGTTTACGAAATAATTACATGATTGCGTAAAATAATAATTTAGCCTTAAACGATTTTTGATATTTGTTCTTATTCAAAAAGTATAAGTCGAAAAAACTTGAAACTTTCACCAAATGTTTATATTGGAATCATCTATACGTAGTACAATTTTTGTAAACTTTAGACTTTTTTTGAGCTTTTAATAGACAATTGAAATTTTCAACTTTTCTTTGTTTTTTTTTCTAAAATGTGGATAAAAAAAATTTGACTGGACAAAAATTCTTGAAAATGTAATACAAGGTACCTTATATGTCGAACTTATCGGTATAAAAAAAAAATTCAAAGCGTAATGCACAATTTTTTTTTTATAAGCATAAAAAGTTCATATTTTTACGAAATGTGTAGAAAATCGCGAAAATTTGAAGTTATTTTGCAGTTGAAAATTCATAAAATTTTAAGTATTCAAAACTAAGAATTGTAAATTCGGTACAAAGTTTGACATACGTTTTCCTTCAATTATCTGTAAAAAAATTTGCACTGGAATAAAATCAAAAATTTTTATGAGTGTTTGAAATTACAATTTTTTCACATAATCGCGTAAAATAACAATTTAGGCATCATTGATTTTTGATATTTGTTCTTATTCAAAAAGTATAGGTCGTAGAAACTTAAAACTTTTACAAAATGTTTAAATAGGCATTTTCTTTACATAGTTGTATTTTCAAAATATTTCGTTTATTTTTTAGCTATTTATAGGCATTTGAATAATTCGATTTTTCTTAGATTTTTTTTTATAAAAGTCGATAACAATTTTTTGGCCCTACCAAATCGCTTGAAAATTTAATAGATGGTTTTGAATAAGTTGATCTAAGAGTGATTCAAAAATTATTCAAATGCATAGGCACAATTTTTTTTTATAAGCAGTTGAAGTTCAAAAATCGACAAAATTTGTCAAAATCACGAATATTTGCAAATTATTTTGTAGTTGAAAATGTATAAAAATTTTTGTATTCAAAGATAAGAAATGAAAATATTATGTAATATCACAGCTGATAAAGATAATTAAATAGATTAAGTTTATTATAATATAATCAGTAGCTGACAGCTGTTCTATACAAAATATTGGTAGATTGTAAACACAAGGTGTATAACGTACCTTTACATGGTTGAATAGAACGTTACTAACTTCCAATTTCCAGTTATTTTAATGTGTGTATCAGTTCCATAAACATGCGGATTTTATATATTATTATTAATTATTAATATTTAAATAGACGTAGCCACGGAGCATTCAGCATATATGGACGGCGGGGTCGGGTGGTACCGTCACGATAGTGCATTTAGGCAAATAATATGGTATTTACCTACGCCCTATCTATGCACATCCTGGTTTGTCCAATGCTCACGAGCAGAAGTCACATGAATAGACAAATGTAAATTTAACCCAATCTAGGATATTAAAATAAAATATATATTACAATTTAAGGCTGACATCTTCATCTTCGTTCAGAATCGTTTTTTTTTTTATAATATAAAATAATTCCAAAATCTATCCAATAATGCCTAATCTAGCAATGCATCTCGTGTATCCCACCCAACTACTGTATCCTGTACTTAACTTACAATGATTTATCATTGCATTCAAATGTAAAGTACCATACAACTAAACTATCGTAAACCAGGTGATCCCATGATAGAAAGTGCTATACACTCCTCACCAATATCTTGTCCGAGGACCGAAGGGACGAAGGACGAACTTCCACCACCATTATCTTATCGGCTTTTTTTTTCTTTTAAATTAATTAAATAATTTGTTTATATTCGTATTCTACAGAAAAAAAATAAAAAGCAAATCATTTATAATTGACATAATTTTTTATGAATTATTGCTGTCTAAAATGGACATTTCTGATTTTTGGGGCTCCGTAATTTTTTTAGGAAAATAAGGGCTCCGAGAACAAAAAAGTTTGAGAACCGCTGGTTTAAGACAAGGCTTTTTATTTAATTAACTTACTTAGAATGTACCCCTACTTATTAAATTATCATTAAACCTAACACATTATTATAAAGAGTCATGACTTAAAAAATTAGAACACAGTGTTCACGAACATAATAAACATGATTGAAACATTTTAAGTAAAATATTTTTTATTTTGAATAAAAATACGTAAGATATTTACACTTTTGATTTTAATAATTAAATTTTTTTTATTAATAATTATTATCAACTTCATCGATAGGTTAATAAATATGACAATCCAATGTTACACAAAAAAGTATTTTAAAAAACCGTATGAATAAATTGTGAAATATTTTTATTATTTGAGAAATTATTGAAGAATAGTTTCGTGGAAAATATGAGAAAATGAAATACCGTATGTTCTTTGTGGATTTTTTGGCCAAGAATTGAAAAATATTCAGGAACCCGAGACGGTACTTTGAAAAACGTAACCAGAAAAATCGCCAAAACCTCATTAGTGTCATCGTCAAAAAAACAGCACGTCTAAAAGGCCTGTTTTTTTTTTAAATTAGTGTAAGGATAAGCCAGCTAGGTACCGACCTTGACGTATTAATAAACGCAGTTTTAATCACATTGAATTATTCCAGTTCATAACCAGTACGGTCGCGCTGCCACTTTACGATGTAAATCGTGTCAATCATACTCAAAAGTTCAAACACAACGTCGCAGAGTTTGAAATATTATTGTCATACTGACACGGTATTTTTTTCAATTAGTTTTAAAATAGCCAGTGAATACGTACACCAGAACGTATAATATTATAAATTACAACGTTACGATATGATATTATGGTCTGAAAATCTCAATGTTGAAATCGAATCACGTGAAATCTCCAAGGGAAACCGTATAAAGGTTCACTTCTTCGTTTGTTTGTTTTCATTATTGTCGAAAGTAAAACGAAAACTTACGCTTGAAAACTATCAGATAGTTTCTGTCTTACCGTAGCTCAGACGAAATGTTGGTCCATGTGTTCGTCTCGTATCTCTTGGCAATCGTCGTATCACGTCGCGAAATCATCTTGCCGGCCGACGGACGCGTCGTCCCGTTGCACATCGATCAGAGTAAGTGTATTATATCATAATAACGAGCTGCGCATTATACACGTCACGTCACATACTACGCGTGTAAGGCTATGATAAATTGGTTGTTTTTGTTTCCAAAACCAACAGGTACGCGACGATCGTTGACGGCTCGCGCCGGTCTCCCGGACGCTTTTGGTACGGCTCCGACTCTGGAAAACGCGAGCACGGAGCGTGGCAACAGACGTTGGCCGTTCGGACTGGTGGACCGTTTGCAGCATCCGTTCCGACGCACGAGCGACGGCTGGTCCTCGAAGACGACGACGACGACGACGTTAGCTAGGACGCAGCAGTTCGATTGGATCTACGGTTTCACGGAACAAGCGACTTCCGAACAAACGACTGCCGGACAGACGACTTCCGGCCTACAGCGACGGCAGCCGGGGGCCAAAGACCGTGGCGAGACCGACGGCAGACATTTTCCGTTCGCGTGGGCCAGCCTGCCGTTCAAAATCAAAGGCACGCACACGACCGTGGTGGCGACGAAGCCGGCAACGACGAAGTCCATCTCAAGGGGCCGGCGACGGTCACGAGGACGTCGGACGCGGAACGTCTGCACAAACGGCGTGAACAGATACCGCGTCTTCCGCGGTTGGTAGCAACGTCCATGCGGCGTTGACCGTGGTGGCCAGACCTACAGTCTGACTAACCTCACTCGCGTCCATCACGTGAAAGCGAAGATGCTCGGTGAACACGTTAGACACCGACGGTAAAATATCTCGTTGGGCAAAATAGTTTTGTTACCTTGTCAACGGGCCGTAAGCAATATGTGTTTTCTAGTTTCCTTATTGAAAACAAAACGTAAAATCGTTCATTTGGCCGCGTATCACCAAATAAATCACTACGTTAATAAGATTTAACATCATCATTTCGTTTTTTCTTTATCATTTCTGATATACATTGCGTTTATTCTAGATGCGTGAATTTGGGAACTCTACGACTGGTAAACAGAACTGCCAGCAGACTTCAATGACCATACAAAATCGACTGCTGTCGGGAAAATATTTGTCATAAACACATATATACTACGACCGCTTTTGTTAGCGATCGGTGAAAACAACAATACGATAATAGACGATCGTGACGGTGATTCGGATGAGGAAATGTCGTCATTTGAGTGATTGGATTATGCTGGAAGTCGGTGATCAATAGTAACGCTGGACTTGACTAAAAGCCGGCTCTATACTCACGTGGTGTTCGCTAAAAACTGAATATTGTCTAAATGTTCGTCACATCCGAAATATATTAAAAACATACACGTCATGATCGTTCGATAAATTTCTCATCAATACAACTGGATCTACGATGAACATCAAATGTTCGTATTCACAAATGTTCAGAGAATAATTTATGTGTGGGGAAGGCTTATGTCTGGTAAGTGATATAAACAAATTTAAAATATGTATAAATAAATTTAACTAAGAGTATCTACACTACATACAGATATATCGGTACATGTCTATGTTTTGTTTCTACTGAATATATTTAGTTAGATACGAGGAGACGAGGATTAAACTGTAGGTAACTTTTTTAACACGTGCAAAAAATAAACAAGTTTCAAAGAGGAATTATTTATTTATTTTTCAAAGACAGGTTTCAACTGGTTAGACGCACACATACGCACTCGTGAACGCACCAATGACGTCATGGTAACATTCTCGGTGTCGGACAAATTAACAGAGTGACCCATGAGCCATAAGACATATACATGTCAATAATTAAAGAAAAATTTTCAAGCTTTGTAAACAAAATATATAACTTCATATTTTATTTTTTATTTTTTTTTTTATCAAACTCTACCTTTTTTGTTTCAAATAATTTTCTATTTTATTTATTGATTTGTACTATTAAATACTAGCAATAGGATTAATTTTAAAGATTATGAGGGTGAATGTGAAATACTTCTATCGTAGTTCAATGAACTATTTATTTAATGAAATAATTTTTTTGCTACCCAGAACAATTTCCTTAAAAAAATATACACTGTTTTGTTAGTTTTATGTGCTTGTTATATCAACATTAGTACAACTTCAGATATTATTTATTATTTTTATCCGGATGATTTTTCAAGTTTTATTTTTTTCAACTAACTGACAACTAGAATCAAAAAATAAGTTCAAAATATGATTATATCAAAGCAGTTTCCAACCATAATGCTCTGAAAAAAAAAACACGACTAAGATAATTCAATTGCAACAAGTTTGGAAAGTCGGAATAAACAAACGTCTTTCAGAAAAGGTAAGATTATAATTTAAGTTCAAGTTTTTTCCTAACGTTATTTTTAGCCCTCAGGCACCATGGGACATCGGCTTAAATTAAATTTTTTTTAAATATATTTCATGATAATTGAAATCATTTATGCCTCAAGAAACGAGGGGAAGCTTTGATCAAGTTTTTAACTTATGAATTTTTACGTTTTATTTTATAAGAATTAAAACCACTTAGCCTTTGGGCGCCGAAGACACTCTGCACAAATTTAAATGTATAACATTTCTTTCATATAATAAGAATATGAAACTATATTTCTATTCATGTAACTCTTGACGCCCAAGGATTTTTTATTTTCTTATAATTAAAATCATTTATCCGTCGGTTGCTGGGAACCTCTGATTAAATTTTGAAATTTGTAATATGTATTTAAATGTATTATGTGATTATTTTCATAGAAACGACAATTTTGAAACAACAACAACAACAAACGTAATGACAACAACAATAACTACAACCATGACAACCAAAATAATGAAAAATATAACTTCAACAACCACAACAATTACAATTCACAAAAACCACAAAATGACAACCCACAATAAAACACAACAATGACAAACAACAACAACAACAACAACAACAACAACAACAACAACAACAACGTCAACCACAACAATGAAAAATCACAACAACCACAACAACAATGACAAACCACAACAATCACCACACAACAATAACCACAACAACCACAACAATGACAACCACAACATCAATGACAAACCACAACACTACACAACAACAACAAAATCAATGACAACCACAACAACGACAAATCACAACAACCACAACAAATGACAACCACAACAATTACAACCACAACCACAACAACAATGACAAACCACAGAAACACCGCACAACAACAACCACAACAACGAAAAATCACAACAACCACAACAACAATGACAAACCACAACCACAACATCAATGACAAACCACAACACTACACAACAACAACAAAAACAATGACAACCACAACAATGACAAATCACAACAATTACAACCACAACAACAACAATGACAAACCACAACAACACCGCACACTTACAACCACAACAATGACAACCACAACAATTACAACAACAACCACAACAACAATGACAAATTACAGCAACACCGCACAACAACAACCACAACAATGACAACCACAACAACCACACCAATGACAAATCACAACAATGACAACCACAAACAACCACAACATTTACAGCCAATTTTCCCGAAGGCTAAAAGTTTAAATATAATAATAATAATTTCAAAAATTTCAAGTTGAAGCAGAGATTAATATTAAATAAATTATAATTAAATTTTAAAATTTGAGCACTAGATCATTGGCACCAAAGTTTTAATGATTTCACTTTTGGTAAAATAAAATCATAATAATTCACAGGTTGAGTAAAAAATTGTTACTTTTTTACCAAAAAACCTAACCTAACCTAACCTAACCTAACTTGAGGATTACGGACCTCGGCCCCGAATGCTATCATATTTTGATTAAAACAAAATAAATTATAAATTAAAAAGTTCAGCACACAATCTCAGTTCTGGCAACCATGTACTTTAGATTTTAATTTTAATCAAATACATTTAAAAAATTCAATATTTGTGCAGAAGTTATCCAGCACCCGAGGGTCAAATAATTTTATTAACAATGAAAAAAGTTTTAGCAGACGACAACTGGCGCCAAATTCTTAATGATCTCAATCATAATTTTAAAAATCATATATTTGATCAGATGTTATCTTATGCCTGAGAGCTGAATGTTTTCAATTTTAGTAAATAAAATTATAAAAATTCAAAAGTTGAGCCGAGACTCCCGGGTACCCGAGGGCTGAAACCATGTAAATACTATAAAATAAACAGTAAAAATTAAAAAAGGTGAACAGACGGTCCCAGTCCTGAAGTTTTAGTGCCACAGATTTTAATCCTATTAAAATATATTTTATGGTTGTAAGAGAAGAGGTTTCCGATATCCAATGTCTAAATAATTTTAATAAGAAAAAATAAATTGTACAGATTAAAAATTTACCAAAGTTTCTGAGCGTCTAAGGCTACATTAATAATTGTGAATAACTGTGAAATTAATTTTATAAATTTAAAATTTGAGCAGAAGATCCTTGGTACCCGATGGCTAAATGATTTTAATTTTAATAAAAAAATATATCCGAATTTTAATTTTGATCAGAGATTCCCCGGCACACAATGGCTAATCGATTTTAATTCTTATAAAATAAAATTTAAAAATTCATAAGTTAGGTGGAGATTCTACAGGACTTGAGAACCAGAAGCATTTTATCCTAAGAAAAAAAATTATAAAAATTCAAAAATTTGGTCAAAGCTTACCCAATGCCTGAGGCATGAATGATTTTAATTACAATGAATTTTTTATTTTTTTTTTTATTTAAGCTACCAATATAAAATTATTACAGCTTAACAATTACAACTAAAGATATATTAACAAATAACAATACAAGATATAAAAAAGCTCAAAAATTATAATGAAATATTTTATAAATTTGAAATTTGAGAAAAGGTTCACTGAAGCTCAAGGGCCAATAAAAAGACGTTCTTAGTGAAATTGAACTTAATTTATTATCTTACCTTTTCTTGAAGGTGTTTGTTTATTCCGACTTTCCGAACTCATTGCAGTTCACTAAACTCTTCACATGTGTTCTAGACGCGCCTTGCAATACTTAATATTTACGTCATTGGGTTGTTGAATGGCATGTCGGATCCAGAAATGAACTTGTTTAGCGTGGTTTTCCCTATAAAATATTTAGATATATTTTTGCATAAAGAATCATCAAAATAAGATTCCATCCTAAAAAAAAAATAAACGAATGATTTTTTACAATAATTCGAATAATTGTATATAAATATATTTATTAGTTAGTACTAGGTGTTTTAAAACAATTAAAAATTAAATAATAATAAAGAAAACTACATGATAGCCAATAATTATAACATATATGAAAATAAGTTATTCTAAAGAATTTTAATTTAAATATTCCTACGTTTTTTAATTAGCGTACCAACTACCGAGGAAAAATGCTTATCCCGTTTCCTCAAAGAGACGCTTATTTTAATTTTACTATACTGTATCCGAAAATTCATGTTGATATGCAAACATTTTTTTTTTATTTAATTAAGTTGAAAACTTAAAGAAAACAATCCATTCCATAAAAATTGCATAATAATTTCCTAAAACGACAAAAAAAAATTCCCCACTCACGATTTTTAAACTTTATCATACAAATTTTTTTAGAGAACCTTCAAAAAAAAAAAAAAAATTAATAAATAAAAATATTTTCAAAGTTATATTTTCAACATAATAATTTTAAATATTTTTTTGGATACTTGAAATGTAAGTAACAATATTCCACAATTATTTTATGAAACTTTCTAGTTTTTACCAAAATTTATTCTCAAGTTATAATCAAATAACATAAATCAATTAAGTGGAAATGACATAACATTATATATATTTATATAACTGTGAACATGTTTTGAGTCTGAATAAACTTATTGCAGAATACAATGAACCTTTTATTAAATTGATAATTCTAAACTTAATCTTAGCATTATGTTATGCTATTCGGATCCATTTTATAAGTCTTCACTGTAGTTTAGTTGCAAATTTCTTCACTGTAAGTTATACGGCAAATATTATTAAGTGCTAATAATTTCCAACAGTCGTATATAAAAAATAAACACATTGGAGAAAAAAATTGAATAATACAAAGACGAATCGTAATATAAATTATAAGCGGCAAATAATTATATCACAATTGAGCAGAAAAATTTCCAATGATATTTTTGAGATTTTACATGGACTGTACAAAATAATGTAGTGAATATAATTCATTTCTATTAAACGATAGATTATAGAACATTATGTATACCTTTATTTCGCATTCATCGATAAAACATACATTTATATGTATACTAGCTGAAACCGTGCACTTCGTTGCCCATTAAGTGTATTAACTATATGTGACTCAAGCTTTGTTCAATTCGTTATTTAATATTTGATGTATGGTTTCAAAATTAATCTTACCTTTTCCGTTATGAGCACGTCTAAATTCATTAATGTTTCTTGCATTACGTGTACGCCGTCCAATGTTTGTTCTTCTCATAGGAGGCATGATTCAAGCATAACAATTCTCTCCAAAAAACAATAGTCGTTTTTGATTGAAAAAGTTCATAGATAATATAAAACGATAATGTTTCAAAATAAAATGAATAGTGTGCCAACTATTATATTTGTTTACTCTAAAGTTATAAGTGTCTATATAATACAAAATGTATATCACTTTCACGTTTATAATATGAAAATGGAAAAAGGAAAATGAAGTCGTAATAATAAATTAATAATAATAACAAAATAATGAACACAAAACTATAAAATAACTATGGAAACCATAGATTATACTGATTGTACATCGACGTGATAAATAATAATAAATAATACATCAGTATTAATTGCCATAGAGATGTCTATGTCTACCATAGAGTAAATAAAGACAACGGTATCGAGTTCAAATCCCAGACATCAATAAATAGTTTTTGCAGTTTTTCTAATTATTCGGTTGACTTTTAAAAAAATTTCTTTTGTAAAAACCTTCTCCTGGCAATTACGAACATCTTAAAAAAAATTTGAGTGAAATCGGCCCAGCCGTTCTCAACTGATGCAATTTCGAATTTTTTGTCTCCATTTTTATATATATAGAAGATTTATACATTCCCATTTCATACAAATTATTTATTTTAACATGTAAATAATGCTTTACGGTTTCAGTAAAAAAAAGTACTGTATTAAGTTAAAATGTACTGATAATTATTTATTTTTTATAATTATTATTATTCATTATTATCTGCGACTGATTCAAATTAGTGTGTTTGGGTGTTAAAAAAACTATCATCATTGTACATGCAGTGTCAATATTTTTTATGAACAATAACACAAATAATATTATACGAAACTAAAGTTAATAGAATATTATGAATACCTTAATTTCACAGTCATTAATATAATGTAAGTTTACATCACATCAAGATCTGTTTAACACGTACATAAGATAATTTAATGAAAACATAATTGTCAAATCAAGAAATTGTATGTAATAATATGAAATAAAATGAAATAATTTAGAAGCATTATTTCGAATTTAACAGAAATTGTAATATTTGAGTTTTACAAAACAACGTAATGAAGGTAACCATAATTCGAGCTGACTAAACAAATCAGAAAAAAATAATGAGACTATAATAATAATTCACCAATATTATTCATTATAAAGGACACTATTTAACAAATGTTTGTTGTTTATTTATTTTTTTTAATTAGAACTATTTAACATACAATATTTATTCTTACGTTTCAAATTTAGCCACTGAGTGTTAAAAATTTTAAAGTTGATTAAAAAAAAAATTGTTTAACGTAATATATTTTCAGGCCATAATGACATTATAGTAACCAATAATGTATTTTTTTGGTGACAATTTTAGATATCAATTATCACGGTATTTAAAAAAAATATTAATCAAAATTTAAAGAAGAAAATTTAATCTTAGTGATAGTATTGTAAATTATTTTAAATACATACAGTTATTTTAATAATCTGAATCAAATATTTAAAAATTACTTTAATAAATGCTTATGTTTGCGACAAGACTATGGTTATCATATGCATATGCATAAAAGAAAATTAGAAAATCAATCGATGAATATGTGAAGAATAAGAATTAAGATATTATAGAATGAAATGTAATGGAAAAAAAAAGTTAACAAATTTGAGATACTAAATTAATAACTCTAAATCTAACCTTTATGAGATGCCACTCGGATACGATAGTCATCACCGTTGTTGGATCACTATTTTCTTCATTGAAAGTTGTAACGTCATTGAATAAATAGTATTTACTAATAATTGCCATCAGTTTTATTTAAAATATAAATCCGTTGATAATAAAAAATTATTGGATAGTTAATTTTAGATTTTTTTTCCATTAATTTTAAAAAAAAGCACCGAAATATTAAAAAAAGTTTGGTCAACTATACATCAGTAAACGTGTTTTGAATAAGTTTAAATATATTGTTAGCTACAATATAATAGTAAAAAATAGTAACTGATTAATTTTTCAAAAATGTTACATATGGAGTACCTAAATGCACTTAATCAACAGGGAGATGGTAAACTGTGGCAAAATTTACCTTTTTCTAAAAGTCAATAATATGTAAACTGTGGCAAGAAAAAAATTAAAATTATACAATCTGCGACAAAACCGATAAGACACATTATACAAACTGCTGCAGTTTATTTTATAAAAAGCTGGTAAGTGAGATGATGGTGGTACAAGTTCGTCCTTCGTCCCTTCGGTCCTCGAACAAGATATTGATGATGAATGTATTAAGTTTTAAAGAAATGATGACTCATTTCTTTAGTATAAAACGATTCTGAGCAAAGCTTTAGTGTAATATAATATATTATTATTTAAATACTGTTTACGTATTTTACGGTTATTTGTATAATTTTTGGTGAGTTTTTTTGTAATTAAACCCTCATAAAATATTCAATTAGATATAACTCATTTAAACTTCAATTGTTATAACAATTATAACTCATTAGAAATAAACTTAAAAGAAATCAGACAATATCGAAAAAAATCGTATAATAATTTATTAAAGTGTGTATAAAAAAAAATCCTGACTAACGATTTTTGAACTTTTGTTAGGATAATTAGGTAGGTATATGAGTAAGGTCATATTAAATTTTCAGAACTTTTTGTCAAATATTTGAAATTATATTACATAAAAACTTTCAAACAATTTGGTAAATTAAAAGTTCTATATTTAAGTCAAAAGTGCTATAATTGTTCTGAAAATGTTGTCCAATATAAAAAAGTATGTATTTGATATTGGAAAAAATTTTCAAGTTTCTAGCTTCTATACTTTTCGATTTATGACTAAATACCTAAAATCTGAATAGTGAAAATCTCGTTTACAGCGGAGTTTTACCGATTTTACCGCTTTTACCCAGTTTTTCGATCGTTATTCTTGATTACTGGAAAAACTATGGAGATTTTGGAAAAATGACCTCTCTAAAGTACCATTTCAGTTCAATTTCGAATCTAAAAAGTTGCTGGACGAAACTTTTGGACAAGGATTTCTATACGAAAAAGTGTTTACAGAAAAAAAAAAAAATAAAAAAAAAAATAAATAAAAAAAAAAAAATAATAAACATCATTGTAAAACCATAAGATCCTTCGCTTCACTCAGAATCTAAAAAAAGGTATCTTCTATATATACCTATTGCTATTTAGCAAAAAGTTTTCATTTTTGTTAGTCATAATATTTATATATATTAGAACTTTATGTACTTCATTAATATCCTTGGAAAGTGGTGAATGATATTTGGTTTTTTTTTTATATAAATGTCTACAAATATATGAAAAATCATTAGCCAGTAATTGTGTATCGTATCCTAACCACGAAGTTCTTTTCTTATTATTTTAGATAGCATTTCGTTTATATTGCTTTCAGATATTTTTCGTTTAATATTGTTACTTACTGCTTGACGTTCAATCCTTAGGCTAAATACATCGGCGTAATTCTTGACTGAAGAAGCAATTTTGAGCTCGCATGTATCGTAAATGTCCAACAAATCAAAGTGATTTCTAACATTGCACCGGTTTCTCTCGACTTAATGGGGAATATCCGATTTTTTTTTTTTTTTTTTGCAAGAATCGTCGAATTGAATAAATTAATTATTAAAACTAAGTTTAAGATGAAACTTAAAAATGTTGAGAACATTAATAACTAATTTTTTTTTTTACCAGTACACAGTTAAAAAAGTGAATTTTCACAATTTTTATTCCTTTCCACTGGTCTGTGTTTTGTAGTTGGGAATCTGAAACTTGGAATATATAATCTAGATATATTACTAAGTATTCTGACATTGGCCGATTTTTAACAAGACATTTTTTTTCAATTTAATAGGCTTTAAATTTAGTATTTACTGCTTTTTTGAACATATATTTTCTTAAATATTTTCATAAATAATCGATGTTTGAAAAAAAGCTCAATGTTAGAATACAGTTATTACTATTCTTAATCACAATAATTTTTCAGATCTAAAATATTTTTATTATTGAGTTATTTGGGAAGGAAATAAGATTTGATGTACTATTATTTGCTCCTCCAAAAAAAAATATTCGATGCTAGAGATGTAAAATTGACGTACATTTTTTTTTTTGGTAATTTACCGAAGAAATGTACGTAAATTTAATGCAAATTCTGTAAATTTTGTAAATTTTGATAATTTGTGTATGTCACATTAGGGATACCCCAAGGAACTCCATGCTTCCTAATTTTTATAAACTTATAATCATTGTAACGCTTACAATTATTATTTTCTGGATATCAGGGTGTTCATGGTGTTAAAAATTTAACATAATATGACTTTGTATAAGTACCTTGTAGTGTACTGTACTATTATTGACTTTTGTTTGTACTTTAAATTATTTTTTATGAATATACATATTAAAAATGTACCTATAAAATACATTGTAAATCAACCAAATCAGATTCATTAGGTACCTTGACATAATATCAACAACAAAAAAAAAAAGATAAAAGTATATTCCTAAATCCTATTTCAACTGATGAAATTAAAAAATATATATTAAATATTAAACCAGCATGTTCATTCAATGGGTGGGAATTAACAAATACCTACGATTTTAAAAGCTATTATTTTATTATGTATAATATTCTTACACCATTACAATATATTTTTAACCTAGTTCTTACTACTGGTGTTTTTCCACATTCATTCAAAACTACTATCATTATCCCCTTACATAAGCAGTCAAATAAAAATGATTGTACAAATTATCGACCAATAGCACTTACAATTACACTATCCAAAGTCTTAGAAAAGTGCATCAAACATAGGCTTTATAACTTCATAAAAACATGCTCGATATTTTCTAGTAACCAATTTGGTTTCAGGAGAAACAAAGGTACCGATAAAGCAATAATGGCTGTAATTAGTCACATTTATAACAAACTAGATAAGAATAGAGCAGTAATAGAAATTTTTCTAGATATTAAAAAAGTTTTCGACTCTGTTGACCATTCAATATTGCTAGCCAAATTAGAAAAATACGGTATCAGGAGCAATGCAAATAACCTTATATGTAATTTTCTAGAAAATCGTAATCAACAAGTAAGAGTTAATAACAGTTTAAGCGATAAACTGATTTCAAATCATGGAATACCACAAGGTACTGTTTGGGTCCTCTTCTTTTTACTGTTTATATTGATGACTTATTAAATATTAAGTGTAACGGATCAATTTTCAGTTTTGCTAATGACACCTCTATTATTATTATTTTTTTTTTTTTTAGCTTTTATAGCCCATTGAGGGCCTTCGCTGCTTCTACAATTTCTTGCTACTTCTCTCTATTTTCACTTCCTGCTAGTTCTGTTTCTGGTGCAATCTTTGCTAGGTCTGATTTTATATTGTCCATCCATCTATGTCGTGGGCGGCCTCTAGGTCATCTACCATTGATTCTGCCCATCAGAACTTGCTTGCATATGCCATGCTCTCTCCATAAGTGCCCAGCCCATTCGAGTCTCTTGCTTCTGATGAAAGCTATTATATTTGGTTTTTGGAATAGCTGGTATATTTCCCCACCTCTATTATTATAGATGACATAAATAAAAATCATATTCATAATAAATCCACTCATGTATTAAGTATCGTTAAAACATGGTTTGATAATAACCTCCTAGAACTTAATTTCACAAAAACTTGCTTTATGAACTTCAGTGTGAATAAATTGTCACCCATTGGAAATAATTATTTTAAGGCGCACCTCATAAATTGCAATGAATTTAATATAAATACAGTATCTGATATTAGTAATGACAGTAAGTGTAATTGCACTTCTATTTCTTCATTACAAAAAATAAAATATCTAGGTATTACTATAGATCCTAACCTTAAGTGGCAAAATCATATTATTAATACAACTAGAAAGATAAGACTATTGTTCTATAAATTTAAAACTCTTAGAAACATACTATCACCCACCACAATGCGAATGGTTTTCATAGCTATGGCTCAGTCAATTTATTCATATGGTATCGGGAGTTGGGGGGGGGGTGCCTACAATATACATCTAAATTCCCTTGAAACCACTATAAATTCCCTTATTAAAATATCTTTTAAAAAACCCTATAGGATGAACACTGTATTGTTATATAAAGAATGTAATATATTAAAATTAACTCAACTATATGCACGACATATATTATCGAATATGTTTTTCCTTGATACTCAAAAATTTAAATTTAAACATAACCATTGTACAAGAGGGAGACAAACCAATATGTATTTAATACTTATGTGTAGAACGGAATTTGGAAAACGAAACCCTGTGAATGCTGGAATTAAGATAGCAATGGAATTAAATATTGACGTTGGTTTGTTTAAAATCTTAAAGAAAATGGTAAATGAAAAAATTAAATTAATAACATAGATAATTTTTATTATAATATCTGTATTCCAGTCAAATTGTTATATTTATTCTGTAATTCTAAAATATTTAAAAATGATAAATATGATAAGTTTATAATCACTAAATCAACTACAATTGACTTTTAATGTGTTAATTTAATTTTAATTTAATTATTTTAGTAAATGTACGAGATATTTTTAAGAACCTTGTCTACACAACAAGCCTAGCTTACGGAGACAATAATTTATATATAATGCCATGTATTAATAAGTATAAGTATTTGTATAAAATTACATGTATGTATACATTTATATTTTTTAAATGAAAATAAAATAAAATAAAATATATAAGTGTACTTAAATACTTCCTTTTTTTTTTTTTTTTTTTTTTTTTGTTTTTACTCTTTTTGGTACAATCAAAACTATTAAATAATTTCACGAAATTAATGAACGGAACTTTTTGAGACGCATGTAGCGAATTATATTTATTCCAAAAAAGTAATTTGAATTATTCATGAATAATATGTCTTTATTTGTCGAACAGGTAAGTACGCCAAGACTAACTTGTAAGTGCAGCACTATAGATTCAACCGAGCACTCGATAAGATATGTTTCTTATGTACAAATTAATATCTTTCAATTTAACTAGGTACTTATATATTTATTCATGTATCAGTATATTCAAATACGAAGAAAATTATTTCTTTATTTAAACAATTCTGAATAATTCTCCAGTATAAAAATATACCATTTACCTATGTATTTTATCTTTTTAGTCTGAGTGTCGGTACGTTTTTTTTTTTTATCGAACCTGTTTTGAATATTCTTGTTTGACAAAAAGAGAACTTTTTTTTACCAAAAGTTTCAAAACATGCCATTTCATTTATTTCCTAAGGTTCATTATGATTAAATAGTAAAAACATTTTTCATGAATATTTTTAATTAGAAAATTGATATAAAAACTGTCTATACTGTAAAAAGCGAATAATAATTTATATGTCGGAAGATAATGTAGATCCGCAAAAAAATAACAGATTTTGAAATGAAAATGATTTAAAACGTAAATAAATTTCATTTCGTCCTATATTTTTTTTATTGACGTTATTTTACATAGTTAACAAGGTAATTTGCGTGACATAATTAATGACTTGCCCAAAAATAATAAAATACCTAGTAGCCGATATAAAAATTCAAAAAGAAGTGTGAGTAAAAAAAAAAAAAAACACACAGAAACATTTAGAGTTTAGACTATATATTCATCACAGGAAGTTAAGCATAAATGTATTATAAATATAAACATATTTTATACAAACAATACACATATTATTAGACAAATTTTACATACACAGTTTTGAGTCGGAATTGCTGTTGTTTATATCGTTAAACGTTTTTAATTTCGATGTGAAAGTTATTTTCACAAAATGATGATTTCGAAAAAAAGTTGTGGTCTGTTTATATACATTTCAATTGGTTAGTATAACATAATATTATGAAAAGTAATACATTTTTTTCAAAATTTCTCTTATTTTGGAAAAATATTAGTAGATATGTAATTTAAAGATTATAGCAACAGTACAGTGCTTCTCTTTGCTGCTTCTCTTCTCAGCTACTGTAAACTTTAAGTGCCTCTATATTTGACACTATTGGTCCTAATTAAAATTTAAATAAATTATCATTCCAAAAAAAAAAATGTTTTCGTTTGAAAATACCGTATTATATTCACGCATTATACAGGGTTAAATAAAATTGGCAAACAGTTCCTATATAGACTCTATAAACACAATTTCATACATTCAATAGCATCTAAGAAATATGAGTGAAACAATTTTAGTCAAATAAATATTCTGTCTAAGAAAATTAGTTTCGTAAATAATGATATTGCATTAAAACTGTACACGGGTAAGGATGTATTATTTCTTGGCACATTTTTAGTACAATTTAATCGTTACCAAAATTAAAGCTCATTTGGGCTAAGCTAGTTGAATCGAACTAAAGGACTGATAATATAATGCATACCTACAGTAAAATGATAAATATCAGAAAGTGTATTATTAGTTCAAAATGGAAATGAAATATTTGAATTCCTATGGTAATATCAATTTTTAATTTTCATTTTAGACATCTACAATATACATTATAAATACAATTACAATATACAATATACATCTACAATATACATAGGTACATTCATATTGTTTTTAAATTGTATTTTACATTTACTATCTTATATTTATTTATTACGTATTCATTTTTTTATATTTATTATTAATTATAGCCAAGTGGCGATTACAAAGTATGATTTTTACAAGTTTTTAGAGAATTTTTATGATTTGACCCTATGACAGATATCTACAGATTAACAGCAATGACATATAGAGGATTTTGTACGCAAACAATTAGTGGGTTGAATAGTTATAGATATTGTGAACGTCATGGTTTTAGAACCTAGCATGGCTATGAGGGTTGATCCGTTTGCGGGAGAGGAGGAAAAGCGATCAAATGGGTAAGTAGTGTAATGTCGAAAATATTATTGAAACCGACGTGACGTAATAGATAATTTTATAATGCCTTACTCCGGGACTCACGGGTGGCGAAAACTTAACGCTAAACGGCCACGCTTGAAAGGCCCGGTCACGGCGTCACGGTGACTTTGAAGAGGGACGGCTGTAATACGCCGTCCATATAACCGGGCACGTCGAACGAGAACGGCTTCGCGTCCTCGGCCTCCGTGGCGGTGTTGTATTCCGGCTTTTAAAACGACCTGGGGCCCGCGTGGACCGGATGCCACATTAGTGGTCCCACGAAAGGCCCGAAAACCAGTCGGCCCCACCAGTGTGGGCCGGGGCCCGGGGGTGGGGGCACGGCCGTCGGCGGCAAGCTCGTGTCGAGCACTTTCGTCGTTTCGCGGGCGGCCCACGCGCGGTACGCGGCCGGCTGCCGGTGAACAATGGGCACACGTTTCCGGTCGGCCGGGGGCCCGAGTGTGTGGTGTGCTGAAGGCCCACGTGTCCGGTGGCGCATTGTTGCCGGTGGCGTGGGCCGACCGTCACAAAACGTCTGCCTCACCCATTTGGACACGGCAAAATGGTCGATTGCCGGCGCGGGCCCGTTGCGCCACGACGACGCGTCGTTCGTCACGTGCGCATTGGCCGTCACGTGTTTATTGGCCGTCGCGTGCGCATTCGTCGCCGCCACGTACGCTCCGGTCGTCACGTTCGCTTCTTTCGGTCGCCCGGCTCGCGTCTCAACGTTTTTGACGGCGGCGGCGGCGGCAGCGTCGCGACGTTCGATCGCTTTCCGCGCCCTAAGCTCCCGCTCCGTGGTGCGGCGCGGTCCCGGCGCAATGCAGTCCAGCGCGTCCGTTTCCGCGGTCTTGGCCTGCGCGTCTCTGGCCATTGCAAAGCGTAACGCCAGCCTGGACTCTTTGGTGTTTCCCAAAGTCTGCGAGCACGAAAACACACAAACGATTATCGTCACGCGACGTCACTCGGATCGAAACGACGATCGGTGGAATCGGTTCCTCGAGCCCGGGGACCCGCGTGAAAAACGAACGAGGTCGTTCCGACATTTTCCCGACCGACCGACCGACCGCTTACCTCGGAGTGTTTTTCCAAATCCACTAGCGTCTTCGAGTCCGTGGCCACGCGAACCAGAAGATTTTCGAACGCACACGAGCCGTGCACGATACGCCGACAGTCTGCGAACACCGAGAAAACGCGAGGGATTAGCGCGAGTGTATACTGTATATACCAGGGGTGTCCAACCTTTTGTGAAGACTGGGCCACATCATATAGGTAGAAGTTGTTGTGGGCCACATACTTTTTTAAATAATAATACATTCAAATTTAATGATTAAATTATAATCTATAATACAACAATACATTTTTTTATAATTTTACAATAGCAAATAATAAGCAGAAATATTTTTACAAATATTAATATTTAATAATTTATTAAGTACACAGAAAAATTAATTAATTAATTTATAATAAAAAAAAAGGTTTAGTTTAAAAAAGTTAAAAGTCATTAGTTTTTTTTTTAATGTGAAATTTGAAATTGCTTTTTTTGTGAAAGTAATAAATCAATATCCGGATTGATTGAAGTTGTAGCAATCCCTAAACAACTTTCAAGGTGCTTGTCTGATATAGTAGACCGATTCTTAGTCTTTGTGTTTTTCATTCTTAAAAACAATTGTTCGCAAATGTAAGTACTGCCGAAAAGCGAGAACATGAATAAAGCATGGTCATGAAGGACATGGATGAAGGATATTATGTTTCTTTGGGTAGATATAATTTATAAAAATCTAATTTGATGGTTTATATTTTTTAAATAAATTTGTTCTCATATATAATATATATATATATATATATATATATATATATATATATATATATATATATATATATATATCTAGACACGCGGTAGCGTGTCAAGCCAAGTTCTAGCTAACAGAACTGGCGAGCAGCACCGTGTGTAATATTACACTAACCATTTGGAGCCACTTTTGACCCCTTCATAACTCAAAAACTATTCCACATAAACATGTCAAATTTGGCTCATATATTGAGACTTACTAGATACATATGTTTTCCAAATTTCATAAACATATCTCAAACCGTTATTTAGATATTAACGTCCCAAAATCGTCATTTTTATCACTGACTCACCTATAGATCAAAATTCTAACCCACTTCCAGATGACCTAGAAAGTTCAAATTTGGCATACAAATAGGTAGTTAGGTTAATATAAAGGAAAAAATCAGAAACTTGAAAATTTTTAAATCGCGGCTCCAAAAATACGTCCAGTCGATATGTGTCGTCGTGTCGATATTGGCGACCCGCGCGCCATAATTAAATAATTAATCTTACAATTATGAATTATCCACCCATCAGTAGAAATTATAGTAAATAAAAAAATTATGATAATTAAAAATAATATACTCAAAAGAAGATAAAATAATTTTATATTAACTTTACATATATTATAGTATTATACTCTGTATACAACAGAAAATATTTTATAATAAATACCTATTATTAATGTTAGTAACTGAATTATAGTATATACCAAAAATTGTATTTTATAGAATACTCTGTATAAAACAGAAAATATTTTATAATAAATACCTATTATTAATGTTAGTAACTGAATTATAGTATATAGTAATAAACTGTATTTATAGAATACGTCATGGTAAATTATTTTTATCGACGATCGAAACGAAGTCGTTTCGGGGGAAAAATTATCAGTACTAAGAATAAACAAAAAGAAAAAAACCAAATAAAATTGTTAGATGTATATGTACACAGAGAACAATTCCCTATTTGCTTAGCATATGCTATTACTATCCATAAATCACAAGGCCTTAGCCTTGACAGAGCTCTTCTCGATATAGGCTCCTCTGTTTTTACTAAAGGGCAGGCTTACGTTGGACTCTCCAGAGTTAAAACCTTAGATGGAGTACATCTTATCAATATAGATCCAAGTCAAATCAAGGCACAAGAGAGCTCTATTGTAGAGTACAACCGCCTGCGCACGCTATACCGCCCCGACTTGGCCAAATTAAGTATCAACAGAAAACGCGTAAAAAAAAAACCAGATGCTGAATGGGCAATTCACTCCGACATTTCAAAAGTACAAGAAAATATAAATAATAATACAAAAAAGACAATTATAACCCGTAAACGTAGGAAAATACAATAATTTAACAAAAAATTTTATCGTGAATAAGTAGCAATTAATAATTTACAAACAAAAAGTAATGATATCTCACCAAAACATACATGTAAAATGATAGCCAAGTTCAATACTATAATATATGCCCTGGTTGTTGACTTCAACGACAAAAGAAGTGAGATCTAAATGGATGCCAAGTTCAATGTTCAGTCAAGAAATTTATTTATAACAACATAACATATAATTTCTTCTTATCACTTAGAATAATGTTTTGAAGCCTAAGGTCTGACTTGGCTGGTTGTCATATACGAATTATACAACTAAAACAGTCATGCAAGAGCACTATGTTCCATACCTAGTTTCTACCAGCAAGTCAAATTTTTAGAAGGATAAAAAAGAACTCACAACTTTAGAATTTGCGAAGGCTATAACATAATTCGTATATGGAAACCAACCAAGTCAGACCTTAGGCTTCAAAACATTATTCTAAGTGATAAGAAGAAATTATATGTTATGTTGTTATAAATAAATTTCTTGACTGAACATTGAACTTGGCATCCATTTAGATCTCACTTCTTTTGTCGTTGAAGTCAACAACCAGGGCATATATTATAGTATTGAACTTGGCTATCATTTTACATGTATGTTTTGGTGAGATATATATATATATATATATATATATATATAATATATATATATAAATATATAAATATATATATATATATTAATATATATATATATATATATATATATATATATATATATATATAATATATATATGTATTATTATACATAATTAATTCATGGTTTTTAAATTGAAGTGAGGGCCGTACCAAAATCTACCGCGGGCCGCGGGTTGGACACCCCTGGTATATACGTTGGTTTTTTGGCCACGCTCATTACAGAGCTTTGCTGGTTTTTAGTTCAGAACGGTGCGTGACGTATTCGCAGAACGAGCGTAAACGCGTGACGAAAAACCTCGAAACTGCTATTCAATGTTCGTGAAGCCAGTTTTGATTTGCCCCGTCGACTGCAGTTGTCGTTTACACGGTTTTGTCACCAACGAGTGTGAAAAGAGTTTACGCAATACGTTTTCGACCGTTTTGATCACGCTCTGACGCAATACTATTGGAAACTTAAAAAACCCGTTTACACGATCGGATTAAAGAATACGTTTTAAAGGGGTTATAGAAAAGTATGTCGTAATGTAACGGAGAAAAGCTGATCGTTCGGTGTCCATGAAACCCATTCCGTCGTGGTGGCCCCGGGTCAATCTTAACCGTTACCGAACTCGGACACGAAAATAATTCAATAGGTTTGAATGGGCACTGTCTAAAAATGGTCAGTATACCGTTGTTTATCGATAGGGCGGAATCGATGATTTTCCGCTTGCGTTAGAATATATCGATTTTATATAAATACGTGTAAGATACACGCGTGCAACAAACATACCGATGCATCTGACTACGTTCAAAATGTTCCAGATCCGTGTTTGACACAAATCGCATGTCACCATGAATCCGGATATTCCTGAAACCGACTGTGTTTCTCTGTGTTCACAGCAAGCCATTTAAACGTATGTGTATTTGTTGAATATGTTTGACAATGAACCGCGGGAATAATGAGATTATCGAAAATATATATGTCCAATAAATAAATCAAACTGTATTGTGATAATCGAAAAAAACAAATTCAAGAACAAATTATTATTTTTCCCTCCACTAATAAATAATCGCATTTAATGCTGCCTATATTAAGTCCGGTAAGTTGATTTAATGCGAGTCGTAGCTCATAGTAACCCAAACACATGACGGCGTATGATTGCTTTATACAGTATATTAGCCAATTGCATTATTGTGTTAGGTTGAATTAAAAATCATTTCATATTTACGGCCTTTCAAATGAACAATTTAGTCTTTGGAGGAATTTTTGAATTTCCTTTTTTTGCATTTTAAACACATATTTTTATGAGGAAAATTGTAGGGTTCAAATAAAATATCGATCGTATTTATTTCGGAAATAAGATCGGTAGTTTGTATCAAAATATTAAATTAAAATGCATATTTTTTTGTAGTTTGACGTGTACAATTAAAGTAATAAATTTTTTAAACTTTAAATAACTGAATATTTACAATATTAAATAGTTGCATATACCTACATTATAAGCGAGTGCTTTAACCTATAGTTATTTTTTCAATATTAAATAAGAATAATTAAAATAAAATTATATTTTAGATATAATGCCACAAACTTGTTAGAAGATTTGAGACAAGGGCCGTCAAATAAATTCCAAAACTTTTGTAGGATGTCTACCACAGATTTTGAATACCTTATTAAAAAAATTGGGCCGATAATATCAAAAATGGATACAAATATGAGGAAGTGTATTCCTGTTCAAGAAAGGCTGGCCGTTACCTTAAGATTTTTAGCCAGATGTTTGTAAAGCTTTAAATCAGGAGTTAATATCTGAAACAATGGTAAAGTATTTATGTTTAAATTAAAATTAAATTTTGTATAAATATATTACCTTTAAAAAAAATAATATAAAAAATAAATAAATAAATAAATTAATATATCTAATATATAAAATTCTCGTGTCACAGTTTTCGTTGCCATACTCCTCCGAAACGGCTTGACCGATTTTGATGAAATTTTTTGTGCTTATCCGGTATCTATGAGAATCAGCCAACATCTATTTTTCATCCCCCTAAACGTTAGGGGTAGTCCACCCCTATTTTTTTTTTTAGACAAAATTTTTAATTTCTATTTTTTTATGATACAACATACAAAATTACATACAATCCTCAATTTTCACCCTTCTACGATCAACCCTTATTTTTAATAGCCATTTTAGTAATTTAATCATTTTTCCTCTCCGGTCGAAAACTGATCAATCGTCATTTAATTAGTTATCCCCGCCAGATGTCTACAGGTGTCACTTCCGACCCAGTAAACAGCACGGAGTAGGGATGAGAACGAAGCCGGTCTCCTTTCTTTCTCACTCCCTACACAGTTGTCGGCCATCATTATTGTTTATGCATCAAGTGTAGTAGTAACGTTGACAATTATTATTTTGCTATCTCAGTGTAACTCTCATATTAACTTTTCAAATGCGTTAAAATGCTTCAAGATCCATCCGCTGAAACATTTTCAAAACAACTCTTAGATATCGGTGATGGAAAAGTTGCTATAGATGAAACTGGATACGTAAAATTACCGACCGATTTCTGCACAATCGCTGATTCGCAAGATACTCTCATTGAACAAATATTTCCCGATGTACACACACAGTACATAAATCATGAGTGGCTTGCAGAAAGAGCGATTTTAGCGGCAAAAAATGTAGACGTTGACAATTTAAATCTGAAAATACAAATGTTGTTGCCAGGGAACTTGGTATCATATAAATCTATTGATACAGTTTGTGACGACAGCGAAGCAGTAAATTTTCCCACAGAGTTTTGGAACTCACTGGATTTGCCAGGCATGCCACCGCATAATTTACAATTAAAGGTTGGATCTCCAATTATCTTGCTTCGTAATTTGAACCCGCCCCGGCTGTGCAACGGTACGCGATTAGTCATTCAAAAATTAATGAAAAACGTGATCAAAGCCAGGATTTTAAATGGCAAGTTCAGAGGTGAAAATATACTCATACCACGGATTCCTATTATACCTACAGATGTGCCAATTCAATTCAAACGTATTCAGTTTCCGATTAGATTGGCATTTGCAATGACTATCAACAAATCCCAAGGTCAAACGATGTCTGTTTGTGGATTAGATTTGAGAACACCATGTTTTTCACACGGACAATTATACGTGGCATGCTATCGAGTGGGTAAACCATCCAGTTTGTTTGTGTTAGCTAAAGATCGACTAACAAAAAATATTGTTCACGCTATAGCATTAACAGATTGATATTGTTAAATAGTGTTACTGTCGTAATTGTTTAATTAATTATATATAATACATACATACTTACAATAAGTAAGCTATTTTTTGTCTACACTAGAAATTACTAGGAAATTATTTATATGGCAAAACAACGTTTGCCGGGTCAGCTAGTATATATATATATATATATATATATATATATATATATATATATATATATATATATATATATATATATATATATATATCAATGTGGATGTAAGACTCCTCGTGTATGCATTATTACGCTTCACGCCGGAAAGCATAAATCATTTTCGAACCGTCCGACATCACTGTATCTAGGTATATGTGTTTTTATAGTCGACACGGATGATTAAAATCATGAACACGAAGTCCACGGGTACATCGAAACTACTGTTAATTGTATTTCATTTGCTCGTGATCGTGATGTATTTAGCGCTCGGCTCGAGTTTCGCTGGGAAAATCGGTATCGTCCTTGCGGAGCGCACGAGGAAAGAACGGAAAATAACAGACGTGGGTAAAACGTCGCATGTCGTGCCAGCTGTATCAAAACGGAGACGGTATTGTGTTTGCCCGCAATCAAATATTCCGACGAAAACCCGTCGATAAATCACCGCGGTGGTGCCGGCCGGATATACCTTTTGATTATCGCGGCATTTATATTTTTAATGAATCGAATTTAATTACGACGATTTCGACTGCATAACACGAAAATTCTGGTGCGTTGTATGTACACGAGCACATAAATCAGTCCACGCGTAACTCGGAAAAAATAAAACCGAGTTTTATTAAAGGATGTATTCCGCGTTTCCTTTTTACGTTTCTGGGACGAAAGGCAAAGAGATCGAGAGAGGGGGAAATGAGAGAGAGAGAGAGAGAGAGAAAGAGAGAGAAAGAGGGAATTTATATACATTTGAGGGTGCCTAAAATAACAGTTGTGTGAAAATTTTCATCTCTTCAACATTTTACATAATAGAATCGCGGAGTATAAAAACATTATAAAACGGGGTTTAACAAAAAAAAAAAAAAGAAAAAGAAAAAGAAAAAGAATGCTTTATTGTAAAAACAAAAGCTTTTATTCAAAATCCGAAACACCTTAAAAATCAGTGAAAATTTAATTTAGCGTAGGTATATTCATTTAGCAGAAACATCCCGATATATTTGAATTTCCTGTTTTTTTTTTTTTTTTTTTTCGTTAACGGTTTAGAATAATATTAATGTTATTATTTTTATTTTTTTTCAAAAATAATGATGAAAAACCAAATTAGATACACCGTAAATTTTACAACGATGTCTGCGTCAACGTAATTAATTTATTTTGTTCAAGTGTCGAAAACATGTAGCAGTTAAATTATACGTATTAAATAAATAATATTATTCTATGTTGAAATTTGATGCGTCGTATAATGGATAATATATATTATTATTCAGTATTATATTAATAATTAAAAATGCAGGTAATATTGATGCGTAAAAACTCACTCACCCCACGAATTTCGTGATATCATACAACCGCGCTAGTTATACATATTTCCACACGAAATTAAAACTTTAACGAGTGTATTAAAATTGATTAGAACCGAGCCCGTAATAATATCAATTTACCGTCAGTTTGATATCATATTAACAGGGTCGACCCTAGCTTTTCTAAGGCCCTTTTTATTGAAAGTAAATAATATGTATGCTTAAATCATTGTAACATAAATAACATAAAGTAGAATAAAAATAAAAATAGTAGACCCAAACTTAACCAAACACTTTCTTCCTAGATTTTATCAAAGGTTTAATTTGGAAAAAATAATCAGTTGTCGGTTCCCCGTTTGTATACGCTTAGGCCTTTCGATGAGGGTTCAAACAAATATTCTGATAAATTCGATACGTTGAACCAACTTAAAACCAAATAAAAATGTAAGTTTAAATAGTGTATAGTCTTCGATTCATAAATATTTTTTTTGTGTATCTAGTAAAGTTCTTATAGTTTTATATGTATGTTTTATATGTATTATACCATTCTGCGAGATAATATAAGTTGATTGCGAAATATTAGCTATTCAATGATAATAGTTTAGTTGTTTAAATAAATAAAATATATTATTTAAAAAATATGAATACGTGTATTTTTAGCATTAAAATCTCCACGGTGCAACGTCGACGTTTATCGACGCACGACAGACGCTGGATGCGTCCAGACTGGGTAAGTGTAAAATCAATTTCGTATACATACTCACATGATAACTATTATCACGCGTAAAATAAAAAATATTCGCGTATATCTACACGAACGTTTTACATGTCCGTTTACCGCAGTTCCGAAGTGACGACTAAGCCGCCGAAACCCGTGATCACGAAGCTGTACGAGTTGTGCGCGGCTAGCAAGTACTCGTGTCCACGATTCGAATACAACATGGTCGTCAACCATACGCCGAACTCCACGTCCCACAGTTTTAAGGCCTGTTGTTTCGTGATGGTCGGGTCCCAAATGCAGTTTACAGCTGAAGGTAAGATTCCTCGGTATCGTCCTCCGTCCGTTCGACGACGCGTTCGGAAAACGAGATTCCGGCCGTCGTCTTTTTTTTTTTATTATTATTTATTTATTACGGGCAGTGAGCCCAATATATTGTACAAAAATATATAAATTCTACCTAAGTGGGTGTTGCAGTTACCCAACTTTACAAGTAGAGATTATAGAGAAGTAGTTTTAATAATACAAAACACATGATATAATATTTACTGACACATATACATTTAAATTTTTAGGTTAGTATTAAGGTTTGCAATTTGTATTAATATCTAATAAATAAGTGAGGGTGCTCATTGCCAAGGCGCATCGGCATCATCCTATCAATTGGTTGGTTTCTGCCATAATTAGTATTGTGTGGAGTAATAGCGAAGGGAGTGGAAGATCTAGTTAGACGGGAAGGAACTTTAAAACCAACTTGTGCGAGTAGGGAAGGAGCATCAATAGATCCATCAATTAATTTATGTAAGAAGAGTAAGTTAGCCTCTACTCTTCTATCAGCTAAGGATACAAGACCGAGTTTGTGCATAACTGGTTGGTAGTCGTGAGGTGGATGATTAATTTTAAGAATAAACGCTGATGAGCTTAAAAATCTTCTCTGGACACGTTCTATAAGAGAAGAATCCACTGTAGTACTGATAGTACTGAGGCATACTCAAGAAGGGATCTAACAAGGGAACAGTAAATAGACTTGAGTGAAGCAGACAGTTTAAACTCTTTAGATAATCGTAGCACAAAACCAAGTGTCTTTAGAGATTTACAACACATTGCTTCGATATGAGGGTGAAAGCTCAGTTTAGGAGTGAGTATAACACCTAGATCTTTTTTCATACTTACCGATTCAATAATTGAGCTATTAATGATATAGGTATATTTGATAATAGACCTACTTCTAGAGAATGACATACTGTGACATTTATCTGTATTAAACTGCAATCCAATAGAATTGAACCAAGAAACCATGGAATTAAGCTCGCTTTATAAAGATTGACAGTCACTTAATGTGTCAACACGACTAAAGATTTTAAGGTCGTCTGCAAACATAAGGAACTTGGCGGAGGGTATCACATTTTTTAGGCCATTAATAAATAGTGAAAAAATAATAGGGGACAAGTGGCCTCCTTGAGGAACACCCGAGGGAATATCGATCGCTTTGGATGTATGCCCAAAAACTTTGACCCATTGGACTCTGCCCGTTAGGTACGATTTAAGCCATGAAAGAATGGTCTCACCAAATCCCGACTTGTACAGAACGTCCATGAGAATTTGGTGATCGACTCTGTCGAAAGCTTTAGCAAAGTCCGTGAATATGACGTCAACCTGAGAGTGCTCTTCGAAAGCTTTAAGGATGTAGTTGTTAAGTATAATTAAGTTCGATACAGATGAGCGGCCAAGTCTGAAGCCATATTGTTCGTCAATTAATATATTGTTAACCGATGGTTGAATATTCCGTAGTACCAGTAGCTTAAACAACTTGGCAATATGACTTAAGATTGAAATTGGTCTATAATTTTTTACATCAGACTTATCACCGGATTTGAATATCGGGGTTACAGAGCTCATCTTCAGCATCTTTGGAAAGACACCCAAATCCATAGAACGCCTAAATAGCAACCATAGAGGATAGCATAAGGCCGACTTGATATTGAACAAAAAAGTGCCAGATAAACCATCAGTTCCGGTAGATTTCACGTTTTTCAGAGCAGAGAGACCAACATCAACATCATCAACAGAGAATATACAGTCACTAGGTAAATTATGATGGGAAAAAGGAGTGCCATCGTCGTAATGATTATGGAAATTTGGTAGATAGACTGAATCAAAGTATGATGAGAAGATATGGGGAACCGACTCAGGCCCAGAACTTGTTACATCGTTGTAGGAGACTGAATTAGGGATTCCAGTGCCAGATTTATGTTTGCGTACGAAGTCCCAAAAGGAACGTGGATTTTGATTTAGTTGAATTTCAGTGCGAGACAAAAATGCACTATGACATTTTTTGTACTCAATCTTATATTGCGCCCGAAGAGCGAAGTCTTCTTGGTATATAGAGCGATCGGGCGTTTTAAGCCGGACGATTCGAAAAGTGCATGATGCAACGTGTCCGCGCAGTGTTTTAGGTTCCTCCATTTGTTGTGACTAGCCCCCGATCGTTTTTTCCATTTTTTTTAAATTTAAAATTCCAAAATAATAAAAGCGTGTAGTGTAACTTTTACATTTTCATACAGATATAAATCGTTTTTAATCGTATGAAAAAATAAGTGTCGATCGATAATCGATTGGAAAACAAAAAGCCACGTTCAGCCAATCAGTTACAATGAATATTGTTTTATTGATTCTATAGAGATACCATGTGAAATACTTAGATTATTTTCAGAACTTAGAGTGACCTAGTCGATGATTGTACAACAAGTTTAGTCGTTTAAAACGTATTTTTCTTTGATTTCGAGTAAGTGTCATTTTGAATTCTTTGATACGCCGACAAATCCGCCCGCGATCGCCTTGTAAAAGAATTGTTTATGCTCAATCGAACTACAGCCCGATGTCGGTATTAATCCCGTGTAAAACTGACGAACCATTAATGTGTTACAGGTGTCACCGGAACTAAAATGGCAGCGAAGAAACTCGCAGCCGAGATGGTTTATTCGCAGTTGACCGAATAATCTTCGGTGCAACTAATATATAACTATATACAACTAATCATTAATCTTGCGGTAATAGATCACCGATTTTCCAATAACTTTAACGATACATTAGCGTGACCCTAATAGAAAGATTAATACACATTTTTATACTGTGTGAGCAAAGCGATTACTCAGGATTTATAACGGACATAATTTATCGCCCATTTAATTATTCATAAAAATATCGCGATCTGTCTGATTTATTATTTTATTATTTTTTATTTTGCTCGTACAACGGTTATCGCTCTATTCCCCTCCCTCCCCCCGGACGAAATTTGGCGTGCATCGGACGCGCTATGATCGACGAGACGAGCCTGGAGCAAAATGAAGTCTCACGTTCACGATTTCATCCCTGTAAAACGACTGTTGGTAGACGAAGCTCTACCGATTTTCGATTGATTTTCCACAGCGACGGATTGCTAAAGGCTCGGATAATGGTAATAAGATTCACACCGTGCGCGCTCTTTCGTTCTCGACCCGTCGAATTACGAACGGTTATCACTACGTTGTGATATTATCGATATAATATATTTGTGGACTCAGCCGGGGTCGTCGACGATTCGCCTGCGACCAAAATCCACATTGCCCAGGACGTGTCCTCGGACGGTGGATGGTCTTCGGGAACGATTCACAGCTGCCCGAAAAGGTAGTCTCGTGATCGTCGAACACCACGGGTGTGCAGTTAGCGCCGCGTCTCGTCAGCGTCGGGTCTCGCGATCTCGTCCCTGTAGAACGACCGTCGGTGGACGAAGAGCCACCCACGGTCCTATACCGGTAACGGATCACGAGACACCCCGGTACTCCGAGGTAAGGTTTAAGTATCTTCCCGCTCCCGTCCCGTCGAACACGTGTTGTCTGTTGCTCCTCGAATCTCGTCCGGTATAGTTCTCTGTTATATGAAACGCATGACACGCCAATGATTTCCTACGTATAAAAACAATACGTCTATTATACATGTTCATAATATTTTTTGTGTCAGAGTTTATTCTGTACACTAATATGTATTTCGTTAATGATTTTTTAATCACGTCGGCATAAATTTCTTTATGTGCGTAGTAAACGTTTAAAAAAAGAAAATACTCGATTTTCTTTTGAGTACCGTAGCGATTCGTTATCAGGTTTTCGTTAAAAATAATTAAAAATTCTGTACTTCTTAAATAATTTATATAGATAGAGTAGGTAATTTTTCAGAAAAAAAAAATATAAAATGTATCATATTTTATAGTCATTACGACCTAAATAATGTAAAAAACTAATTTATCGTTCCTTTCTCGATGTTTTAAGATGATTTATATTAATACTTATTAAATTTTCTACGCGATAAAATGCGGCGTTCTCAAAGATTTATAGTTAAAACAAAAACGCCTTATGTGAGATGAAATGTTATCTACGTATATGTGTATTCAGTTATTGAATGGTGTTTTCAATAATTATTTTTTGTAACAAATTATTTATTAAGATTAAAAATGTATTGGAGGGCGAGGACATGTTATATTTCGACCACAAAACAGAAAATTCTCGGACGTAAAAACTTGTTTTTCATAAATATATAGCGTGATTTTTCAACAAAGCTCACCTCGATTATAAACTTGTATAAAAACTTTTTTTAGACCATTCGGTATTTAAACTTCCAATATTGGTCGAATAGTTTCAGAGATATTTGCACATTTAAGTGCTGAGCGGCGGAGTAGGGGCATAACACTTTTACGCGGACTCTTGCTACTCCCCACCGTCACTTTAAACTTTAAGTACTCATGCGTACGTCTTGAACGAATGGTCTGTTTTGTTTCGAAATGGCAGGCATGTTATAAACTACTATGGTCATGATTTAAGAAAACAGTAGGATTCATGTTATGTTTGTACCTTTTATATTGTATAATTTAATAGTTGTTACCCGTACACGTCCAATAATTTGTTCTCTCTGATCGCACTTGCCCCCCTCCCCCTTATTATTCTGTCTCTTCGAAGTTAAATATTTGTATATCAGCAAAGTGTGAACGAGATTTTTTTTCTTTTTACGTTTAAATGATAAACCAAAAGACCCGTAGGCTAGGGAAAGTGGATTAGGCCTGATGGGCAAATCAGATTATAAAATTGCTCATTGGGGACACCACTTACCAAAAAAAAAAAAAAACGCGCCGATTGCAATACCTCATGCTGTTTAATAACAAAGAATAAATTCTTATGGTAGTATTGTTCGTTATTATTAACTAATAAGCTAAGGTGGTGAGGAAATTTGCACAATATTACTCTGTAATATCGACCAAATACTATTTATATTTTTAATATCAACGTTTAAAATTTTTTTAGGTATGAGGTCGAATGACAAAAAAATAGATATCTTTAGTTTTAACGTTATTTCCAAAATTGAATTAAAACAACTAATATATTATAACCAATTAATAGAAAGTGAATCTTTTTCAATATTTTCACCAATTATTTTATGGTTTAATGGTTAAGTGGTTATTAGATTGTCTACACGGCAAAATGTTATTTTTAAACCAACACGTACATTATTCATATTTCGTACCATGAATAAGTTTAGTTGAAATTTAAATGAAAAAAATCATTTTTCAACCATTGATATTGGCTACCGATTAGTTGATAAATTTACTTCAATATATCGTAATAATTGCAATACCTATAAAATACTCTTTTTTACTACATAATTATTATCATATAGGAGTTATTATATTGCATAGTGGTTAGTTGTTTTAATTGACTTTTACTATAGACAAATGTGAATTTTGATTTTTAATTATTGATTTGATTATTAATTATTTAAAAGAAAAAGTTATTTTTTTTTAGTCATAATGGTCTTTAATATTAACCCCAGCCTATTTCAAAGCCCAGTTATATTATTACACCACTAATTTCAAACCTAAAGTAGCGGAAGAAAGAACGGTATAATTTTCGCAAGGTTTCTTTGCTTCTCCGGTTCGCAACTATATACATTATATACTTATATCTCTTCAACTATATTTTTCTCAATAATACAAATGTTATCATCAACATACTCTTAAAACATAATTATTATTCCCTTTCTTAATATTATGTTGTAAAGAGTGGTTGCCGATTAAACAATCTTAAAAATCTCGTTAGTAAAACGTCGATATGATGAACTACAGTTATTCATACCGAAAGCAAATATTCATTATAAAAAGAAACGCTTCAAAACATCTATAGGAAACCCACAATCAAAACATTAAATAGTTTCACTGACTATATCCATCAGTTTCGTGTTATTTACGACACACTAATATAGTATTGTAAGTAGTATAATATAATTATGTATTAGATTTAAAATTTTCCCTCTATTATTAACAACATAAGAGAAAGAGCGTAAACAAGATTAGAAGTGGGACCTTCCACGTTCCCCACGTTTACATCCTCTAATGGCCTTTTATTATGTATGTTTTTGAAATAACATTTTGTGTAAAAAGCTTAAAAGTATAATTTTTTTTACCTGTTTATGAAAAAATAAAATAATTTCATTTTATAATTTTTTTATATATATATGTATTCGGGTATGAGCGACGTAAAGTTTCTGACGGACGATAATATCGTCGCGTTGAGTCGCAAATTTTGCGTACGTCCTTACACAATGCACGAGCGTCGTGTCTCGTGTAATGTGTTTTCAGAACGAGCGTCGTGTTTTATTGTTGTTATTATTATTACCATTATTACGGTGTGCAGTCATTGGCGTTTTACAACTCACCATAAATTTTCGAATTCGACTCGTGCACGCGTTCACGTTTTTCGGTGAAAAAAAAAAGGTTTCCGACTCAGTGGATAAAGTATTAACCACGGTCGATTTTTTTATAGAAGTAAAAAAAAAATATTGATAATTTTTATATAAGACCCCCTCACTTTTTTCATTGATATGAGAAAGTAATTATAGTTAAATTTGGTCATGATTACTCAACCCCTTCCCGTGCCCCTGGGGGTTGAAAAATAATAAAATAGGGTAGTTTCGTTGTTTTTCGAACTCAACTCAAGAAATTTAGCACTTAGCAAAAAAATGTAAAGAACTTAAATTGAAGAACGGAGTGTTCTCGATAAAAAGTGTTAATTCAAAATTTCTTGTAAGTTTATTCATTTCGAAGAAAAAAAAAATACAAAATTTATTATTTTTTTGCTATTTCTGTTAACTTTTAGTTATTTAAATATATTTGACGAACAGTTGGAGATAGAAAAAAACATATCACATTAAAATTGTATAAAATTGAATTTCCTAATAAAAAGCTTATGTGTTATAAGTTCATAGGAAGAACCATTATATTGTTATTTTACCATAATATAAATTATTTTGATATTGGCGGAGAAAATAATGATTTCGTAGTATTTATTTTCAGAAAGTCAATTTTATATATATTATATACATATATATAAATATTCCTAGGCTTGCTTTTTCAGGTAGAAAGTGAAGTATAAAGTTTCGCGCATACTCTGAGTCGTGCAAACAAGGTACAGTTTCAGATATATTTGGAAAAGTGTACAATATGTTATTTTAAACTTTTTCAACTTTTTACTACAATCCCAGACCTTTGAAAACCAAAACGTATCGTCATCGAAAATTTTTGTAACAAAACCTGCTATAAATGCGGTCACAGATAGTGGTTAGTGTCTCTGAGAAATCGGTAAAAAAATAGCCTAGGCATTCATATGAACGGTATTGTATGTAAATGAGCTATATGCGCAAATGATAATTTGTATTCACGTAAATAATATTCTGTAAACAAATCTTCCACATGAAATGCCGACAATGAACTCGTGGTTTATTGATCTGAACCGTTTTCAGAGACATTGGTCACATCATATTCGATTTTTAGCATATCGTATGGATTACCCATCAGGTCTGAAGTCACTACGGAACAAACGGTATTATTGCGTAGTGTGCGACCACGTTTAGACGATAGCTGATCGTACAGGAGGGAAGAGCCTGTTAAATTCCGCGTGGCGGTGATAAAGAAAAATGATCTTGTATCGTATAATTGTTGAATAATTAGTGATTCTTTCACATCATTTCACATACATTTTCTCGGTTTTAAGTTTTTGAATTTCAAAAATTCTAAAATATTTTTATTTTTGCAGACAAATTGTATTTTACGATATTTTTATGAGAGAATATGTAATTTTTTAAGAATACCTCACGTTGTTTTGAATTTTTAGAAAATAAGGGTTTCGCAATTTTGAAAAAATTTACAGGACATTTATGTTTTGTGAGAGGTTATTAATAGTTTTTGAGCTGGCTATAGGTGCCTCAGGCTTTCCCGATTATTACGCTAATGACAATATTGAGTTGTCTTTTATCGTGCATGGAATAAAAACACCGAAATTTTATTGTAGTATTTTATTATGTTATATTGTTATTTTTCATGTATATATTAATATAAAGAAATATATCATTTTCCATAGCAACAAATTGTTTGGTTTTCGTCAATGTGATAGGAAACGCAAAATTTAATTTTAATTTTATGTTTTTAAACAAAATTTGATAATACGGATAATTTTAATAGATCTCTGACTTACTAGAAATAAACACTCCTACTCTGTTAACACAGTATCAAAATTTTTTGTCATTAATTTTCTTAAAATTCAAACGGAAAGTATAACGTTGGAGAAAATGCACAGATCCAACAACACACACGGCGCTGGACTGCTATGCACGGAGCAAACAGGACGGTGTCGCGAACCCAGACGTGTGGTAAAAAGGGCACATGGGAAACGGGCCTTGGAAGCGCGGGACGCGTCGTCGTCCGGCCGTACCACGCGGCCTCGACGTAAACGAGCCCAGGCCGGCGCTGCGGACCAAGACGACGTCTATGTTTTCCCCGGCTCACGGGGACCGCAGCAGTCACGGCAGAAACCCACAACGGAAATGCCCCAGTCGATCTGCAGCAGGCCGGAAGACCGGACGCCGAAGACACCGCAACAGCTCGCAGAGAAATTGGATGTGGAAGAATCGTACTGCCGGGATTTTCCGGCACCGAGCAAATCGATGGAGAGCTTCCTGTGGGACCCGCATACAGCAGGCCGTTCAAAACAGACAGCGAGACCGCAGCGACCGCGACAGGCGCCCGAGACGGAAAACCAGTCGACCTGGCACGGACCGGAAGACAGGTCACTGTGCACTCTGCAGCAAAGCGCGGATAATTTGGACGCCGAGGAACCACACGGCCAAAATTGGCCGCCGATGAGCGAGTCGATAGAAATGTTCCTGTGGGGACCACATACCACGGGCCGTCCGACGAAGACAACGGTACAGCAGCGACCGGTCGGTCGACCGCGACGAGCTCGCGACGACGAGCGCGAGCGAACGCGAAAAGCCGTGCCGTGGACTTCAGGCTTCCTGACTCCGCGACGACCGACCAACCGGGATCTACCAGGCCCGAAGAACTCCATGGAGAGGATGCTGATGGACCCAAAGTCGTATTTCGTGTGTTCCGGCGACGGTCCCTGCCCGATCTGTCCGGCGGAGACCGCGGGACGGCTAGCCGACGGTGACGACGAGCACCGGCGGACGGAGAACGCCGCGGTATCACGGACGGAGAGGGGTGACTGTAAAAAATGCTATCTGCCGGTAGCGCCTCACCACAGTGTGGGCCCGGTGCGTCGGCCTGCGCGCGACCGTCACACGAACGGTGCGCCCTGCAAAAGCTTCGATCCCGTTCAAAAGCTGTCGAAAGGTGATTCTTCCGGGGCCGCGGGGTCCGTGTCAACGGGTGGCACACGAAGGGGTACCGCAGAGGTGACCCGAAGTTCCGGCATGCCGCAAATGCCTAACCGGCACGTGACGAAGGACGGACATCGAGCTCCTGACGCGGCGCAAAGGCCCGTCCCACCCACAGTCACGCGGCATGGACTCAAGGACGTGCCGGCACAAAGGTTTGTAGGACCGCACGGACCGTCGGACGTGTCCCGAGGAAGAGCCTCGTCACGAAAGTCGCCGGGGCGACGTGCAAACGGCGTGCGAAGTGCGCCACGACCAGACAGGACTTTCTTAATGTTCCCGGACAACGGCCAGGACGCGACGTTCACGTTTACAGTGACTGGTAAGATTATGACCAAACGGATAGATAACTACTAGATGGCCACCATGGACTATGGCTTTTGTACGTCACATGAACCGCTTGGATTTAAATTGGACGAAAACGTGCGGAGACGATGACGCACGCCCTCCTGTTGCTGTGTTCACGCCATGCGATGTGTTGAAATAAGTAATGAATGAAAGTTTGAATTATAAGTTGCAGAATAATAAGTAAGTGGTTTTGCAAGATAAGGTACTGAAAAAGGTAAACATTTGAATTTTTCTTAGTACGTATTTCACTTATCTTTGTCATGACTTAAAAAAAATTTAAATCTTAGTTCAATATTACGAGTAAGTCAATTGTAATTAAATTAGTAACTCTCAAAGCTTAAAGCTATCAGTCGTCAACCTAAATTATTATACACTTTTTATAGGTACTGTTAAATAACTGGAACCTAATACATTTAACTAAGAAATAATTTTTAATTCACGAAATTTGTTCGATATTATGATGCACAAAAATATTTTTAATTATAAACTTTATAAATATTTTTTAAGTTAGATATATAATACACAAGGATGTATCTAGATTACTTTTTGGAGTGAGGGGGTATGAAAAATATATATTATAATATTTTTACTGAATTTAAGTTTTAATTTGATTAAAAATATTAGAAATAAGTTATACATTCAATTAATATAATTTAATAATTTAACCAATGTATGCACCTTTTTCCTTAGTGTAATTTAAATTATTTTTTTAATTTAGTCCACTATACAATTAAAAAAATTAGAGTTCATAAATATTAAAGTTATGTTTTAAGTAAGGTTTTAGTATTTAATTTACAAGGCCGTATTTATATTACTTTAGGGGAGGTGGAGATCTAAGATACATCAATCGATATAATTTCATAAGAAATATACATTCTATTTCACTTAGCGCGATTTATAGTTGACTTAAAAATTCTAATAAGTTCATACAAAATATAAAAGATAAAATACATTTTAAAAGATGAAAAATACATAAATATTATTATTATTATTATTATTATTATTATTATTATTATTATTATTATTATTATTATTATTATTATTATCTTTATGGACGGAAAAACTCCATTTACAGAATAATATATTTATACAATTGTGTAGTGACACAGATACAATAAAATTAGGTACAATAATACAAAATTCACATTATTCACATTCGATTAACTTTACAAGTACATATTAAGTGATATAAAATTTTAAAGCCTTAATTATAATTAATATAGACTAAAATTAATATCCATAGTGTTTCGGGTTTCCTATAGTCATCAGTATATTTTTAAGTGATGATTTTGAGTAGGTATGTTTTAGAAATATTATTAATCAAAAAACTTTCTTGATTTTTAGTATATTTAGTATTAATTCGAAAATTTAATCGTTCTAGTAAATAAGAAAAATCTGTAGAGTTATTTAATAATTTTAATAAAAATAAAGAAGGTTATTTCTTCTTGTATTTAATGATTTTATTTTGAAATAGGATGATACTCCATTATAATCTGAATGTTGTGAACGTTTGACTTTGACTTTCAATGCTAAAAAACGAAAAAAACTGTTCTGAAATGCTTCGAGATTAAGATTTACCCCTATGTTATTTGAAAACCAAATAAGGGATGCATATTCTAATTGGGATCTGACAAATGCAAAATAAATATTTTTAAAGGCATTTAAATTATTAGTACAAGTTCGTGTAATAAAACCAAGATTTTGACATGCTTTATTGGTTATTTTATCGATTTGTTCATTAAAACATCGTTTAGAATAAAATGTAGTTCCTAAGTCAGTAAATGAATTCCCTAACTAAATAATGTAGATGAAAGATTGAGGAACACCCGAGAGAACATGAATGGGTTCTGAAATAAATTATTTTATTTTAACTAGCTGGATTCTATTAGTTGAAAAATATGTAAGCCAGGAAAGTAATGGGTCACAGAATCCCATTTTTTCAAATTTATGTATAAGTAGAAAATGATCCACACTATCAAATTCTTTTTCGAAATCTGTAAAAACCGTATTAATTTGGGATTTAGCTAAGAAAGAATCGATAATATTGTGTTTCAAGTATGGCGAAATTAGTTATAGTAGAATGTCCTGTCCGAAAACCATGTTGGGTATCATATAAAAAATTATTTATTATTGGAGACATTTTTCTGTTTACTATTTATGAAAATATTTTTGGATGTATAGAAATTTTTGAAATTGAATGGCTCCGTGCAAAAACCAGCCAAGTCTAATTTTCAATATAATTCAGGAGGAGGAAAAATTTAAATAACTTTTTAGCTCTTTAGTAAAAAATTAATTTTTTATAATTTACATTACATACACATATAGCTACAAACTTTATATTGTGTACTTATTTTTTTAAACAACTCATGGACTTGTCTGTGATTTTGCGGATAATGAAAGATTCATTATTAGTAGTATAATTTTAATTATTAATTAAATTCAAAGTACCTATCCTTATGATTAATTAAGTGCATAAAAATTGTATTCTTATTTTGATGTTCTAGCTCAAATCATTGGACGGTAATATACAATCTATACAAGTAAAATAAATTAAAATTCTATAGCCAAGAAAATATTAATTATACTTTAATTATCCCAGTAAATTTTTGTTTAGAATAGGTAGTTTTTTTTTAGTAAAAATTTTTTCAACTCAATTTATTTCAAGCTATAAGATAACTTGAAAAAATTTAATCTACGTAAAACACTAAGTGTATATAATGTATATGATGCAGGTATATTAAATAATAATTTATAAATTATACTTACAATATGAGACGTTTGTATGCAATATTATTATGCAACAGCCAACAAACAAATGACTAATCGATGTCGAATAGCTTCAATAATAATTCTGTTACTGGTCATGTTGATATTGTAAAAAATTAAAATTGTCAAAATTATGGTAAATTAATAGAGGAGCAAGCTAAACGTACGTAAATAACAGTCTTTATCCCATGTCAGTAGGTGAACACTTCGAACAATAACTATACAATAGTAGATATAGCTGGTACGTAAATAACATAGTACAAGGCGTATAAATAGGGTGTATGCGACACGACGAAGATAACGAATAATAAAATAATAAAAAAAAAAACGTCGAAAGACCACTCACAATGAGACGACAAATTTATTTGCCTTTAATTCGCTGTATAGGCAACCTAATATACACCTACCGACGACGTCGACCAGGACGGGATATAAACAACTTATTATTAATATAATTAATCAAAAATTCAAAATCAACACTTGACGAAATGTGGAAAATTACTAAATAAGTCACTGTCACCGTCACAAGTCAATGTAAAACGAAATTCTCACCGCTGTAAGTTTTTTTTCGCTGAAAAAGTTGTCTTTCCCACCACCTTCTTTTTTTTTTTTAATTTCTTGTTTGAAGTTATAATTTCACGTATTATTACAAACGCAGCAGCGCCAATGCAGCGTGAGACTTGTTCTAGATCTGACATGGTCACGAATGTTGGCAAAAATATAGCGAACAACTAAATTATGAACGAACGTTTGTGGTCATTAGTAAAATGTTTGAAAAACGTTCGACAAATGTTCGACAAACGTTTGACAAACAATGTTTCCCCAAATGTTTGCTAGGTGTGGACGCAGCTTAATAGGGAACGGAGAACGACAACGACGACAAAATATACGTAATAATATGAATAATAATAATAATAATTTGGGCGTTGGCCGCAGGTGAATCACAAAAAACGTAAAATCGAACAGATAATAATAATACAAAGACAATTATTTAAATAATAATTACACAATAACAATTAAAATTCACACACGATAACGAAAATGAAGACACTAATGGAACGGAGATAAGGAGAGTCGTCGCCGCCGCGCTATGGTTTGGTATGGTTTGGCTGCTGCAGTCGACTGCTTGCAGCTGCCGCAACGACGGTCGCACCTACTTCTACAGTTCAATAATATAAAAGTGGTTACACTGGTGCGACCGTCGCACGTGCAGCATGCGGTCGACCGCAACGACTGCTGTTGAGACCAGTACCTCTGCAGTCACTGCAACGTCGTACCTGGTTTATTTAATATTATTTTTATATTTTTATATTTACAAAATGAATTTTTCACGAGATGACGATGCAAAATTATGTGAGCTTGTTTCACACCGACGGTCCCTGTATGACCACAGTCATGAAAGTTTTAAAGATATCCATATGAAGGATAATATTTGGAAGGAAATCGCCAATTCATTCAGTGGTAAAACTGGTTTTCAAAAGCACCTTCTGTACGTCGAGTCGTAAAAATTTCATGTGTTTTCTTCTTCTTTTTCTTCATCAACATCAAACTAATTATTTCTTCATCACGTTCCTCTTCTTCGATTATGTGCATGATTACTTCAGTAATTGCGTGGTCCATCATTGACGTTTCGAAGAATTCTCAAGAATAATTCTAATCTACCAAATAAACCTAACCTACCAACAGTACCAACCGCAACAGTTGACTGCAGTAAACAAACCGTCTCTACTGCATGCGACCGTCGTTGCGGCAGCTGCAAGCAATGACTGCTGCAATCGACTGCAGCAGCCAAACCATACCTTAACATAATAATATATATATATATATATATCTCGCGCATATTGGCGCGAACATAGGGAGATAGATATTTTTATCCACAGAGGCCAAAATACCATTTATCATTAAGAAACTGATAACATATATATATATATATCATATATAAT
Source organism: Therioaphis trifolii (assembly GCA_027580255.1). NCBI lineage: Eukaryota > Metazoa > Arthropoda > Insecta > Hemiptera > Aphididae > Therioaphis > Therioaphis trifolii. The sequence continues at coordinate 1,425,042 of CM050404.1, forward strand.
CATCTCATCCTCGTCAGATATACTACTAAAATATCGTGTCACTTGATTTTTAAATTAAAATAAAAAATTCGATTCGGGTTTTTAAACTCATATTTCTTTGGCTTATTGTTAATTCGGGTTTTACGTCATTCTTGAACATTCGGATTAAAACGGGTGTTTTAGAACAAATAATTAAAGGTTTATAGAGGTATTAAGGGTTATGGTTGATATTGGTGCACAGCCCTGTTAAATACGAAACCAACTCCATGACTACATCCCTGTCCCACGATATCTACATAATTAATTTGAAATGATTTCTTGTAAATATCATGTCCTAAAAATTTTAACTTAAATTTTATAAATTATAAAAGAAAACATTTTTAACCATACCTGTGACAGCTTAATAAGTCACAGACAGTCCTAAGTCTGTTAAAATGGGAAGGAAAATGTTGTTTTTCACTTTCCGAAACCTATTTATTGTCTCATTGCCGTAATTTTTTACCGAAACAAAAACGGCACATTTAATATGTGGATATAATTTTATTATACTGTAAAGAGTAGAGCTTGGTATAATTTGGAACAAATCGACGTTGCATAACAATGCGTAATTCACACTAAACTAAAACCTGATTTAAAATTGAATTTAAATAAAATGTTAAGTTACAGTTATTTTATGGTTTTAATACTATGTATGTTATTCTCGGTGCAAAAATATTATTGACCCACTAGTATATGCTTTCCTCGATTTCCATTCAAGATTTGTTTGGTATGAAAATATTGTCGAGAACAAGTATTTTTATGACTAGCTATATGCTTTTAAACAAAAAAAAGTGGTTAAAATACCTCATCTCCACGTGCTTTTTATCGACGATACTTATAAATAACAGGTAGTCGGAGAGGCGTGCGCTACTGTTTTACCTAACGCGTCCGTTCACTGTCATCGACGCCGAAAAATGTGATTCAAATCACCCAAAATTTGTATCTTTTCCGACCATTTTAACATTGATATTAATAATTATTACGCAGTATCACGTTGAAATCTCACTCGATCGCGTGAATCATTCGGAAACGCGAGCCGCCACATACATCACCACTAGGGTTCGGAAGTTGATGACCTAAAAAACTTCAAAAAATGACCTACAAAAATGCAAATATGACATAAAAGTGACAAAAAATGTCCTTAAAAAATGAGCTAAAAAAATTGCAAATATTTGTTTTAAATTTATAAAAAAAATTTTTAAATATTTTACTCTATTTTACTATACAATTCTGTATATATATATATATGTATAAATAAGTATGAACCGATGGGAACCTTTTTTTTTGTTACACCCTTTGCAGATGATACGAATACTTTTAAAGATTATTACCACTAGACCACCGCTATGCCGACACTATTGTATTTATTAATCGATTGGTCTGGGTATACTCGTATTATGTGTGAAGAACGTACATGTGCCTGTAAATTATGTTTACCTTGTACTATTCACAACGTGTACTATGTACACATAAAACATGTCTATTTAACGTGTTTGTGTGTGTGTGTGTGTGTATGTGACAAAGAACCTAAAATAATATACTTATATATCAATTTAACTATAACATTTAGTGTGAACAAATTATCTATTATTCATAAAACACTTTGACATTTAAACCTAATTATATCATACATTTAACACAAATATTTGATCAAAATACTCAATTAAGTATGCATTAAGACTTAATGATTCAGTTTTTTATCAAAGTTAATACTTCACAGCACCCATACCCGATTACTTGATTTTAATATGAAAATGAAAAAGAAATCCATGGTCACACGTTCAAATAATAAAAGTTAAAAATATATCAAAGATATTACAAACAATCCATAGTATAAAACAGTGGTGGACAAACTACGGCCCGCGGGCCAAATCCGGCCCGCCGTCATTTAAAATCTGGCCCGCGAAAATATTCTACATTACAACACTTGTTTGCGTAGCTATAATATTTGATACTTACGTTAAAAAAAAAATCAAAAAATTAAAAATTATTGTATACATTTTCATAATATTTAATTCCATATCGCCATACCGTACCGTTGTCGTTGTTACAATGTCATTTAATAATACGTATATAAATCGCATTATTGTATCTTACCTTATTTTTGTACGATCACGATGACTGTTCAACGTGATATATTTGTGAGCAAGTATTCTTAACGACGAAAATCAATAAAAGTTAAACTCGATCAGCTCACATTACGTATGAACATCTCCATGCCGTTCTCCGTATAAATTCTACCAAATCAGAACCAAATATTAATGCCCAATGTCAACAGAAACGAGCTCGTAATTCGCATTAACAAATTAATGCGTTTTGAAATATTTATTGGACGTGTAAACCGTTATGATTTTTTTTCATTTGTAGTAATAATTACATAAATGTACAACAGAACAGTTGAATGAAATGTTACATTGCAGCGAGTGTGCTTTGCATTTGTATACTTTTTTGGACATTTTGCGGACGGTCGGGGTAGGGACGAAGTCAACTATAGGAGGTTTTTCATGTACTCGATGACCGGATCTCCGGACCGACTGGAAAGAAAGAAGTACAAAAGAGATAAATCGAAATTCTTTGAAAAAAATAATAAAATGAAAAGACCCATAATTTCTATAACCCTTTTATATATAACCTGGTCAAAAGAAAAGTCTTTTGTCTTTCTCTGGTATGTCTGCTGTGCCAAGTATTGTTGATAATAATAAGCCGTCATGGTGAAATAAAAAGGTCTTGCATCTCAGAAATTATTGATTTAGATCAAATTCGTTGGAAATGATCTACTTCTCGAACCTGGGGTACTTCCATAGTATAATACCATAGTATTTATTTTTCTAGTTACAAAGAACTCACAGTTATTATTTCACGGAAATGTCCATTTTGTTGTGTTTTTTTCATATTGAATTAAGTGATGAAAAATATATTTAAATGATTTTATTCAAATGTTTTACAGGACATAAAGTTATATCCAGTTTGTGTATAAAAACTGAAAATTATATTATGTACAAAGGCATTAACCCACATGAATGATTTAAGTATATATTTTTCAATCGTTTCAAATGTTTAAGTACCATATAATGTAGTATTATGTATTAATATAGATACGTGAACGTTATTCATCATTTATTAATGTGCTTAGATTCAGTTATGGACTAGGTCCGTGATATTGCAATCAAAATTTCATGATAAAATTGTGATATGAAAATTCAAAGGCCAAAATTGTAAATGGAAAAATTCCATGCTCTAAGTTCATCCAGAAAGATCATAATATAATCCTCGAATACAAATAACGTCGGTCTATGCACAATCGACTATTGTACAAACATTTTTATTGAATAACACTCATAAAAAGTATAACAAGAAGCTATTTTCAGATAAAATGAAAAATAAATTGGAGTGTTTTGAAAACACTCTGAAGTTTCGATTATTATATGTTATTATCATCATTATTGTTATCATTATTACTGTGGGATATAATAAATCTGCGTATGTGACGTCTTTATTATACTTCTATATTATCATTATATTATTTTCTGGGAGTTGAAGCGTTATTACTTATTAGTCTATGAAACCTATATAATATGTGAAAATAAACAAATACGAGTGTATGCGCAATAACAAACATACGACGTATAAAGCAGTCGTTTCCAAGAATACCGTTTGGCGAGAGAGATTGCGTTTTTGTTTATTTTTTATTTAATTTGTTTTATTATTCCGTCCAGGAAAACAGACGCACAATTTTTAATAGCACTTATATAGTTTTCAAAGTGATATTTTATAGTAACATTATGTCCGGACACAATTGCGGTCGAATCCGTCCCGAACAAAGAGTACGGAAAACAGCTCCACCGGACGGTTTTATTGACCCTCACGAAGCCCCGTCCATGATGACCGAATACCAGTCAAAGTAAATATATTTAAAATTTCCTAAACGCTTTCAGAAATAAAACCACTCACACGTAACGTGCGGAATTTTAAAACGAAATTTATCGCGTTACGGAGCTATCGCATAATATATTGTTCTACGGGACACGGTGGCCGCGCCCAACTTTAGTATCGTTTAAAAAACTTTGCTTGTAGACATCGCAGTTTAAATTTGAATGTTTTTCGAAAGTTAATTTTCTTCAGAGAGAGGCAAATATTTGTCTGCACATTTTGTTTCTCAACATATTTCTGGTGTGAACAAAAGTTACGATGATTTCATTGCGACGCGAAAAAATTTTCAGAAAATGTATTGTGCCTACACCATTATAATATAATTTTTGGTGTTTGAGAATATTCGTTAATCGATTGTTGGGGAAAAACTCCATTATCAATTATTATTACTCGAATGTTCTCGAACCCGCAGCACACAATATGTATAAATAAGTAGATAAGTAGATAAACGAGTTAGTAAGTCTCGCGTCAGCGGAATGTGCGGCCCGTCCCGTGATTTTTTTAAATATACTGTCTTTAACCATTATAATGTAATATAATATAATCATAATATACTTATGGATCGCATACAGTGCAGACAGTGCATAATGTGATACCGACACAATGTCCTAACAGTCTCACGTGTACAGGGGCGTCATTTGGGGGGGGGGGGCAGGAGTATGCATTTGCCCTACCCTAGATTTCAAAGTAACTTTGGGCCGGCTGCTTCTTTCACATGGGCCGGCACATGGGACATTAGAACATATAATACACAATAATTGAGCATTGACAAATTTAATATAATATTATATGAATATCTTATTTAGAAACTGTTATTAATGTTATAAAAAAAAATATTTGTCTTTTTCAGCATAAAATGTATTTAAAAATATTTATATGTTTGTTTGGGGGAAGATAATTATGAATAATATATATGTTAAATTATTAACAAAAGTGAATGAAGTTTTGGTTTTTAATTTATGTCAATAAAAAAATAGGTGTTGAATTATAGTTGATTAATGTTGCGTGCGAAGCGAGCGGTTTTTTTGTGTAGGTACTTAAAAATTTTACACTGATTGGGCCGGTCATTATTATGCCCTACCCTATCATAAATTGAAATGACGCCCCTGCACGTGTACGCCACTACCGTTGGTGATACGTGTTATTCCGTTACGATACATAAAACCACACCTTGACACGTCGTCGTCGTCGTGTTGTGCACACATTACTGTCATTATTATCGAGAAACTTCTTTTTTTTTTTTTTTTTATATTGAAATAAAACCGTGTGGTGCTCGTCGAGGCCCAACTCCGACATATACAGCAGTCCGTTAGTTATGATTATAGCTAGTTAAAAAAAGAAAAAAGGAAAAATTAAAAAAAAACCAAACTCGTAAAAACGATAAAACCGACTATCGCGTTTCGGTACCATCGCGAGCGCACAATAGAGTGATACCACGGTCAAGTAATAATCATTTTGTACGCCGGAGCGTCGTCGTTGGTACGTCGTCCAAAAAAAAAACTACCGTCTGAAAAACTTTTAGCCAGTCCCCGGCATGATAACGTGGTACGTTTTTCGGCTCGGTACACTCGTATGGCGTAGTGGTATGTGGACGGCGCACAGTGGTCCGAAAAAATAAAAAACCGGCATTTTTTGAGTAAACATGTCATTTAGTGTCATTTGAAAGATTTTGGTGAGAAATTTAAATTTTTGATAAATTTGAAGTCTGTAGTGGCCTGTAAAGTACCGAAAATTTAAAATGCTTCTAAGGTGGTCATGTTGGTACTCAAATCATATCTAAATTTTGCGAGAAAGACATTTATGCAATTTTCAAGTTCATATTTTCAGCCAATTTTGTAAAATGTCACTTTATATACGTCAAATAGCAAATAAAACCAATTTTTGTACTTAAAAGTCATTTTTTTTATTTGCGCAGTTATGCGCAGTTAATTCATGATCCTTATTCTCTAAAATATGACATTTACTACCAGATGAAAGAAAAAAAAGTTGCTCTTTTTTTGCCTTTTCTAATATATAAGTATTTATTTTTGAAAAAATGTTTGATTTTACATGAAATTATTAATACTCAATAACAAAGTTAAACTTTACTGTTAATCCAAATTTTTCAGTTGCATAATTTAATAAATTATGTAATAAGTACACAAGACTCTGAAAAACCAAACACTTTACCTTTACCTTTACTTTAACCTTTTTAAGTCTTGCTCCTCAAAAGTGTCATTTCTAATAGAAAATTTTGTTTTTAGATAATGAATAATTGTAACAAGTTTTTCATTTTTAGATTTTAAATTAAAGCACACGTTATGTATATTAATCACTTTCACCTTCATTACTCGTATATTGTCCATTGATTATATAATAAATAAATAAAGCTACGGCCACAATTCAATCGTACAATATAATTTAAAAGTTTAACGATCGCAATATACAATACACGTGGATTATAACAACGGTATTGTTAGAACGAACTTGTTACACCGACTGACAATTTTATTATATTTGATTAAACGTAGCATTTAATAGTAACCCAATTTTCTTATCTTAAATTTCAAAAGTAAACAACTGCTAGAAAGATATAGATATCCAGTTATTAAAATATATTTTTAACTATTATTTTAAACAGTCAACTACACAAAACGAAAAAGTTTAACTTTGTTATTGAATATTAATAATTTCATGTAAAATCAAACATTTTTTCAAAAATAAATACTTATATATTAGAAAAGGCAAAAAAAGAGCAACTTTTTTTTCTTTCATCTGGTAGTAAATGTCATATTTTAGAGAACAAGGATCATGAATTAACTGCGCACGACTGCGCAAATAAAAAAAATGACTTTTAAGTACAAAAATTGGTTTTATTTGCTATTTGACGTATATAAAGTGACATTTTACAAAATTGGCTGAAAATATGAACTTGAAAATTGCATAAATGTCTTTCTCGCAAAATTTAGATATGATTTGAGTACCAACATGACCACCTTAGAAGCATTTTAAATTTTCGGTACTTTACAGGCCACTACAGACTTCAAATTTATCAAAAATTTAAATTTCTCACCAAAATCTTTCAAATGACACTAAATGACATGTTTACTCAAAAAATGCCGGTTTTTTATTTTTTCGGACCACTGTGCGGCGGTCGGCGCGAAACCGGACAGTACCGGGTGGGCGGGCGGGCGGGTGGGTGAGCGGTCGGTCAATATCGGGCGGAAATACGATTTCGAGTCGTCGTCGTCGGACGATATCAAATCTCATTGTACAGACTCGGCCGGCGGACGTGTCATTTCCGCACTACACACTACGAGTCGCGTCCGTCCCACGTGTACGGCTCGATCCGTACGGTTTTATCACTATTAAAATTATTACGTCAGCTCGTAATGCCGGGTTCACACTATTGCAATCAGTGGCGTATTTTCAAATTTTTCTGGGGGGGTCCTCAGTTTATACATTTATTAATATAAACTATGATATCTTGTAATAGTTACGTTCTTATGAAGTTTTCGGAGGAAGTTGAACAAAATATATAATAGTATAGTCTTATGTAATATTATATATATATATATATATATATATATATATATATATATATATAATATATATATATATATATATAATATATATTTTAATGAGAGGTTCTGGGGGGGGGTCCAGTACCCCTGGACCCCCCCCCCCCCCGTAAATACGCCACTGATTGCAATTTCTTGCATTGTAGACTTGCTTGCAATATATATCGTGGTAATACGCAAGTGCATGTTCACATATTTGCTTGTGTATTTTTAGTCTTGTATGTATTTAAATATTGTTTAGTTTCAAAAGTAATCTGATCGCGAGTAGACGTGCCGTTTTTTTTAAATTTTGAAATATTTTTAATTTTTACGAGACTATTAAATGGATCCAACAAAAAAAGGAGTACTTATTGTTTGCGATATGCTTCGTAAAGAAATCTTAAAAAAGAAGCAAGAAGCTTTAAAAAAAAAAAAAAATTATGGATTCGACATTGGATTAGTAGAAGAAATAGTGTTGTCGCTTCAAATATTTTACGTTTTGAATTAAGAATCGAAGATCCATCTTCACACAATCACATCCACGTGGTTCACTATTTGTGTTCTCGAATAAACTGGCATACAATTACCTAATTGCATTCAATTTCTGTCCGACATGCCGGACTGCATGCAAGTTTGAGCATGCGTATTATCAACGTTCACATTTGTTTAATTTTGTTCTTGCACGAGTAAAAATAAGCATGCGGGACAAATCATACAAGCAATTGCAATAGTGTGAACCCGTAAGTGTATTACGCACACACACACACACACTTTGATCAATTCAATATGGGTGACAATTACATCTGCATCCTTGAATAATTCAAGTTTTACTTGATCTGCGATGACTTGAGGACAAAATCTTGAGGCGAAAACATCAGCAAACTTAACTACTGGCACTGCAGAAAAACTATGTGAAGCGTTGCTGTTAGTACCAACAACGAACTTGGATGGCATCGCTGAACCAGCAGGCTTAGCGGTCATCGGCAGGAAAGCAGGTTTCTGGGATACAGAGTCAACTAAACGAGTAGATGCAGTACTAGGAGCAATGCCTGCATTGGTACCAGCTGAAGCCGTTACTTTAACAGAAGAGGAAATCCCAGTTGCTGCGACCATAAATAGGTCTAACTTATCATGCAATTTTATGTTACTAGCAGAAATGGAATCAAGTGCGGAAACAAAAGACTTCAGAATATTAGCAGCCTCCACTGAACAACTGGTAGGTTGCGCAGCTGCCGTTGAACTTGTTGCATCAATCATTGACTGCAAGTCATCACTAATCTTAATAGACGATGGCGTTGCCTTCTTGAGTATAAATTCAATAAGCATCGGTTTCATCTATTTATTAAGCTCAATCGTCAGACTCTCATGATTTAACATTATGTAATTAAATATTGTCTACAAATAATACCATTGATTATAAAATATTGATTATAAGTATTTATAATCAATGATAATACGTAGCTTCAGGTAGCACGGAACGCCGTGAAAGAATCAAACGGCAACACAATCAGCACAACACAAACATTGTTGTAGTATTTAGTAATTAATTAACTTCACGCACTGGCATTTAAGTCTCCAGTGATACCTTCAAAGCTTGTTGATAAAAGGCACTATTCCATATTAAAGTGTCTGATTGGGAAAATAGTTGTAGAAGATATTGATCAAGTTTTTTCCTCAAGCCAACATAAGTTTGTTGAAAATTCTAACTATTGCATTGTAATTTTTTATTTACTTATAAAGCCTTTGCAACATATTGTGACTTAACAATCATTTATTTTTAGAAACCACTGCTTCTTCTGGACTTGCACCATTAAATTGTAAAACAAATAAAGACTTGTTGATGCCAAATAGTGCAGGTATTGTGATGTAATGAACATTATATACAGTTATTTATTTGTAAGTTATTAAAAACCTGTTATGTTTTTAAATTTTTTTAAATTTGTGATAAATTCCTTAACCAAAATGGAGTATGAAATATTAGACATTAATTCTAAAGTAAATGCTACACATATTCTTTTGGATTCTTTTTTAAATAATTCTGGTTATTCCATTATACAAAGTACACTGGACAATCAAATTGGCCAAACTTCTTCAGATTATGATTTTTTTCCGATATACAAACCGAAGAATGTCTTCAGAATGTAGAGAACATCATTGTTAATGATAAGCAATTAAGATCTAATTTGGTTTGTATTCATTTAACTTATTTTGTTTTTACAATGAAAATTTAAAATTTTTGTAACACTTAATGTGTGTAGGTTCTTAAATTGTCATTATTAGTTGGTATTAAAGATGTTGGAGATAGTGTCCGTCGGTTAATGATGAAAATGTTCTTTGATGAAGTTCTCAATTTATATTCCTTATAAGGGTTCAAAAAGAAAAAAAAAAATTTCAAACTTTAATGTTACAATTTATTGATTGGTAAGTATTGCATTGTAGTATTTTAATTAAAGAATTTTCTAACAGAGTTCTTTTAATCATTTTCAGATGCATTACGATTTACGTGTTCAACCTAAGTTCAAAAACATTATCAACAAAGAATTTGATAAACCTCTGGCTACATGGATTGCTCATGCTACTTTTAGATTAAAATCAAATAAAATTTAAGTTACATTTTATACATATGCATTTTTAGTATTTCTATATTAATAATAATAAAAGATTATTTAGTTGATTTGTGTATTTTAACTTTAATGTAGTTTTAAATGCTCTACTTGAAATATTCTATTTTATGAAAACAAAAAATACATTTTGTTTATTTCACTGCAAGTCTTTTTGTAATGTTGCTAAAATCGTTTATAGCAATTTTCTAATGGCTGGCTGATAAATCATGCAATTTTTTCCCCTTATTGCTCAGTTTAGAAACAATATATTAAATCTCAATGTAAAATGTATTAAGTGCATTAATTTTATAATAGATAATTTGTTATTTTAAGAGCCGTTACCCGTTTGCGTACATTTGACCTTTTTTGCGACTCGTTTGCGTACAAATTTACAACTCGATTGCGCACACGAATTTTTAATACCTGCGAAAAATGACCCAAAACGTATGACTCGTTTGCGTACATAAACTATAGCAAAAGTCTACTAAAACCCAAAAGAACTAACAAAAATAATGTTTAAGATTGTTTTCAAACATTTTCCTTCTCACTTTTACAGGCTTAAGACTGTCTGTTTACAACAGGCGTGATTAAAAATGTCTTTTTGTTTTGTTAATTTAATTTAAATTAAATTTTTCGTGTTATTTCAATGTATTCACTATTTTATTAATTTATCGCTATAATATTTTGTGCCGATTTGTTTTAAATATTCTAATCGATTTATAGATTTATCACATAGTTGTGTGAAACATTTTTCTAAAAAATTTAATTTATTTATGGTGTCTTTTCGCTGAACATTATTAATACTTTTCTTTATTGAATTTAATTTTAATTCTGATTCTGATTGAATTTGTGATATTTTGTCTATAACTAGGTAGATATTTGGATGTGGCGAGTAAAATTGACTATTGTAATGATGATGAAAACTTTCTACGCCGTTTGTTGTCCTTGGACTCAGGGCCATATTTATCATTAGGCAGGATAAGCAACTGCCTATGGCCTCCGCTATTAGAGGGCCTCGAATTTTTATGAAGCTTCTTTTTTTTTTTTTTTTAGATTACTACTTTCATCGTACAAACTAAGTGTAAGAAACATAATATTTCAAAATAATAAAATTATTAATCCTTATCAGCGTAAAATTTAAATGAAAATAAATAAAAGTCTAAAAATCTATTTTTATACATACTGGAAACACTATACGGCCATACTGGTTATATATGGCCAGTGGCCGCTGGCCACCAGTCACAACAAATATCACGAGTACCTACATAATAAATAAGTACACACTCATCATACGATTATGGGAATCGTGACTCGTGACTCGTCAGTACTCAGTGGTCAGTATATTATTTAATATTTTCATTTGCAAAATTTATATTCGTTAAATGTGTCTACATTGTAGTAAAAATTTTTTCTTCTAAAATTGATTTATATTTTTATTGTTAACGTTAGTTTCAACGCATAGTTTATTACACATTATTGGTATCTGGGAGTTTTATAGAACTCATTTGTGGAGGGGGGGGCTATATACACTACTGTTGATAAGAGGCCACATTTTTGATTTTGCTTAAGGCCACCATATGTCTAAATCAGGCCCTGCTTGGACTATTATTACTTGGTGCACTTGCCCACATAACTGGAGGGAAATCTAAGTTAGGCAAAATATAATTTTCTAGAATATAATCTGTGAATTCGGTAAACATAGTCGTAGGTGCAATTGATAGGAATTCCGTAAAGCCGTCCGAGATTTCATCTGGTGGTAAATAACTTAAACCGAAAAAACACTTAAGCCATGCACCAATTTCTGATGATTTGTTTAAATATTCGTTTAATAGTGGTTTATTTTGTTCGCAATTACCGAATTCCGTCCCGGGTTGCTGAAAATGGCCGAATTCCGTCCCGGGTGCGGATAAACTATGTCCGAATTCCGTCCCGGGGGCAGATAAACTATGTCCGAATTCCGGCCTACTACCTGTGACTATGATATATTTGGCAGTAATATTTTCCTTCACATTTTCTCCAGGCTTAGGACTGGCAGCTTTGCTACTTAACTACATTATTTGCTAACTGTTTCTGTCGACGGAATTTCGCGCCTTCAACGATTATTATAGGTTTGCCTTTCTCACCTACCACTGTTTCGTATGCAATACCAGCCATACTGCAATAAATAAAAGAACGGACGAACAAAAACGTAAAAATAACGAAAAAATAACAATCGATGCACTCTCGTGAATTTCTGACGAATAACTGACGCCTCTTCATATATAGTTTCGATATTAAAACGATTTAATACGATTTTGTAATGCGGAATATCTACAATTAAGCTATTTTTAAAATGCCGATAAGGCGATAAAGATATGAAAGATATAAAATACGATAAGAAAATTGCATTATTCTTTTGCATTAGGTAGGTATACACAATACATAGTTTATAAATCGTTTACGTTTTAATTGTGAATAATTGCGATAATACAAAAAAACGATACGCGTGATGTCAGGTGAGCCTCTTGAAGTTCAATAAAAATTGAACTTATATTAATACCATCCAAAACTAGTCGGGACGGAATTCGGACATAGTTTATCCGCCCCCGGGACGGAATTCGGACATAGTTTATCCGCCTCCGGGACGGAATTCGGTCTTCAGTTATAGAACCATAGGGGGCCCGGAACGGAATTCGGTACCAGCCATTTTGTTGGATGCGTCGATACCAACTTTGTCCGCGATGGAAATTACAACAAACTAATTTACAATTTGGAAACTTTTGTAATACAGCATTATGAGCGGCTTTTTCGAAATCAGCATAGAACATATTTATTTCAAGTGGTTTGTTAGTCAGTTTTACACATCATTTTCCTAAAATATCCCATAGCATCAAATAACTCGAAGTCTGTTTGTTGCGTAAAAAACAATAAACAAGAGGAATATAATAGTTATTTTTGTAAATATGTAATGTATATAGTTGCATAAAAAAATGTTGGAGCATAAGTAATCGTTCCATCTCCAAAAACATGTTCTGCGTTTGAAATTGCCTCTAAATTAGTTTTGCATGTAAATAGAATTATATTTTTATCATCACTCATAAAACAAAATTGTTCACCCTTGTATTGAATTTTATTTTGCATTTCATTTAATTGTTCGATAGCAATTTCGGTCGATGTCGGTAAATTCGGAAATTGCTTTCTTCTTATGTCATATACAGAACGTCTAATCAACTTCATATCCGTATGAGTTAAATTTAACGAAATATCCTCCATATTTTGTAAATCACGACGTATCAATTTACTTGGAAGTATATGCAAATCATCATTTGCTTTACGTTTTAAAGAACTTCTTATAATTTCTCTAGAAATTACCTGGTCAGTGTGTGCCTCGTGATTGTGTGTATTTGAAGTATTAATTACCTTGGTAATTGATTCATTCACTGTAACTCTTGATGTACATTTTTTATTGGTACATCTAAACAACAGATCACCTGATTTTAAAACACGAAACTCACTATACTCAACGTACGTTTCCCCAGCCCCCCACATATCACTTTTCCTAAATTTTCTTTTCCCAACATTTAGTACGTCATTTGTTTGTATTTGTTTGACCAAACTCAGAATTTGTTTGATGTCGATTCTTCTTGGAAAATCGGTTTTCCGTGCGGGGGGCTGGGGAAACGTTTCCACAGCCCCCCACCCCGTTAATTATTGACTTTTCGTAAATTTTCTTTTCCCAACATTTAGTACGTCATTTGTTTGTATTTGTTTGACCAAACTCAGAATTTGTTTGATGTCAGTTCTTCTTGGAAAATCGGTTTTCCGTGCGGGGGGCTGGGGAAACGTTTCCCCAGCCCCCCACATATCACTTTTCCTAAATTTTCTTTTCCCAACATTTAGTACGTCATTTGTTTGTATTTGTTTGACCAAACTCAGAATTTGTTTGATGTCGGTTCTTCTTGGAAAATCGGTTTTCCGTGCGTGGGGCTGGGGAAACGTTTCCACAGCCCCCACCCCGTTAATTATTGACTTTTCATAAATTTTCTTTTCCCAACATTTAGTACGTCATTTGTTTGTGTTTGTTTGACCAAACTCAGATTTTTTTTATTTCAGCATGCCCCGGAAAATCAGTTTTTAACAACAGTATTTATATAATATCGATAAATCTATAAATATATAATAATATATTATATTATATTGTTGAAACCTGATAAAAATTAATACTATTTTTTTTATAATATACCTACTAGTTTGTGTTTATTTAATGTTATATATATATATATATATATATATATATATTCTCGTTATTGATATTATAATATGTTTAATATTAAATTTACCATGCTTTTAGATCATTTCAAAGTGAATTTCGTGAATCATCTTTTAATATAGTTCCTATTTTGCATACCTATGATAAAAATATTTTGCATTGTTTATAATTACATTGACACCAAAAAAATTACTAAGTCGTCTCAGGACTTCCATTGGACATTATTATGCATGTTGTAAGAGAGGACATAATAAATGGGAAATGTATGATGATGTCCAAAAAAATGTTAAATACATCAAAGCTAACACAAAAGTACCATGTGAATTTCTTATTTATACTATTTAAATAATAATTAAAATTACATATTTAAAAAAAAATTAAACAGATTGTCATAAGCCAGTTGTAATTTTTTTTTATTTTTTATTTTTTTTTTATTTTTTTATTAATTTAATTTTTATGTAACAAACCATTGTATCTTATAAAACTTTACTATAATATTATGAAATAATACCTAATACCTATGTAATATGTATGTAATAATATTATCAAGAAACAATTAATTAGATTTATTTGCATTTTTATTTATAGTTGTCAGTTATAATCTGATATGTTGTAAAACTCATTATTTCTAAAAATAAAATCTGGTGATAGTATAAAATGCAATAGTTAATAGGTATATTAACACATTCAACTTTATTTAAATATTAATATACTTAGACATGCAATTACAGAAATGTTATGGTCACTAAGTAATTTTGGCGTTAGTAAAATAAATGCGAAATTGATCATACTCATACAAGGTAATGGATTATTAAAAGTCAAACTTCTTTTTATAGTTGTTATATATAAATATTTAATGTTATTTCAAGTATACAAGATATTAGGGAAGTTATTACACTCTGAAGTATACTTCTATGTCTTGTTCACATCATTAACTAACCCATAGATATAATATAGGTATTTGTACACAAACACTGAACAGCTATTGGATGCTTTTCCTAAAACGCGTACTTACTACGTATAATGTTAAGTAATTTTTTTGGTGTCAATGTAATTATAAACAATGCAAAATATTTTTATTATATGCAAAATAGGAACTATTTTAAAAGATGATTCACGAAATTCACTTTGAAATGTTCTAAAAGTATGGTAAATTTAATGTTAAACATATTATAATATCAATAACGAGAATATATATATATATATATATATATATATATATATATATATATATATATATATATATATATATATATATATATATATATAACATTAAATAAACACAAACTAGTAGGTATATTATAAAAAAAATAGTATTAATTTTTATCAGGTTTCAACAATATAATATAATATATTATTACATATTTATAGATTTATCGATATTATATAAATACTGTTGTTAAAAACTGATTTTCCGGGGCATGCTGAGATAAAAAAAATCTGAGTTTGGTCAAACAAACACAAACAAATGACGTACTAAATGTTGGGAAAAGAAAATTTACGAAAAGTCAATAATTAACGGGGTGGGGGCTGTGGAAACGTTTCCCCAGCCCCACGCACGGAAAACTGATTTTCCAAGAAGAACCGACATCAAACAAATTCTGAGTTTGGTCAAACAAATACAAACAAATGACGTACTAAATGTTGGGAAAAGAAAATTTAGGAAAAGTTATATGTGGGGGGCTGGGGAAACGTTTCCCCAGCCCCCCGCACGGAAAACCTATTTTCCAAGAAGAACCGACACCAAACAAATTCTGAGTTTGGTCAAACAAATACAAACAAATGACGTACTAAATGTTGGGAAAAGAAATTTACGAAAAGTTAATAATTAACGGGGTGGGGGGCTGTGGAAACGTTTCCCCAGCCCCCCGCACGGAAAACCAATTTTCCAAGAAGAACCGACATCAAACAAATTCTGAGTTTGGTCAAACAAATACAAACAAATGACGTACTAAATGTTGGAAAAAGAAAATTTAGGAAAAGTGATATGTGGGGGGCTGGGGAAACGTACGTCTATACTCATAGTTTTCAATATTAAAACAACGTTTTCCTCTGCGCGTTTCAAAAACATTTGATATTTGAATGTCCATAGTACTACACGAAATAAAATGACTCGTGTCTCTATAGCATCACACGTTCGACTAAATAATAATCCAGCGGTCGTCAATAACGCACACATTTATCTAAAATCACATTATCGTTTAGAACTGTACACCAGTTAATCAAACATTTTTGAGATTACGTGTATCTGATCGAAATTTTCTCTACAAATATAAGTCTAATTTAATAGCTGTACGCAAACGAGTCGTCATTTTTCAGGTCAACATTTTTAATAGCCGGGTTTTCACGTATTTCGATGTACGCAAACGAGTTGTCAGTTTTCAGGTAAAAAATTGTGTACTGTGCGCAAACGAGTATCTCCCATTTTAAAGTATTAGTTTAACATTTTTTAATAGTAGGTAACTATATTAGGGAAAAAACAAAATTTAAGATATGTTTATGCTTTCGGGTATTGTTTCTAATGTATTAAGGCATAAAAAAACATTTTGTAATAGAAAACTGTATATGAACTAACCTTAGTGATGAATATATGTCATTGTTATTGAAGTAAGATCTAAATAGGAAATCTATTGTTTAACTCTTAACAATAATTACACTACTTGTTTTAAAACTATTTAAATAAAAAACGGGAAGCCCTCATTACTTTAAATAATTGAATCATAATAATAATAATAATAATAAAAAATAATGGAAAACGTTCCATAAATATTTGTAGTTTACATTTTCACAATATTATACTGTGAATATTTTGGAAATTTTACAATTTAAATGTTTTGAAAATGTCAAATAAGCGGCCAAAATATGACCACAGAACATTTCAAGAACATTATTGTATAATATTATTGCAATTTAATTAAAATATTAATGAAACATTATGATTAAGAATTAAATGTTTAACTAATAATCTAAAAATATTTAATTGTTGTCTGGGTTGTTTATTATTGTGCCCACATGATTATTTATTATTACATGTTTTTAGATATTATTCACTGCGAGTTTATTGAACAAATTTTTGTCGAAGGTAAACTATACAATTGTTAGTTGAGTACAATTATTTAGTACAAACTCTCTCAAACAGTAAAGCCTACAACCCAGTGGCGCCGAACCCTATATACAGGTGGGGCGGTCGCCCCACCTTTGAAAGTGGATGGGTGGGTAGTAGGTGCTAGGTGGTTAGGGTAGTAGGTGCTAGGTGGTTAGGGTTATTAAAGTTAAATTGTTGAAACTTGAAAGTATTTAATTTCAAAAACTGAATAATAAATACCTATCAATTAAATAAATAATACAAATTAAATAATAACTGCGTGTATATTTTATTCATCTGCACTATTATATAAGAAATAATAATTTAGTTGAAATATTTAAACAATACTTCCAGTTTCCATTGTATATTTTCGTCATTAAAGTAAACACGACATTTCAATGTTTGTCTGTTATAATAACATATATTTGAACCATTTAGTACACTGTATACACTGTTATTGTCAATCCTTGTCAAATTGGTGGCACAATGAGGCAGTATAATTTTTCCATTTTGGGCAGGTACAGAAAAACGTATATAGAAGAATATATATATCGATAATATATATCAATATATCTAATATATATAAATCTCGTGTCACAATGTTTGTCCTCAATGGACTCCTAAACCACTTAACCGATTTTGATGAAATTTTTTACACCGCGTGAAATTTGGTCCAACTTAAAAGATAGGATGGTTTTCATCCCCCTAAATGTTAGGGGTAGTCCACCCCTAAATCTTTTTTTTTATTTTTTAGACAAAATTTTTAATTTCTATTTTTTTATGATACAACATACAAAAATACATACAATCCTCAATTTTCACCTTTCTACCATCAACCCTTATTTTTTAATAGCCATTTTAGTAATTTAATCATTTTTCCTCTCCGGTCGAAAACTGATAAATCGTCATTTAATTAGTTATCCCCGCCAGATGTCTACAGGTGTCACTTCTGACCCAGTAAACAGCACAGAGTAGGGATGAGAACGAAGCCGGTCTCCTTTCTTTCTCACTCCCTACACAGTTGTCGGCCATCATTATTGTTTATGCATCAAGTGTAGTAGTAACGTTGACAATTATTATTTTGCTATCTCAGTGTAACTCTCATATTAACTTTTAATCATTCCTATTTTATCAATAATAATGAAATTATCAATTTCGGTGATGGAAAAGTTGCTATAGATGAAACTGGATACATAAAATTACCGACCGATTTCTGCACAATCGCTGATTCGCAAGATACTCTCATTGAATAAATATTTCCCGATGTACACACACAGTACATAAATCATGAGTGGCTTGCAGAAAGAGCGATTTTAGCGGCAAAAAATGTAGACGTTGACAATTTAAATCTGAAGATACAAATGCTGTTGCCAGGGAACTTGGTATCATATAAATCTATTGATACAGTTTGCGACGACAGCGAAGCAGTAAATTTTCCCACAGAGTTTTTGAACTCTGAATTATTTTTGACTTTTCACTTATTATTTCAATGTACTATGATAACATGTTTTTCAGTTCCTCTTTCTAATATTTAAACGATTAAATTATTATTGTCAGTCAAATGCCACCGAAAAAATCTAACCTCAACAACGCGAGCAGCAAAGGGTCATGACGCAAACGTGTTGAAAGAACTCAGCTCTTACCAGAACGAATTGAAACAAGAAATGCAGCTCAAAGAATCAGGACTGCAGAAAGTCGTGCACGAGAATCTCAAGAACAGCGTGACGAACGTCTGCAACAGTATATTACGAGAACAAGAGCGGCACGAGAACGAAACATAGCTACAGTACGAGTACTAAATCGACAAAGGCAACGGATCAGCCGCTCATTAACACGTGCATCATTCGTTCGGCTTGCCTTTGAATATGCACCAGATATTAACTACTCAGCGCATCAAAAGAGTTTCGCCACGACTGCAAAATGACAATTATCAAATCGTCATAAAAGCCGACAAAGTACCATTAGGTGAACATGCTGGTAGATTCAACGCTCCAACTGTTGATGAGGTTTCTGTTATCATGGTTGGTGATCCAGTTGACAAAAGATCTATAAAAATTACACGGCGAGACAACACTGTCAGTACGATTTCGGATCTACACCGTTCATATGACGCACTACAATATCCATTGATATTTTGGCAAGGACAAGATGAATATCACCTTAATATCAAACAGTATGATCCAAATACCGGTAAATTTGACAATTATCTATTTACTTTCTTACTGTATGTATAGATTTTAATTTCGTATTGCATTTTAATTTTTATTTTTAAATAACTTCCGATTAACTTCCAGATACAACAGTTGTTACCAGGCGATCTGATGTCTTTTAAATCAATCGATACTGTTTTTGATGAAAATGAAAGTGTAAATTTTCCGATTGAATTTTTAAATTCATTAGAGATCCCTGGAATGCCACCACATAATCTTCGATTAAAGATTGGTTCCCCTGTTATTCTCCTCCGTAATTTGAATCCACCTCAATTATGTAACGGTACGCGTTTGGTCATCAAAAAGATCACCGGAAACATTCTTGAAGCAACCATTTTGTCTGGGAAGTTTAAAGGAAAAGTGGTCCTGCTGCCACGTATTCCGATGATACCATCAGATTCTACCATACCCTTCAAAAGGCTACAGTTTCCAATTCGTTTAGCTTTCGCCATGTCTATAAATAAATCTCAAGGTCAAACAATGTCCATTTGTGGTTTAGATTTGGAAAATCCATGTTTTTCTCATGGGCAACTATATGTTGCGTGTTCACGTGTTGGGAAACCGTCGAATCTATTTGTGTTAGCTAAAGACAGGTTAACCAAAAACATTGTGCACCGATTGGTGTTAAATTAAATTGAAATTGAAAGTATTTATAATTCAAAAAAATATATATTAATGTTTAAAAGTTTAAGACGGTCTGGCTTGCCTATCTCATTCATGAGTTTAAGCGTCACATGCTATTTACTCTGTATTATACTATAATATACTTATATTTGCTATAAAATTAAATGGAAATAATAAATCTGATAAATTTTTATTTTGTACCTATTGATTTCTGCTTAATATCAAGTGTAAGAACATTTTAATTAATTGTGTTCAACGTACTTTCCCCCTCAAATCTCAATCCAGTGAATTTGTATACCAACATCAACATTTTCGTCTTTGTTAGTAAATAATTTCATTGTACTAAAGGGTTTTAGTAGTAGAAAGTCAAATAAGGAGATCACCATATTTTTTTACAAATACCATCTGTGTGAAAAAGCTTAGTGGCCTCCGTGACTGATGTTCTCTTATTGTTCCTCTTAGATTGTTTACTATAATGTAATATAACAAAAACTTTAGCCACAGCAACGCGTGGCCGGGTCAGCTAGTATATATATATATATATATATATATATATATATATATATATATATATATATATATATATAGAAGGGGCGGGGGTGTTGGGACGGAGAAACAAAGAAAAATTTGATGACCATTTTTTTTAAGTTGTGAAAGGGTTAGGTAAAATTGTGAGGTGTATGGGTGGGGTAGATATTAATTTTTGTACTTTGCCCCACCTATAAAAATTGAGTTCGGCGCCACTGCTATAACCGTTACACTGTCTAAGCCGTCAACAAAATATTTTTAGACTACCCTTATAATAGTACCGATACGACAAGTACCTTTGTCAATAAATAATAAATAACTCACATACACATTCTATTGTTCTATTGATTACTATATCTACCTGTATCTTTGCAGTACCTTCCCATGGCCTGTTAATCATTAATAATCATAGATTATTGCTAAACATTAACAGTTAATGTATAGCAATAATCTGGAGCCTTGAAATACAAGTCAATATGTATATTATTTGGGAGAGTTTAAAATATAAAATATTATATCGGAATGAAAAATATTATTCGAATTATGGTTTGGTTTACATTCGACAAAATGTTCGATAAATTCTCTGTGAATAACTTGTAGGTAAGTAATACAGAATTATTATTATATAGAATTATTTTTAATTTACTTATTTACATTCACTTAGGCAATAATGACGACTAGGTATCCATTGGCATAGACTTTGTATGAAACACATTTGTATATAAGAAGTGTCTTTCTATCTCTTACCAAAAAGAAATGATTATGGATAGTTTAAAAATGATATATATTGTGAGCCATTTTTAATTGATTTATCGTAAACAATTTTTTCAATTTGTTATTATAAATTACAAATATATAAATCAGAACGAATTTAGCTACGGTAAGAATTTGGTTTCTGTTTGCACTTTTTTTTTTCTACTGTAAGTAGTGTAAGTAATTGCATCGGTTTAAACGCTGAACGGTTACTTCATAATTATGTAGTTAAAAGTTTATATTCTAATTCTAATCTACTAGATTTTAACTTAGTTGAAAAATGTCATTTTCGGATATACAAATGTGATTTGATACACTTTGATAACGAGTGGAGAATTTTACTTGACATGAGATACAATCGCATTTAAAAGTATTTTATTTTATAATAAAATAGTACCAAAGTTATTGAAAAGCATTCAAAATGATTACATACTAAACACTAAATTTACGTTTATACGATATATACTCCTACACATATAGAAACATCCAATGAAAATTTGTATAACTAATTAAACAAAATAATCTGAACATCGTTTTTGATGTTTTTATTAATAATATCTATGAATATATACATTTTGCTACCGAAACTTGTTTTTCAAAGTTTCAAAAAAAAGTTAAAAAATTGGACCACGAATGACAACATTATATCAAAAAGACAAAGAGAAAAGTTATTTACCAAAAAAATAAAAAACACATAGTAAAATAGGTCTATTACACCATAGTTAACGAAATTTTCTTCAAACTCGAATAAGGAAGGCGATAACCATATATTATAAAAATGAAATATTATCAGTTATCACAGTGGTTCTCAACCTTTTTGAGTTTGCGACCCCTTATAATGTCACCAAGATATCTAACGACCCTTTTGTAATGTAAGCATAATATATTAATTATAAGATTCTAAGTGAAATATTTTTTAAATTTTTTTCCCAAGTGAATTGGCGACCCTAAAATAATTGTTGTCGACCCCCCAAGGGGGTCGTGACCCCCCGGTTGATAATCGCTGAGTTATCACATAATAAAGAGAAAAAGAAAGTTTGGTCTTTCATCGAAATCATCCTGGATTAATGAACCAATGAAGAAAGTTATAAATACAGAGATTTTAATTTTAATTTATAAAAAAGAAAACACTTCAAATGAATTTAACAGATTTATTTTTAAATTTTAGTGAAATAGGAAAAAATGTAACAAATAAAAAACAATGGACATACTTTGCACCATGGTATATTTTTCGCTCCTCAGACAAGATAATGCCAATGGAATTATTAACATAATGTCAATATTATATATACCTACTTTTTTTAACATTTTACAATTGATATGATTACTGTTGGGGCCGGAAGCATATAATATTAATACGCGCACCCGGTCACCACTTTCTTCGCGCGCACGCACCACCTACTGCCGATTGTCGGTCACACATGTATGTGTGTATATATGTATGTAGTTCGAACAGCAGTGGTCGGGATCGCCTCGCAAATACTGTCGAACTACGTGGTGAGGTGGTGGTGTGTGTACGTGTGTATAGTTGTGTGTGTGTACTTAAAAACTAAAGAAAAAGGGGTAACAAAATAAATAAGATGGTAAACGGTATAAATGGTAACTATGTTGCTGTATTGTTACAATAATAAATTAAAATATACAAATAAGAAAAATCACAGCAACATAAAAAGAATAAAAATATAGTACCAATTAGCCACTTGGCTCAAATAAATGACAAATAATAATAAATTAAATAATAGAAGATATAATAATATAAATTAAAGAGGGGAGACGGAGAGGACGAGTGGAACCAGGCATCACTGCTGACGCACACTGTCGCCGGTTCAAGCCTCGGTCACGGGCGGCTCTCTCTCTCTCTGGGCAGGCGACTGTCTAGAGAGAGCGGCCGCCATCTCCCCTGTGCGGAAGGCAACGGGAAACCACTGCACAGTACAAACCCTTCCCTAGTAACACCTTCTTCTAGGTGCAAACCAACCCTCGGGTTGTTGACCCTAAGAAGAAAGTTGCAAACCAACCCTCGAGTTGAAAAAAAAAAAAAAAAATTAAAGAGGTCTGTTTGGCCCAATAATAATAAAACTAATAATAAATAAAATAAAAACTCACAATTTGTGTGGAGCTCGGCTGGCCAGCTGCTATATCCAATGCTATAATACACAAAAATGATCGCACACACACACAACTTGATATAAAATAATATTACATAAGCAAATAATAATACAAAATCGCGGCGATTAGCGCACACGTAATCATAAAAAAATAGTTCACGGCGATTAGCGCTCGTGGTATAAATATAATAATAATAATAATAATAATAATAATAATAACAAAAAAAGGGCGATTAGCGCAAGTATAAAAATATAATATATAAAAATAAATAAATGAAAATATACGGGGTTTATTTTATTGGTTTGTGGGGTTATTGGAGCCCACAAATTAATATCTTAAAAACTGCGGCGATACGCGCACGCTTAAAAAGAAAGAATATATTTGCACACAGCGGATATTGCACGTACGGTGGACGGAACAAGACAGAGACGTACGGGGAACGACGACGCGACGGTGGCATACGTGCCGGCGTCGGTAGTCAGCCTTTGATTCATAATAATTCACAACACATATAACAATTAAGACAAATATTAAAATTAACTTAAAGCTACGTGTGTTATGTAATGTGCGTGTGTGTGAATGTGCGGCCGACGGCCATTGATCGCGATATTATTAAAAATAAATATACCGATAATGGCATCGGCGGTGGCGGCGGCACTTGTTCGCGGCGGTACCCCGACAAAATATCGCCAGTAAAATATCGCGTGACCAAAATACCGCAACTAAAATATCGCGAAACCATTATATCGTAAAGAAATAATACAGCCATAAATTATTATCGCATCTGTATATTGCATTTGACTTTATCTTATCTCATCGTATCTCATAGCTAGCAATGCATTCAAGACTCAAGTATACTGGTTTATCATTTTATAATTTCTATTTAGTAATACTTTGTACTGTCACTGTGGCTGGAGTTTCACACTTTTATATATTTTTACAGAGTTTTACAGAGTTTCTTTATTTATTTTAATTTTAAATGGAATTGAATTTTTTTTAAACTACAAAAGGCAAAAATGTATTAGTTCATAATGGATATACTTTTACAAAAGAAAAAGATGGTGCTGATTCCATTAATTTATTAATACACATATATTTTTTTTATATATTAATATAACGATATTATCTATATATGCTTAAAAGTTAAAATATATTATTTATTTATAATTAAATTACTGCTATATTTCATGCTGGCGATATTTATTCCATGCGATATAATGGTTTCGCGATATTTTAGTAGCGTTATTTTGTTCACGCGATATTTTACCGGCGATATTTTGTCGGTGATTCGTTCGCGGCAGTGGCGCGAACAATTACATTTTTTTTATAATTACCAAAACAATGTTTTAAAAGACAATTTACAATCTGCACACAATTTTTACAACAAACAAATCTGAACACTCTGCAGGCGACCAATATTATATTAAATTCATTTTTCAAACTAGTGAAAACTAATTCATATCATAAAATATTCGTTTGTGCCCCCTTGTCAAAATATCATAAATCTACTAGGTCGTTAGGTTAGGTATATAGACGTATTAAACAATTTCCGGGCGATTATCGTTCCGAGCGTACCTGTACAATCTATATTATAATTTTTTATTGCTGGCCTCACGTTTACTAAAGTCACTCAGAGCAACCGGAATTCATAAACAATAAAATCAACGAACGTCGTCGGGCGATCATTGCAAACTGTCACTCCAAAACGAACACATCCACTATACAACTTTTTTACACATCCCTCACACGACCCGAAATTCGACTCCGTAACTCGTTGCAAAACACAAATCGCGTTCGCCAATCTCGCGGAATCACCGAGCAGCTCGATCTACACCCTACACGCATTTCCTCTACGTACCACAACTCGACCATTGTAAATATGACAGCGGCCTTGTTAGCCTCGATGCATCATCATCGAGGCTAACATGGCTGCTGTCATATTTACAATGGTCGAGTTGTGGTACGTTATGCGCCTAGGAGCACGGGCTATGATCGCCACGAGGAGCATGAGCAGCAAAACCCCGCCGGGTCTTCCGAAAAATCCGACCACTTCTGGTTGCGGTGCAAGCAACGTGGACAAAAAACCGGGAACCAGCTGCGGCTCGACGAAATCGCCGACAGCCCCCACCGGTTGCTGTTCGACGAAACCGCCGGCCGCCGCCACCTGTTGCGGCTCGACGAAACCGCCGGCCGCCGCCACCTGTTGCGGCTCAACGAAATCGCCGGCCGCCGCCACCGGTTGCGGCTCGACGAAACCGCCGGCTTGCGGCAGTCCGCCATGTTGCGCAGACCCAGTGCCGGTAAAGCCACCCGCGCCGTCCACGTGTTGCACGAAACCGAAACCGCTGGAAGCCTCGAAGTGCGGCGTGCCGGCGGTCAATCCTTCGCCTTGCGGCCGTGACCCGGCGAAAGATGCCAAGAAATGATCATGGGCAGACGCATGGTATGGTTACCCGGACGGACGGCCGGAAACGGTTTTTACCCACGTTGTAGACACGTTCGTACACGTCCTGCGCGCGAAAAAATTAAAAAAAAATATGCTCACAAGAATAAAACACATTATTTCAAATCAAATTCGCGTTGATCGTTGTCTTAAAATATACTACATAGTATACATATTGTATAATATGTTCGTATGTATTGTACGTGTGTACGTCACTATTACGATATAATGTTCATGAAACCCATGAAGTGTTTATGGATCGCTGAGAATAAACATATTTGACATCAGTGGCGTAGCCAGGATTTTTTTTAGGAGGGTGTTTTTTATTTAATATTAAAATGTAATTATCTATGAACCTTGGACAAACTCGCCTATCGTAGTATCGTGCGTTGTCATAATATTATAAATTTTCAATATAATATATATTTTGTTTTTATAAACGCCCAGAAATAATGGCAAATAAAAAACATTTTAAAAATAGACGTACCTCAAATCTGAAGGGTGGCCGAGCACTGGCTTATAAAAAGTTGTATAAGACAATTAACAAGTAAGTTGTAATTTAATTTTCCAATATTTTTTATTTTCACATTTAATAATTTAATATTTACCTACTATTTAAAATTATTTATACTTGGTAAGTGGTAACAACGAATTAAACGTCATAATAAAATTATTAAAGAGGGGCGTCAATTAGGGGAGAGGGTGTGCAAAGTGTACATTTTACTAATCACGAAACATCATAGACAAACGTGTTTTGGAGTTTATATGCCTGAAAATAAAAATAGACTATTTGACTTCAATTGAACACAATTTATTATGAGATATTGAATACATTTATGGACTTTTGAATAATTTAAAAAAGAACAAATCGTAAGTACCTAATAACTAATTTGTATTTTAGTCTAAAATTGTATTTTATTTGAAGCAATTATAAATTATAATTTTTTTAAAGTACGCAAATTGATTATTTATGTACCTATTATTAAAGTGAAATATTTATTAAAAAATAAATTATAGAGTATGAACATTAAACATTTTTAATCAAATTTAGGAATTTAGAAATCGCCAAATCGTAAAAAGTTATTTTATAGTTCAAAATGTATAAAATGTTTAATATTTACACCTATGGTTTGAAAATTCAATTCAAGGTTCATTTTTTCAAATTAATACAACTTTAGGGGTCATGTTGAAGACAGAGTTGTTAGTGCTGAAAAATCTCCAGTTTAAATTCGGTCGAACAATGCTTATCAAAATTCGAGGTAATTACATTATTTATAAGGTACCTATATATAAGTTGTTGTGTATGGGGCAAATAGTGTTTGTGAAGTTCAAGTCTATCCTGGTCTAGATACTCTTATGATGCTTTTACATCATAACAAAGCTATAAAAAAAATTAAAAATTTACTATATTTTTATCGTTTTTTTTAAAAAAAATCACTTATACATACATATTAAATTGTGAGATATGAATATATTTATTTTACAATGATGCGTGTTTTTTTTTGTGTGTGTATACCCATAACTTGTCGAAATAATCCTTCAATTTAAAACTTCAGGGGTAGTTTTCGGTGGAAAATTGAATATCCTTGGTGAAATATAGAGGTAAAAAGTAAGAAGTTTACAGCAGTTTTAAAAAAAAAAAAAGGCAAAAACAAACCTCTATAATACTTGAAATGTTCACAAAATTTTAATGTTAGTATTATCTATACACAGTTAAATTTTCAAAATATTCTGGCTTTTTTTTAAGTTTAAGTTTAGACAACTAAAATTTTTGATTTTTCTAAATATTTTCTTTTTGAAATATCGATAAAAAAATGTTGAATGCCCAAAAATAGTTGAAAATTCAATACAAGGTTTCTTATAAAATTCGTATAAAAAAAATGTTGAATGCCCAAAAATACTTGAAAACTCAATTCTTATAGGTTTTTGTTATTTCCGTTAAAACAAAAATCAAAAATCATTTGTCAGTTTTTTTTTATGAGTGTTTAAAGTTAAAATTTCTAATAAATATGTCAAAATTCCCATTATTTGCAAGTAATTATGATATCGAAAATTCATAAAATTTGTATTATTTATACCTAAGGTTTAAAACTTCAACATCTAGTTTTCCTTAGTCGCAAGTTTGTGACTAAAATTATAAAAGTTGTTATAAATTTGACAATTGTTTTAATTATAACTGATACGTATACTTTTTAGTTACAAAAAATATAAAATAAGTTTAATCAGTTTAAGTTCAATCGAATTTTAGTTTTGAGTTAACGAATGAAAATTATGAAAGCACAATTTCTAGTTGTAATATTTCTACACTATCATTGTTGCAATTAGAACCTACATCATCTTCGTCCCCGAAAAAGTAAATATTATCTCTAATTATAAGTTTTTTGTGTTTGTAAATTTTAAATTTATATTCTTTTTGTTTTTTGGTACAAGTGTTTACCATCAACCTTCGTTAGAAGCTGAGTAAGTCTATCTGATTGATTATTTTATTTATTTATTTATTCATTTTTTTTTTTTTTTTTTTTTTTTGCTATAACAATCAAATATTGAAAAAAAAACGTTTTTATTGATTTAAGCGTAACATCACTAACATCGCATAAATTAAGTATTGAAACATCAGAAAATAGCGCATATGAAAATAATGAATCTAATTTGTAAGTTCTAATAAATTATTCATATAAGTAACTATAGGTAGCTATTTTATTATTTTATTCGTATGTTAAATTAAAAACTAGTTTATGTGGTCGAAGAATTGTTGAAATTTCGTATGTGTTTGAACAAGCTCAAATTCGACATAACGCACTTACAGACTGCTCTTTTGCGGATATGGATTTTAAATCTGAGGTCGCTAAAGGATTTTATTCTATATTTATTTTCAAATGTAGAGTTTGTGGAATTGAAAAAAATATTTATTCCGAAAATATAAAGCAGGAGTCCACTATGCCAATAAATAAGGCTGTTGTTAGTGCTTGCTTTGCTATAGGTAAGTACCTGTACTACTTATACACATTTTAGTATTTTTATAGGTAATATAATTTATAAACTTATTAGTAAGTAATGTAATAATATACGTCACGTCATCACACATTATTATTTGTAATAAATATTATAATTTATAACTATATAAATATGGTATAGGTATTGGCCAAACGCTGTTAACTGAGTTCACAGCATTTTTGGAAGTCCCTTCTCTGTCATGTAGTGGATTTAATAAAGTACAAGTGGAAATTGGGAATATAATTTACAAATCTTCGTGGTATGAAATGAAACAGGCTGGTGAAGAGGAAAAACGGATTGCTATAGAATGTGGTGATGTGGATTCAGATGGAATATCTATGTGTACCGTAATTGCTGACGGTCAGTGGTCGAAACGCAGCTATAAGACGAAATACGATGCCTTATCCAGAGTAGTAAGAACACATTATAATAATTTAGTTTTATGTAAATGACTATTTGTTGCATTTTTGTTTAGGCTGCTATTATTGGTTTAAAAACACAAAAAATAATTTTTATTGGAGTCCGGAATAAGTACTGTGTAATATGTCAATGGTCTGCTAATAAAATGGAGGTGGCACCAAAACATGAAACTAACTGAAAAATGTTTGTCATATGCAAAAATATTTTAAATTTTATAGACAAATTAATTTCGTTAATTAATTTTCATAGCTGTCTTTTTTATTGTAACAATATGCACTATCCTCTCACTAGTAACGAATAGCATAGACAAACGTTTTCTTACATTTTCTATACATTTTCCAAATACGTTGTTTACTAATAGTTTCCAATATTGACGTTCAAACTCATTTATCGCTATAACTATCATTTCTGTAAATAATTCAACATTTGAGGCCATTAATTTTGATTGCTTAAATCGGAGAACACGATGAATTTCAATTAGGGTTAATTCAAACCATTGACAATAGCCTGTTTTAAGTCTTTAAAATGAACAACATAATTTGTTTTACGAGTTTATGTCGTCAGTAATTGTTCTACTTTAGAATTTGGTTGGTATGTATTTAACGGTAAAAATGGTAAGTTATTATGATTTCTATGTAATTTTATCGGGTAATCCGCATCAACTTCTAATATATACCCATATGTATCATTATCACCGATTTTAATCACATCTAATGATGATAAATCATAATATCATTCAAAATTGCTAATAGATAATTCTGTTAGCATGGATATAAAAATTTACACAGTTTGAAAACAAAATCCATATAATCGGGTTCTCCTCATTATATAAAAGACCTTCAACATTAGGTATGTTTACTTTAACATGTCTTTTGATCAACTGACAAATTCCTCTTCCTATACTTCGTTCTAGTACCAATTGCATTTCGTAATCTTTTAAACGTTCTAATTAAATAAAGTATGTTTTAGCATACAATCAAATAGGCGAAACCTGGTGTATTCATATAATGTGACGCAGCTAATTAAAATTGTTTTAAACAAATATCTCAAAAATGTTCGAATACGTCAGTAAGTATACAAACATCAGTTGCTAAATATAAATCACTATATTCACCTAAAGATTTTACATGAAATGTTTTCCAAACATTTCGAGCGTGGACATTATCTTCATTGCTAATATGTTCACTTGTTAATGAATTATAAAATCTATGTTTTAGAAGAAAAGAAGTTTTGTCTAATTTATTCCAGTCATTTACATATTCTTAAGACAAAATACCTTTACGTATGGCTAAATCTAAATATTTTGCAGAAAATATTTTCAGTGTTTCTCTAAATCTTGGTCGGTATTCAGACAGATTTTTAGTTAATGAAGATTAACTTTCAGACATAAAACTTTAAAAAACAAAAAATTTAATACAAACATGTTTGTGTATTTCCTTACTAGATGATATATTTTTCACTAGAATTCGGAATAACATGAATACTTTTTTCATCATACTCTAATTGCTGAACAATAACGTATGAATCATATTTAAACTATGAAAAGAAAACAGGGATAAAGGAGACATTTCTTACTTCAAAGATACAATTTAATTAGAGACAATATCTACGATTTTCACTAAGATGATCATGGTCCCAAACTTAAGTCAAATCATATTTTTTAATGATTTTTAACAATGTTCAAACAAATTTGTCCTTTGAAATTGTGAATACCTTGTAATTTGTTAATTTTGTCATGAGTAAATTTAATTGATAAATATTATAAATTTTTCCCCCAAGATCAATCATACATTCCATATATTTTTCCCAACATATCTCTATAGATAACTTTATTTCTAGGAATTTCATATTTTTTTAATTCATTTTTTGGAATTGATTTATCATTAATTTTCACGTAAAATCCGTAACTCACTTAGTGTGTGTAAATGTGTTATAAAAGTTATTTAAGTTTTTATCTCAACGTTTCATACGTTTTAATATACATCCTAAATCAGCATAAATTATTATGGGTAATCTTTTTTGTCCACGAATAGTTTGATGTTTAACTAACCCAGTTGTACCCAGTTGTATCCTGAAGATGAAATTCATGGGGGGGGGATATTCTAAAAAGGGCCAACTACGGCGATTTTAAAATCTAAAAGACTATACCCTCTTCCCTGAATATTGTACACTTCATTGGTCAATACCAACCACGTTACAGTATAATTATACAACCACTCCATTTTAAGTACAATCAAATTAACTACATATCGTAGAATAATTCAGTCTTACCAAGACATTAATATTTTTTTCATTTGTATGTATATGATAAATTGTCATTGATAATATATAAAATATATAGTTTTAAAAAAATATAGGAAATCTATAGACAAAATGACATGTTAATACATTACAAACATTTATTTTTTCAATATTTTCAGAGTAAAACTGTCAATTTAAACAAAAATATCCTAGAGCTAAATAATTATCAAATAAATACATTTTATAATAATTATTAATTATTCATTAGTACAGCCTGTAAATAGGAAAATTATAAATAAAAGCCGACCTCATGATCAAGGAATACTTTTATCTGTAAATAACATACCTAATTTAATAATTTTGATTCTCTTAAAAAAAAAAAAAATTAAAAAAAAAGGACATTCTAATAAATACATATATATATATATATATATATATATATATACATATAAGAAAATGAATATCAAAGTATTCATAAACATTTTCTGTGGACAATAGATGGACCGGATTCGTTATACTCCTGTTTGAAGATGCGCATATCGGTTCGGAAAGCTGGCAGACTAGCAAAAAGAGAACCTCCGATCCATACAGAGTATTTACGTTCTGCTGGTCCAATGATTTTAATTTTCATTGTAGATGGAGCCAAAGTTGTAATTTCTTTCTGCATTCTGTTGACAATACCTTTATACATCGTGGTACCTCCAGACAATATAGTGTTGGCATACAAGACCCTACGGATATTTTCGTCGCACTTCATGATAGAATTGTAAGTTGTTTCATGTATACCAGTTTCCATACCCAAGAAGGAAGGTAGGAACTCGGCTTCTGGGCAGCGGAATCTCATAAAATAATGCGAAAATAAATATTATGATGTGAACAAAATATAATTTATAAAATAAATGGGTGCATCCGAGTTCCGTCCCAAATATAAAATTTGAATTTTAAGGTATACTAGTTCCGTCCCGGTTTTTTTTAATGAACATACTAATTCCGTCCCAGGTTTTTCTTAGTAGATAATATACTATTTCTGTCTTGTAACAAGTGATGATATTTCAGTTATCGCACAATATCCTATTATATAGAACTAAAGATAATATCATTTTCAGTTATCACACTAAATAATTGAATTTAACAATAATCATATCACATAGAAATAAAGATAATATGTAATAAGATTTCAGTTAACGAAACTAAATAAACTTTTCAGTCGTTATTTGTGCGTGTACGTGTCATTTAATATACCTATTAAAATATGGAAACTATGTACAGTGAAAAAGGTAAAATGTTAATAATTAAAAATGAATTTAAATTTTGTTTTCATAAAGAATTGAATAATAATATTGTACGCTGGAAGTGTATTCAAAAACAATGTAAAGCATATATAAA
Source organism: Therioaphis trifolii (assembly GCA_027580255.1). NCBI lineage: Eukaryota > Metazoa > Arthropoda > Insecta > Hemiptera > Aphididae > Therioaphis > Therioaphis trifolii. Next base: position 1,458,174 of record CM050404.1, read on the forward strand.
AATTGGTAAGATAACTAAATTATTAATAATTAAGTTTTTATAATAAGGCATATAGATACTTAAAATAATTTTTTACATTAGGAAAAAATAAAGAAATTGTCTTTGAAAATTTAAACCACAGCCATGATAGAACTGAAGAAACTAATTTAAATCGTCAAAAGCTTAATAATAAATTAAAAAGAAAAGCTGTAGATGATATTTGTGAAAAACCAGCGAAACTTATTCATAAAGAACTTTCTAATCATGATGTTAATACAATTACCTCTAATGATATAGACTTAATTATTTTTATTTTTGACTATTTATAAATAGTATATTTATTTTTATATTACAATGTGCCTGTTTGACTTTTACTTGTAACTATTTAATATTTATTGAATTTTTAATTGAATTTTATTATTTATATTATTACGATTAATTATAATTAAATTATGAAGATGTACTAATATTACGAATATACCTATATTTTTTATATACATTTTATAACAACAATACTATACATATTATTTATTATTATTTTAATAATTCTACTATTTTTTTAACCGGGACGGAATTGGTATGCGTCTTTTTTTAACCGGGACGGAATTGGTATGTAACTTTTTTTTAACCGGGACGGAATTGGTATATACCTTTTTTTTAACCGGGACGGAATTGGTATAAAAAAAGGTTCTTAGGACGGAACTCGGATGCACCCAAATAAATATACCTTTGATTTCCTATTGTGATGACCGTTCCATCAGGTAATTCATACGATTTCTCCAAAGAGCTGGAAGAAGCAGCAGTAGCTAATTCGTGTTCAAAGTCCAACACAACATAATACAATGTTTCTTTGATGTCACGGACGATTTCTCGTTCAGCAGTGGAAGTGAAACTGTAACCACGTTCAGTCAAGATTTTCATCAAGTAGTCAGTGAGATCACGGCCAGCCAAATTCAAACGCCGGATAGCGTGACGTAAAGCAAATCCTTCATAGATGGGCACAGTGTGAGATACACCATCACCAGAATCCAAGACAAATCCACTTGTACGACCAGAAGCGTACAATGAAAGTACAGCTTGAATGGAAACATAAAAATACGGGGTGTTGAATTTTTCAAAAATTATCTATAAATTAAATTAATTATGTATAATAAATACAGAGTATTTAAATAAAAAAATCTAGTCATTTCTCTCATTAAGAAAAATAATTACTTGGGTCATATTTTCACGGTTAGCTTTGGGGTTCGATGGAGTTTCGGTATGCATCACAGTGTGCTCTTCTGAAGCCACACGCAATTCGTTGTAGAATGTGTGATGCCAAATTTTCTCCATATCATCCCAGTTTGTGACAATACCGCGTTCAATAGGATATTTCAAAGAAAGAATATCTCTTTTGGATTGGGCCTCATCACCAACATAGCTGTCTTTTTGTCCTATTCCAACCATAACACCCTAATATAATAAAATACTATAATATATGAATTACAATAAATATAATTTATAATATATTTACCTGATGACGGGCACGGCCAACAATGAACGGAAATACAGCACGCGGAGTATCATCTCCGGAAAAACCCGATTTACACATACTGGATCCATTGTCTACAACCACGACGGCTACTTCATCATCACACATTTTGAGTTTATTTTAATTTATTTCAGCTGTAAAGAAAGATAATCATTAATTTAAATTTAGTAACATATATCTAATAAATATATCATACATAAGACATAACACAAGGAAATAAATTATTCAAAAAAATAATAAATTTTCTGTGAGATATTTATTGAAGCCTGCAACTGACTTAAATTAATATTAATGGCTAATTCTATGTTAATTATAATTAAGAAGGTATATTTGAAAATAATTTTACTGAAAATTAATTAGGTAGGTTATTAAATTAAACCAAAGCTTAGAACAAAAAAAAAGACTGTATCATCACTTAATTCCATAATTGTTCTTAGGATTGTTAATGGAATAGTAGGTAACTAAATTCAACATTAATCAGAAATGCAAATACCAATTGAGTGTATCTTTATATTTTATTAGTTAAGAATATTCAATTATACAACTATTGTTTCAGATGATATATTTAAATAGTTCCGGTCTTGAATGAAGCACCTACCGTTATTAAAAATAAATAAAATAAATCACAATAAAAATAATTCAGCTAGATAATTTTTCTCACAGAGATCAAACATAGATTGACGAAGATTATTCAGTTTAAATTCGTTTTTCTTATTAAAAATAAGCAACTAAAAAAAACCGTCAGCTCAGTTAAAAATCCGAATAAAAATCAAACCCGTAACACATAGACCGAAAAGTTATTTATTAGTGAATTTCATAATACAATTTAAATCTAAGCAACTAGTTGGGATTTTAGTGCACACTATACAAGCAGAAATAAAGGTTACACAAAAACACAGAACATGTGTAACTAGCAGGTGGTCAATTTTTGATAGAAATAGCGATCACATAATGTGAATATAAAATTAGACAAAAATTCAAGAAACCATGATAATGACCACGCCCCCAAAATGATATCCGACGACAAATAATAACTAACAATATAATTGAATGAGAGACGGGTAAGAATAAGACATTGTCATGCACCAAAATCACGTACCGAAAATAAAAACATAAATTCCAAAAAGCGTTTAGAGTGATACCGAAAATTGAATAAAAATCAGTCACACCACCGGGTATAAGGTACCCCTATCACACGAATGGAATCACATCGGGTACAAGGCGCCCCTTTCGCACAGACGTGACAAAACTGTCAGACACAATGCGCAATATATTTTAACGTACGTCGTACGCGAAAAAAAACGGTAACTTGACCTGCGCTTAGTCACGGTAAGACAACGAACGATCGAACCAGTTCGAATATCGATTGATCAATGGCACACACATGGCAACAGCAATTGCCAGGGTTTTAAAATTTCATGAAATTTATATTCTTAAAACATTTCATTTGGGTGAAATTTATAAACTAAATGAATACCTATTTAAAAAATTTCTTAAAGTGATAGTTATTATGAAAAATATGTTAATTTTCGAAAAAATAGTAAATTACAATAGGTAACAAGAAACTACCTGTATATAGGTGGCTATTTTATGTTAGATGTAACTAGAAAATTAAATAATTTAAACTATTTCTGAACTCATAACCATAGTGCATAAGCATAACTCAGTTATCTTTTTAGATCTAGAATAAAAGGTTTGATGATTAATACTTCCATATTTTAATTTATTCTTCAGTGTCCATATACATATTAAAATGTATAATATTTTATTTAATTGAAACATTAATGATTCGATGTAAATTATATAAATTACGAATTGCAACACATAGAAATATAATTTAAAAAAAAAAAAAACTTAAAATTGTTCAGAGAAATGTAGTTTGTTGATATCATGAAGTATTAAATAATAATTTCATAATTTTTTTTTTTTTAACATATTTTTTACATAGATTTTAGTTATATTAGGCCAGCCTTACAATTATTATTATATTCTACAATGAATGTTTTCATAATTATTGGAAATAAAAGATTTAACATTATTTTATTTATTTTTTACGATATTTGGTATCGTATTATTTTATTTATATGGGTGAGTAATTATTTAAAATTAAAATTTGTTTATTTAAATATAAAAGGTACTTAGTGTTGTTACTTATAAAATATCACTAACTTTTAAATTATTACATTTTTATTTTATTTTAAATAAATAATAATGTGAATTATTTTTGTTTAAATGTCTAATATAGATTTGTTTCTTTATGTAGTTGTGCTTTTTTCGTATATAAATTTTCCTCATTTTTTTTTTAATTTTAAAAGGAAATTTCTTAACTCTAAATTAACTTTGATAATTTCTTAGTAAATTTTGAAAATCAATATCAAAAATGCTTTTTTAAAATAAATTATGTGGCTTTAAGATAAGAAAACAACTTCGTCAAATTACTCGGACTATAAATAAAATTATAAATACGTTATTTTAATTAATATAACAAAAACATTACAAATTATGCATTTAACAACCATTTATATGGTATGAAAATCGTAAAATACAAAAATATGCAATACATGGCAAAATATGCAAAGTAAAACTTCCTAATTTGGATCTGTAGATTATAATTTTTTCCTTGCTACTGTTTGGACTGTTTTGGAAAAACACGAAAATGCATTTTTTATTTTCTATGACGTGTTTGGTAGCACGTCGATTGAGAATTAAATTCAATATTGCCCACACAGCAATTACAAAATGTTTATGTTTGTAAAATATTTTTTTATGGTTTTGTTGACAATATTTTCTTGAAAACGTTTAAATAATATGATAAGGATATGTTTTAAACATAAAATCGGGAATATTTGGCTAGTTAACCACTAAAAATATTTTAGCGTTATGAACAAATTAACATTTTTAAATTATTTTGATAAAATATAATGTAAATATTTTAAAATGATAAAAAGAACAATATTTTACCTAAAAATGTTTTCAAAAAACAATTTTATTTATATTTTAAACGTGTTTTGCTCAAAATATATTTTAAATATTTTTGAAGTCGGTATTGTAAATATTTAAAAGTTAACCATCAATATATATTTTAGCATTAACATTTTAATAAATTAATTTTAATTATAATATTATTAATACATTAATAATCATGTATCAAAATCAACCACGTTTTTTCTAAAATATATTTTATATAAATTTAAAAATTGATATAATAAATAATAGGTATATAGTATTTAAAAATATCTACTAATAGTATATATAATATGTTGGATATTATCCATTGTAAATTTATTAATTTTAGAAATGTTATTTTTAACATTTATTATTTTTTCCCAACGCGATTACGTGATAAAAACGCGCGTCGAGCGTGCACGCTGCACGCTGCAGCCATCGTTATTGTGTGTTGCCGTGTTCGCTTGGGAGGCGGGTTCCGGGGTTGTCATGTGACAACATCGTATTGAGTTCAGTGACGACTGACGAATAACGTTGATCATAATCGATAAAAATAAATATTTTAAGTGTACAGTGTACTGCAGTTTATTGGTTTTTGGTTATTTTTAAAATGTAATAGTTCAAATAGTTTTGTGAAAACTTTTGTCTGTTGATTTCATTACTCAATATTGATCAGTCATCTTTACATCGTCTATCGTCAACATCGTCACAGTACGTCTTCACCTGAACACATGGTCGTAACTTGAGTTATTTTTGCAACAGTGATCAGGTAATTAAATTATATTCATTTTTAATGTGGTTTTATTATAATATTATAATAGTAGGTAGGAGGTACCTTAATACGCTTTTTAGCAGCAATCCACAAACCAAGACAATAGACCGGTCTGGAAATAAAATACCTAGGTATAATATATTGGTTGTATATTGACAAATATTTCTTAAATATCTCATGACTCATACAACTTATTATTAATTTTATTTGTTATGTGTACCTAAATGTTTAAAATTATTTTACCTACCTACATATCTATTATAGCATTCATATTAAACTCATATTATTATTATTTATTTACCTTTTATTAAATTATTCAGGTACCTATACAGTATATATTGTAAATTCTTTATTTTCATCTATATTCATAAGCGCAACTAGATCTACATTTTGGAGGCTGCTAAAATTAGGTATTATAATATCCAGACTTCTTAATAACATATTTTTAACTATTAAAGCATTTAATTAATACCCAATTTTATTTCAATTTTAAATAACTATTTACTTAATTTACCTATTTTAAAAGATAAATCGATTGATTTTATTTTGAGTATCGTCGAGAGTAATATGCTATTGAGAGTAACGGTAGTTTCTAGGCTACTTAATTTAGTTCAAGATACCCACAAAATTGAGATATTGCTGTTCAACATGTTAAGAATCTACCCCTGAATCTACTGTACATTTCATTTATATTCCTCGTCTTAGATTCCTACCAATATTTACTAACTTCAAAAATTAAATTACCTACATTTTAAAACAATTCATTTAATTTTTAAACTAGAATCATACCTACCTACTTAATTATATTCTATAATACCATTATAATATTTCTATTATTATTATACCTGCAGCGACTTATAAAATTATTCAAAAAATCTTATTAGATGTAAATAATAATTCTCATATATACAGGGGAGAATTAACCTACATATGACATATACAATGTATAGATATCTCTAATGTTATTACCAGTATTAATATTATAGATGTACATATTAAATAGTATATTTATATTATACATATAAATATAAATGATATAGCTATATCGCAATATTGATGGCATACCTAGTATTAATTATAATAATATAAGTAGAGGTAGGTACATATAATACCTAATATATAAAATTTTTTATTTTAGGTAGTTTTTTTATCCATAATTCCTTATTTTGTCGTGTTTCATCATTATGTATCCAAAAAAATTAAGTGCTAGAAGTAAAAGAAGAAGAGTTCAAGAAGAAATCGACTTAATTTATAATCAACCAAGTTCTTCCAAATCAAGTTCTGAACCATCAAATAATATTGAACTAATAGATAATTCTCCCGATAATGCTAAATATCTCCCACAACAGGATTCAACAACTATTTTACAAAATATTGAACCATCTGTAACAATCACTAATATATCCAAATGTCTCTCTTCTCATGATTCTGCACATATTGAAGAAAATATTTATTGTTATAATAATACATCTGATTATATAAGCCAATCAATAATTCTGCCACCTTCTTTAACTCAAAATTTGGCAAATTGGGCTGTGAATTGCAATGTCCCTCTCAGTTCAGTGAACTCATTACTAAGTGTATTAAAACCATATGAAGGTATTCCTATGCCATTTATTCCGAAAGATGCTCGTACACTTTTAAATACTCCACAAAATTTAAAATTAAATTATCGCAATGTTGAGCCTGGAATATATTTTCATTTTGGGTTGAAAGAGGGAATACACAAAAATATTATGGATAATTTAGTTGAAAATATAAGTACAATTAAAGTTGCCATTGGTGTAGATGGACTTCCTTTGGCTAAAAGTAGTGGCAGCCAATTTTGGCCGATATTGGCTTACATTATGGAACCATTTCCTCTTAAGAAAAAAAATGTTTTTCTTGTTGGTCTATATCATGGTTATGAAAAACCAAAAGATAGCGATTGTTTTATGTTAGATTTTGTCTCGGAAGCAATTCATCTTTCTACCCATGGAATTAAAATTAACAATAAAATATTGCCTGTGGTTATACATCTTATGTGCTGTGATGCACCGGCAAAAAGTTTTTTATTAAAAATCAAAGGACATTCTGGATTTTTCTCTTGTACCAGATGTCATATTGAAGGTGACTATTTGTGTAATAGAGTGTGTTTTCCCTATTCGCACCAAAAGATGACTTCAAGAACACATGCTAATTATCTATTAAAAGTTGATGAAGATCATCATACAAACTCAGATAAAATTTCAATAATAGTAGACATTCCTGGAATTAATGTGGTTGAAACTTTCTCCTTGGACTATATGCATTTAGTTGTACTGGGTGTTATGCGTAAACTAATATTACTTTGGATTAGTAAAGGCCCTTTGAATTGTCGTATCAACAGTAGAAAAATAAATGAATTATCAGCTTCGATCATTTCTATTAAACATTGCATAACATCAGATTTTGCTCGCAAATTAAGAGAAATTCAAGAAATACATCGGTGGAAAGCAACTGAATTAAGATTATTTTTAATTTATATTGGTCCAATTGTTCTGAGTAATATCATATCCTTAGATTGCTATAACAACTTCCATGCTTTAAATATTTCTATGATCATTTTATTAAGCCCGGATCTTGGTCACTTAATTAGCTATGCACAAAAATTATTAGAGTATTTTGTGAAATCTTTTGATGAAATTTATGGAAGTCACTTAGTTTCCCATAATATACATGGCCTTTTACATATTTGTGATGATTACAAACGATTTGGCCCATTGGATGATTGTAGTTGTTTTCCTTTTGAAAATTTTATGAAGGAACTTAAATCAATGGTAAGGAAACATGAAAAACCGTTGCAGCAAGTTGTCCATCGATATAAGGAAAAACGTGAATCTAATACAAAAGCTATTGATCAATTTTCCCAAGAACCAATATTAAAAGAAGAACATTCCAATGGCCCTCTTTTAAAGTCCATGATAGGTCCACAGTTTTCTAAAATAATATTTAATTATTTTATAATAAATATTAAAAAAAAAAGCGATAGTATTATTCTTACTTCAAGTTATGAAATAGTAGAATGTCTTAACATTGCTTACCACGGTGGAGAAGCTGTGATAATAGGACTGGAGTATTTAGAAAAAACATTTTTTTATGACAAACCTCTTGATTCTAAAAAATTGAATATATATAAAATAAACAATCTTTCAAATGAAAAAAAAATCTGGAAAGTTAATCAAATTAAAAAGAAAATGATGATTATTAGTTTTAATAATCAGTTAATAGCTTTGCCTATATTACACTCTGACAAGTGACAGCTAAACAAATTCAAAAAAATTTTCAGCAAATATTGTATTATATTATTTTTTTTTTTTTTTAATGAGCTTTTGTCACCTATAAGTTAAGTTAATTATTTGATGGGTGCTTATATCATGTATTTGTTTTTCATGTTTCATAGAATAATTGTATATGTAAAAATTATGGCTTACATAATAGTCATATTTGAAGAAGAAAATACTGTTGAGGCAGTACCTTCAGACTGGTATAAGAATGGAAAGTGCATCTGGCCAAAGAAATCTATCGAAGCTAGAAGATTAATTGAGCAGAAAGCAAATCCTTTACATTTTGAACATACAACGTTTAATGCAAGAAAATTATCTGGAGAAATCTGTAAGTAAATTAGATCTAGGTATTGTACTATATTATTATGTTGTGTTAGTAGATATTATTGTTTTGTGAGCGAAGCGACGAAGGACGAACTTCCACCACCATTATCTTACCGGCTTTTTTTTGTATTAACTATTTAGTATCGTTGTCAGAAGCTACAACAAAAGCCATCAAAGCTACTGATACCTCAGACCTGTCATCTATAGATGAAAAAGCTACAAGAAAAATTAGACATTCCTATCATAATGGTCATGCAGCTAAACAAGTCACAACTAAAATAACAATTAGTCCGCCACACTTTTCAGCTGATGAAGGTAAACACGTAATATCATATGATGATTAATAAGAAATAATATTGAAATATATTATATTTAAGTATTTTCAAATTGTTGTATTCACCATCATTTTGGTAAAATACAATTGATTAGGGTCCTATTTTGTCCAAAAACAGTTAAGATTATAGGTCTATGGATATAGTTTCAATGTTAAATATTATTTGTTTAATATTAACATTAGAATATTTAATTTAATTGATTTTTATACTTAAATTCAACTTTATTCACCCTATAATATTAATATAACCTATTTTGTTGTATAGATAGTTCATCTTCAATAAATAGTATATTTGGAAAACAAGATACTGGTATGCAAATAGATTCATCTCAAACAAACATTTCAAGTAAAGAATTATTTTATTCCAGTATTTGTTTTTAAATTAAATTTGGATTTATTTCTAGGTATTTTTCATGGTAGTCAAACAATTATTGAACCAGAAAAGTCTACATTTGCTCCTAGGGTTGATGACATAAATAATAAAGATAATGCAGCAATTACTACTATATTAGGTACACTATGAGTATTATACACAATTATATATAAATGGATATGGTATAGTTATATCATATATATTTATTATACTTTGTTGTTTGTAATTTTTTCTTAAATTGGTTTACTTGTTTATAATATGCATAAATCTAAATCAAAATATAAATAATATTGTTCTAGAAACTCAAAGCACAATTTTAAGGACAGTTTTAAATATGAAACATAGTATACATGATTTATCTTCAAAACTTAATTTTATTGAAAATACTCAAATGGAAATATGTGAGAATTTAAAAAATGACAAAATACAAGTTTCTAATGTTTCTGAATTAACAAATTATAATTTTCCTATAAAAACTGAGGAAGAACTTCAAGAATTTGAACTTAAATTGTCTGAACTACCTTTTAAGATGAGACTAGTTAGTATATATTTTATAATACTGATATACGGCTAAAATGTTTATTTTAATAGTCATGATTTGTATTTGGTAGTGAATTTTACTGAGAATAAAATAATTATTCTGTATACTATTGTGTCAATAGGTTGATGAATTAACAAGACTTGCAAGAGGTAGTGTTGGTGATACTGTTCGACAAATTTTATCAAAATTATTCCACAATACATTATTATCTACATATTCCTATATTGGACAGAAGAAAAAAAAACCATTCCAAAGTTTAAATGCGAATAATGTTATTTTTGGTAAAAATGTATTATTATTATGTCTAACATACGTGTAGATAATTATTTAAAATTTAATTTACTGTACTTTAGTTTTGCAAAAATCAGTAGTTCCTTTCCTCCATTTATAACATTGGATTATTACTTATTATTTAATGTTTTTAACTTATGATATTATTCAGCACAATATACATTTAATATTGATTGATACATTTAAGTGAATTCCTTCGCTCAAAGAAATACTGATTTGTAGCATCAAACAAAATGTTTGTACTTCATCTTGTACAGATATGTTGCACAATATATCGCCTACTACTTTGTATACAGGCTGTATCGTGATGATTTGACAAATGCAATAACTTACAAAATATTTAACTTTTTTTTTTTAATATACTGCGTTACAAAAAAAATGCAAAAATTTTTATATTGAATATGTATTTCAGTTTTAAAAATAATTAAATTGTGATTTAATTTGAACTGGATTTTTAGAAAAATGATTTTGAATTTCCAAACTTTTTAAAAATATGAGTTAATTTTTTTGATCATTTTGATTTTAATTTGAAACATGGAAATTAAATTCGAGCTTCACTAAAACAAATGAAATAGTACGTTTTTTTATAGCACACAACTGTATTTATTTCTTTTTTAATATAAAGAATAGAACAAAAGTTATTGCATTTGTCAATCTTTGTGATATACCCTGTCATATAATATTTGTTATTATAATATTATATAAAATGTTTTTTGCTTAATTATAGTCCAGTAATGTCTAATTCAGTATTCTACCATAGAAGTTTGCATAAAAATAACTACCTAATACTAAGTTTAAATATTTCAGAAACAATTCGAAAAATTAAAAAATTTGAAAAAACAAATACAGATTTGGAAATTGAAGCTCCAATCAAACAATACCTAGCAGGAGCAAAATTTCGTGAACAAAAAAAAATAAATAAATCATAAGACAATTACATACCTTTTAATTTTGAAGTATAATCTACTAATTTTAAGAAAAAACTTAGTTGTTTTGATTATTTTTCGTTTGTCTTTATTATGTATTCTCTATGGTTATTTTAATTTATACTTAAATATTCAAATTTAAAGCATTTTTTGAGTACATATTTTTTTAATGTTGAAGTATAGTCTTCTAGTTTAAAGGAAAAACTTAGTTGTTTTGATTATTTTTCATTTGTTTTTATTATGTATTCTCTATACTTAATTTAAGTTAAACTTAACTATTCAAATTAAATTCAATAAATCTTATTAATAATAATTTATATTATGTACATACATTATTAATAATAATTATTTTATTACTGACACTCCACCTACATACCTATCCACACATTCTACTCAGCCTTGAATACTGTGTCTCAAATGATTGTATGTTTTTGTGGTTCATAAATACATACATCTTAACACATTCTAACTTAAAAAATGTGTTCAGATGATTATCAATTATTTAATGTAAACTGCAGTTACAAAATAGTATTTACTATTTACATTATGACCATAGATTAATTATAAGAAGATAATATTATACTTTTATATTATTTATATACAATACCAGTAAAAAAATTTTCATTTTTTAATTTGTTTTAAATAATATATTATTATCAAACAGAAGTATACCTATTTATACTTAACAATATTGTTAAATAAAGAATATAAAACTTATATAATATTTTGCAAACATTTTAGAAACAATTTCAAACTGATCTTAAAATATTTTTAACATCAATTACTTCAATATTATTAAAATATTGAAATATAAACAAAACAAAAATATTTTATTATTATTATGGGCAATGTTTTAAAAATAATTTGTTATTGTTCTTAAAATATTTCTAAGAATGATTATAATATATTATTAAAATAAATATATATATATATATTGTCAAAATATGAATTAAAAATCATTTAATTAATATTTTCGGAAATCTTTTAAAATATTTTTAAAATTAATTAACAACGGCCAAAAAATGTTTAAAAAATATTAAAATAATATTTCCACACTTCAATGAAAATCAATGTAAAATATTTTGAGAATGTCAATCATTTCCAAATAAATATTTAAAAAATATTAAAATCATATTTTTTTGCTGTGTGGGTGATAATTTATAATACATTTTATGTAAATAGGCAATGTTCTTAACCCGTGTTAGGCATAAATAAAAAATAAATATTACTAGCACAACTATTATTTTTAAGTCATTTTTTAATAATGTTTGAGTATTTTATTACTATCGTTTATTTTCGTTTATCGAATTTTCGTAAAAGCCGCCACTGGCTTATTTTTTTTCGGCTCCGCCGAATCATAAAAAAAAAAAATGAAAGTACAACTAGAGGAACAAAACGTTTATTTAAGTACCTGCGAAAAAATCGGACGGCCGCTGTCGACGTCAATAGCCGCTGGTGAAAACGCAGTACTCGTTTCGCAGCGGCAAAACGGGAAATGACAGCCGGCGTGCGGTATGCCACGAGAACCACCCACCCACTAGCCAGGCGGCGATTCTTGCCGGCGGGCCGGAGATCTATGTTTTTCACATATTTTTTAAACAATTCAGAACTTTGAAAGTGATTAATATTAATATTTAATGAGTGACATAATTTTAGACCGATGTATAAAACACTGTAACCAAATACTTTATTAACAATTGGTATATTTACATTTATATTTTTCTTATATCTAGTGTTATGTTCATGATCTATAAAAAACTATATAAACAAATTCGTTGTACAATTTACATTTGATAAAAAATATAAAAAAATTAGTCGAAAAAAAACTTCTCTCCAAATCGCTATTTTTAAATACCTATCCGAATAATTATTTGAACATTTGTCCCATAACAAATACCCGGCTCAAACTTCGCTAATCAGGATAACAATATCAATATTCAAATTCTTATTCATCAAGTCCATTGATTTGGACGGTGAGTTGGCTTTAGTCAATTGGATTGGTCACATTCGTCCACTGAAGACATGATTGTTTCTATACATTTTGTGTGTTTTGTACGATTATATTCGTTCGCGTGTTCTTATCATTTTATTTTCAAACATTTTGGTTGAAATGTTATTAAATATTATATAGTTATCGTACGCAAATAAAAAATGCATACGAAAGTTATCGCGATATTGAATGATATTTTTATCGTATGATAATAAATCGTTATCATGTGAACGAATCTATTAATATCCATGTTATTTTAAACATCGTACGATAATATTTTAATACGATAACAATGTCTTAATATGTGACATCTTAAATTCTCGAATACATTCAACTTTCAAGCATGTTTGTGTGTATTAACTATTAATTTACTGCTTAGTATATGAAAATAAGTTTAAGTATCTCTTTGTGATTGACCCACAATCATTTTTAGATATATCAAATGTATTGAACTTAAAAAAAAGCACATGCAAAGTACTTTGAACACTTTTTAGAAGTATTTGTATTAATATTTAAATATTCTTGGCAATGCAGGCGGTTCACGGGGTTCTAGGAGTTAGGGAACATATTTTATCCCTTCCCTATTATCATGAATTCATGACTTACTACTACTTAAAATTTTGAAATTTTTATCGCCAGATGTCTGATAAAAATTAGACAGGAAAAACAAAAAACCGATTTGTTTTAGAATAACCACATAACCAATCATGTTTTAAATAAACTTTTTTCATTAAAATTTCTTTTAATTCTTTAGTCATTCTTTTTTTTTCTAATTTGTATGATATTTAAATTTTATTCGGCTCTGGTCTACCTTCTTTTATTACATCGATCTTTTTCTCCAAAGTTAAACTTGAAAAGTTGACCCTCAGCAAATGTACGACCGTTAACATGATGATAAAATATAATGATCGATAACACATATATAATATATGTAATACCTACATATATAAAATAATTAATCAATTTCTATTGTTAAGAATACATTTTAAATGTATTCAGAATACGCATTTAAATACTTGGTGTTATAAACATTTGTTTTATGATAAGATAATACAATGATTGAAATCACAAAACTATTTTCAGAATCGCTTTGCGTATCTGACACTTGACCAATTTAAGGACTTGTTTTACGATTTTAATCGAATGCATTTCATATTTCAACGCATATATAGTTGTTATTTCAGAAATGTTCAAAATAAATACTGCCAATAATAAAAAAAATACAATCAATTTTTATAGCTTCCGAATCTCCATTAATCAATAGCTGATAAGTATAACAGCTGTATAAGTATAAATTAATTTCCCGAGTACATGTATTATGATTAAAGTGTAATGATATTAATTGACTGTCGACACATACCATACTTCTAGACGTATCATATTCCCTATTATTTTACGTGTTGCTTGCTGTCAAAGAAACCGGAATGATTATATTTTACCGACTTCGCATTGGCATAGATACGGAAATTTGTTTGTTTCACTCAATAAATATTCGACATTCGAGTGAAACAAAACGATCATTCCCTGCCGTACCGCGTCTAATTTTCTAATTTTTTTTTCTCTAATTTTCTCTTAATTTTCGAGTACTGAAAGTCCGTCGAGTCTACCGATCACCATGTGGCACGCCCGAGGCAAAGACTCGGAGATGTCGACGGTCAAGCGAACCGCGCCAAAGCGCAGTCTTGACGTGAACGCCACCGCGGCCAAGCAGCGGCCCGCCATCGAGGTGAACGAGCCGCGGACTGAGTACCGAGCGTCGGAGCGAACGCTCAGACTGGCGCAGCCACGCACGGTCAGGGAAAAATTCGTGGCCACCGCCAGTTCCGTTAAGGTGTGGCATCAAGCATCGTACAAGACGCCGAGGCCGGCACCGTCACGCGTTGTGCCGTCCACGACGGAGGAGATAGAGATCGCCGCAGTAAAAAAATCACAAGTGCCGACCGAAAAATCACGAACGCCGACCGAAAAGCCGTCGGCCGCGGCCAAAATGTCTCACGCGCCCGCTGCCGTCGCTGAGGTCTGGCACCTACCGTCCTACAAAGGGACGTCGAAGCCGCCGGCGACGAAGACGGTGAGCGTCGTGGCCGGAAAATCGCGAGCGCCTGCCGTGAGACCGTCGGCCGCCGCCGCCCCCGCCGAGGCGAAAAGACCGACCCGGACGGGTGACGGAGCCGCCGGAGTCGCGGTCAAGTACAAATTCTCGGATCGCATCCTGGAGTTGTCCAGACCTCGCATTCGCTGCAACCAACGAGACTGAACGCGAGGGTATTAGAAAAAAATAAAAATAAAAACATAAAAACTGAGTCCGGTAAGTTTTTATTTTTACGGGAGCACCCGACGACGCACAGTAGGTATTCCCGTTTAAAAATTGTTATTTTTTAACTATTCGCATTGTGTATCGTCTATGAAATAGGTACGAATTATATTATCGTGCTCGTTCGTCGGTATTTGTCTTTAGTAGAATTTCGTTAACTAAAATGGGGGCTCTCTTTATTCCAAAAGCCTCTTAACCATCATATATACAAATGTATGTTTTTATTTTTAATGTACTGCATATAAAAATAATTTATACTTTTGGTTTGGATTTTTATTTTTTAACATAAAAAAAAAAATAGCTAAATACAATTTAGTAATTTTGATTGATTTTCACTGTTTCAAATTTGAATGCATGTTTCTATAATAATTATTTTTGTACACAAATCAATTTATAATATTACATAATATTATTATATCTAATAGGTAATAAGTCAATTAATTACGAAAGACTATGCTATTATTTTTATTCTGGCGTTTTCATTTCAAATTTCAATATTTTGAACGTAGTAAGTAAAAATAGCCATTTGAATAGTATTTTGAACTTTAAATGCTTATACCAAATATTATATTTATAAAATTCATGATTATGACAATATGAAACATAAAAATATAGATGTCACGATCAGGGACGCCCACAGATATGTCACTCAGGGGGAGCAAAAAAAAAATTTGTGACTCGTGAAGTACAACTATTAATTTTACGAGTAGGTACATAATAATATTATACTCGTAATTAATGGTACAATGATTGTCGGAGAGTCACTCAGTGCCCTAGTCGTGTGAGACCGACTTCATGTAAAAAAAATTCTTATTTTGTAACCAACATGATAAATTTCAGGGGGGCAATGGCCCCCACTGGCCCCTCCCTCCGGGCGTCCCTGTGTCACGATTAGCATATTAATGTGAATTAGTCTTATAAAAAAAGAAAGTTTTGACCGGATTTCATTTTCAAAATGTCATCAAATTTTGATCAAAAAAGTTGCTATTTTACGTGAAATTACCTTTTCGTTAAATTTGTACACATAAGTGTATACGTAACAATCAATAATTTTAGATAGGTATACCTGATTGAATATTTTGAGTATCTTTTATAATGGTAGCTAAATCTAGGTGAGGTATAAGGTACTATAAGTATTCTGAACTTTATTCTTCATATCATGAATTTAAAACTGTATTAAGTAGCTAAAAATGTTTTCAAAGACTAATTTCAATTTTTCAAATTTTATTTATATGGCTCAATAATTCTAAAAAAACATTTTTAAACTTAAGTCAAATTTATACAAATATGCTTTTGATATTTAATGAAAAATAAGTAAAAATGTTTGTTACACTAATCTCATTTACGAAACATTTTACCGTTTTTATTAAATTTCCCGGTAGTTTTCATCGAATATTGGAAAAACTTTTAATACTTTTAAAAAATAACTTTTTTTCATTACATTGAGAGATTTCTCATTTATAAAGATGTTGAATGTAATTTACGGATGTCTTCTACAGTTCTACAAACTACAACCCATTTTTGTGACCACATAAAAAAAACACAATTTAAAACTAATACACCTATTTTTCGTAGTTTGTATCGCTCGGAAATTAGAATTTGAAAATTTCTAAAATGATTGAATGAGTTTTGTAGGTGCCTACTTTAAAATATTGAATTGATGTGCTTTGACATTAGTATGTTGAAATTATTTTTTTATCTTTTCACATGGCTATTTTTTACATTTTGATGTCGGTAGGTGAATAAAAAAATCAATTCAATTTGACAAATAATTTATGTGTGCAGTATTTATAAAGTAGAGAATTACTGAAGGTATGCATAAATTCATTTCAATCAACACTTGAATACTTTAATTTAATTTTTTTTAAATAAAAGCAATTTTGATTTCATTATTCGAGGAAATGCAATCCTACAACGGTAAATCCAACTCCATCAACGTAGTCCTATCCAAAGAAATCCAAAGAATTCGCGACCAGAGAAAAATGCAACAAGAATCCGTGATGTACGCCGCCAACTTAAAGACGGACAATAAAAATCGGAACAGACTCGGATCGGATATGTGTGAATACAGTCTCTTGAAACTACTCGGAACACTAAATGTCGGAACGGACCCGGATCGGATGTGTGTGAAAGGACCTTTACTTTAGAAAATGGTTAGTACTTTGTTATGATGATCGA
Organism: Therioaphis trifolii; assembly: GCA_027580255.1. Taxonomy (NCBI): domain Eukaryota; kingdom Metazoa; phylum Arthropoda; class Insecta; order Hemiptera; family Aphididae; genus Therioaphis; species Therioaphis trifolii. The sequence goes on from CM050404.1 coordinate 1,475,978, forward strand.
AATGTGTCGTAAAGTTATTGAAAATCGTTTCTCAAAGTCACGGGCACTGTTTTGAAACGCGAATGCAATCCCGGTGCTGCATCCCGCGGCCATACGGTGGCGGACGATAAAACGTCGCGAGAAGGGAAAGATAGGAGTTACGGATAGGACGCACGTTGTAGGACGCGTTTTTATCGTAACGTATATTTAGGCGCGAAAATTACCAAAAATGCCGCGTACCGGAGGATGGGAGGAAACTAGGTTTTTTATCTGTACCTATACAAAACTCGTACAATTCTATAGACGATGTCGCAGGCTCTCGTGCTTAACGTTCTGCCTCGACACAGCAAATACTTTCAACCAGTGATTAATTTTTTTTTGTTTTTTTAGAGAATTTTGTAGTACACTTTTTTACGTAATTAATTTTCTTTCATACTGATCAATAAATTTAAATAATAAAATAAAAATTCGTTAAATATAATTTTCTAGGTAAAAGTTATTTAATATTTTTCCCACTTCAATAGTTTCCATAATTTTAAATAAAAATTTCGAAATTCACCAAAGTTTAATTATATGTATTAAAATTGTTTTATATTATAAATTATAATCATAGGCGTGCGTAGGACATGGGGACAGTTGCTCCTCCAACGGGTTTAATTTTTCCCAAATATAGTGTGTAAATCTTAGCAATATTAGACAGATTATTCGGTCGTTATTTAAAAAATCGCAAAACTTTAATTTGTTCCCGTGTTAAATATAAAATAAAAATTACCTTCGTCGTTATTATTTTTTTTTTTCATTTATTAAATTTCAAATGTTTCAGCACATGTATAATAGTGCTATTACAACTTTTATTATTGATTTTAAATTGTATTAACTAATATCAAATAATCATAATTAAAAACAATTTTGTCATTTCAATTGTCTATAAATTTTAATAAAGTACTTAATAACTTAATTTAATAATAAACAAAACCTGTATAAAAATTATAATGTATTTGATAAGATTTTGAAATGCATAATTTCTCGCAGGAAAAAATTGTGAGATGAGACTTTCGTTTCTGCATTTCAGAATTTCGGAAATTTATATTTTTTTCCCCGTCAATCATAACCTTATTTGTTTTATAAAATTCCTCCTTGCTCACCAATAACACATTTCCGCAGACACTGACCTGAGTGGGCAACTAACCAAAATGTTTGCCTCCCCCTGCCAATATAGTCTGCATAAGCCTATGTTATATATATTATTGTTTTGATAATTAATGATAATTATTTTGGATTAGATTTAAAATGTATTGCTCATTTCAGTTTTAACCCAAGTAAAAATATTTTCTTTTTTTTTAATATTAATGTTATATTCATAAATTATTATAATCATTTATCTAAATCAGTGGTTCTTAACCTTTTTAGAGCCGCGGAACACTTAACATTTTATAAGATTTTTGTGGAACACTAGGTCGTCAAATAAAACAATAATTTACATTTTTTTTTTTTTTTTTATAAAATTACATACATAATGATCCTCGTATTTAGTCAATGTAATTATATAATAAAATTGGTAAATGATATAAAATAAATACAATTTTTAAAGAAATTTTTAGATTATTTAATATTTGAATGTGATATTTGGGCCTGACAGCTGTTGCATATATTTTCAACAATTGGTCTTATATATGTGAAAGCGTTACTGTCATTTCCTATTCTATATTAGTTAGCCTATATTATTTGTATATTATTTTACAATAATTTACGGTTTTACCCAAAAGTACTAATATAATTCACTGTGTTGTAATAAGTACAATTATTGAAAACGATGAAATCAAAAATTAAATTATCCCAGTAATTTTAATTAACAATATTTTTTAAATTTTTGTTCGCCTATTTTGAAATTTTGGCGGAACACTTTAGCCGAGTTCACGGAACACCAGTGTTCCGCGGAACACCAGTTAATAACCACTGATCTAAATTATCAAATTTATATTAGACCAATAGTTTAAGTCTTTATAATCAATGTTCACAAGTTTAAGGCATCGGAGTGACAGAACACTTATGTTCTAAAACCCGTGCTACCCCTCACCTTTTTATAAATAATGACGAATTCAACTTAAAAACCATACAATATCTTAAACTAGTCTACTCTATTTCATAATAATAAAATTTTTAATTTTTAGAAAAGTGGATTAGGCCTGATGAATAATTTTTACTCATTGGGGACACCACTTTCCAAAAAAAACGCGCCATCTGCAATACCTCATGCTCAAAAATAAAAAGCAATACATTATAATAATAATATAATACCGCTTGTTATTTACTGAGCTAAGGTGGTGAGGAAATTTGCACAAATATACTATACAATTGACTAAACATATATGTAAACTTTTAACGAAATTAACACCAAGATTGAAAATAAAACTATTGGATACCTGATACCTAGGTACACTTATCTCTATGTGGAAATGTATCGATTAAGTGTATGCAACAATTATACCAGGTACGGTGGCAAGCAGGATCAAGGCGGAGCTCTAGTCCCTTCAGAAAAAAATTCAGCCCCCATTGAAAAATATTTACGATTTAACTAAAAATTACATACTTCGCCCCGTGGGATATTCTTTGCTCCTTGGACAAGTTAATGAAGATAGGCGTATTGAATTTTAAAGAAATGATAGATCATTCAACGATTCAGAGAAAATCATCAGAAGCATACTGTTTGAATGGAACAATTTCTCAATTTCTTTTAATAAATATTTAAAGTTGAAAATTGATGTGAAAATTGTAAAATAATTCACTTGAACGTTTATTATACAAATTAGAGAATTGAATGAGTTTTAAGTCTTGTTAAATTTTCGAAGTTTTCTTTAAATATTAAAAATATACCATTCATATATTTCATCAATTTTCGTCTAATTATCGTTAGGCTTTTTTTCAAAAATTTTTTTTTTTGAAGTTATACTTCTTTACGCAGTAGGTAGTGAGGAAAAAAAAGCGAACGAACGAATAAATATTGTCATGGTAGTGTTGTTATATTATATATTATATATATATATATAAATGATGCATATTATGAATGAGAATTAAACGCAACTCTCATAAAATAAAAAAAATATGTGAGTGCCTTTGTACTCACGAATGATGTGTAAACATTTAAGCTGCAGTACGACTTTGATTGGGAAATGTAATGTCATGGTTTAAGTGGGAATTTGTAGAATAAGGTAACAATAATCATTCAAGATCGCGTTCTCTTTAAAATTTATATTTCTTCAATATCTTTTATACATGTACCTAATTATTGGTTAATGGTAGCTGAAATAAGATATATAAATTTCTGATTTTATATCATTTAAAAGTCGCGAGAATACACCGTCTAGTGTAGTTTTGTAGTCGGTACTCGGAATATTTCGAGTGGTATTCATCTTTAAATTTAATCTATTTTCTAAAAACGAAATCAGTGGTTGTGCCTCATCTGATGAAAAGTTGATGTTGAAGTCGCCTCCCAGTATCATTGGCATTTTGTCGTAATATTCTCCAAGTTCTGCAGCTCCTCCCGGAGTGTATGGAAGTAGAAACGAAGTGTAACAATTTTACGATATCTGAATTATTAAATTATAATATTAAATTTTTAATCATTGAATTAATTTTTTTAAGCATTGGTCATTACCAAATTGTTTAATATCAACTGATTTCAATAAGGCTGCAATAAATATGTTACACAATTTAGATTGGTCACTTAATGGAAAAATATAATATATAGCATATATAGAATGGCAAGAAGAGTGAGAACTTAATGGATTATTTACTTCAAAATCATTAATTTATAAAAAAATATGGTCATATAATTTTATTGTGATAAGGAGAAATTTTTTCTTTCCATAAAGCACCCTGAACGAAATGTGTTAATGCAGTGTCATTTGAGGTGTTGGTTATACGCTCATACTCTGTTAATGTTCTTTGTAAATTATCATTATGCTCAAAAAATGATTTAAATTGGAATTGTTTTGGGATTAATATTCCTTTTGTTATGTGTTCACTATAATTAGCTTCACCAAGAGAAGTCACCAAATTTATTTCATTGTTAATAGTAAATTGATGAATATCAGAGAGTAAATTATTATTTTTTAACCATTTATCTAAAATATATTTAGAATTGCATAATTTAAATGGTGTAGAAATATCTGAAATAATAGTATGAAAAGAAGATAGTAAATATGGGTCTTCAACTGCATCATTTACAAAATTTTACAATAAATCAGAAATAAGTTAAATAAAATTTGAGCAAAATTCTTTCTGTATATTATTACATTTTTTCTTGTGAAGTTACTATTATTATGTAGAGACATTGTTAAGTTAATACCGGCTTGATATATTAAATCAATAGCATTATTAATATTAATTATTGTACTAGGAACAGTACCTAGGAACTTTACTTTCACACTCCTACAATATACAGCTGTTATCTATTTCTGCTGGGTCATTATTGACAATAATTTGATCTGATATTTTTAATAATATTGTATTGTTTATTTTTTCGTGACTTTTGTCTACTTCTTTAACTTTTTCTATAAGTTTCAATTTTTGTGGAATGTTGCCATTTACATTATTTATGGCATGTTTACGTGTACAGTGTTTTTTAAAACTATCTAAATTATGCAAAATCTGAGTACCTACATTGATTTTCAGTACATTCATATGTACTTGAAGGTTTTAATAAATGCATTTCTTTATTATGGACCACCAATGTCGTTAATTATGGAAAATCATTTTTACAAATAAAACAAATCATTTTAATTTATTATGGGTAAATCCGCAATATATAAGTTATATTCTAGGGCCTAGGTCTATTAATTAAAATAGGTAAAATTACTGTTGTAAAAGAAATTAAACCTGTAAAACAAAAAAAAGATATAGAAATATAACCATAATTTTACTTTAATTCAATTTTTAACGATAGCATACTGTGTATATTAGTATACTACATATTTTATTATTTATTAATTTAAAAATATCAATATTTTATTAGATGCGCGCGTGAATCGTATCTTTAAAATTCGTAAATTGAAGATATAATTGGTATAAAAGTATTAAGTAAAATAGATACTAGTAGAAAGATAAAATATAATAGTTCCATAAAACTAAAAAATGATGTGGTAACAGGTACACATACAAGATTACAACGTAAATTATACGTAATAATGCATTTATTGAATACGGAAAAAATAGGGAAAGGGAAAATATACGAATTCGAAATAGCAAAAAAATCACACAAAAATTTGGTAGAGACCTCACTAATTACAATTTAAAATAAGAATTTTTTTATAAATTATTATATTCTAGGTAAAGGAATTAAAATAAAATAAAAAAAACATGTTATTAAAGTTCACTGTAAATTTTTTAAATTAATTTAACATGTTTTTTTGAATGAAATACTATTTGACTAATTTTCAAAAATAATTACGAATGATTTTTTTGTACATTTAAGTAAATAGTATTCATAAATATCATAAGTTTGTGAGCGTGCGCGTGGATATTATAAAATAATATAATATTTCAGAGTAATTTCAGTTTAAGTCATAAATCATTATCTTTATATTATGTTTACGTTATCGTCGGTACCCGTACACCAACATAGTGATGGGCGATTTAAATCGATTTTTGTAGTCGATTTTTCGATTTTTTGAATCGATTCGCTCGGGCGATTTTATTACTGAATCGATTTTTTTTTGTCCGATTTTTCGTCCGATTTTTTTATTTTCCAGGGAATTTTTCTGATTTAAGGCATTATTTAAATCAGCCGACTCTGCCATTAGGTGAAAATGTTTTAAAATTTTGGGACACTCATGGGCCCATTTACCCTTATTTAAAAAAAATTGTTAACCCCTATTTATCAATGGTAGCGACATCAGTTCCTTCGGAACGCTTATTTTCAAAAGCTGGGCAGGTAATGACTGATAGTCGTAATCGTTTGACGGGTGAACATTTAAACAAGCTTCTGTTCCTAGGATCTCTTTCAGAAAGTTATTGGAATTTAGATTAATATAATGTAATATATTATTATTTATTATTAATATAATGTAATATAATGTAAGCTAATGGTACCTTAAACAAGATTATAATGTAATTAATATAAAAATTAATTTAAATTAGTATATTAAAAATTGTATATTTTCAAATGTATCAATAATAATTATGTTGTTGTTAATAACAATGAATTCTTAAAAATATTTGTATAAAATATGTATGTATATTGTATATTAATAAATAAAATAGTAGGTATTTGATAATATGAATTTGAAAGGAATAAAGGATACGCCTTAATTTTTTTACCCAGTTTCATTGAAAACATCTTAAGAAAAAAATCGATTTAAATCGAAAAATCGATTCATTTTAGCCGATATTTAAATCGGTCGATTTTTTAATTTCGATTCAAATCGATTCAAAAAATCGATTCACCGACGTGAATCGCCCGTCGCTACACCAACACCATTCATGCGATGATAAAATGCGATCCCGCATGGAATAATGTCGGACTGGTTGTGCACTTGTGCCGATCGTGAGCAATTAAAACGCGTGCATGCACCGCGCGAAAACACGTCCTAATAACGCGTTCTATCGATCGTTGTTTACGTTTCACTTTTGGTGGGGCGTCCTCTTAATATTTCGATAATCGAGAACGGTCGGAGTGGTTGTGTAGAAACGAGATAAAACCAGATAAGAGATAAGAGATAGTGCCTGATAACCAACGGTGTGGAAAAAGAATGGCCTTTTTTGCCGCTGAGCAGTGAACGGAAATCGCTTTACCGCTTACCGCTCACCGCTCAAAAGTATGTCCGCCGCCTAACAGTCTTCGACGCTGCAGTTAGGCGTTAGGAGCGCTCGTAAGCATACGTGCATTTATTGAAGTGGGGGGGGGGTTGAATAGACGATACGCACCGCCAAACGAAAACCAGTCGCGATCGTTATTAGTTAGTGGGACTCTCCGTGATCACAATATTAATGACTATAGAAGTATAAACGAAAATATTATTTCACTTGTTGAGCTGTTGGTGAGTTGTTAGTTCCACGAGTACAACAGGCCGACGAAGACCATTTTCAATCTGAACGGACTTGTTGGCTTTAACAGCATGCCCAATCAAATGTTCCACGATTCGGTGGGACGCGGCTCCGTGCTCAACATCCTGTGCATCGGTGAATACTATTCGGTGACGTCGTTGGACGCTTTCTCCTGTTTCTTGACACACACTGTATTGTTTTTCAGGTGAGACTGGTCTAGGAAAATCGACCCTAATGAACTCATTGTTCAACAAAGATTTTGAATCCATTCCGTCCACGCAAAATGTGCAAAATGTAACACTGAATGAGTACACGCATGATGTGCAAGAAAGCAACGTACAGTTGAAGGTAACAATAATTTAAAATATTATTTGCTTTTTGTACAATAGAGATTGCCATCACCGATTCACTCTACTCACTCATATTAATTACTGGATGTTTGCCTTTCTTAGAAATGACCGGTATTAGTTACTTTGTTCTTAAAGATTTAAAAGTTGCATACCTACCTATGTTTTATAATGTTGTAAATGATCATAATTAAATTGAATGACTACCAAGTTAAAAGACATGTTCAACATTTTTTGGATTGTAGCTACTGTTGATAATTTGTTGTTTTGAAAATTAAAATTTATTCAATGAACAAACATATTCTTCCTCGTTTTTATTTAAATTTGTTATCATTTGTGCAAGCAATATTAACAGTGTTATTTATGATTTTCTTTGTTTAGTTGACCTTTGTTGAGACAGTTGGCTATGGTGAACAATTGAATGTGGAAGACAATTTCAAACCAGTTGCAGACTACATTGATAAACAATTTGAACTCTATTTCCAAGCACAATTGAATGTAGAACCTACACTTTCAACGTACCGTGATACTCGAGTTCATGCCTGTTTATATTTTATCAGCCCTACCGGCCATGGGTAGGTTTATAATACATGTTTTAGGGACAAATGTAGCATAAAACAGACAAATGTACTCAAGTAATTTTAGACATTTGTCTTCTTCTAAAACAGTCTTTTTGAGTTTTTTTTTTGTGGTCAAATTTTCTTTATTGGAATTTTTATTTTAAAAATCAAATCGTTTATTAATTTATTCATTTTTTTGACTTATGAAAATCAACCTTGTGAAATCAATTCTTGAAAAAATTAGTTCTTAGGTTTTCAGCTTGAAAAATCAAACATTTTAAGGAGGTATGTTAAATTTTATTAAATCCTTAACTTACAATACTTTTTTAACAGAGCTTTCTTTTTTGATAATAATCTCTATTTTAAATTTTATATTCTGTAAAAAATGATTTATAAAATTTAGGTTATTTCATGTTATTCTTGATTAAATTGTTAAAAAATACTGATGAATAGATTTGGTATGATATAGACATAATACATTATTATTTGTATATTTAAGGCTTACTGCTATATAATATTTAATATATGATAGCGTTAATGTATGAAATATTATTATAAATATTATTATTATAAATAGTTATTCTATAGAATTACGGGTACTTTCCGTTAATTTATTGAATGAATCCATAAATACATATTTCAACTGGTTATTCTACATACTAACTAGATATTTTATAAACTAACAATAAGTTTTTAGTTTATGTTTTAAAGCTATTATTTTATTTACATCATTCTTATTAAAAATCAATAGTAATTATCAATAGTTTATTATTATAGTTACAGTTATTAAATTATTATTTTATTCTACATTATTTTTTTTACAATTTAAAATTTATTTATTAGTATACAAGCTTTTTGGATGGCATTTAGAGTTACAAAGTAAATTATTTTTTAAACATATGCACCGTTTTGTTTCATACATTAGCGAAAACCCAGTCAATATTCTATACATTAACCAGTAAAACCATTTAATTTATATATTAACAAGAATATTTAGGAATTTTATAGAATAACTAGTAATTTTATAAGATAACATATTACCGTTAACATATATAAATGTTATTGTTATGATTATATATATATATATATATATATATATATATATATTAGGCATACTGAAAGAAACTTTTATTGTTCTACACTTATTTTCTTGGTTGATTTTTGACATAATACAATTTATTTTATTTGTACTTCATTCATGATTGAAAAATTATATACATTGTAGTTAAATCATATTCACTTTAGCTATAATTCAGTGTCAAAAGATGACGTTCATTACAAATTAAAATGTTATTTAGTGTTTTATTGAAATAGATATAAATGATTTGAAAATGGGCAATTAAAAAAGTATTAAGTACATTATTATTATGGTTTTTTTTTTTTTTTTTACATTTTATTTGGTAAAAATAAATAGGGATTATGATTTAAGAAAAGTATAAAACTTGAAAAATCACCCAGGTAAAAAAATCAGTTATTTTTCCTATGTGTAATACTCTGAATTCCTCAAAATTTTTAACACCCTAAATTAACTTTAAAAATGAGTGTAGAACAATAAAAGAATCACCCTATATTTTTGAAATGTATCAAAAAGATTTTCAGTTGATGAGTTTTATATGATACTTGATGTTAGTGTTATATTAAAAACTAACAGATACTTAACTAGAATAAGAAGGCCTCCACATCATACAATAAATATGATTCACATTTTATTTGAAAATAATGATATTCTTTCATTTTATGAAACACGGTGATAAATTAACTTTATGAAGTAAATTTATAAAGGATAATGTTTCGTACAGGCAATCTCTGAATTCATCATTTTAGTACCTACATTTCATGTTGAAAAACTTAGATGAAATTCCTAATTAGTGGAATGTAACCCATTCTGAACCCACAGTTAAAATTATAAAATACAACATCACTACTAAAAAGCTTCATTAATTAAAATTAAATATAGTGCATTCTAATAATAATTGGGCTCTTAAGTTCAAAATAACTTTTTGTCGACAATTAATCTGTATGCTTTTTATTTTTTAGTTTGAAGTGTCTTGATGTGTTATGCATGAAAAAACTTGATACAATGGTAAATTTAATACCAATTATTGCAAAAGCTGATGCTATATCCAAGTCTGAATTACAAAATTTGAAGGTAAATGATTTCATTATTATTTAATAATTATGTTTTATAATTCATAAAATCATTTAATTTATTTTTGAACTTTAGACCACTATCAGAGCTGAGTTATGTGCAAATGGTGTGAAAATCTATCAATTTCTATTTGAGGATAAAACAAAAGCAGATTGCACGATAAATTCTCATATACCTGTTGCTTTAATTGGTGGCGCAGATTATGACGAGTTTGCAAATAAAATGGTGCGGGGTCGTAGGTACCCACAACGCACATTACAAAGTTTGTATTTAGTTTTCATTTGTATGTTACTTTAATATTTAACCTTTTTGTACCTTAACAGTTGAAAATGAATCACATTATGATTTTGATAAACTAAAAAAAATTTTGATTGGAACAAATATGAAAGATTTACTTGAAAAAACTCATAAAAAACACTATGAACCATACAATATAATGCGCTTAAATCAAGTAAAATGTTATTAAATTATTCAAATCTTCTATTATTTAACTAACCATTTAATTATTTATTTTCAAGATTGTGATTGGAAACACACATAATGAAATTAAACTATCAATATTCAAAGGTACTTTTGAAGAAGAGCGTATTCATAATTCAAAAGAGATTCAAAACAATGAAGATGAAATAAAACAAAACTTAGTCAGAGCTAAAGAAAGAATTACAGTGGTAAGAGAAAGTGATAAAAAGGTACCATTTATTCTAAATTGAAATCTTATTCCATAAAATTTCCAAGTTTAATAACATCTGTTCCACCCTAAATTAATAGTATACTGAACAAATAAATATGAAAAATGATCTGCGAAATTGCAGAATTGTTATGGAATCAGGAAAAAAATTATATATTACACAAACAATGCATTTATTGTATAATTACATCACAAATTGAATTTTTTATATATATATATATATATATATTACGCCAATCGGCAGTTAACAATTTAATTAAACATTATGCCATGACAGTCATATGAACTAGTTTCTTATATACCTATTAATTTGTCTTGGGTTTTTTGGTGACATTTAAAATAAATTTATTATACTAAGCAGTCATGTAGGTGAAAATTAGATAGGTATTAAAAAAAAAAATTGTATATTTATCTTAACAGTTATTAGTGTTTCTGTATATAATATAATCTAATGAATCAAATATAATTATTAATTAGTATTTAACAACTATAATTCATTAAATTAAAGAATGGTTTTATAAAATAATAAAATAACTACTTTAATGCAGTTCTGTTTATTTTTGTGAATTTTTATGAAGTAATTGTTAATAATTATTACTTAACAGATTAACCACCACGTAGGGTTATTTGATTCTACATTTTACTTGTCAAAATGGCTCTTCTCAGATTGAGTAAGTTTGTCCGAAAATGTTTGAGAATTTCCAGAAGAAGAAAGACAGTTATCAATTTTTATCACATTTATTTATTTATTTATATAATTCATACGGACACAAGGTCCAATTACAATAAAACTGTTTATTTTATTATTATTATCTTAGAGCTGCATTTACATTAATTTTAAATTCACAAAAACTATTAACAAACGGAATTGTACATATAAGCTAAACTCATTAAACAATTAATTGGTGCATTTGATACTAGTTGAGTACTTTCTAAAGATGAATAAAACAAATTAAAATTTCTTAAATTAATTTTGGGTAACTTAAAACTAATCATAAATAATAATTCAGGATATTCAATTAAATTATTAAGTGATTTATACAAGAAAAATAAATCTAATTTTTTCCTTCTTATTTCTAAATTGTTTAAATTTAAGATACTGAGTAATGGCTCATACGATGTGTATGCTTCTCTCTATATATATATATAATTGATAGAAACGAATCTCAAAAATAGGTATTGGACAGCTTCTAGTTCTTTAATTAAACCTAATTGATGTGATGCCCAGAGAGTAGAGTTATATTCAAGACATGATTGGACTAGTGTACAATATAATGATTTTAAATCAGTAATATGTGTGAAACTTCCACAATGTCGTCTTATAAAACATAGTTGTTTTTGATGCTTTAATAATTTTTTTTTTTTTTTTTGAAATATGAGTATTAAAAGTTAAATTGGAATCAAAAATAATTCCTAGATCTCTGTAATATTTAATACAACTGGTAGATTAACATTAGAAATATGGTATTGAAAAATGATAGGCTTTTGGATTCGGTAGAAGGAAATAAAATTACATTTAGGTATGTTCGACGTCATTTCGTTATTTAAGCACCAACTAACTATAGTATCTATATCTTTCTGTAATAAATATGCATCATCAATAGATTTTATAAAGCCTCAAAATTTGCAATCATCACCCAAAGATAATAGTTTAGCAAAGCGTAGACAAAAATTTAAATCGTTTATGAATATATTAAATAGAAGTGGTGATAGGTTCTCACCTTGTGGGACCCCAGATGTTATATTAATAGGAGAAGAGATGAAGTTTTTATATTTTACTATTTGAATTCTATTAGTGATAAATTATGTAAACCATGACAATAATGTATTATTTATACCTATATAATTAAGCTATTGTGATAAAAGTGGTTAACTCTATCAAATGCTTTTGCAAAATCTGTATAAATTACATCTGCCTGATAACCCTCATTGACGCATTTTAGAATATTATCATAAAAAGTGATTAAATTAGTATTATAGGAGTGTTTTTTTCGGAATCCATGTTGACTATCACAAAGAATATTTTTGAATAGTGGACTTATATTTTTAGATACTAAATTTTCAAACATTTTTGGTAGGATGTAAGTAATAGATATAGGTCGATAATTTTTTGCATCTGTTAAATTACCTTTTTTGCAATTGGTGTAACGTATGAAATTTTCCAATATTCTGGATAAGAAACCGATGAAATTAATAAATTAAAAAGATATTGGATAGGAATAACAATATAATTTACACAGGATTTTAAGAAATGGACTGATAAGCCATTTGGACCTATTTGTGTGGAACTTTTTAGTTTAATGACTGCAGAGTAAACATTGTTGTTAAATGATAAATTAATATTATTGATGTTTATTAGGATAAAGTGTACAGTTATTTATTGGTAACTTAGATTTTACATACACACTAGAGAAATGCTTGGCAAATAAATTAACTATATCTTGGCCGTTATCAGCACACTGATAATTTAAATTAATAGTTTGAGGTAAGGAGTTGAGTGATGACTTTGATTTAATAAAATTCCAGAATAGTTTACTATTTTTGCTGATTGAATTTTGAATGTTATTTAAATAGTTATTATAGTCTAACCTAATTTTATTTTTACATAATTTACAAAGACCTGAAAATATTTTATACCTTTGATTATTAGATAGTTTTTTGAAATTTAAATGGGCAATTTTTTTTTTGTTTACTGAGAATTTTTAATTCTTTGCTAAACCAAATTATATATTTTGATAAGTAATAAGTACGTGTAAGAATATAAATATTTATTATGTTATAGATCAGTGGTCTTCAACCGGTGGGTCGCGACCCATTTTTGGGTCGCGTAATCTTCAAAATTGGGTCGCGATAAGTCTCATTTTTAAAATACAAATTAAATTTATAAAATTATAAAACGTAAAAAAATATTTTTCATTTTATTTCGTATATTCATATGAATCCTATACATTTTCAATTAATAATAATTAAATATTCTAACTACAACAATACAATTTTTATCTATTCAGTTTTAATAATACTACTGCAAAGTATTAAGCAATTTTAGATTTTTTATAAAGCTTACGTGGGTCGCGAAAAATGTAGGCCTAAAAAAGTGGGTCGCGAGTCCAAAAAGGTTGAAGACCACTGTTATAGATGATATTATAGAAATGATTAATGGCATGATTTAAGTCTAAATTAGAAACTTCTAAGTACCAATTAATAGATTATAAATAATTATTTAATGAAACATAGTCGCCATAGATAAAATCTAAGTAAATTTCATTGAAAGATAGTAATTCATGTTTATCAATTTCAAATGTAATACTAAGAGGTGGATAGGAAAAAAATTATCTGTTTCGATAATATTTAAGTAAACTGAGTTACTAAATATGAGGTCTAAAAATTTATTTTTACAGCTGAAAACGAAATCAAATTGTGAGAAGTGTAAATAATTTAATGAGTTGATAAATAGAGCTTCAATTGAATTCAAACTGCTTAGTGGCATTAAAATGTTACTATCATTATTATTATCTTTTCAAGACCATGTCTTATTTGGTAAATTAAAATCACCAAATAAAATAATATTAGAAGAAGGGTATTTGCGGTATATTGCTTCTATATATTTTTGATATATAATTCATAAGTATTAGAATCTGAATTAAGAGGTGTGTGTGTGTGTATATATATATATATATATATATAGAACTAATAATAAAAGTTTGTTGTTTTAAACATATTATAACACTGAGATTCTGAAGTGTTATGATTGGAACATTAATTAAAGTAGAATTATATGTATTTTTCACAGCTATCAATGTACCACCTCTTGGTACAATTACTTTTATTCTCATTTCTGTCAAACCAATATATCGTAAAATTTGTTAATCTTAGTTCTAAATCACCCACGTTCATATTGAGCCATGTCTCAGTAAAAACTATTACATAATAATCAGTTACTGCGATAGAATATAATAAAACATTTAATTTAGTATTTAATCCACGAATATTTTGATAATAAATATTATTTATTTGATACATTATAATTGGACATATTTACATGTTTTTTGATACTTGTGCTATTGTAGGATTACCTTTATTATATCAAATGATGAGATTTAGTTCGCCTTTTTCTTTTTTAGCGTCAATTTCTTTTCAAAATGCATTAAAGTAACATCTTTGTTTTTGTGTCCTGTCAGATGAAATACGAATGGTGTTAAGTGATGCATGTGACTGTAGATTTTTTTTGTATTTCAAAACACTAAAAACATCATTTGCTTCAGGAAGAACTACTTTGATTCGACGGAGACGATTAGATGGAGTCCCTATATGTAAAACTTGGGTAGGAATTAAATTTAGACCCATTTCCGAAAAAATATTTTTGACACTATCAAAATCATTTAGGTTATTTTGGTTTGAATTTTCAGGTAAGTTAAATAATATTATATTTTTTGCTCGGTATTGTCGATCTAATATTTCATCTATAATTTGACTCTCTGGAGTAGTATTTACTAGACCTTATTTAGCTTCCAAATCCAACACTTTATTTTCAAGGGAAATAACTTTCCCTTTTAAAATTTCATTGTCTTTGATAGATTGTTCAAGTTTACCAGAAAGATTTCGTATTGTTTTTTTTAATTCATTCATAGCAGTTTCTGATAGAGTGACTCTATCGATTAGTGAATTTTGGCCATCGCGAATCGATCGTAACATATCCATGATATCATTATTGTTGACCGTTTTAATTACAGTGGATTCCGCTTAATGTGGGCACAATGTGACCAGCCCTGTTTGCCCATAATAAGCGGTTGCCCATAAAAACCGAAATTAGTTAAAAAATTATAATATAAAAAAGCTATTATTTTTATTATCGTATAATTGAAAAAAATGTGAAATAATTACTGTATAAATTAAATGTTATATAATATGTTATATGGTTTAAATGGCATAATGATTTTTATTATTTTCGATAAACACAATCTCATAGATACGACGAAACCCGATTAAAATAGTCGTTTTTAAATACGTATGCGTATATTCTAACACTATGATAAAATAAAATTGCCCATATTAACCAGATCGAGTGCCCATATTACGTGGTTAGATTTAACATTGTTAATATACATTTGTATTGGGACCAGATCTGTTTGCCCACAATAAGCGGATGCCCATATTAACCGGTGCCCACATTAAGCGGAATCCACTGTATATTATCTGTAAAAATACAATTATTACACTTCCAATTTTTTTCATTTGTTTTGCTCAATTCTTCAGGTGATTACATCATGTACATGCATAATGTGATTTATCATCACAAAGTACACATAAGATATTTTTCACCTCTCTTTATGAGTATGTTGCACGAATAGCGATTAAGTCATATTGTAACTGAAGGATGAAATTATTATATGATTACGAGTAGCCAATATGGGTACAAAGTTTAATTAGATTAGAACTAGACTGAGTAATAATTTCATGTTTACTTATAATTAATCATAATACAAAAAACAAAATATTACCAAAGTTGTTTAGAATATTAAAATTCTAAATCACGTATATTAAGGCTCATAGTTTCCTTTTTTTTGGTAGTAAAAAGAAAAAAAATGGGTAAGTTAGTCATATTAAAAAATGGATAAAAGACGGAGATGAATATAAGCATAAACACATTATAATAACATATGAACTATTCATTAATTTTCTTACGTTAATTCAATGTACCCATAAAACAATTGACGGGTCTTAAGACCCAATGTGACATTATTGTCAAGTTACATTGTAGGGTCAAAAAACCTTATGAGGCTCTATGATCTACCTGCGCTTAACCTGTCAATGGTATTTTAACAACATATTGAAACATGTTGATAATTATTTTCATTATTCCTAATTAATTGATATATATATATTTTGTTTTTTGCTGCTATTAATATATCTAATTAAATATAATTCTACAACCAATCTAAATATAACTTTATTATTCATAAGTTCTTAGCAACTAAAATTGTTTTGGTGCCATTATAAAATATAATAGTTGAATTTGATTTTATTAAGTATAGATATACAATTATTTTAAATTATTAATTGGTCTTAAAATTAGTTTTGGTTTTATGTAAATAAATTATATTTGTTAATTATATTTAAATAAATTATGAAATAAAATACTCACATTGTTTTAAATTTTTATTACTCATAATGTAGAATAAGAAAACCTCTTCAAAGTAAAAATTCCATCTATGTTTACTAAAATTCTTCCTTGGCCTGAAATCGCCTAGATCTTACCCTATTGATAATAATTGCTATTGAATTAATGTAACTTGATTGATCGAATCAATAAATTATAGTTTTTTCTGTTTTTATTTTATTGCAAGATGTATACTAATTAAATTAAAGTTCATTGTTTTAAAGAAAATGTTTTGATAACAATTTTTCTCATACAATTAAATATTGTATAATCATAATAATATCATAACTTCATTATTCAGTGTTTACCTATTATGAATTATTTTGTTAAAAGTATTAAGTAGGGAAAACCGTATGATTGGCTATTAAATCTTTTATCATTCTCTGAATAATTGTATTACCTATTGGATTTTTAGAAGAATCAATTATTTATCATAATTGTTTGTTAATTATTCATGTACTGTTTTCTGTTTTATCTTTGTTTAAACCCTTAGTTCTTTGTTTTAAAATAAAATGTGCCATTGTTGTAATTTACCTAAATGTATTTATAAATTAATGTAATTACACATGATGAAGTTCTTTAGTTAGGCTAATGAAAATACTGATTATTTCTGATTGAAATGTTAAATGCACTGTTTATTATATATTTAGGAATATTTGTTTTCTGTAAATAATTTTAAAAGTTAAATAATATAAATATTTGTATTCTAGTTGCGTTTCGCATTGAATCAATTGCAAGAATATGCAGATGAAGATAAGAAGAAATTACAGGAATTTTTTCTAAAAATTTCTAATCTACAGAGAAGGATGTATGAAGATAGGGAAGAAAAACAAGACAATCAGTTGACAACACTGGACTTAAAGATTAAGTCGTTGGAAGATAATTTAATGGTGTTGCATAAAAGAAGCCATTAGTGCTCAAATAAACAGTTATTACTCACTTCTGGCAAAAGTAAATACATTTTAACTCATGGCAAATTTGGTAAACTAATAGTATTATTACTTCATGATAAATTATTTTACTTTAATTTATTAGACTTGGAGCCTTATGCATAGTTCGACACTTCAGGTGCACCTAAAATCACTTAGGTAATACCTAACTTTGGAGCACCTAGGTGATACGTGCAATTTATTATAATGACAAGTTTCAATGTAAATAATAGGTTTATTTAATGACAGCATCAAATTAAACATTTACGGGATGGCTAGGTGGTGGATATTGACCACTTAACTTTACAAACTACTTAATGTATCAACAGTCTCATAACTATGACTATGCATTGCAAAGTTATAGAAATCTCTTAGGTGTTACCTAAAATCGTTTAGGTGTTAATTATAATAACTATGCATAAGGCCCTTATTGTATTCATTATTATCCATTCCAATTATTGATTCTGAATAACTGTTTTATATTTTTTTGTATACAAATTATCTATTTTAATTTTAAACTGTACAATTTAAGACACAAATAATATTTATATTATCTTGCTTTACTGGTACAAAATATACCAATTTTATCGAAAATAAAACTGTTTTATTTCTTTTGCTTTTATATCTTGTTAATATTGTATTGTGTTTATCCAATTTTTTGTTTTTTATTAGATATTATCCATTTGGGATTGTTTTCTTCCTCAATTCAATTATACTTAACTTATAAATTAATTATTTGTGTAAATGGTATAAGATTTATTATTCTGTTTAAATCGTTTTTAATTTTATATTTCATTGGTATTTATAAGGTATTAGTTATTACCCCCTCAAAGTAGATATGAAAAAAATTAAGTGAAATTTTTGGCAGCATTTTCTATTGTACTTATCAATATGATGAAAAATAAGTAAATGATTGAAGGTTAAAAGTTTAGTTTTAAAGTTTACATTATTTGTTAACTAATATTATGTACCAATGAATAAAATGTTAAGTTTATAATCAGTAAAATTTATTTAAAAATATTTTAGGAAAGTAAGGTAAAGCATTTACATTTAAACAAACATTAAAATAATTTAATTGTCTTGCTATTGTATCATTCTTAGAAGATATATTTAGAATGATAAAATTGTATATTTGATAAGTTTTCAGCCATAATATACTTTTATAACTTATATTTTATTTTTGTTTTACTTCATTACATTGTTTAATTTATTAGACTGCACTCTATTCATTTAGTTCTCCTCATGCATAACCTTGATGAAAAAATGAACAATATATCTTGACCATGCAATCATAGAGTTCTAAAACTGTATACATTGATTAATTCTTTTGGATTACATGATTCATCGAATTTTTATAAAACACTGTTATTCAAGTGATGTTTTGTATCAATATTGATCAGAAATTTTGTGTATTTAATCGTGTAAATGGTTTTGCTTAGTATTAACAAATCCTATGATGTACTTTCAGCCCTCAACTTAAAACTTCATTATGCTAAAATGATATAACTTGATGTAATTTATGAAATGCTTTACTCTACTCACATAGTAAAACAACACATATACTATGAACATGTTTTTTTTTCTCAGCCTTTATTATCTATGAATATTTATTGTAATTAAATACTTTCAATTTATAATTTTACTGGGTTTTTTTGAAGTAAGCTGATTTTTGAGATAATTGTATGACAAATTTCTACTTACATGAAATATATCAACTAAATTGAAAGAATTTAGATAATGTATTTAGAATTGTCAGAAGTAAATCCTTGAAATTGACGATAATATGTTTTTTAATTATGTATTTTAATATTATAGTAAAAATCTAAAAACATAACTATACTGTAATAAAATTTATCTATTTGCTAAGTTTGCCAACAATTATAATTTTAAAAAAAATAATAATAAACATATTATAAATTTTTAACTATAAACTAATTAAAAAAATTTTGAAAGTTTTAGAAATATTGTCAAAATTTTAATTTTAAATGCTTATAGTTTTTATAAGAATTTTTATTGTACAAAAATAAGATTACTGATGACAGACACACAAAAAAAAAAATAAATAATTAAAAAAAAAAACAAATTATTTTAAATAAATACATATTCACTTATAATATATACTAATACATATTGCTCCGCTCCGAATCTAAAATTATTACGTATTTATTAATGTAAATTATTATATGTATATGTCTTAATAATATTACAATTTTATAGATTAAATTATCAACGTAGTTTTTCACATTTGTACAATTATAATTTTAAAGTACCTACCTAGTTTAAAATGATTTAACGTAGTTGTTAATGTTTTATTTGTTTGATTTAAGGGCATATTTTTATATTTTTGTTGGAATATTTGCATAAGTTTTTCGAAAAACTTATTGTACCTACAGCACCTATCCACATCAGACATAGGACGAGTTGATTGGCAAGATTTATGCAACTAATTTTTATTTATATTTTTAGTATATACCTAATTGAATTTATAATTTGTATCGTAAGTAAAATTATATTTGAATAATATAAAATATTATTTGTTTTATTTGTATTAATTATAATACAAATATTTTCATAAATATAAATTTATATATAGTATAAATATTAAAATATACTTACTAATACTACACTAGTAGTTTCTTCTTCTGCTGTATCCCTTGTGTGCATTGTTTTATTCCTATCTTGCAGAAACTGATGCATTTGTTCATAAGCAAACCAAATGTTTTTGACAGTACTAGCACCAGCGCCAGATTTTTTGTTATTTTGATGTTTTTTTTCTCTCTGGCATATTGACTCAGAAGATTTTTAATTTTCTTTTCACATTCTTCGACTGATATCTTCATTATATTTCCAATTTCGGTTAATCCGTCAAATCTGACCAATTTATTTTTATAATCCGAATGTTTTGGATTCCAGAGGTACTCCCTTTCTTTGTACAAGTCAATAAAAAGACATGTATTTACATTGTTCCACTTTTCACTGCACTCAGATGTTGCCATTTTTAATTTAAAAAAATTTAAAAACTTAACAATACGTAAAATTGTCAAAACAAAAACTAGTACCTACAATACGTACGGACTGTATTGTTGCGCAATACCAACTGGCTTCAGACAATTCTTATAAAATATTATTTCCGTTTGGATATTTGTCTATTTATTTTTACGATAAACCAAAATAGCAGAGTAAATTACACACTAATATAGTTTATAATTGTAAATATAGTTAGCATTAACAGTGAAAGGCAAAGTGGAAGAACTACCTACCTAGTTCATAATGGTAAGGATTTAAATTTAGGATTACGTTATTATCAAATGTAAATATAATGTAGGTATTAATAAATATTGTGACTAGTAAGTATTAGTCGACGTAATAATAGAAATGGCATTAAACTATTAAAGCGGCTCGATTTTGATTTGAATGTAAAATAATTTTAAGTATCTATGTTTAAATTTTTAAAACCAAATTGAATAGTGTTCAGAAAATTATAATTAAAAAAGTGGGCAAGTGGATGTCACTCTGTACAGTATACTTTACAAGTGGTTAATAATAACAGTTGCTGTAATGGATGGTATTAAATTTGAATTCAATGATTTAATATTGTACGAGTATACGAAAAAAAATTCTGAGTGGAGACGATTTATCAGTGTAGGATAAAAAATAAATTCCAAATTAATAAAATCAGATTCATTATATACCTGACACATTCAGTCATACATAGTAAGTATATACAATTTATTAGTAGTTATTCTATTTGCATAGTTATTTATAAGTATTATAAGTCATAAGCGACAACTATTAATATTAGAATATAAAGTAGGTAGGTATGCTCTAGAGTCAGAATCTAAAATTAAATGATACATTTCAAAAGGCACTATTTTCCAAAAAATCAATAAACCATCAACAGCTTTTTATAAAGCCCGATCACATTGTAGCTGGACACAATTTATTATTTACTAACGGCGTATCCAAAGTGGGGGGAGGACAAACCAAATTTAAAATTGGGGCAAAAATTCAAAAACACACTTGGATGCCCCTGTTAGAAATTCTAGCCACGGAAATTTTTTATTTACCAATAATAAATAACAGTTATAATACCTAAATAATAATTTTACCACCTACGCAATTACGTGTGTGAAGTTGGCCCACCCATGTTAACCAATTAACTTCAAAACAATACTAACAATAATAAGAAGTAATTTGCAAGAATTTGCAAGTCTATTTTTAGAATTTGCAAGTAAATGGTTTTTCCGTAAACACAATAATACTGAAAGGTGGGCCAACTTCACGTGGCCCACCCAAGTTGTCCTAGAACTTCGAAAATGGTACCAAACGATAGCTTTTAATTTGCAAGTAATTGCAAGTCCATTTTTGGAATTTTCAAGTCACCCGTGTGGCTTTACGAGCCCTATTAGAGTATAAAAAGTAATATATGAAAAATATTATTTGTCAAGTTTTCAAGCTCCATTTATCATTAGAGCCAGACTCGTGTATGGGCAGCTGAACTGATTTTCTTCGGAAATGTCATGTGTGATAAGATATTTACCAAATTATAAATAGATAAATAGAAAATCCCGTTTTTATAATACAACTTACACTTAAACTACACTATGTTCAAGATTTTACATGTAGGTACTGCTGGCATCCATTATATGCTTTTTAAGTTGTTAAGTTAGTAAATTATTATTTAATTATGTACATAATTACATGTTCCGAAGCTAATAATAATTTATAGAGTTCTAAAAAGGCAAGAATTTTCTGTTTTGTTTTCCTTTTTTTTTTAAATTAGATACTTACTCATTACTGTAACAATATTCATAATCACTGACTCACATTGCATTGCAGGACTTTGTAAGTGCAATAACGCCAATAACATATCTACATTTTTTGAATACTCATAATATAAAAACTATTTTAAACAGTATTTCTTCTAATTTGGCACCGTAAAAATTATTTTATTAGCTGAAGTTCAAAATTAAACACACATTTATTTAACATCTTCTAGTTTTTTTTCTGTGGATTGTACATACCTACAAATAAAGAATAGCTACATTAAAACTTAAAGGTACATACATTTAATAATTATAAAGAAAAAAACTTTTATAGAAAAATCATAATAAAGCAGTAAATATCACTTTTTTGTACAATAGCACGAGTTTTATACTAACATAATATTCTTAAAAAAATTTTAAGGTGTAATATGACAAATATAAAATAATGATAAAATATCAAGGGTTCTTATAACCAAAATTATTTTGTCTGTATATACATGAGCAGGTGCGGATGAACATCAAAATTACTCTTCGTCACTGTGCATATTTTTTTATTCAGGTCATTATGAAGTTCCCAAGAATCTTTTCCAATTCGATTTATGTAAGTTACGTTAAGCTTGAACGATAATATTTAATAATTTGTATACAATATTTTGATGTTTATGATGTGATGTAGGGGAGGAGGGTAGTATTTTTTTAATTTTAATACCTATATAGATAGAAAATGACGTATGAGTTCTTTCAAAATGTATGTTGAAAAAATATGTAATTTACGCTTTCCAGAAAATCAAAATAGGTACTGTAATAAAAAATGTAAAAATATATTGAAATTGTTGAGTGAGGATCTTTTTGTAAGTACTAATTATGGAGAGTACATGCATGTATTTTACGAATAGTGTGATTGAATACAGTGTATGCTCATTATAATGAAAACAAATTTAACTCGATTAAAGTTAAAGTAACTTTGCCTGTATATACGATATATTAGATTATTATTATAATACTTACTTTTCGTCTAAGATTTGTGGAATATCCCAACATTTTTTTGGGGATTCTACAAAATCAGTCTCTATAAATATATGCGGTTGGAGTGTCAGACTTGATTTTCTAGTACCTTTACAGTTTTTGCAAGATGAATATTTTGGTGAAGTATAATTTCTCATATTTTCTTCCAAAGCATTCAAATTGTTTTTCAATTTCAAAATTATTGATGCAGAATTGCGAGTTTTTTCGTAATTACATTCATTGCAACTTATTACTTCAATTGCACTTGGAGCATCTTTTAAGTAGCCATATATAATTTTTGTAATATTGCATTCCCCATTTATTGTGTAAACTTTATTGTAAATTTCATTTTTATCAAAATGTAATCGCAACAATTCAACACGTTTTTTATACAGCGATTTTGTTGCACCGTATTTTGCCAAATCTCTTGAAAAGTTTAAAAGTTTGTTATTGGTTTGATCGATAAATATTTTATAATGATAATTATCATTGTAAGCCACAGCCATAGCGACCACCACTGAATCGAATGCACGAGTGTTACTTGTACTGCATACTTATCTTTGTATACAAACATGTAACTCTTGTGACAAATTTAAAAACAGTAGTTTTTACTTAATATTATTAATTCTACTAAACATTGATTTATTATTATTATAAATATTACCACATATCGTTTATAGATATAACAGTTTTTCAAAATAAAATATCAGAATTTCGTTTTGCAGTCTATTGTTCTCAAATAGTATTTATCTCGTCTATACGACATTTCGTTGTTTAATAAATGAGATCATTTTGTCATCAACTGTTGTTAAATATACGTAATTTTAAAAAATATAATATAAAAATGGACTTGCAATTACTTGCAAATTAAAAGCTATCGTTTGGTACCATTTTCGAAGTTCTAGGACAATCTGGGTGGGCTAACTTCACAACTTTGAAAGCTCATACGGGCCACACGGGTGACTTGCAAATTCCAAAAATG
Organism: Therioaphis trifolii; assembly: GCA_027580255.1. Classification (NCBI taxonomy): domain Eukaryota; kingdom Metazoa; phylum Arthropoda; class Insecta; order Hemiptera; family Aphididae; genus Therioaphis; species Therioaphis trifolii. Next base: position 1,500,584 of record CM050404.1, read on the forward strand.
GACTTGCAATTACTTGCAAATTAAAAGCTATCGTTTGGTACCATTTTCGAAGTTCTAGGACAACTTGGGTGGGCCACGTGAAGTTGGCCCACCTTTCAGTATTATTGTGTTTACGGGAAAACCATTTACTTGCAAATTCTAAAAATAAACTTGCAAATTCTTGCAAATTACTTGCAAATTAATGGCATTGTTTTGAAGTTAATTGGTTAACATGGGTGGGCCAACTTCACACACGTTACGCAATTCGCTACCGTGCGGTTGTCGATTCAGTTTCCTTTGATGTTTACCGACTTTTTGTCGATCGACAAGTCAAATCGACATGAAAGTCGAACGTAATTCGGTAGCAGATGTCGAATCAACGTGTCGATCGACTGGTGTCGATCCAGTGTAATACCGGTGGACTATCTATCTATTCTATAATCAATGGTACCTATTGTCTACTGTCTTGGAAGATTTTCTTTTGATGAAATCATTGGACGACCATGATTCTGTCGTTCAGTTTATCGTTAGATTAAATGGTTCACATACTGATATTTTATCACCCATGGGATATGGAGTTTATGGCCAATGAATCGTACACGTAGCAATATTTTATCATTTGTAACCTATCCAGTATCCGGGTGTACATGTGAATACGTCGCTGTCATACAAAATTTATGCATTCATAACTTTTTTTGTGATTTTTCTAATTGTCCTTAAACATTTATTATAGGTAAATCATCGTGTGTTACTAATAATGTTTCATTTTTTTTCCATTTCTAAAATCGTGTCCAAAGTTGTAAACGACGTAATTAAAACTATTAACGAAACAAACACTAAGAAAACTGAATCAATCCAGAAAGATACACTGGCCACCATTGCAGCCATGCTGATTTCGAACACCGGTTTGGCAATAATGGCATTATTATGTATATTCATAGGATCGTTCCGCTCAGAATCACTACGAGTTAAAAACAAAGTGAGTATCATTATAGAAAAATTTAAATTAAACCAATGTGATAAAAACCTTGTTTATTGTTACAGAAAAAAAATAAAATGATCCACTCTATCACTACTAAAAATGTCATTATCTTCTTGCTGGCTTACTGTGGATTTTTCGTAATACTTGACAATATTATCAAGGTAAAATGTTTAAATATTAATATAATTTGCAAAAAATTAATTTTAACTATTATGATATAAATTTACTATGATGACTGTTATAGTACATTTTTCTTTATCAAACCATTTAGGCATATTCTGTTTAAAAAAAAATACTAAGTATATATTAATTTTAAATTATGTACTTACAGAAATTTTCTATAGGACACTATATGGACTTATTTCAGATTTTACAACTCCATATAATTGGAGTGGCTGCTTTAAATAATCTTCTGAGGTAAGTAATTTAAATAATTATCTACTGAGATAATTTTAGCTTGATCAAATTCAAATCCTAAATACTTTAAACATCTTAAATGTTTTTATACATTTTTTTCCTCCATAGAAATTCATTCTTAGTCATGTTGCTAAATATTTTACCTAAAAACAAATACAAACTGCAAATTATAGAAGATACTTATAGAAAGCAATGTGATCGCATAAATGTTAGTTTTTCACTGCATGATGTGATTATTTTATCGTTATGTTTCACATTAGGAATATTTAATCTATACAGCAAGGTATTGTTCTTTTTAGTTTGTACGTATATTATTATTATAATAAGTATTAATATTTTTTTTAGCACTGGATTTCAAATAATATACTTGGATTTGCCATTTCTATAAAAGCAATAGAATTGTTTCAAATTAAAAACATTAAAATTGGATTTATCCTCTTGTGTGGTTTATTCGTGTATAATACATTTCAGTTATATTATACTGATGATATGAATATTGTATCTGCATCTTTTGATGCTCCCAACAAAAGTTAGTTTTCAATTCATTTTTATCTAGGTACATACTCGTAATTTATTTCAGTTATTAATGAAAAAGCATTTTTTATTATAGTTATGTTCCCGCAAGATCTGTTGGAAAATGGTATTTTAGCTTCAAAAAATGTATATTATTTGGGATTAGGCGACATTGTTTATCGAGGAATATTTATCGCTTATTTATTGAGATTTGATCAAAGGTATATAATTGAAATAATAAAATAAAAGTACATAATATTTATTAAAATTATTATTATATAAATATATATATTATTTCCGACGGCGTGTAAAAACAGATGAAACGTTTTGATTTTCCACCGGAAAACAATGATCGTGAATCACGCGCGCCACCGGCAAGTGTGCGCGTCGTGCGGCGGCCAAAAGTCTTTCGGATTCGGAACTTCACGGGTGTGTGATGCCGCCGGGCGGCGCGGAGTGACCTGACCGCGTGCGGCACGGATCATTGTGTAAGGCCGGATATCTCTGAGTTTGTCGTCAGCATTGTGTGCGTTGCGTGAGCGCGTGTGTGTGTGTGTGTGAAAATAATTCAATCAATATGTAAAGGTTGATCGCCGCGTGGAAAAAAAAATGCATAGGTATGTACAAAGAGAAAAAAAACCCAACAGACAGACGTGACCCGGTGACCGCCAACGAATACATACGTAGCAAAAAAAAAGGAAAAAACACCGAAACGCGCACCCGCACACACGCGTACGTGCATACATGCACACCTGTAGTGAACAGATATCACGTATATATTAATATTTCACATAAAACATAAATAACAACATCGTGATACTTCTACACATGCAATTAACCAACATCACGATTAATATTAGAAGATATAACAAGTCCATAAATACCAAATTCGTGATACTTCGACAAGGGGCCGTCGTACCCAAAAGTTATGATCTCTTGTCATTTAAATTCCTTGCCAAAAATAACTATCTCTCCGCATCTAGTGTTGACTCACCTATTTTCCTCATCCGGCTTCTCGATTAATGTATAAGAAAGGGTAAAATAGAGCCCGATGATTTGTATAAATACCGACTCTATTTTACTGTAAAATTAGATTAAGTCCGTTCCCTAAGCCTCGAACACTACCTGGTCGTAGCCCCGCGCGGTTACATCGTCGCCAGCTCTGGTGTTCACGAACCCACTTATTCTCGGGCAAGACCGTAACGTCTGTCCTCACATTTTCTTAGTAACATAATTATTATGAGTTACATTTTGTCTCTATATTTTAATAAACATATTTTCTAATTTCAAACATTGACTTTGTGACTCCTTAACTCAACCTGTCGAAGAACACGCTCAGAGCCGTCAGTATAATAAATAGGTATTGAGTATAGTGACTAGTCTCCTGGTTTACTACACACCCTACGTATACAAACATACTAACATACATTAAATGAGATAATAAATTATAAATAATCTGCTGAAATAATAATGGTGATTATTGATGAGTAAATAATATTTTAGGTTAATAAATAATTTTATGAGTAATAGTTGGTCTTAAGCAGTGTTAAGTTTCGGTAGTGTATTTAGTGATTTTTTTTTGAAATTTCAACCGTATAAAAAGACACTTGGCGTACTGTTTGATTATTATGATAAAAACCAATAGATGCTTTATGTATATTTAGCTATCAATCTGATAGCTAAATATACATAAAGCATAATACATATTTTATTTAAAAGGGTCAAATTTTTTTTTGATTGATTTTTATACGGCATTAAGCGTGTGTACGATCATTGTCGATAAATAGTATGATCGATGTCAATTAAAAATTCGTATCGTTATCGTTTTTGTAGTTACGATCTAAGAAGTAACTATACGATTTTGTATAAATCACCGTATTTTTATTCTTTACGTTCGGAGCTGTGTACTACACTCAACCAAAAACAACAATCCAAATGATAAAAATAAGGATTGATTTAAAAGAAATACCATTAATAATGACCCCATAATTATTTTATCATTTTGATAATATAACATTTATTAATTTTTAAATTAATAAATCACTAGTTGGATTTAATATATTATTAATATTATTTATTGTATTAATTAAACTAATTTATGAATAAAAATTATTACCTACATATAATATTTTCATTAATTCAATAAATAAATTATTGAATTCCATAAAACAGTTTTTCAAATCAATAATAGATTTATAATATTTTTATTGGTTCAATAAATGGGGCTCTTCTCGCCCCGCCGCGTTTCTCCTCCGCCCGTGATCCGTGCAGCACAACAGAGACTTCCATATTTTCCATAACCTCGACCACTCGAGAACGTCTACTGGATTTTTAAAATTTTTTTTTTAATTTTCCTATTCTCTTTACGCTGCACGCGCGAGGGGTTTAATGCCATAAAAATCTCTTTCCGCTTGTCTTCGTCGCGGGGTCGTAATCATTTTTATTATTATTATTTATTTTTTTATTTTATTGAAAAACGGCCCCCTCTCGCAGACGCAATAAAAAGCGGCCGACTACTGTTTGCCCCGGGAGCGGCGAACGCGTAGGTATAAGCACCGAGCGCAAATATCGCGAAGAAAATGTTTTTTTAATGTGTAGCGAAAAACTGTATCTCGGCCGGGTCTTATTCTTTTATCGTAACAGTTCAGTAAGCGCACACACATAAATAAAATAACATAATTAGTTGGCCTCGACGTTAAATAAATCTCATAACAAACTTCTTCAGACGCGCGGTCAGTTTCGAGACTATATATCAATTATCAGGGGTGGCCAAATTGCGGCTCGCGAGCCACATGCGACTCTCGTCATAGTCGTATGCGGCTCGCGGTCTTATTTACAAAAACCGAAATATTTTAATTTTTTTGTGTACATTTATAAAAAAAATAAAAAAATGTTTTTATTGTATAGATAAAGGCTAGAGTATACAGTTTAATAAAAAAAAAAAAATGAATATGAATATTAAATTAAAAAATTAAACATTAAGTTAAATTTGTTTGCGTGGTATTTTTTTTTTTTTTTGGTTCTACTTTTTTAGTAAGCTTCTTAAGATCTCGTTGAATTGATGTAAAAGCAGTTCCTATAGCAATTCTATGAGATGATCATCAGTCAAATTTGAACGATATATTTTGACTTGATTATTTTCATTGTTGAATAAAGTGATTCACACGAATACGTCGTTCCAAAAATTGATATCAATTTTACCGAACACTTTTTAAGAATTTGGTTCTTGATATAATCTTATCAATACATGTGGCTCGCGTACATAGTCATGTTGGCCACCCTTGCTATATATATGTTACGCCGAATTTGTGAAATTGCCGATTTCATGAAATTGGCAGACAAATTTCCGATTTCATGAAATAAGCAACGCCCTTGCCGAATTCATGAACTCGGCAATTTTAAGAGCATAAAACTGCCGATTGCGTGAAATCGGCAACCTCAAAAAATAAACTAGATAAATGAATTACGAAAAATAAAATAGAGTAAATAATGAAATTTAAAGAGGAAGATAAAATAGGCCGTACAACGACTCCTGAAGCACATTTTTTTTTTTTGATTTCTCTGCACACCTTTATTCACAAATCACAATGTAAGCTTTCACAACAGCCATTGGAATATTTGAGTAGTGCTCCATAATTTTTTTATGAGTTTTTGTTTCCCCTTTATGTCCGCTGGCCACATGCATATCACAAATGATATCTTTGAAATTCTCGAATATCGCCATTATGCCCTAATCGCGATCCGCCGTACGTACTCTTCGAACGCCAGCCCCCTCGATTAGTTCAAATTTATCACTAATATGACAATACCTCCTATTCTTCGTCGTGATATTGTCATCAGATAAAATGCTGATAGCTTCATTATTTCTTTCTGCTGTCCATTTATCAATTTTCCAGATGAGAGATTAAAATAAATATAGGTACTAAGGTCTAAGACACTAGACGTTCGACACACGACCGCACTTTAACACACTGGTTTAAAACACAAGAATCGAATTGACTGAACACTGATAATTTAAGATTGATCATAGAAATCGTTATTCATACTGTGATAAAAGGCCATTGTATAAGATAAAATTTCGTTTTTAGACGTCTTTTACAACACAAGGTATTTTTATTAGGTATTGTTGTATATCACTATAATACGGATCATATCATCTATAATATGTACTATGTAAGTTATTAAGATAATGGTGTAATAATGTCAATAAGTACTTGCAAGAGTCAGAAAATATTTTATTTACGTAAAATAAAACGTCTTTTTCTTTTAATTTTTAGACTGTATTTGTCATGCACGGATTATCAAATAATGTGTTACCGAATTCATGCATTCGGCAGAAAAAAGTATACCTAATTCATGAAATCGGCAGAATATTATTGCCGATTTCATGAATTAGGTATCCAAACTGCCGAGTTCATGAATTCGGCAAGGGCGTTGCTTATTTCATGAAATCGGCAACTTTTCTGCTGATTTCATGAAATCGGCAATTTCACGAATTCGGTGTAACATATATACACACACCCACACGCACGCAAGAGCCACTACATTACACTCCATAAAAGTGTATAACAAAGTGCACTTTTTTCGTTTTTTTCTTTTTTTTTCTACAAATACACAGTCGACGTACGAGAATGAATAATGAATACTCACATCAAACACATACAACCAACAGACTTGTGGAACAAATACTGTACATTGCAGTTTAACTCGACGTTCTTATCGTTTACGGATAAAAATAAGTTAATTCGTGTGTCTTTATGGAATACAAATGAAAAAATAAATATTTTAGGATTTTTATCCGCTTTACACAATCCACGTTAATGAATCGGACATAGATATTTCATAAAAATTGTGTGTGTCAGCAGTGGCGGCGTGAGCAGGGTTAATTTGACGCAGCTGCGTCACGAAAAAAGGGGTAAGTGGGTGGGCGTTTCGATGTTGAGTAAGATTAATAAGAATGTTTAGTTGATAGTTACTTATTAAAAATATTTTACGTTGATATAAAACTTTGATACGGCGGGTGGGTGGGTGCTCAAAAATTGTACTGCGTCATTGTATTAAAAAGTTCACGCCGCCACTGTGTGTCAGTATATGAATACGTATGAATGATTTTTATCGCAATCTGCATTGGATATTAATTTTCTTGACGACTAAAAACCATTTAAATTTAACTAAAACTTACTTAAACCTAATGGTTTTATGTTTTAGCTGATTCAAAAACTAAACAAATTGGAACGAATGATATCGTATTACATTATATAGCCATATGCCCATATAGCCCGGTATTTCCAATTTTGTAGATTATTACGATATAATTTAGATTATTAGATTAGAGTAGCATTTAGTATTTATTAAGGTTTTATTGACATGTAGCAGCTAATAGTAGAACTTGTATAATTTGTGTATTTTAGATCATTTTAACTCCCCCTTCTCTTTAATGAGTAGGGCAGTGGGAAAGAGTTGGATGGATTGTCAACTGCCCACCCTAAATCCTTGGTAAATACCTACTGCTAAGCATACTACATAGTTGGCCACATGGGTACAGAAATATGATCTTGACATAAATTCCAAATTAAGTATTCTATTTTTCTTACAGATTCGAAAATAATTAATTTTAATTAAGTTAATGTTACATTTTTTTATCCATTAATTTTTAAATTAACGAAGTTATATAAAAACATTAGTTAACTTTTAACTTAACTTAACTTACTTTTTCTTATATTAACTTAACTTAACGAGTTAAAAAAAATCGTTAACTTGCCCAGCTGTGCTGATATTCTCATATGATGTTATTGGCGTATGGTTTTAAATTATATAGTTATTATTATTTTATTTTGCATATGACATTATCGGATTATAAAAATAAAATAAAAATAAGGTACGATTACAATAGAATAGAATGATCAAGATATTAATAAACTATATACAATAATTACAATATATTATAAGATTATATTATAACAAACAAACTAAAACTATGACTTTTTAAGATTTTAGCTAATGGTATACAGGCAACATTGGTAACTTTTGATGTGCTAGCTTACAGTTTTAACTTCAGATTCTCCATCGATTTCACTGCATCCTTCTCTGATTTATGTAATTTCTCCTTAAAACACTAACAAAATGTTTTTGAAAAACAATTATCAACGAAGTGGCATATCGTTTGATGCATTCCACATTCACCGAGGGGTGATTCTACCTTTCCCCATTTGTGCATTAGGTAGTTACATTTCCCTTGTTCTGTTCTTGCTCTGTTTAGTGTTGTCCATAGCGCCCTTGGTAGATCAAAACCTGGTACTCTCAGTTCAGGGTTGTCTATCAGTGAAGCGTTCCGTACACCATAATTTTTCCATCGTGTTTTCCAGATTTCTACCATCGTATCTTTTGTTGGTTCCAAGTTCCATATCGGATGTCTTGATTTCTATCTTTTTGGAGGGTGCGCAGTGAAGTCGTCATGTAAAGGAATCTCAGGGTGTTTTATTATTTTTTGAATTAATCTTTCTGCGTGTTAACGATTCTAAGCAGAGCTTCAGAGTAGATTATAGTGTTCATATATTTAACCATTTGTAGTCTAATTGACAGTAGGTTTTTTTAATCAAAACCTTAAAATATTTTTATTCTAAACGTGGTAATTTTTTTTTTTACCAAAATATTAAATTTGTTTTTTTTTTATCTATATACCAAGTTTCATAATGATTGAATATACCGATTATTTTTTATACAATTTAAAAGTTGAAAATTTATGTAAAACCGTCGATTTAGTAAAAAATTGTATAGGAATATAGCTGAAAATTTATTAAAAAAATCCTGACATGATTTTTAAGAAACTTTGTTCACTTTCATTAGTTAAATATATGAGTATGGTCATAAAAATGTTACGAACTTTTTCTCACATATTAAAAACATTATACAAGATAAAATTAAAAAAACGAGGGACTTTCAAAGCTCTATTTTTAGCCCAACAATTTTCAATTTTGTTTTGAAGCTTTCAGTAATTATATGACAATAAGTCATCAGTATATAGTGACAATTTCAAGTTTTTAGCAATATTACTTTTGGAATTATGACTGAATATATAAAATCGATTTAGTGAAAGTGTCATTTATGGAAAATTTAACCATTTTTCCTCACTCCTGGAAATCTAAAGTTCAAATCCAAAGTTAAGCATACCAAAAAGTGTCACCATAAAAACACAAAAATAAATGAACATAAGTTCAAACTACATATATTTAACATACCTAAGTTTTTTTTTTATAGGTATGTGTAACAAAAATTGTTCTTTTGGAATTATCAACTTACTACACTAAACATCAATAAAAGTAGATGTATATTAATTTGAATATATTCTTCAGTGAAATTAAAAAAAAAGTGTACATCTGTGTACAACTCAATACTTAACTGTAATTTATTTTAATTTATGTCAACTTTTTAAGAGATTTATTGCTTTAGGTACGTTAAAAAATGAGAAAAATAATTTGAATGAAAGTTTATAGTAAAAAAAATGTGTAATTTTAATTAAAATGTTTATGTGTAGAGTTTGTGGTGTTTTTAAGATTTATATGAAATTGATGAGTTACAAGTAAATTGTATTATAAGATTGTGTGGTACCAATCAATATATTAGATTAAAGGTATATACAAATAATCAAAATTCAACAGTAAGTAAAAGTTACTAGTCTGCAAACAGTAAACTAACGCTATTTTAGTAATTAAATAATAGTAGGATTTTAAGAAGAGTAACTCAAGTGGTAAATAATTTAGTATTATTCTTCGATGTATAAAAATAATAAACATAAAATAATTTGTGGTTAACAGAATTTGTATTAATGTTTATTGATTAATTTAGTAGGACAAGTTAATACCAAATGTTTAATTTCTTAATGCATTTTTTTCATTAATTAATTATATATATATATATATATATATATATATATATATATATACACAATAATAATATTAATAATAATGAGATATTAAGAATAACATATTTAGGTTATCATAAACAAATTAAATATACATTAAATTAAAATAATTTGATACTCCATTAAGTGTTAAATATGCACATTAAAATCATCTTAAAAACTCTTTTGATTTTTAATATAAAATCTTAATTAATTTCATCAAAAATACTTTGAATATTTTAAATTCTAGAACTTGGAAATGTCTGGGTTGCTTTCCTATATAATTTAAAATTTTCCTTAGCAATAAATCAAAAATATTAATTTATTATTTTACAAAAGAATTAACTTAAAAATATATATTTTTTCTAATATTTACATTTAAAATAAATTAAATATAAGTCCACATTTTATTATATTAAAGACTCATAATAAACATAAAACTAAAAGTAATGCAGTTAGGAGAAATAAAAAAAAAAAAAATCCGTGAAACTTTATAGTTATATAACTTATAGACTTTATAGTGCATATAAATTAATACTATAGTTTTAATAATTAAAACCATCAATTTTGTTCTTTCAAGTCAAGGATAAAAATATTAATAAATTAGTAAATAACTTTTTTTAGTAATAGGTACATTACTTACAACAAATCATAACTAATTTTTTAGTTTATATATCAAAATCTCTTTATATTTAGATATTTATAAATATTGTAGTGTTTATTAGAAAAAGACTTTAAGATTTTATTATTATTATATGTATTCATAAGTCTGGTTAATGGTAAACTCAATAATAAACAACCCTAAGTTGTATACAAATTTATATTTTATTTAACAAAGATAATAAATTTTAAATGATTACATATCATAAGACAAAACTGATAAATTATTAAAACATTACAAACATTATATGATTAAAATTTCAACTGTTCAATTGTAGTCACAATCTCACAAAAAGGAGTATTATCTCAAAATTATACAAAAAAAAAATATATATATATATATATATATATATATTTCTTTTATACAATTAAATTCATAAAACATAATGAGCTTGATTTAAAAACTTTATTAACAGTAATTTTAAAATTTTATACAACTTAATATTAATATATTTAGCATATTTCATCTGCACACTCTGAATGTTTAAAAAACAACTTTCCAGATTATGAGCAGTTTGGTAAAATGTATGCTACATTTATGCTAGTCTTATGACTAAAATATTTTATTAACTGTAATTAAATTATGTTATTTAATTATTTATATATGTAATCATGTTACTTAAAATTTTAATTTTTAACATAAATATATTAATAATAATAATAGTAATGATAATGCAAAATCTTAACTCTATTATTTAATTAAACACAAAACTAATACACAGTTTTAACATTAGTCGATTAGATTAAAAAGTAAATACAGATTTAATTCATGAACTTACACTAGACAGCCATTCCAAGGGTTATATACAGTTAAACAAAGAATAATAATAATAAGGGTAGATTTAGGTTTAGTTATAATATTAATAGTTGAATCACGATTCACGACGTAGAGCTGCATGTTGATCGTGGCGAACACATTTGTGTTAATAATAATTTTAATTTTTAACATAAATATATTAATAATAATAGTAGTAATGATAATACAAAAATCTTAACTCTATTATTTAATTAAACACAAAGTATCTAATACTAAAATTTCGGTAAAATGTTTTTTTTGGAGACACATTACTTGGAAAACACAAAACTAATACACAGTTTTAACATTAGTCGATTAGATTAAAAAGTAAATACAGATTTAATTCATGAACTTACACTAGACAGCCATTCCAAGGGTTATAATATACAGTTAAACAAAGAATAATAATAATAAGGGTAGATTTAGGTTTAGTTATAATAGTAATAGTTGAATCACGATTCACGGCGTAGAGCTGCATGTTGATCGTGGCGAACCCATTTGTTGTAGAACTACATCAAGCCATTGTAATGGCCCATTTAAACGGAGCTCTATCCAGCAAGGAGTTGAAGTGACTGTTTGTCGCCTATTAAAATATATTAATTTTATTTATGTATTTAAAACATACTTAAGTGTTTATATTTTTTCATAATAATATAAATCATTATTTACCTGTATGCAGCACCCCATCCTTTAACGAAAGACATACGTATAGTGCACATATGAGTTAGTTGATATACAGCTTCAAAGCCTTGATTAACAGATTGTGATAAAAGAGAGGCAAATTCTTGGTTGTTAAAAATTTTCAAATTGCATCCTAAATTACCAATATAATAAAATTTATTAATTTTATATTAATATTATATTTTATATGGAACACCATTGTTTAAGCTGTGTCTCTTATAATTATTATAATTTATTATTATTTATATATGTGTGCCTGTATGTATATGTATACAGTATATATCTCGTATTGGGTATACTTATTATCAGGGCTCGGAAGTTGTGGCATTAAAAATGTTAATTTTTAGCTCCTTAATATGCACTTGTAAATGGCACGAAAAAACAAAAAATATGCATTTATATTGAAAAAAAAAATTATAAATTTACTATTAAAAAAATTAAATGTTATTAATAATTACATTTACCGATTACTAATTTAATAAATAAACTCTTTTATAAAATGCCACGAATTGTTAATACATCGGATCGTCGATGAGTTTGTAGAACGGTGAAAAATGAAATATTTTCGCTTTATTTCCAATAATTTAAATATTAAAAAAAAAATAACCAAGTAAAATTTTCAACAAAATGTGATTTTTTCCTATATTATGTAAGATATACCCAAAAATAGCACTAAAAACCCTAAAATAGCAAAATAGCAATAAAAACCGTAAATATGCAAAAAATGGCAAAAAAAAATTGTGCATGACATCAGATGAGTGTGAAACATGTTTATATCTTACTTAGGGTGTTCTAAAACGAACCAAAAAAAATATGCATTTGCCACAACTTCCGAGCCCTGCTTATTATCTATATTGTTATTTTTATTTTTATTATTATAATTTATTATTTAATCGCACGAAATACTGATTAGCGAAATACTGAATTTCTAATTAGCATGTTATTTTAATATTATTTGTATCATTATCGGCGATTGTGCTTTTACGGTTTTACCAAAGTTTGTCACAAAACACGAGACCGCCGAAATCCAACCGCCGCGCGCCGATAAAACGGGTATAAAAGGCCACACGACACATCACTGAACAACAGTCTTTCACCTGACGTGTAGCAAGACCCACCCGGGCAGACTTGCGCATTGAAGGTGAACAGACATCCCTCCTAAACATATCGGACGGTACTGGTATCGGTCAATAGTGCAATAGTCAGAGTATTCCCGCATTGTACTGATTGATACCTCTGGCACAGTCAATGGGGGCAATTAGTGGTTGATTTGGGAGGGGGGACGGAGTCCCCCTTCTTTTTAAATTTTTTTTTAGCGTACCCCTTCTATTTATTTGAAACGGGACGCTGGGAACGCAACATTTACTATAGAGAATTTGTAAATCAGTTTTTCTGATGCAAAATATACCTATTAGGATATAACCTATAGCCATAATATTTGTACATTTAAATCGAAAATGAAAAAAAAAATTGATTGTTAAATAATTGCTAATAAATTGTATTATGTCCACTTAAATATAAGCATAAATCTGTGATTGTGCCATAGATACATTTTAGGAATTAAATTTGTATAAATCGTAAATCATAATATAAATGACGACATACGTAATATAATAGATGATGTGATAACTCGTCTTATCTCCGATTACCAAAGTATATTTATTAATACCATGGTTCGTGGGCTTGTGAAAATAACGTTCATAGATAATAGATAATACTATAATAGAAGATAATAGAATTTCATCTATTATCTATGACGTCGTTGATTGACGGTCGTTGAAAAAATGTTGAAGATAAATCATATGAACATTTATACATTTATGGACATTATTTAATATGTAGTATTATGTAGAATTATTGATTGATTGTATATAATTTAATGTCTTAATAACGAACAAACAAGTGTGTTTTTCTTTTAATATATGTTTGTATAATATATTTATTTTTTTGGGATTATGGGTGGATGAAGGGGGGGGGGAGGTTTTTCCCCCCACGGTAATGTGACGGTTAATTTTGTGTGGAACGCTTGTTCATCAAACATCTGCTGAGTCCCCCTTCTATTTTTTTTCCAAATCAAGCACTGGGGGCAATAGTCGGAGTATTCTGGCATTGCACATTTGCACCGACTGCCATATCGTTCGGTAGGTTTCCAGTTTCCCGTCGTGCGGTACGTTTCCCCGTCGTGCGGATTATGTCATACGAGTGATTTTTAATTAATTATTAAAATTAGTTATGTTCTTTTTTTTTTTGAAATATAAAGTCATTTTTCCGTTAAATTCACCAAGTTTTTTTGTATTATTGTTTTCCCTTTGAACCTTCAACAACCATTATAATTAATTAATTGTTTTTATTTTAAGTTTTACAGTGGACTGAAATGTTGGTTACATCAATAAACATAGTAAAATTAATACATATATTTTTTAATATATTCAAATATTATAATCACAGTATATTAAATTAAATTTAAATATACTATGATTATAATTAATGAAACATCAAAAGTTACAAAAGCCTTAAAAATAAAATTGTATTCAAAAAATATTTTTCTTTTACCGTAGTATTATCCAAGAACAGGTTAATTAAAATGAAGTAAAGGAGTATTCCGAACAATAAAAAACAATAAGGGGCGGATGACCTGAATTATCAGAGAAAACAAGGTGACTGATAAATAAATTTAATTTGAACAATTTAAATAATATATTAATTTCAGCAACAGTGTAGACTATTTTTTCAGGATACATATCACAATTTAAAACCATTAATTGTATAGATGATAGTTCAAACCATTGAAAAAAGCACCCAGAACAAAGTATGTAATAGAGAGTAAGTTATAGTTTATAGACACAAGAATCTAAAATATTATTTGATGAAAGATTACTGTTTCTTGTGTTGGATATGTTTTGTCGTATACACCGATCACTCTCAACTTATACAACTCGTACACATAAATAATTAAGTTAAAACTTAAGATTTCACGCTGGTGGCCAGTGGTGATCGAGTCACACGACCACCACACACTGACCCTTTTATTCTCTTCTCCTTTTACTTTTATATAATTTGTCTTAACCTAATTACACATACTATTATTGCTTACGTACTACTTGACAATAGTTGTCTTATATTCTAAATGTTATATTAATTTGTTTCCTATTGTAAAATGCTTATACAGTTTTGTTGTGTGTTATGTTTCCTATGTGCTAGATATTATGTTTATAGTATTTCTTAATGTTACGTTGTGGAATTAGTATAAATGTTTTATGTACAATATTGCCTTATACTACAGTTTTTACTTAAAATTAACATAAATTTTAATAATTAACAACAAAATGCTTGAAAATATTTGTAAACTACTAAAAATTTACATTCTCACGGTAAATGTATTTAAAATTATCTTTACACCTAAAGTATTCTTGAAAAATAAATTTAAGAAATCATTCCACTTTGGTTAATAAAGCAGAATTTTTCACTATACATTTTCAACTATAGTCTAGATTTTAACAACTTAAGATACTAATTATAATCAGCAATCAATGTAAAATTTACATTATAAAAATTTCATTATTTATGATAGTTATTATTATAAAAAATAAACATTATATATTATGTAATACAGTTATCATCATTGTTTGTTAATAATAATAATAATAATGGCAAATAAATTTAAAATGATTAAGACTGGCAATATTTTCAAAGTTAGAATAAAAACAAAATTTGAAAACAATATAAATATTGATGTATTGATGTTGAAAACTTTGAACCAAAATAGATAATTAACAATTTAACATTAGAACATAATAAATTACAAGAATAAATATTTGAATTTCATTACTATCATTTTTATGGTATTTATCTAATGTTTGAAATAATAACTATTTATAAAATTGCCTCGTAAAATAATTTATTGAATTATTAAAAAATATATAATTTTAATGCCAAAATTGGAGGGCAAAAATTATTATTTCTTATCTAGCTAAAATATAATTTTAAATTCTTTAAACAATTTAAACATATTATGAACATACCTGGAGGAATTTGACAAACAGTTGTTGGATGCCACCCATATCTTTGGTTGCAATTAGGGGACTGTACAAATATACTGGAGTTACTTAGACACTCAGCAAATACTTCCCCACCAATATAATAAAGCCGCACACCTTTGCCAATGTAACGTCGAATCTGTTCAACGACAGATGTTCTGTTTACATTGGACAGTAGTCCTAGGCAAAAACGTTCCGAATTACTAGGATCTGAAATGAATCATTTGATAATATAGTGTTAATAGGTTACAGAACAGTAGAACAAAAACGTTAGTACAGTACCAGTGAATCCATCAACTGATATTGATGGTTGTGAAGCATGGAAAGTTTCTCCAACTCTTGTATTCAGTTCATAATAATTAATGGAACACCAGAATACAGGTTCACAATAGAGAACTGGTTGAGTATCCAGAACACCCATCACAGTAGGATTTGGAATCATGCCTTTAACACAACGCAAAGAATAATGAAGATAAAAGACAAATAAGAAAAATGTTGGAAACTTACTATGCGATTCATTATTATTACCGTCTGCAGACATGTAACCTGGAGGTGTAGTTGGCGAGTCCATTATTTTGGACAATTTTCTATACGAAAATTCTAGTGCTTCTAGAGATTTTATAACACAGTATTAGCGATGAGATTAAGTATAAAAACTAAGTTGATTGATCCTCGCATACAAGTAGATAAGAATCAGACAAGGGTACCTAGTACCTACCCGAGAAAAAATATGATTGTGGCGAGAGAAAACGCCAAAACCGCAGTCAGTCAAATTTTGCCGGGTGGCGGGCCCCCAGCGTTTACTTAACACTTAACAGTTAACACTGATATGGTGCACAATCGAAAATGCTTGGACGAGACGCGCTTAGGAGAAGACGTTCACGAATCAAGATCGCATCTCTAATCAACAATCACCTCTGTCACGATTTATACCGAAACGTGGTTGACGGACATACGAGCGACAATCTAATGCGATGCGGAAATGTGAAGAGTGAAGACCGGACGATTATATGGTCTAAGGTTTTAATTTAACTTTTTTGCGCTTCTCCGAGTGTCATCAATCATCACGCATTCATGCACTGCAGTCTGCACACCGCACACAGTGCCGAATCTAATCTCTTTTTTATGGGTATTACGTATACAAGCTATATGGGTGCATGATATGCGAAGTTTCGACTAAAGACCAACGTTGAACGCGTAGAAATATCTTCGTGAAACGCAGGGAAAAAAGGTTATGAACATGGCGGCCGGCACGCCGACCATTAGCATTCCTTTGCAGCGTTTCTAGATTGCGCCGAATTATTACCCTGCGACTGTCGTAGTAATAAAATACGGGTTCTGGACCCTAAAATAAAAATTACAGGGAAAAAATATTGCTCCAAGCGGCGATCTCTACATATTTTTACCGTGTAAAAAAAAATCTAAAAGAGAACATTTGTTGCGATAAATATTTTTATTTGTGGATATAACATTTTATTACGTGATTTCCCGGGGAAACAGCAAAAAATTTGGCTTCTTTTTCAAAAATAAATTTGGCTTCTTTTAAAATACCTATTAAAATTCTCATTTTTGTCAAAAGTAGCTAAATTTTATAATTTCCATGGTTAAAAAATTCGAAAAAATAGATTTACATTTTTTTTATTATTAGTAATAATCGAACGCCTACATTTTTAAATTTAAAAAATGGGAATAATTATTTTCATATAACTATCCTATATTTTATTGAATTTATCAAATGATAATGAAAATGTTTTTAATTTAAGATTTGTTCTCCAATTAATCATGAATTAAATTTCATAAATGCATACCAAAATTATAATACTAAACATTTTTTTTTTTTAAAAAAAAAAAAAAAAAAAAAAAACATTGCAACTATTAAATATGTTCTTCACGAAGCTTAAATTAAGAAAATTATAAATCTTAATTTCAAATTAATAATAAAGTTAGGATTTAAAAAATAAATATGCATTCAGTAAAATTTTAAGTCATTAGATTCTACAGAACATTTCATATTTTTAAAATTTATAGATTTGTTCTCTAAAGAAAACACCGATATGTTATTCCACGACATGATAGCCACCAATTGCACGGATTCGAATCGTTAGAATGCGTTACAAACCGTAATAGTAGCACACGTTTTAACGTGGAACTCAAAGTGTCACTGGAACTTTGCCATTTGCGTACTAGGTCGGTGTACAAACTAACTATTATTACTTCTATCGAACGTGTTCACAATTGTATAGTAAATTTTACGAAAATATCGGTGTTTTTATTTTAAGAAAATATAAAAAACTATAGAACTTCATTTTTAGTATGAATTCACGATTTTTTATAAATTTAGAATTCATTATATTGTAACACTGATTAGTTTTAGTTTTTTCACATTATTATTAATTTTTTTACAAGAGTGTTAGTTTATTGGAAACTATTAGATTGATCAGTCATTCTTATAAATATAAGTACTTTTTTTCTTCATAAAATCAAAATATATTGTATTATTTATAATGAATCAATTACATTATGAAAATAGTTATTTCGAATTATTAGAGCTGGTCAAGAACTAACCAAAACCACAATTTTCAGCATATGGAACGTTTTCAAAACGATCACATTCACTACACGAATTTTCAGCTCCAACATTAGATAAAATGCAATTAGCTGACGCAGGATTTTTTAAAAAAAAAAAAGGGATTGTGTTCAGTGTTGGACTTGTGGAGTAATTCTCGGTAATTGGGTAAGAGGTGATTGTCCGTTTAGAGAACATGCTAAATATTCAAAAAAATGTTCCTTTATATTATTAAGTAAAGGTAGTCAATTTGTAAATCATGTTAATAATAGTTTCATGTACAAAGATTTAAATTCATTCTCTGCATATGATGTAATTGATGGATAAAATTGTATGATATACTTATATGTTAAATATAATATAAAAAAAACGTATTTTATATTTTCATTACCTTACTACTTATAATTTATATATTATTATTTCACCTTTATCCATTCAAATAATAAAAAAGTTTAAACACTTAAAAAAATATAATTTTCAATTATTGTTTCAATGATAAAATGTTTAAATGTTTATAATATAATTAACAATTTCCGTGAACATGTGTCTCAATGGTTAAGGCGTGTAATTTACAACATACTTTAATAAGTATAAATAATATAATTTAGAGTAGGGATAAATAATCAATTACAGGTACTACATTCATTGGCATGGAATAAAGTAAGTAATAATAGTAAGTAAGTAATAAAAGTAAGTATATAATAAATTTAAAATCTAAAATAATTTACTATACGCCTTAATTAATGAGACATATGTTCATATGTTTTTTTTTTCTTTTTTATCAATTTTTTTATCATTGTTAAATGTATAAACATAGATAAATCTTTATTTTGTACACATATGACAATTATTATGTTTAAAGGTTACTTTTATAAAGTAATTATTCTTGATTTTTTAATGTGTGATAATTATTTAGTATGTTTGATACAGCCAACAAATAATTACATGTGTTCGCAAAACATTGTTTATTTTTATTTTTTATTTTTTTAGTAATGCCTTATTCTTTAGTTAATTATATTAGCATAGATTTTAAGTTTTTAAATGTGAAAAAAATAATATTATTTAAATATATTTTAGAAAAAAATAAATAAATCTTAGAAAATCATCAAGGATTTCAAACCACCAAGATATTTTCACAACGAATTTGCCTATTAATATTAAAAACAGACTATAATATTTTCAGTAATGGCTTCTACAACAGTATGTAAATCAGTTTTCAGTATTCAACCTTTCAATAATAAAAAAAATATATCAATCGGATTTTCAGTTGATTATAAAATTGAAATTGTTGTTTTGCTTGTATGTGAGTTAACCAAACAAACTTTAAAACTAAATCAAGAAAAATGGAACTACTTAATGTCTGAAACTAATTTTATTTTGTTACTCAGTAAACTTTTTACTAATTCTAAACGAATAATTTTAACTGTAAACGTGTTTTATTCAACTAATGCAAATAATGACTCTGTTACATTACAAGTTGATAACAACCGTATAACTTTATCTCGTAACAATTTATTACGTATAAAACAGCTACAATCTTGCATTGATGCTTGTATTTTTACGAAACAAAATCAATTATGTATCAAACTTGTTTTGATTTTATCATTTCATTGGTTAAACAAGATATTGAAAATTTACCAAATTCATGTCAGAGGAGAGAATTTACAAGTTCGTATGTTCAAAATTATGAATTCAATTAAAGTTATTTACGCTATGAGGATAAATATTTTATTTTAGAACTACAACAATTTCATCATGAAAAGATATCAGATATGATATTAGAAGACATAAATACGAATAACGTTTCTAAACCATCTTCTCCTGATTAAACTATATGATGAATATAATAATAAAATGTTTTATTTAAAGTTAATAAATTATAATACTAATAAATTAATATTTATACATAAGCTAGAATACGTTAATAAAAATGGAAGGCTATTATCATTATTTGAAACACATAATTTAATTTGTAGAAATAATCATAATATATCATGTTCTCATGAACCTATAAGCGATGTAAAATTCACTAAATGTATTGTCGATTTCATTATATCTATAGACCAAAATATTATAAAAATGTTTTATGTATAATTGATACATAAAATATGTGAAAATATATATATTTTTTAAAATTCGATAAAATGTTTTCACTATATACATTATATATATTATATATATATGTTACGGGCAATATGTACAATTTGGTCATTATAGAAAATGCCAGTCGTATATTGGGCAATATAGACAATGATATATTATAATATAATGTTTTATTAGATTTTATTATTTTATTATTCAGTAATTTAATTAATTCATAAATAATTAGAGTAAAATATATATGTATAGGTATAAGGTCTTATCGATTATGGTATTACGATAATAAAAATGAAAGTAAAACATATTAGAAAATATAAAGGAATTTAATCATTAAAGTATAATCAAAAACATCTGTAACCGTTAAAATCCCAGTATCGATAAGTATTTATAAAAACATTATTGAAGTTATTCTTTCGGGTGTTATAAATTATAAACCCGATAAAATTATATAAAAGTATCATTACTAGGGAACGGATTTTAATTTAAATAAATATTTTTATGTAGTAATAGCATTGGAAAGTTTTCGATATATGTAAACGTTTCATTTAATTTCAAACAACCTGGTGCTAATTTTATTTTAAATATTTTTAAATATTTTAGAATAATTACATTTTTTTTACAAATAAATACATAAATTATGTAATATTGTAGAAATTTCGTGTATATTTTAATTATTTTAGACAATTTCCTTTTTTATTTTAGTATTTTACGATACGATTAGGTCTCTGTACTGTACACATTTGACATCTAACGAAAACGATTCGATATCTTAGAGCAAGTCATCTAAGTAGCAGGTAGTAATTTCAGTATACGATATACTATTAAATAAAACTCCAAATAACAATTATTCAGAAATTGAATACACTCCAAAAGAAATAATTGTATGAAATATACACCTGTCACGTCCGTTGATGTGGAGAGGTCATTCAGCTGTTACAAAGCAATGTTAAGACCGAACCCCCACCACTTTACATTTGAAAATTTCAAGTTTTACGTTGCATCTAACTGTTTCCCACATGAAGGTTATGATGATTCAGAATAAATTTTTAATTTTTTTATATTTTTTTATTAATTATGTAATGATTCTATCTTTTTTTCAATTTAAATATTTAAATATTATACATTTATAAATAAATATTTATTAAGTAATAAACAAATATATATTTAAATATTTTTGATTTTATACTAAATTAAAATCCGTTCCCTAATCATTACAGTAGGTAATATACAATAAGTATCTAATTATTTATGAATTAATTAAATTACTGTATAGTAAAATAATAAAATCTAATAAAACATTATATTACAAGATATCATTGTCTATATTGCCCAATATACGACGGGCATTTTCTATAGTGCCCGGGAATTTTCTATAATGCCCAGGCATTGTACATAATGCCCAAATTGTACATATTGCCCGTAACATATATATATATATATATATTATATTCGTAATTTTTTCCTTTAATTATAAATATGTGGAACAACCTCAGGAACAGAAAAATGATGAAGAGTTGTGTTCCAAGTTTGAACTAATGCATTTGACAGACCATACAAGGTTATTAGATACATAATATATTTCATTATATTATGTAATGTTAATTTCATTGAAAATTGATATTGCTGTTTTAAATTCTTATTCTCGGTATCCTAGGATTAAGAAATACCATAATAAAATAATCCATTTTATTTATTATAAAATTAATTCCATTTGTTTATTTATTTTATATTTTTAATTTTTAATTTTTAATTTTTAATTTACAGAACCTGCAATCAGGGCCGGCGTTAGTGGAGGGCAAAACGGGGCATTTGTCCAGGGCCTCGCGCTCTCAAGGGCCTCGCGTTTTAAAAAATTACATTGAAAAATATTTTGTACAGAGATCTTGTAATAAAGCAAAACAACAATATAATATTATTTTAAATAATAATTATTTCCTAACATAGTAATTTCACTCAGAATTTTGTTAACTACCTATACCAATAACCTCAGCGCCAGCAGCAAGGAGTTTCTCAAAGCTCAAAATTATCAAAAATTACCTCAGAAACACAATATCTCAGAAACGATTGACTGAATTGGTCACGATTGCAGTAGAAAACGAAA
The DNA here is from genome assembly GCA_027580255.1 of Therioaphis trifolii. Taxonomy (NCBI): domain Eukaryota; kingdom Metazoa; phylum Arthropoda; class Insecta; order Hemiptera; family Aphididae; genus Therioaphis; species Therioaphis trifolii. Next base: position 1,523,316 of record CM050404.1, read on the forward strand.
CAGCAGATACATTGGATTTTAAAAAAGTAATAGAATTGTTTGCGTCCAAAAGTCAAGGAAAAAATTTTAAATATTTAATATTAATTTTTTTTATTATTATATTAAAATATATAATAGATAATATCTAAAGAATAATAACCACATTTCTAAATTTATAGTTATTCAATAACTTTTGATAAAATTACAGAAACTATGTATAGGTACCTTAATATATTTTTTGTAAGTTGTTCGTAAGTTGGCAAGTGTAATACGTTTAAAATTAATTATTAAACAGTTGAAAATTGATATTCACTATTTCACTAATGTATTTTTTATTTACAATGAAAATCATAGGTGTAACTAGGATCAAAATTTTGGAAGAGCTTGACTCTTTAATATATTAAATTTAATTAAAAAAATTGTTTTATTTGGGACATACATTTTTAATAATTTTTACCTTTAGTTACGCATAGGCGTAAGCCTATATGGATATAAACCTTAGATAACTATATAGTTATTGCATTATTGGTTAAATAAATGAAATGTGTTTTGCCCAGGGCCTCGCAAAAGGTAGCGCCGGCCCTGCCTGCAATTATACTAATTTTAGTTTATTTTGTTTACAGTTTTACAATTATCAATTATCAATTATTAATTATCAAAATATGAAAAGAATTACCAAGTCCACTCGATTAGCAGTATTTGACGATGATCTAGTTGAAATAGAACGATTTAAAAAAATATCGAAAACTTTTTATTTGAAAAATAAAAACAATTTTTTAGATTATACACAATTTTTAAATTATAGTTTAAAATTTTTAATATGTAAATTAAAAGAATTAACTTTAAAAACAGCTCTTAAAATTAATATTTATGTTGATAGAGTGTACGAAAATTTTTTAACTATGGAAAAAAAAGACTTTGCTTTTAAAACTAATAATGAACTTATACAAAATAATTCAGGTTTTTCTAAAATTTTAAAAAAAATGTATATATATGAAAATTTGATTCTTCTTCTTATATTAGAAGAAGAATCAAATTTTCAAACAAAAGGCAGTGGATGGACTTTAAAAAGTATTGATGGATTACAACTAAGAGTCAACCGCGTGAACCCTCTTAAGGCTTCTTCTTATATAGATTTACCAATAAAAATATAAAATAAAAAAGCTGTAATAAATGTAAAAAATAAAGACGAAAAATGTTTTAAATATTCAATACTAACAAAGTTTGATAATCGATTACATAAAGAAAGATTCAGTATTAAGTATTTTAATTCTTTAGAAAAACGTAGTGGTTTAAATTTTAATTGCATTGATTTTCCTACACCTACTAAACAAATTAAGACATTTGAACGGATAAATAATGTTTCAGTTAACGTGTTTGGATTAGATAAAAAAGGTGATATATACGCATTACATTTAAATAATATTGAAAAAGTTAATAATTTTGACTTGCTTTTGTTTGATAATAATTGATAATATCATAGTATTATAATAATAATTGATGGTATAATATCTCACTATTGCTATATCAATAATTTTTCTAGATTAATAAGTAGTCAACATAACAAATGTAAAAGAAAAATGATTATCTGTAAAAGATGTTTCACCGTTTTTAATAATAAACCGTGTAAAAATAAACTTTGGGGTGTATCAGGATTAAAAAAACATAAAACCATTTGTGATCAGAATAAATTAGGGAAACCTGTGATATTTAAAAAGGGTGATGATGAATTTATTCGTTTTAAAAATTATAAAAGAACGCGAAAAATTCCTATACCTAGTTATCTTCGCTGATTTTGAATGTTTATTAAAGCATTTGGATAAACAACTTAAAAAAATTTATAATACTCATTTACACGTTCCTATGAGTTATGCTTTTTACGTAATCTTACTGATGTAACAGCATACTGCTTGTTAATTCATGATCGTATAATAGAATATGTACGATTTACTAGAGAAGTCAGAAAACTTGTTTAAAATTAATATAATTGTATATCTTAATATTGTAGTTGAATTATTATAAATAAAATGTAAAAATTTAAAAAATTGCTTTAATAATTATCACAAAAAATAAAATGTTATTTCCACAAATAAAAATATTTATCGCAACAAATGTTCTCTTTTAGATTTTTTTTTACACGGTAAAAATATGTAGAAATCGCCGCTTGGAGCAGGCACGTAGCTAAGGGGTGACCTGGGGTGGCCTGGCCACCCAACATATTTACAGGCCACCCCACTATATTGTTGAAATACTCAAGGCATAAATAATTGTATAAAATTACAAAAGGTGAATTTAGCAATGATGAGCATTGAAAAAAAATTGACGAAATCATTGGACTTGGATGAAGTTATAGATAAATTTGCAGTCAAATTTTGAGTTTGTATTAGTTCTAAGATAAATTGTATGTATATATATATATATATATATATATATATATATATTTATATTTATATATTATAATTTATAATGGTTAAATTTATTTCGTATACATTTTTAGTCTTACCTTTTGTTCCTATAATGTATTAGAAGACTTCGGAATTAAATCTCAAAAAATAATGTATTATATATTTACTAATTCTCATATTATTTTTAGGGTATGTGATAGGGGGCGGGGTAGTAAATGTTGACCACAAGAAAAATATTAGCCACTCAAGAAAAATGTTGGCAAAAATAAGGCCACCCCAATTGTATAATCCTAGCTACGTGCTTGGCTTGGAGCAATATTTTTTCCCTGTAATTTTTATTTTAGGGTCCAGAACCCGTATTTTATTACTACTGACTGTCATCGGCTTCATCAATTGATTAATATAACGACGGCGATGACCCGCACCCAAGCTACATCATTATACTTGTACGTATAATCGTTCGACGTATATATTATATACGCCAAACGATTGAGCCACGCACTACCATTCAACGTATACATACGTACGTGTTACATGCGAAAATGTGTAAACGTGTTGGCCAAAAAAGAATATTTTATAAGAAAAACGTCCACCGAAAGGTATTATAAATGATTCGACGGAAAATCAACAGGGGTACTGCACATATATATTGTGCAATTCCGACATGCGACCCATTGTGCAGCCACGTTGTTCAAAAGCGGCGACATAGGTCGTCGGGGTAGAGTGTGTGATTTATGGCGGGGAACGACAGGCATGGTCAAACTGGTTGACGACAAAGGAACGTAGGGATATATAATATATAACGTGATATTAATTGACGTCTTATGCGATGGCGGTGTTTGTCCAAATTCTTACGCACACCTTTTTATCAATCAAACCATATGCTTCGACGACGGTCAGCCAATTTTTAATATTAAAAGCGAAAATTTGCACGGGCCGACCGGGCGAGCTGCGTCGTATTTTATCTTCTATCACCTCCGGGATAAAAGCATGGTCCTATAGGTTATTTAGCTCGAACGACATTTTAAACGGAGCCTTGTGTGACAAACCTCTCGACATATGTCAAACAGTCTAACCGAAAAAGAATCATAATGATATGTAAGTGATATGATTATCACTGCAGACCGACGACTATAACGAATCTCGTGCGTGTTCGCGGAGGCTCGATATTTATGGCGTCCCCGCCAAAACACGTACGTTTGTACTTATTTAAAACGTAGGTATACGCAACAATATAAATGGAATTAAAGAACCGCAAATTTTGCATGACCCTCGGGTTAAATCCGAATTGATGACGATGCACGCAAGATGAAAAAAATTGAAAAACTGATTTCTCACGAAGGTACGAGTTGACTATTATCATTTTCCCATCACGATCGAATCGTTTTTTTTTTCGATAAACATTTACGTTCAAAATAAACTCGGATGTTTGTTATATATTAAAGAGAAACCTCTAAATACTGGACACTCTCGGTCATAGAAATGTTGTCCGTTATTCAGAGGTGTTACTTATTCAGTGATAAAAGAAGTGTATTTTCTATATAAATTAATAACTTACATGTATATTATTTAATACAATTTTGTCATAATGGTATAATATATTTGTATGATTTTTACGAACAATTATTTATAATTAGTAATTATATTTAATTATATGAATAGATATATTTATTTTTTTTAATTAATGAAAAGGCAAAACTTATACATATGATTATAATCAATCATATTCTAATTCGACTGTGCTGAAGAACAATAATCGAAGTTACTTTTGTTCTTCGATAGAAGAAATAATAACGTGTAACAGTATTATAAAATATAAATTATTAGTGTAAACGTATAATTTTAACCGACACCTCTGAATAGCGGACGTTTTTATGGCGACGGGGACATTGTCACCTCTTTTATTTTTCCCTCTAAATAGCGGAAATCTCTAAATAACAGGCAATATTTCGGTGACCAAGAGGGTCCGGTGTTCAGAGGTTTCGTTTCACTATATATTAAAATTGCGATACAATTATATATTTAATCGTTTTTCCTTCATTAAATATTCCTATTGATTACCTGAAATCGAAGACTTTTGCTTCCAACTGGGAGAATATCTTCTTTAGCGTTTCCTTTTGCCGAAAATCGATTGTTGTTCTGTTCACACGACAATACCGTTCGACTCTCAGATACTGTGATGAAATACTGATTGCTCCAAGTTTGACGAACGTTCGTCATCGTCATTTTAATAAAATGGTTTTTCTTTTCGCTATTATTATTTATATCTTTAAGTGTCATACTCATTTTACGATAACTGTCTACCTACCTTTACGAACGATCGAACACACAGAAACACAGCCAGAATTCCTGTGCGGACATCTCACGCTTATCTGTAGTATCACCGCAATCACATAAAAACGATATACTTGATAATTTAATAAAGTAATAATGTGCAATCAAGCCACCAAACGCGATTATTTTTACTGTCCACGATTAAGATAAAATTAAGTATAAAACTTGACTGTTCGGTACGTAATGCACGTTTTTGTAGTTGGAAATTCTTTATTTCATAATTATTTATTGTTTGCTCGAGTGAACGAGAAATCAGTAATATTACACAATTCTATTACTGTAAGATATATGGATAGGGAATAATAATTATTATAATATATAGATAGAAGTATACTTTTCGCTTTGTCATGATTCGTACAAATGTACTATTCTGTCACCGTATGTAAAATAAATATATAAAATTGATTCAGTTGCAACTCATAATAAAGGACGAGAAGCTACATAAATTCATTTTTTTTCTATTACTTTTATTTAATGCTTGGTGAGCTAAAAATATGTTACATAACCTAGTGACCTTATAATAGTGTTTTTTTTTTGTATATTCAGATAATTCGCATAAAAACTGCAAATTAATGATATTTTCATGCATCTAAATACATTTCAAGTACAATTCACCCCATAAAACAAAAATTGAACACAAAACCTGCAGTTTTAATTATATAGCGTTCAAAACTAACATGTAAAACAAACATTAACTTATCATACTATTCGTTTATTATTGACTAATTAAACTGAAATATGGTAGAATAGAATACTACTTATCAAGACACTGGTTAATTGTATCTCACCTCAATATAACTCTATTACTGTTAGAACTTCTCATCCCGCCCCATAACCTTCATAATACATATATTCCAATTAAATCGAACTAGAAAATATATATTTCGAAACATAAATGCCATAAACCTTAAACACTTTATATTTTAATTAAATATTAAAATGTATAATAATTTTCTACAACGTACCTAAAAAGAGTGTTGCGATCTCTTCGCAACTTACTTTCGTTCTGCATTACTTTTTAATTATTCATAAAACAATAAATAACGATTATAATACGTACTGATAAGAAATCCCGTAGTTGTAAGAACATTTGATTACAGTACTATACGTACAATATACCTACATGAATATTTAACTAGTACGTCTTTTTTTAATATCACCGTTACTCACTCGAAAAACAATCAACTCACCAAAGAATTATTTTTCTTTTCTTTTTTTCTTTTGTTATTATTATTATAATACTTGTGGTTAAAATGAAGAAAATGTATTAATTTTAATACTATGAAGTGTTATTTAGAAATGATTAAAACAATATAAATTTAAAATGTATACTTCATCAATTTTGACACAGGAATATTTTTGAAAACATCGTGTATCTGAGCGATTTATTAAGAAACGAAACGTGAGTTTAGTTTTCGAATTACAATTATTTTAAAATTAACATAATACTCTCTTAAAATATCTAATATTAAAGAAAAATCAATATCTAATTTAGAAAAAAAAAATATATACATGCTGAAGTATTTACGACCAATAATTTCAAAAAGTCGCTCACTAATCAGGGCCGGTTGATATTAAAGTTTAATGACTTGTTCATAAAACAGATGATTCGTCCATTTATTTTTGAACTACTTGCCGCATGAAATCGCGGGTCTGGTTGAAATTAATAACGTGAGTATGAGCCTTACGTCAGTGGTATATAATAAAATTAAAATGTATGTGTGGGAAACGCACGCATGATATGAGTAATAACTAATAACGGATGTATACGCATATTATTACGTACCTACCTATTTTATCAACACCGACCTAATGAATATTGAATCACGTATTCACATGGATAAATTCGATTCAAATTAAATGTTTAGAATCATACATACTTATCATGACTACTCTCTGGATAATAAGATATCACGATGTCGATGATATTTTGTTTCAAGGACGGTCAAAATAAAAACGTAACACAATGTATGTACAGTGCCGTAACGCCCGTAACTACCCCACGTGGCACCCTTGGCGAATTTTATTTTGGCGTTTATTTTTGTTTTTATTTCATACGTATTAATAATTGTTATACAAATATAATAAATATTACATTCTTACGTGTTAATCACAAAACTGCCATATTTTTTTTTAAAATAATGGAGTCTTTATATAGTGTATGAGTTATACTAAATTATTAATAATTATGAAAGTCTTAAATTACAAAAAAAAAAATAACAATAAGTATAATAAAAAAAATAAACCAAAAAAAGTACAACGTTTCTTATTAAATGTAAATAAATTTAACATTATATAATACAAAATAGGACAGGTATTACAATGAATAATTATTTTTATTTATGTTACAATTTTATCTTTCTAGCCTTTCTCGCACTTGATTCGAATAAAACTTTAAATAAATTATAAGAAAAAAAAAATTACAAAAAAAAATTTAATTTAACTCAAATGCGCCCCTCAGTTTACTGCGTCCTTGGCAAGCGCCCATGTCGCCAACCTATAGTTACGGCACTGTGTATGTATAAGTATAATACTGAATTAATTTCAGCGTTTATACGACCAACTGATATTACAATGATTTTTATCAACTGTCAACAAGTTATCATAAGTATACAATGAAAATAAACGTAGTATACAATAAAATTTACATACGTCTGATAAACTTGTTTCAAAAAATTGCAGTATAAATGGATTGTTTCCATTGAATCTATAAAAACAATGTTTTCGATATCTGTTAAAAACAATATTATTATTTGTACATATTATACCTAATATATCAGAATACAAAATATTGCGCATCGTAGGTGAAACTAGACATTTAAATAGAAAATTTTACTCACTGTTGATTTAAATTTAAAAATGTAATTAAAAAGCAAAGTTGAGAGTAAGATTAATTTTTTGTTATAGTAGTGTTTAAGAGACATTATATTATGCAGTGGCTTAATTTTAAGATGAAATATATAAAATGTACATTGACACATTGTCCTCCTGGACGGTTTACTTAATGAATAACCAATAAGGCAACAACTATATTATCTTATTCGTAAGATACTCAACAGTTTTTAATATCATTATCAAGTACCAATACTACTTCATACTAATGATTGAATACGAGTATCATTTATTTTTTTGATAATTTTATTCCACGTGTTTTTACTTTTTATTTTTATTTTTATTTTTTTAATTATTATTATTATTATTATTATTTTATTATTATTTTTTTTTTTTGGTAGTATAAAATAAAATAATAATATATTATGTACATGTATTTTATAGTTATTTGTAACTAATATTATTTCAATCTTATTGATTGCAAATTTGTAAATTATTAATTACAACACTAAAACAGTGTCGATAAAGAAATGGATAAACAATAAATTATAGATAAATTCACAAAATTGTTCAAAAATTCAATTCATTTTTTGCATAGTAATGTATATTCACATTTTTTTTACCATGTTGTTATTTTAACTATAAGACACTAACAGAATAAAAATAAAAAAAAAGTAGAATGTGGTGAATTATTTTAAATATTGATAGTTAAATTAAAAGTATATCGAAAGTGTTAGAAGGTATCCAAGCTATTGTGACTGTAATATACTTTAAGCATATCATAACTCTCTTTAGGACAAATTATTTACCACACCACTGGAATCATAGCCTACCCCGTCATCGTAGTTTCACCTATTACACATGATTACGTATTACGAGAACCTATATAATATTATAAATAATAACTAATAACATTGATTATAAATACTAGTATTATTATAAATACTATAGTAATTAGTATTTATAATCAATGGTAATAATATGTAGAAACAGTGTGATTGTCCGACGTGAATGAACAATGTGGTGGTGGTTGTGATTATATTGTTTTTTTGGCATTGACTGTAAGGCTAGGTTCACATGGACGCGCGTACATGCGCGTTAGTCAGCCGCGCGTATTTAGACTTACGGGTTCCGCATACATCGTTCACATGGTCGCGCGTATACATGCGTACACGCGCGTCGATCGCGGTAACGACGCAAGATTCTATCACAGAATAAATGAATTATTCTGTGATTCTATTTCCGCGCGTAGACGCGCGTGATATATCGAATTTAAGAGGACGTGATACCCAAAGCGTTACGTATGCAACGGCCGAGAGGCAGCGCTGTTAAGGTATGTCCACACTAGTGCGTTCTTTCGTGCGTTACGGGCATGCGTCATAGCGCAAGGAGAGTTGAACAGAAAAGCATGCAACAGCGCATGCCTTATCAAGTTGAACGGGTCTAATTTCGTGACGCATGCTATAGCGCAAGCTCTCCCGGGCTTAGTGGGAATTCGTTCAATTCAACGTGCGTGCTGCGAATATTCAATTAATTTAGACATTAAATTTATAATAAAATAAATAAATAAAATACGGCTGAAGACCAGTCTCAGACATTAAGTTTCATCGAAGAATATAGGTAAGTACTAGTATATTATATAAATAACTATAAACGAATTATAATAATAAAATAATCTATATAATTAAATAGCATCAATATTAATGTTAAAAATTAAATGTTTATTATTAAGTTTAATAAATAATAATTATGGTTTGATTTACAATTCAATAAAAAGTTTTAACAATTTATAGTAATAAAACTATAACGTTTTATATTAACATTATAGATTATAATAGTATTATATAAATTATACATTTTATTATTTTACACAGTTCGAGAACACTGGTTCAACATAATCCTATTGAACCTTTAACTAGTTTTAACTAGGTATTTTAACAATTTTTTTCCTTCATAGTTTCATTAATATTTGAATACAATATTATCAGGGCCGTATTTTGAGGGGGCATGGGGGGTTGTCTAACACCCCCACTCATGATGTTTTAAATATGTAGTCGGCAATTTGGACACTTGGTAAAAGTTGTCGGCAATTTGGCATCGTCAGTATTTTAATAGTATTTTCCGACATGTTTTCTATTAAAACGCTGGAAATTGACTGCGTGATGACGACGTAGTGTGGACAGAGGAAGGGCATGCGTATGATTCGTTCAACAGAGGCATGCAATAAGCGCAAAATGAATTGAATGTTGAAACGCGAGTTGAATAGAAAGTTGAAGACGAAAGCGCACTAGTGTGGACATACCTTTAAGTGTTTTCGCGATCCGCAAGTACGCGACGTTTAAGTTACGCCCACTACTCGCCGTCGGCGGCCGGCCGTCGATTGTGCTAAGTCGGGACTTCGGGAGCGACGTTCAATGTTCATTATTCTATGAACAGTATGAACGTTCGTCTAGCACGTTTCGCGTTATTATAAAACGCATATACGTAAATGCCGCCGTATTATTTTAAATGTCCGCGCGTACCCATGATCTACTGATTATAATTTAAGTCACTGCTTACCTAAATATATGTATGTAACATTTTTTTCCGGCTCCCGTATGTCAGATACTATTAGACGATATTTATAGAGCGGGTCAACTATTTCTGGTAGTTAACACTGTAAATAAAATCTGAAACAAAATATTTACATGCAAATTGTTATATATATATATATATATATATATATATATATATATATATATATATATATATATATATATATATATATATATATATATATATATATATATATATATATATTATATGTGTGCGTATATTTATGTATTATGTTATAAAACTAATTTCACACGCAAACAATCTTATACTTATGATATAATATTATAGCAAAATATTGTTTAATTATAACTAGGGTTAGGATGTTTATGCACTAAAAAATGTATAAATATGTATGCATTTATGCACTAAAAAATAGCTAAATATGCACGAAAAATTTGAAAAATATGCATTAGAAAATCAAAAATTATGGACAAAAAAAATTAAAATAAATATAAATAATTTAAACTTAAATAAAATATAATAAAAATACATTTTAAAAAGAGTTGCATTGAATAATTATAGTTTGTTTCAAATGTTCTGTTGTATATCTTCGTCTATTTGGTTGTAATAAATTTTTGAATCTATAAGAAGAAAAATATCTGTGTAAAAATGTTTTATTTATTTAAATAAATAGTAATAGTCACCTGGAAAAACTCCTCTCCACTTCAACAGACGTAATTGGTGAAAACTTAAAAAAAACGAAATCTTCCACAGTTAATTCCTCTTTGATCCCCTCAATGGTTTCAAGTTCTCCATTAAGTACTTTAGAAATTAGACATACTGTTTTGAATCCACTATTTTTCTCAAGAACCGATCTAAATTTACTACATACTTCGTTGCCTATTTGTCCACCGGCTTTGTTAATTTTATCAGTTGTATTATTGACTATTGCAATTGCTTCTGACAAAAGCAGCCCAGATGATTCAAGACGAGTTATATTGGCTGATAAAAATCCATAATTTGATTGAATGTATACTAAATTTGCTTTTAGAGATGGATCATTTAAGAGTTTATGACATTTTTGTATAGCTACAGCATCTTCTGAATCCAGTTTATCAAAAACTTTGCGAATATCAGTAAGATGATCTGCATAATAAACAGCCGCAGTGGCGGCTCGAATGATGTATATTTGAATCACGTGATTCATAGAAATATTAATGGGTGGGTGGGTGTCCTATGGTTGGAAAAGGTAGTTTGAAGAATTTTCGAAAGTTGGTAATTCAATTAGAAATATAATTTTTATCCCCTATATGTGTATCAGCGTAAGTCGTACAGTGACAACCAACATTAGGTTAAGAGGGACGTCGTACCCTGGTATCCTGTGTAAAGAATGGAATATAAATATTATATTTATTAATTCAAAGAAATTATCGATGAAAGATAACGATTAACGTTACTTATAATATAGTATGTTACTGATTAAAGGGTGGGTGGAGTAAAAATATTAAATGTGAGTCAAGAAAAAAAAAGTTCAAGTCGCCACTGAAACGAGACATGTATTTATATTTGTTAGTTTGATATTTCTGTGCCGTTTTCATTCTAATACATCGCGAATAGTACTGAAATATTATTTTTCGCGGCGACTATGTTGATAAAATGGCGAAAAGTTGATTTTTGAATTTTTAGACCGTTTACCAAACGGTCGGAGAAATCTAAGAAAAATAAAGTCAGGTGTCGTCGATTAATTACGAATAACAACATGAAGTCGTAAAATTGCTTGTGTAAGTAACAAGTCTTATATGTTCGAAATTTGTGTTACGGCAATTTATTCCATGAATATTCGAAAAATATAAAAGAGTACTTACTATATAAGTTTTTTGTTTTAAGAAAGTCCAAATCAATTTATGTATTTAAAATTTGTTTTTTAAACCATAGAGGCGTTTTTCGGGAGTATAACTTAAAAATCAAATTCTAACGTCATCTACGTGTTTTCGCTAACAATACGTGAAGATATTTTTTAACGCATAAAGATATGAACTGATGTTAAACTCTAAGATTTAGGGTGATTTAAGTCTTAAAGAAATTTTAAATGATTTTGACTGTGGTACGGGACGTGTGTTCCAGGTGCGATCGGAGTGAAACGGTTTCTAAAAATGTTAAATCATCGATATTGGATCGATTAATGATTTTCGACTTCTAAAACGTACTCAAAAAATATCACACGTACGTCAGAAAAAAGTAATATTTGATTTTCACAAGATTACCTGTAGACATATGTTTTTATAGACTCTTTGGGGGCACAAGCTAACCATAGGTGGATATTGGGGAGACTTGGGGGGCTAAAACCCCCGGAGAACGTTATCAATCACTCTCGAAACGTGGTATTTTTTATTTTACTTTTCTTAACCAATCGTTCTACCGTCACTATCAGTGTTACTACTCTAAATTTTAAGTAACCGAAGCTCGTTGCCTAAAAATGTTTCTTATGTTAATTGGTAAGGTGAAAATGTCGAGCCCTCTCAGAGACGTAACCAAATATCTGCCTATGCCACGCACACACGCACACACACGCACACACGCTGTTTTCCAACGATGTGCATCTCACACAATTTATGTGTACGTAACGGCGCACATCCGGCGCGCAAAAACCCTACGAGGCCTCGCGTTTCGTGCAGTATTCCGGTTTTCGTGTCGACCTTTAACACTCAAACGCTTTCGGGAACGTTTTGTGATTTAACTTCGCGTGACATTACACCGCGCGACACGACCATTGCAACTGTTTTTCGTGTCGTCGGTGCGTCCGCGCGCGTCAAGTCTGCGGCGGCGCCCGGATTCGGCACACTCGTCGTCGTATTTTCGAACCGAAGACTTCATTAATACGACGTGGAGCTCGTGTCGTGCACTTGAGCCGTTATACCGGTGTTCGCGCGGTGTGAGATTCGTAAAAATCGACGATTTATCCGAATGCGAACGATCGGACGTGTGGCTCGACCGTCCGCAGACCGACGTACGACCAAAACTGGCGTAACGACGGATTTGAGACGTTAAACGCGTGTATACTCTGTTCAAAATAAGAAACGTAGACGGCGGCCGACTAGTGCGCATGGGCGTGTCCTCACTACGCTTATCGAGCTTTGACACCGTCGCCAGCGAGAGTGTCTCCTCATTCTGTTGTTGACCAGTGACGCGAACAAATAATTTAAAATGCATTTGTTTCCTACTTTTTCGCATGCGGTGCGGAACCGGCACGGCGCGGCGCGGCGCTGCGTTGGGTCGTATTTACCGTACGTCAGCGCAGCATTCAACCTTTTTTTTATTATTATTAAACCATTTTTTTAAACTAAATTTTTTTTCGAGTTATTACTAGGTATATTACGTGAAAATGTAAAATATAAAAAAACAAATTTAAACATTATAATTATTTATTACAAGACATATAAAGAAACGGAAATTAAAAAAAAAAATAAGTCATAGAAAAAATAAAAAAATCAACAAAATATCAGTCATAATCAGAATCAGTGTCTCCCGTTATTGTCAAAACACAAGGTTCCATTTTGATCAATCACTTCGTCCATTATATCATTGACTTTCCAAATTTTCTCTTCTTCTTCGATGACATGTTTGATGAAATAAACGAACGGATGAAATAAACGAATACGGCGACCACGGTCGTATATCAGCGGCCGTCGTCGGTAAAATAGACGCAGAGTGGAAGAAGCATCTGTCCGCCGCCGACGAAAACTGGTCGCCGCCGTCTACGTTTCTTATTTTGAATATAGTATAATCACGTTTCAAAGGGTACGAACGACACTCAGTTATTGAAATAATTTTCAACGGTTCGACGGGTATTTCAGCTTATTGTCGTCGTCGTACAAACACAGAGGCCAACCATTAAACAGATATCAATATACAGCTGATATTTGGTATTAATATACGGATACGCGTTGCAGTGCCTACGGCGAATCGTCACGTCGTTATCATTACATCGACAGTGAACGGCCGAATGGACCGAATGATTTTCGTTCGTTTATCCCGACTCTGTACGATTATTACAACGTACATTGCACTCGCAATCACGTCGTTACAAGAATCGAATCGATTGTAATCAATATCGAGAAGTTGAAATTATTGAATTATGTGTGCTTTAAGTCGCATAAACGTTACATCGTAGCGAGACGAATAAAAAAAATAGTACAAATAACTCGATTCAAAATCAAAAAAAAAAAAAAAAACAAAAACAAAAATTAAACTTCAATAATACGTTGTAGATATTTAGACATAAGTTAAATGTATATAAAGTATATATGATTTTTGTCCACCGATAGAAATCAACGAAGCTACGGAATTCAGATGGCGTTCGGTTGTATGATTTTCTAAATAAATATATGGTAAATTAACACGTTTTTAGACTCGGAGCGATTTAATCCATATCGCATGAAATATTTGAACGAGTAACCAATAGCTTAAACCTGAAAATGTTATAAAATTTACTGATTTATTATTAATTTTGTTATATTTGAACGCAACACGGACGGGTAATTCACGTGGTCGTCATATTTTATTTAGCACGAGAAAATAAGCCTACGTTTCAATACGTTTCTTGTCGTGATATTTCAAACACGCACGATGGTGATTTATTAAAAAAACGAAATAAAAATAAAAAATCCTAACGAAATAAAAAGCTGTCAATTAAATGAAAACTAATTAGGTAAATATCAAATCAATTTTACCAATACTTTTTTGATTATGAGTAAAGTGAAGAATGTTTATTTCTCAATAATCTTTTTGGATCAGTAAATTTTGTTCAAAGGGTTCGTCCAGCGAATCTATATACCTAGATAATAAATATAAAAAAAAAATGTGAAACTAAAGATCGGTCTCAACTGTTATACGCAATTTCAAAACCAATTTCAACAATATTAAAAAACATAGCATAACGCGATGTGAAGTTTTTTTCTACTTACAGACGATCAAAACATATCTCAGATAATCAGATAATTTATGTAACAAAAAAAAAAAAAAAAAAGAATGTCTATTATGGTATTTGCTACTCGTTGAAAAGAATCAGGTTATATAGGGAAAGATTTTTCGTAAATAAGTTCAATTCAACAGCAAATAAACATGATTAATACGCTTTGGTTTTTAATTTTGTAAATTTAATCATTGATGTATTAATTTATATACTTTTTAACTGTAAAAACGGCGTATATATTATATTTCAAATTTATTCAATGTTGAATAGCGATCATTGATCACAATTTATTAATACAATATAATATTGTATTGAGAAAAATAAATTCAATTTTATTTTATAATTGATTACATTTTATTGTAGGGAAAGTTGTGAGAGAAGCGATTGGCTTGAAGTACAAAAATGTATCGATTGCTTTGTTTTGCATCACTTGAAAATCGGCGAAATGTGTGATTTACACACGAACATTATTTCAAGTAAATTTTGTGATTGTCGTTTGATCCTATTATATATGGCCGATATCTATACGTGTTTAATTTTAACTGGAGTTTTTGTTTACTGACAACCAATATGCAATGCACTGAGATGAAATTCATTATTCACACAACCGTCCAGAAGTGCGAACGTCGTCGTCTGAACAAAAAACAAAAATTAATTTTGTCCGCAACGATTGTTCACACAACAATGGTCGCTATTCGTGAACTTCTCGCGTGAGTAATATTTTCTTTATTAGACCGTCGAAATATTAACACGTTTGACATCGGTTAGCCATGTAAAGCACACGGCGCGTAGGATTAAAGACGGGTCCCTCGGGCGATTTCACCGCATAAACACCGTGCATTGGTATCGCGACGCACACGAACCGGTTCACGTGTGGGCCGCGAAAACGTTTCGTTCGTCGTCGCGTAGCTATTTATCAAAGGGATTTGATTGACCCCGTTAAAAGTCCAAAGCGGATAAGCGACATTTAGGCGCTAAAACGACGTTATAACGTTTATACATTACGACGTGTACTACGGAATAACCGACTGTCCGATCATTCGACGCGCGAACGACTGTGTTCTCATGACCATTTTTACTAACGAGACAGTATTTATTTGATTTCTAAATTTCGGAACGAGCGACGTTTGCGAACGGACACGTTAAGAATACCTCCTGAAACGTAGTCGAAACTGTCGTTGTTTGTATTCATCGTCAAAACTACACTCCCTTTACGGATGGCCACGAGCCCGTTTTCGTTTGACCGCGGCGAACGGGCTCAAAACGAAAAAATTCTAGATGCGCGTTCCTCGGTCGGTCTATGAGTCAAGAGCGGTTTCTTTATTATTTATTTTTTTTTTATTATTTCGTCGATTTCAACCGGTCGCGTGGTCGTCTGGTTGTTTACAGGATTTCAAAGGAAGTTTTGCGGCCATCGCGACTAGTTTTGCGGCCGTCGCGACTAGTTTTGCGGCCGTCGCGACTAGTTTTGCGGCCGTCGCCCCTGGCCCAGGGTCCACGCGCGCTCGCGCCACACACCGTGTCGCATGTGGTGTCGCCGTTGCAGGGCCGAGCCGAGCCGTATGGCCAGCAGCCGCCGGAAGACCACTCGACGGGAGGCCAGAAACGTGAGCGGTCTCCGACTTTCCGTCCGGGACAGTGGCCGCCCGGAAAACGGATCCGTCTGGACCAGAGTCCCTCCGCGCCGATGAAAGGCTCCAAGCGGTGGGCCGAAGTCCGGGCCGTGCCGATGGTCGCACCGCACCCCTCGGTTTTCCGCGGGCCCCTCGGGTCGCCCGCACCGAAGGCGATCGCTCGTGGTCCACGAAAATCGATTGGGAAAAAGGAGGAGAAGGAGAAGGACCCGTACTGGGCAGTGAAGGCGCCGTGGTTCGCGACCCCGGTGGGACCACTGCCCGAAGAACCGTACCCTCCTACGCCACGTGTCCGGAAAGACCTGCCCCGGGGGTTGTTGCGGGAGCAGCGTCGGGCCGCCGCCGCCAGTATCATCGGGATGGCCGAGCCGCCTTATCCGGAGGTGTTGGCGGCGCGGACGACTCGTAGGCCGCGGAAGTCGACGAAGGAGGAGGACGCGACGAGCTCCTATTGGGCAGTGAAGGCGCCGTGGTTCGCGACCCCGGTGGGACCACTGCCCGAAGAACCGTACCCTCCTCTGCGGGCTCCGAAAAAGTGCCGGGCGGACCGTCGTAACCGGAACTCGCGCGTAAAACGCCGTCTCCCGCGCCCACGCTGCTGTGTGTCGTGCCGTTGAACCGGGCCCGGATGACGCGGCACAGGTGGTTCAGCGACGTCGTCGTCGTCGTCGTCGAATGAACGGTACGAGATATATTTGAATAATTTACACCAGGGATGGCCAACCCAAATGATCTTGCGGCCCCTTTGTAAATACATAACAATCCTGCGGGCCACATAAAGGATTGCAAAAAAAAAAAAAAAAGGGTCATCGGCCAAAATATTAATATAATCACATATATTTATATTTTTTCATTCAAAATTAGGTCACATATAAAATTATAAACGTATTTAAAAAAAAAATTAAAACATATTAAAGTATTTAATACAAAAAAGTGGAGTAAACATAACTATTTAGTGAGATATTTGTTTCTCGACTCGTTCACTAAGCTTTTTTAAATCAATAGAAATGCTTGTATTTGCACATCGTAATTGACGTTGCAAGTTTTCATCTGTTAGGTAACTTTTGTTGCGATTACGTTGTTAATAATACAGATATCGCGTTGCGCGGACATTCCAGAATATTCTATCGGCACAAAAATAATTTTTTTTTGTAAATATTTGATAAATTTCGCGGGTTGGCCATCTCTGATTTACACGTACACATATGTCATTTGTTTATTTTTTGTGGTTTACACCGGTTTTTCCCCGTAAGCACACGACAGCCGACCGAAGACCGGATCCGAGGGTTTTGTCGAAGGGTAGGGGGTTAACTGACTGCCGGTTTTCACGCACCTATATCGTATCGTGCGCAACTCGTTTATTTTTATGCGGAGATCTTTTTTGGGTTACCTGATTTCACCAGTCGATTTATGCGCTGTCGAGATACGATTTTACGGAAGAAATCGTAATGTACGATAATCGCGCGGTTTTTACAGTTGTGTCTGGAGAGTTTCTGGGGGAAAAAAAAAAAAATAAAAAATATTTATCGGGTCTGGGTCCAGACAACCGACAAGATCGACGTGCCGAATCTCTACTACATCAGATGCTGTTTTTTGTTCTCGTCTAGCACCCAGTCGGACGAGGACGGGTAGTCCCCGAAGGGCTGCGGGTCCGGCGCTCGGATTCAGTGACCGTCGACCCGGAAGTCATTGGCAGGCCGCCGACGGGCAAAGGTCGTCGGACGTCAGCCTAAAAGGCTGCTTCCCGCTAGACCAGAGCCCGCCGCCGCCGCCGCCAATTCTGCCGCCCGCCGACCCGAGTAACCAGTTGGTAATCCGGAACCGGGCCGTAGAGACACGCCTATCGAGCGTGTCCGGAAGTGGCGGCCTTCATAACGTCTTCGACGATTATATAAAAAAATAAAATTTTTTCTCACGGTTAGTTAGTTTAATATATATCCGTAAAGTCGTATTGAATTTTCAAATGTTTTGGTCAAATATTTGAAGCTTTATTAGGGATAAACTTTTAATTGACAAGGTACTTATTATCAAAGTTGTATTTTTAGCCAAAAAGTAGTCAACATTTTCGAAACTTTTCCAAAGCATGAAATGGTACATCAATAATATATGGTGAAAGTTTTCAGTTGCCAGCAACAAGATTTTTGGAGTAATGACGACATTACTTAAGTCGATTTAATGAAAATGTCGTTTGCGAATTTCGCCGTTTTCGGTCCGTTTTTAGGATGATTTTCCACTCGTCTAGAATTCAATTGAGGCGAGAGCTTAGTAAACCCTCAAATTACCAGTTAAATTTAATTTTTGATCTGTAACAGCTACTGGATGAAATTTTGGGTTTGGAGTTAAGTTGAGAAATAAGTGTCTCCAGATAAAAAAAAAAATATATCGTAAAATCTTAAGATCTTTCACTTCACTCGGATTCTAAAAAAAAAATAAATTGTATGATACAATTATGGAATAATATAGACAACCATAAAACAAAAAAAAATATCTTCAATAATCGAGTATCATTGTAGTACATGGGCGATTCATATGTGATGAGCTTTCGATTGCTGTCTATGGCACCACAGTTTCACCACGTATAAAATTTACATCTTAAAATATGATTAATAACATTACAAATCTGATCGCCGCTGTCGCGTATCTAAATAATCAATCGAATCCTATTTATTCATATAATATTAAATTAAATCATAAACAACACAATAAACGACGTGTGATTGAGATTTTGAGTGAAACGAATAACATAATATTGGTTCTACAGTGACACGTTTAAAACAAATTATTCGTGTCCGTTACAGTAATTCTGAGTCTAAGTTCTGAAAGCGTTTTAAACCGGTCGTTCTCACAAATTATTGAATTGATATAGATTTTTCGTTGTAATTTTATTAAAACTTGAACATCATACCGGTCAGTGGCGGCTCAAAGGAGGTATATTTTAATCACGTGATTCATAGAAATATGAATGGGTGGGTGGGTGTCCTGTGGTTGGGAAAGGTAGTTTGAATAATTTTCGAAAGTTGGTAATTCAATTAGAAATATAATGTTTAGCTCTATATGTGTATCAGCGTAAGTCATACTGAAACAGCCAACATTAGGTTAAGGGACGTCGTACACGGGTACCCGCATGTGTAAAGAATTGAATATAAATATTATATTTGTTAATTCGAAGAAATTATCGATGAAAGATAACGATTAACGTTAGGTACTCATAATAGTAGGTTACTGATTAGAGGGTGGGTGGTGTAAAAATATTAAATGTGAGTCAAGAAAAAAAAAAGTTCAAGCCGCCACTGAACAGCCGCATCTAACCACGTTCCCCAGCGTGTTATTACAGGTGTTGGGGGAAGTGGTACTGTGGGTGCTTCGTCTTTAAATATTTGTATTCTATTTGGTGCTTTTAAAAATACTTTTTTGGTATTTGATATTAATTCATCAACTTGATTGAAACTACCCCGTATGTGTTCAGCAACTCGGTGGTGCGCATGTGCTAAACATGTCACATGTACCATTTTAGAATACAAAGCTTTTAAACTGTTGGCAGCTTTTACCATGTATGGCGCTGCGTCAGTTAGAAATAATAAGACGTTATCATGAAGTACACCATTTGGCCATAATAAATTCATTGCCTTATCAAATAATTTACTAATAGTTGAAAAGTTGGCTTTTTCCAACTGTTCTGAAGTTAGCAAAAAATTTTACCTGGTTCGTTTTTTTGTAGTGTACCAATTACTACATTTGCTATGTAACGGCCTTCGCAATCAGTTGTCTCATCGATTGAAACCCAAATTTTCTTGTGTATTACGTAACTTCGAATTTTATTCATTGTTTCTTGGTAGCACTCTGATAAATATAATCAAACTTTTATTAGATTCAGTTAATAAAATATAAAATTACGTTATTTTTCAGCATTTTCTATCGAAAACTGTCAAATATGCACTTAAAATTTAAAAAAACGCAAATTATGCACTTTTAAATAAAAAATGGTAAAATATGCAAATATATGCAAAATAAAATTTTGATAATTTGAATGTGGATATCATGAAACACATTTCTATATAAAAACGGAAGCTATTGGACAACCTAAAAAAATATGCAAAATCATAAACATCCTAACCCTAATTATAACTTAGCTAGGTAATTACAATAATTAACATTATACATTTTTTTTGTTTTTTTTTTCGCAAGACTTACGTTTTTAATTTATCTACCATGTTTGTTAGCCAAAAATCTGAATCGTAATAAATTTCTTGAACTGAAACCCATTGAGGCGTATATATTATAAAATAACACATATCACTCTGCGTTATGTGAAGTTGTCCCTGAATTTGATAAAAGTACTCATGTGTTCTTTTTAATTTAAGTTTACCATTGTCAATGGTACAATATTTTATCTACATAAATTATAAATACATCATATTATAATACCAAAATAATATAGACATTCAATAGATTTATTTACTGAAATTCTACTAACTTTACAACTTTCGACAGCTTCATGTATATTTAAAGTGTCTTTCACTGCATAAGGTGCTTTAATTTCTACAACTTTATTATTATCGGTTATACCATCTAAATAATAGAGTAAATTACCATTTCCGTGAATTTATTATAAATTAATTTTAATTAAATTGATAAATTTACTTACCAGGACTCGCAGCAAGGTATGGATAATCTTTATCTATATATAAACCACATGCATTGACATGGATACCATATAATTGCTCAAAATGTTTTTTTGCCATGTTTTCCATATCCCTACGGCCTACCATACTGTACTGATCTATTAAAAATATTGTGATATGTTGAATTATATAAATTTAAAAAAATGTATTGTATTAATAACTTACTTGCTATTGAAGCTATTGTACAAAATTGAATATATCGTATTTTTACAGCTTGTAGTTTGTCGCATCTTACAAATCCGACCAAAATTACTTGCAGTAAGTCTGGACAATCTTTCAAGTCTCCATGTTTCGCTAGCTGCTTGATCTCGAGTTTCAATTTCTATCTGTGTCCGATTAACTTCATTCAGTGTTCTATGATGAAAAAATGTTTAATATCATCTTTATTTATAAATAACAAAATATTAATTTTTTTATGAATTACTTCACAAATGAATCCATTTCTTTAATTAAGTCGGCATTGTTTATGTTTCTTACATTGTCCAACGGTTCAGTATTTCCGTAATCTTCATCAGCCCTTCCTGATGTTTTGGCACTTATTTTAGGAATTTTTTTTATTGTTCTTCGTCCTTTTTTGGCATAAATTACGTTTATCCAACGTTCGTTTCAAAAAAGATTTTCCTATTTTTCCTACATATAAGAACATTTTATGTTTTTGAAGCATTGGTTATTAGTACAAAATTACAAACTTTAAATAATTTTATACATACCTGGGCTGGTCTGTGCTACGTGTTTTTTAAGTGTACGTAAGTATTCTTTCGAATTGAAACTTATTACTGCTGCCTGAACCCGAGTTGTATACGAACTTTTTTGCGTAAAATTTATACGTTTACCCCCCAAAAATTTATTTATTACGCTATTAAATTGTTCGCAAATATTATTATCAACATCAATTATTAAACTATTTGCACTTTTAGATAGACGAGAAACAATAATATTTATTTCATCTGATATTTTTTTATATTTACTATCGACATCATAGTTTGAGTTTTTATAGTGATATTTCCTTTCTTTACAAAAATAAGAAGAACATTTATTGTGGTTATTGAATAACCGATGGTTTGGTGCATTAATTATATCAAATCGAAGTGCTAAAATAAAATAAATACATTGTTAATTTATTGGTACTTGAAATAATGCTCATACTTTACCTGATATCTTTTGAGATAATTGTACATTTTGTGATTTTCTATATTTTATAGCACAAGTTATATCGGTTCTTAACCTAAGAATATTTTCGGATATTTTTTTCCTGATATCAATTGGCATTTCAGTTCGTTTACTTAAAGCCATCATTTTTTTAGAATAATTTCTTAGTAAATGATTCCGGCATTCGATTTTTTCTACTCTTAGTGCATGGCCGTATGGAAGTATATCATTTAAATGTTTCGTCACGCTACTATCACCATCGCCTAAGTTAGAAATTAACTATGTATAATCGTATATATAATTTTATTTTATTTCTTTAAAATTAAAACAAATAAAAATATAGGTAATTACCGAAAATTACTTAGTGTACAAAATTATGTATACATTTCAATTATTATTTTAATAAATAAAAAAAGAAATTATTACCGATCAGTTTAAAATATTTAACACCATGCATTTCAACACTTTTTTCAAATCCTTCGGCAATAGCGTCAGCTTCAATGCTTGTGGCTCCCTTTTTCCAGTTCAAAAAACATGCATGTTTGGGTGCATCGATGTTTTTATGAGACGCTCTCTCACACGTCACGCAATATCGATTTCGGATACCAGCAAATAAAAATTTTTTGGTTTTATAACCAATTATACTAGCCTAAAATAAATAATACAATTTAAAAAAAAAAACGGAATAAAAATATAAATATTTTTTATACATCCCAAATTCTCCCTCACAAAAAAATGTATAAAGTAATGAGACTATTAACGAAATAATATATTATATTATTAACCAGTGTAAACATTTTTTTTGTACCTATGTACATACAATAACCTACTGTATTACAGTGCCGTCCCGAGGGCAGGGCAAACGGGGCACACGCCCAGGGCCTCGCACCTCCGAGGGCCTCGCGTATAATATGCAATAATATAATATATCGTGTAAATAAAATATTTCCAAACATTTTAGCAACGACTTAAAATGGACTAGGTACCTATAAAAAGATTGAGGACCACTATTCTAGTGTACCTACCTATGGATTTCGATATAATATTATAAATACAGGGCCTCGAGTTCTAATGATGCCCAGGGCCTCGCAAAACCTAGGAACGGCACTGACTGTATATAAATGTGTTGCAGTCAGGGTTGAAAAAAATGCTGACTGTTGTTACAATACGGATCGTTCAGATGACACGCGCGTTTCAATGCGAACGATCGAATTTTCGTCCATAGTTTTTGAAAACAAGTGCTTTTTAAATATGTAAATCGAAATAGATACGTCGATACGTTAATTAACGAAGAAAAAAGGCCTGCTATATGGGACATGACAACGCACGCATACTCAAACCGAACCATTAAAAGAAAAAGTCGGGAAGAGTTGGTGCTTATCTTTGGTGATCCTGAGGATTCAGTAGTTGAAAAGTAGTTGAAAAATTTGTTATCGTGCTCTCTAAGTTTAGGATAATGTAACGTGACATAAAGACTTAAAGAAAGCCTTGTTTTTTAAATAGGATGAACCCAATACTTCCTTTCCCTCATTTGTCTGCGTCTTCTCATCCTTCTGTGGACGGCCCACAAACACAACATCTATCACATCCATTCTCGATAAAAATCTGAGCTGTACCAACTAATAACTACTATATTATAATAATAATAACAACAACTGTCAATATCTTATGATTACACTAAAAATATTTAATTTACAAAATTATAAATAGCCAAATTTAGAAATACTTTGAATAAAATCTGGTGTGTGTGTGTGTGTGTGTGTGTGTCGGTGGCGGATTCAAAAGAAAAGGCTCGGTAGTAATTTTTAGTTTTTGAAGCCTTAATTATATTAGATTTATGAAACACAATCTGATAAACCTTAATCGATAAATCAAATAATACGATTAGATAGTATACATTAGAGAGCCTATATAATAGAGCCTATATAATAGCCTATATAATAGAGAGCCTATATTATATAGGCTCTCTAGTCTACGCACTACGCGCATCACAGATATAGATAATAAACTAGATTGCTAACTAGTATACATTGACAAGCAAGCCGGGAGACGCCGATTTTCCGCCATGTTGCTTGTGGGCTATGGTATTTTATCAATTCTTATCATTGTGATAATACTGCAGATAAAATAAATGTTATTATGATATTATGATTATATTAAACCGCAAGGCGCATATTTCTATATAGTGTAGTAGACACTAGACAGTAGGTAGTAGCATTGATTATAGAATAGATAGATAGTCCATGGTATAGAGATATTAGGCTACTAAAATTATGTTTGTTCTAGCTGCCGATAGAGTGCGTTGTATAATTGAAAAAATAATTATTTTACAATCTGTACAGATAAATACAGAACGAGCGTCGAGTGCTGCCGCACTGGGCGGGGCTGGCCACGGGGTGCTCATAACTCAGTATTGTATTGCGGTCAGAGTTATTTATATACATTTAATTGATATTTAATTCCTAGAACTCGAACCTAATGATTTAATATTTTAAATGATATGATATAATATGAATAACGACCCACTATTGACAATTTAATAAATTGTAACTGATTTCATTTGACATTTTTCAAAAATAAAAATATATTTCAACATCGTTTAACAATAAGTCAAGTACCTATATTATTATAATGTTAAGATGGTATTAACATGTTTAACTATATATAAACTATAAATAGGTATAATGCATATAAAATAGTAATATATTTTACAAGTACCAAAATAATTATAACTTTGTATTATAGTCAGTGCGGGATCTATGTATCAGGAGGCCGGGGTGCAACTAGGTACTAATTGGTGGCCCCTTAAAAAAAATATTGGTCGATATATCACTTACCTATTTAGATACGATTACGAATCATGTATATTTATTTTATGCATATTGATACATCAAATGAATAGAAAACACAAAAATGTAATTGCCCAAATAAATAAGTAAATCAAAAAACACAACTATTCATACACCTTGAATATAATGTAGTAATTATAATATCAAGAAATGACAGAAGTATAAAACAAGTTTAAAGTAAATAAAATATAAATTAATAATTAAAATTTAACTCACACTATCTGAATATGAAATTATTAAGTAAGTAAAATAAAACAATAAAAATATAATTTATACATAAATATAATAAAATACAATGATAATACAGTAAACTTAATTGTCAGTTATATGTCATTTATTTACACAATTGCATATCACAATTTTATAGTAACAACAGTATAAACAAAAAGATATGGTTGCAAAAGGTTAGCAGCCTACAAAAATAAAACAATACAGGTAACCTTGTAAAAGAAAGAAAATGTTTGACTTCTCAGGCACAGGTAACACCATGATCAGCAGGCTCTGCAAGTTCTATACTCAGTGTATCAGCAAATATATGGATCGATTGAAAAACAGATTAAATCAACTCATAGGTACAATGTCAGAACAAAGAAATAATGAATATATAAATATAAAATTGTTATTATTTAAATATGGTTTAATATTTTTAGTTTTGAAAGTTTTGCTAATTTTGATGTGGATGAAAACATTTTTGTTTTATTAAATATTTTGCATATTAAAAGGTGTTCAATTATATACAACTTATGCTCTAAACAGTTTGTCATTGATTCGTTTAGCCATTTTTTAATTGTATTATTATTTTTTACAAGTTCAGTTAACTGTTGTTTAATTTTCTTTTTATGAAAATAGTTTTTATAATTATTTTCAAAAACATTTAAAATTTTATTTATAACATTATTAAAATTATTTGATGGCGCTTTAAGCCCACTTGTATCATTTATTGGAGTATAGTTTTTATTCAGAAGAAGTAATTGTTTTTTATCACATAAATTTTTATTTGTAAACAGTTCATGTTGACAAAAGTTACAATTAAATTTTTTTATACATTTATAACCCAAATATCCAGCAAAGTATGCAACAGAACAGTCCTCTAAAGTAACATCATTATCAATATTTACATTTTTAATAGAGTCCTCATCAGATGATATAGAAGAAAAAAGGGATAAATTAGAAATACACTCTGTGTCAGAATCAGAATTTAATGATGAATCATTTGAATTTACTTGATATTGAGGTCTTATTGGGTCAATTACTATAGGATTATCATCTTCTAAGGTTGCCTCACAATTTGTTCTAGTAGATGTGCATAAAGAAAAAATACAATTACTTCTTATCGAAGTCCTAATCGTTCTGGCTGTTGGATTTTTGTTATAACCACCCTTTTGTCGAAAAATACTAAAAAGATTTTCTAATACATCCTGATTCAAACGGTTGGTCATTAAAAATACTATATCATAAGATTTTTCTTCTTCGAAAAATTGCAATACACCATTAATGGTCTGCTTAAAACCTTTAAAACAGGGTGGTTGTGTTAATTTTCCTTTTTTTAATTTATGTAAATCTGTGAAGTATTGCGAAGCTTCTAATAAGAAATGTTTTACAGTACCTGAATCAGTTAATGCACAGAGATATGGATTATGGCTATATAAAGACCGGCTATTTAAACAATCAAATAAATTATTAATGAACTCAATAAAATCTGCAGTTTTTGAAGCAGTGCTACTTAGAAGTTGTCCTGTTTGTATGCAAGTTCGGATTGTTGCTGACATTGAATTGCTTAGTAATTGTGTAGCTAATTTAACACGCATTTTTTGAAAAGAATTTGGATAAATATGAGCATCTGTTATTTTAATGAGAGACCTACTTTTATGATTTTTTATGTCTAACTCATAAGTTTTTTTTATGTCATCAAATGAGATTATATTATCACCTTTAATAAAACAGGCTTCAATTAAATTATTTCTTACACTTTTAATTAAATGAGGAACGTCAAATATAGAAAATATTTTATTATTATCAACATAAAAATATGGGCTATCTTCTGAAATATTTAATGATTTTAAAGTACTTTGATTGTTTGTGCCTTGATCACAAACAACAACTTTTGGACACAATCCTACTTCAAATAATTTTTTAAGAACGTCAATTATTAAATTTTTTAAATTGATTTTGTCAACACCGGAATGAGAAAGAAAATAGGCGACTGGAAATTTCCACGGTGAATAAATACCTCGAGCCATAAACACTAAAACACAGTTAGCACTTTTATTTGTCCTGCCATATTGACCTAAGTCTTCAAAACCTTCAATGAAATCAAATTCTTTGGAATATTCTATAAATTCTTTTATATACATCTCATCGAAACAAACAGTGCATACTTTTTCTTTATAATCAGTTGATTCAAATTTTTTTTTAAGATGACTGAAAAATATTTGATTAAAACCTGGTAAGAATTTTGATTGACCTATCCAATGACGAATTGTTGAAAGTCCTGGTAAATTTACTTTTTGGGAACGTAAAAATTTATATGCACTGGGTGATTTATAATATAAATTTAAAGCTAAATTTTTTTCATTTAATGTCCATGGACGTTGTCTATCTTTTAATTGCATAGTCACAATTGCTTTGGAGTTAATTGATGAAAATTTATGTGAATTTATTGAATTTTTTAAATTATTATAGCGATTAAAACATCTACCTCTTTTTTTTAATTTTGAAATATGTGTGATTTTATTATGAATAATTTTATTTTTTTGTTTTAATTTTTGTTTTAAAATTAATTTTCTAGGAGTATCTTTTTCTATCAAATCACATTTCCTTTTTAAATTTGAGTCTGGCATTTGTATTATATCTGTAATTTTAGTTTTATTAGGAGTAGATAACGATGAAGAGGGGCTAGAAAAAACTAACTCTACCATGTCTGATTTTGTGTGTGTATAAGTATTTACTGGAGTTGAAATTGTAAGACATTCTTGTTCAGATGCATCATTTTGATTAAAACCTAATAATGTAGATGGTTGTTGTTTTTGCTCAGATTTATATTTATATGGAATAGCAGTGCTTATTAAACGGATTTTATTAAATATATTTGTAAAGCTCTCGGGGGGGAAATGCTCTTGACAAATGTACCTATTGTGAAGTTTTTCCTGTTCAATTGAGAACAAACTTGAGTTTCCTGTAGAGATAAACAAAATATAATAATTGTTTGAAAATAATCATACATATTATGGAAATGTATTGGTGTAATGACCATACTAATTATACAATGTTTTGATAATTAAGCAAGAAAAAAAAATAAAGTATCTAACTATTATTACTCCAGTGTAATAAATAATACTTTTTTGGTTATGTATTAAAGCATTATAAAAATACTTTTATAAAAATATTTAAAACAAATTTAAAATAGGCATTTGTTTTTTATAATTAATAATTAGTACTTAATATGAACTTAGAGATATAGTTTTTTATATAGATTTATTTTATACAAATTACAAAATAAGTTGCTATCCGAAATATTTTTAAAAAAACGTATCACTTAATAAAAGGGATTTATAGCTAACTTGGTGACAAATCTAATAAACCGAAAAAAATAACACCTGAGCTCTTTTTATAAATTTAAAACATTTATTTACCCGAATTAATTATCCAAATTTCTCTTCTTTCATCATTGGGAAAACGGAAAAAACTCAAGTTTGGAAATGTTTTCTTCGACTTTCCACAATTTAAAAATTGGCACTTGTTACCAGACATTTTTAAAATTACTTACAAGACGTAAAAGTAATAAAAAATAAAGTAAGTAACAAATAACAATAAGGCAAAATACTTAGAATATAAAACAAGCAAGAACCTTTTTCATTGACAAGTGACAACTGCAGAGAAGAATACTTACGTGAAGACTAATCGTAATTCGTATGTTCACAGAGTAAACGGTAAAATATAGACGAAATAATGATAATAAAATAATAATCGCTTATTTTATCGATTATAATGGGAATAAGTATAATGGTTCCATGAAAAATAATTCTATAAATAGAACGACGGTATTTTTCGCCGACCGCTTGATTGCTTTCCCATACTTCATAACTATCTATGATAGAGGTACCACCACCTTGAATCCCAGCACCCACCGCGTACGTCGTTCATCTACCTACGATAGAGGTACCACCACCTTGCATCCCAGCTCCCACCGCGTACGTCGTTCATCTACCTACGATAGAGGTACCACCACCTTGCATCCCAGCTCCCACCGCGTTCGTCGTTCATCTACCTATGAGAGAGGTACCACCTCCTTGCATCCCAGCGACGCCAGCGCTCCATAGCGGTTGCATCCTACGAGTAGTCGCCAAATATTAACATTGCGTTGACTATCTATATATTCTATAATCAATGGTAGTAGTATTAAAAAAATGTGTTATAGAAGTCTGTGTTATAAACTCAGAAATATTTACAATTATTATTCAATATTCATATTTCATTATTATATTTTATTTACCCATAAAAAGAAACTTACTACTAAAAACAACATAATACATAGGTAATATTTATCTATTTCAATGTACATATTATGTATGGCTACAACTTACAAGTTATTAAACAAAATTGTTTTATGTAATTTTTGTCTTTTGTTGACTGAAGTTTTCATAAAAGAAGAACTTAAAATTTTGGTGTAAGAGTGTATACGAATATTTAAATACATACGGCTTACTAGGTTAATAATATTTATTTTGTGAGGACGTGAATGCATATCAGTGTCTTCAAAACATTTATTTGTTTCTGGAAGTATATTTGTACATAATGCAAGTGAGTTTTGAACCATTATCATTATTTTTTGATCCATATTTCTTATAAATAATTGCCTCTTGTCAATAGCTATACACTTAAAGTATTGTTCAGTTTGTTTGACAATTTTTAAAATACTTTCAGATGCCAGTTGAAGACCTCCTCGATTTTTTACATTTGTCAAATTATTAAATGCTTTTTTATTTTGTTGACAATAATCATGGAAATTGGTGTTAATTGATGCATCAAATAATGCCTTAATGTCATTTGGACACTGCAAAACCGGGATAAGTTTTTTAACTATATAACCAGAAATATAGTATAATACATTGTCGGTAATAATTTTGATAAACGGATCATTGCTACAATTGTTGTCTACAAGAAATTGAATGGTTGATTCTTCTTCATCATCTTGTTCCATATATGGTTTTTTATACTTCCATTTAATAGAGAAAAGAGAATCTTCTTCGTGAGTGAACAAATTACAATTCCCATTTACTAAAGTAATTGAAGTATGTAATAAAATACTTTTTATAGCACTAGTAAATTGTAAGCAATTTGGGTTGTTATTGGATCCAAATCGACCTCGCATATGTCCAAAGAATAATTCAATTGCATCTTGGCTGAATTTATAAGTTAAGACAAATTTGAATCCATGATTGACCAGTAGATTTTTTGATATATTTATGATTGATTTTATTGATGTGGCGAATCCAATGATAAATGTTTTCCTCTGACTTTTCCACAGAGGCACTCCATCTACAGTTTTAAGTGAGTATAAATACTTGATGTGACTGTTCATTCTATTTTCTTTAAATTCAATATTTTTCATATGAATAGGTTGTTTGAAACCTTTACCAAAAGGAGTTCTTGAATTTAAGAAATCAAAAATTTCATCAATAGTTCTAATGAACTGAATTGTTGGTTCACAATTTTTAAAGTTATTTGATGTTTGTTTTAGAAACTGAAGAGCATCTGCCACTGAATTACTTAGAGTTTGAACTGCAAGTTTAACCTCCATACTGTTGCCTTTCCAGTTAATGTGTGCTGATCCAATTTTATTACCTAATTTAAATCCAGCTTCATTTTGCAGTTCGAACAACTGTTCCAAGTATCTCCATTCAATAAGTTGTTCGTTTTCATTTTTAAATGCTTTAAATGTCCCTAAAGCATTCCTTGCCAATTTTATATTGTGACACGCATCTGGAGTGAAATATAAGTCTGGTTTAATTGGGTCTATACTAAAATTAGGTTTAATTTCAGAAAATTCTTCATTTAATTTGCACCCTAATATTTGAAAAGTACTGCTATTCGCATAAGCTCCATCACAAGTTACACTTACTACATTTATTTTATATTTGTGGCATTCAGTTATAGCAATTTTTATAAGCTGTGCTTGTACTGCAGATTTAATTTTATCAACAAACCAATAACCGATCGGCCATTTCCACTTTCCTTTTAAACTTGATAGCATAAAAACTAAAATTTCTGAAGCTGGTGTTTCACATTCTTCAACACTTAAATTGTTACCATAATCGCAATAACCAACAAACCTACAAAATTATATTATAATAATATAATAATATTATACATTTTTATTTTTGATCTATAATAGCATTTATTAATTATTTATTTATGAAAGATGTAATAAATATGCCATGAATAGATTTTAGTTTGTTAAAAAAAAAATTAATGGGTGTTGTAGGTACCTATGATTTGCTCTGTCCCAGTGAATTTCCTTTTTTATACTCATTGAATCAAGAATTAAACAGCAGTACTTATTCTCATCACTAAATTTACCAATTTCTGTTAAGACATCAGACAAAAATCCTGCACTTGCATTTACATTTGATATCCAGTTTCTTATGGAACTTGGGTTAGGTAAACTTAAAACAGATCTTTGTTGTTTACAAAATTGAGATAATTAGTATACAAATTTTAAAATAAAAAATAAAATAAAACTATAACAATACATACCGGACATAATTATACGCTTTAGGAGAGTAAAAGAATAATGTGGTGGCAAATTTTTTAGTTTCCTCACAATAACGTCTTCCTTTAGGGACAACTTTTCCATTATTTATTAAATTTTGTAAATATACATTTGTAAAATTATTGTTCATAATATTTGCTGTATCTATATCACTTAGACTTTTTATTTTTGACATTAGTTCCTAGTTTATTAATAATTTATAGTTGTAGTTATATAATAACAATTTAATTATATAAAAAAGTGGACTGATCACTGGATATCCAGTTTCAATATGCACATTGATGTTCCTTTGTTTATTATTTTATGTACCTATTATCATGTCAATACATTGTACTATATTTGTACCTATGCCCATAAAATAATTAATATATTATAATAAGACCACTTGAACAGTAAGTTGGATATAACTATTGAATATTTACATACACTTTCATATGAATGTATTAACCTAAAGTATAACTAGTTTAAAATATTATTTTGTTTAATTATGAAGATACCTGTATATTAATAATTTGTTTTTTCTGCCTTCTAACTGTCTGTTGTAATCTCTTAACTTTGTGTCGTAAAGTGCTAACATTTTTCCTTAAACCAATTTTAGTTGGAGTTTCTTTAACTATTTTCCTTTTTTTTTTATTACTTCCACAAGACATTGGTTGTGGACTACAGTCTATTAAAAAAGTTGTATTATTTATTCAAATTATTAACATTTAATGGCTAATGCTTAAATGCTTGTTTCATTAACCTAACACAGCAGAGTTGGAAGATTCTAGGTCATTAGATTTAAAAAGCTCCCTTTTTGAATTTATTTTCGGAGAACAACTTGATGTCTCACTCATTGTATACTCCAGTGGCTCTATGACTGAAATAAAAATAATATTTTATTTTGTTTTAGAAAATATTATATTAGTGCTAATTTTTAGTCATTACGATTCTTATCACTTTCAACATTGGGTTTAGTAATTTTGGAGTAAGCATGTTCCTGTTGAACTATGTCTACATTAATTTTTTCTTGGCCAATAAATAAAGTAGGGACTGCTGTTTCTTTTAAACGTTTTATATCTGGCCGTTCTACAAAGTCATTTTCATTGAAATGAATATGACATATCCTATGATATGTTGGTATAAAATTATGCCTTTTTATAGAAACTATCCACTTTTCTTTAAGGATGTTATTTCTTGGAAATCTATACATAAATGATTTGGTAAAATAGTTGTTAAGCTGTAAAATTGAATGTTTAGATGTCCATGTTAAAATTACTGATACATACTTGAAAAAAACTACTTTATCCCGACCAGAACGATTAGCACATCCAAGTACACAACAAGTTTGTGGCATTTTAAATTAAAATTGTTTTTTATACAAATAAAAAATGTATCAATGTAAAAACTTCTAGTTTTGTCAAACAAAAGTCAAAATACTTAGTAAAATATCTTTACATTTTAACTGCATAGGCTCTTTTCATTTTCGTTTTTATTAAGATTAAAGGGTGTTGGATATCATTTATTTTTATACATCCATGGAGTTGAAATACCCGCCAAATAATAAATTAAGTACCACGTTAACAATATTATGGTAACACCACAGATTCTGTGATAACACTTCATAGCCCACAACAAACATGGCGATTTTTGGCGTCCGCTGATATCACTAGTTAGCAATCTAGTTTATTATCTATATCTGTGACGCGCATTGAACTATATGATATTATAGTTATCATATTATCATATACATTGACTACGCGTCGCTCTGGCGGCCGATGTTTTGTTCGTGTGACCGCCGTCGAGTGACGTACTGACGTCGTGTCGTGCACTTGTGCCTGCGTTGTGTTGCTGTGACTCGATTCTTATTTCTTTGGACTTGGTCGTGCTTGGCAATTTATTACGTACTGATAAGTCCCATCACGTCACTTGCCGCTGTTGTCCGGTCTCGAGTGCCGTTTTGTAAACGCATTGTTTCCACCCACTTCCATTTCTGGTAAGGATTTTAATTAGTGTTATCATTAATTAATTATTATTATCACATGGTGTTCGCCCGTTATTGTTATTTGTAATTTATTCGATATCTAGTGCAAGACGCGATCAATACCCGAAACTTTGCTATTGTTTTTTTTCATACGTTATTGTCACCTACTTTTCTGTACCTAGTACCTACTTATGACCAGTCACTCTGGCCAACCACCCCTTTTTGGGGTTATGTATGGCTTAGTAATTAGTGCGTTCTACAGACACGTTTTTGGAACGGAGTCCTTTTCGTTTGTCGACCTGTATTTATTTCAAATCACTGTCACTCGTATCACGATCAACAGTTTTTTTTGATATCCAACGACCCGGCAGGGTCGCGCTAAGTATAAAAAAAAACGCCTTAAAATGAACGCATCGGCAATCACAACGCGCAACAACTGCCGGGTATAATTACAGGAAGCATCGGAAATCACGAAAAAAAATAGTTGACAATGCATATCTAATTTCTTGTAGAATAATTTAGTTTGACAATGCACCAATCTTATTGGAAATGTTCCGTAGAAGGGAATGCTGCACTTTTTAATCCGATTTGAACATTATAAATGGAGTTATAGCCAATTATATTATGAATTTTTATGGTAAAAAAGAAAATGTTATTCGATAATATTCCCTGCGGCCCGCATGAAGTTCCCCGCCCACTGAGGAGATACACACACGCGCGTGCTTTGTCATTTTCACTCGGCTGCGCGACGCGCTGTGAACGCGCTACAGCGCTTGCAGCGGCGGTGTTTCTAGTTAATACGTAACGGCTCGCGGTGCGATTATAACGCGATAATATCATAATAATATTATGTACTATGTAATATGTATCACCAAAACATACATGTAAAATGATAGCCAAGTTCAATACTATAATATATGCCCTGGTTGTTGACTTCAACGACAAAAGAAGTGAGATCTAAATGGATGCCAAGTTCAATGTTCAGTCAAGAAATTTATTTATAACAACATAACATATAATTTCTTCTTATCACTTAGAATAATGTTTTGAAGCCTAAGGTCTGACTTGGTTGGTTTCCATATACGAATTATGTTATAGCCTTCGCAAATTCTAAAGTTGTGAGTTCTTTTTTATCCTTCTAAAAATTTGACTTGCTGGTAGAAACTAGGTATGGAACATAGTGCTCTTGCATGACTGTTTTAGTTGTATAATTCGTATATGACAACCAGCCAAGTCAGACCTTAGGCTTCAAAACATTATTCTAAGTGATAAGAAGAAATTATATGTTATGTTGTTATAAATAAATTTCTTGACTGAACATTGAACTTGGCATCCATTTAGATCTCACTTCTTTTGTCGTTGAAGTCAACAACCAGGGCATATATTATAGTATTGAACTTGGCTATCATTTTACATGTATGTTTTGGTGAGATATCATTACTTTTTGTTTGTAAATTATTAATTGCTACTTATTCACGATAAAATTTTTTGTTAAATTATTGTATTTTCCTACGTTTACGGGTTATAATTGTCTTTTTTGTATTATTATTTATATTTTCTTGTACTTTTGAAATGTCGGAGTGAATTGCCCATTCAGCATCTGGTTTTTTTTTTACGCGTTTTCTGTTGATACTTAATTTGGCCAAGTCGGGGCGGTATAGCGTGCGCAGGCGGTTGTACTCTACAATAGAGCTCTCTTGTGCCTTGATTTGACTTGGATCTATATTGATAAGATGTACTCCATCTAAGGTTTTAACTCTGGAGAGTCCAATGTAAGCCTGCCCTTTAGTAAAAACAGAGGAGCCTATATCGAGAAGAGCTCTGTCAAGGCTAAGGCCTTGTGATTTATGGATAGTAATAGCATATGCTAAGCAAATAGGGAATTGTTCTCTGTGTACATATACATCTAACAATTTTATTTGGTTTTTTTCTTTTTGTTTATTCTTAGTACTGATAATTTTTCCCCCGAAACGACTTCGTTTCGATCGTCGATAAAAATAATTTACCATGACGTATTCTATAAATACAGTTTATTACTATATACTATAATTCAGTTACTAACATTAATAATAGGTATTTATTATAAAATATTTTCTGTTTTATACAGAGTATTCTATAAAATACAATTTTTGGTATATACTATAATTCAGTTACTAACATTAATAATAGGTATTTATTATAAAATATTTTCTGTTGTATACAGAGTATAATACTATAATATATGTAAAGTTAATATAAAATTATTTTATCTTCTTTTGAGTATATTATTTTTAATTATCATAATTTTTTTATTTACTATAATTTCTACTGATGGGTGGATAATTCATAATTGTAAGATTAATTATTTAATTATGGCGCGCGGGTCGCCAATATCGACACGACGACACATATCGACTGGACGTATTTTTGGAGCCGCGATTTAAAAATTTTCAAGTTTCTGATTTTTTCCTTTATATTAACCTAACTACCTATTTGTATGCCAAATTTGAACTTTCTAGGTCATCTGGAAGTGGGTTAGAATTTTGATCTATAGGTGAGTCAGTGATAAAAATGACGATTTTGGGACGTTAATATCTAAATAACGGTTTGAGATATGTTTATGAAATTTGGAAAACATATGTATCTAGTAAGTCTCAATATATGAGCCAAATTTGACATGTTTATGTGGAATAGTTTTTGAGTTATGAAGGGGTCAAAAGTGGCTCCAAATGGTTCGTGTAATATTACACACGGTGCTGCTCGCCAGTTCTGTTAGCTAGAACTTGGCTTGACACGCTACCGCGTGTCTAGATATTGTATTGTATATTCAATATTGTTCTTTCTCGCGTCAACCGCTGTCTGTTATGCACGTCCAGCGTTATACGTCTTATTGACTTCCGTAGGCCACTGTATTATAACCTGATATTATTATATTTAATAATAATTCTTACAACAACAACAAAAACAATAATAATAATAATAACATAAAAAAAATTTGTGATATCCCAACAAAAACACTACGCCAAACTCCGTGTAAAAAACGCTCAGTATAAAAAAAACCACCTCAAAAAGTTGTGATATCATTTTATAGTTATTTATTTAAACTTTATAGGAATAGATATATTATTATAATTTATGTTAAAATTCACTGCTTATAAATTGAACTTAGCTGGTGACATTATTTAAAACTCATGAGAATTCATTTTGTATTGAGTATACCTACATGTTATATTTGAAAATGAGTGACACTAATTAAGTGTTATATAAATTAATTGTTATAAATTACTAATTAAGTGTTATAATTTTAAAGTCACCAGCTAAGTTCAATTTATAAGCAGTGAATTTAAACATAAATTATAATAATATATCTATTCCTATATAGTTTAAATACATAGCTATAAAATGATATCACAACTTTTTGAGGTGGTTTTTTTTATACTGAGCGTTTTTTTACACGGAGTTTGGCGTAGTGTTTTTGTTGGGTTTTAATAACACACTGGCACTTATATTTAAACCTAATTTCAAAATACAGATTGCAAATTTAATGGCATCTGTCAGCGTCAGAGAGGTTTCAGGCATCTCTAAGTAGATGTTGTCGTTAGAATATGTTGTCGTAAAATAATTTTGATAATAGATTCTAAATGTATATAATAATAACTTTCCATATATATGAGTAATAATAATTTAGTTCATTACACCTACCTATATGGTATATTATTGTTATCCGCGTTGACGACTTCATCATTTCGGATAAAAAATAAAATAAATTCCAACACTATAAACAAACAGCTAGTTATCTGTCTCCTTCGTTCTCTCTTTCTCTTACATTTTTCTCAAGTAGGTTGCCTCGCCAACCCGCGATTATGAACTTCATTCCAAAAATAAATACTAATAATTATGACTGTTCTATTAATCAGTCTTTAGGCCGAACTAGACATTTTCATTAGACTGGGCCACTCTTATAGATGGCCAAAATGGATTATTTTAGTGATTCAATTGGTTTGGATTGGTTCGTTTAAAAGACCGGTTCATGTGAATCCTTCATTTTAGTTCACCAGCTCACTCTGAAAAGATACATACTACTACTAACTACTACTACACTTACATGTAGATGACAAATTTAATTTAATTTGCAATTGAATATATTATTTTGTGATTGGTTATGGAATTAAAACGCTTTATTATTAATTCATTCATATTCACGATTCAATGAAGTATATTATGCATTCTTTCGAGTTGGATATTACACAGGATTATAAATGAAGAGATGGGGCTAAAGTCAGCCCCAAGCAATATTAAATTATTAACACATTTCCATTAATACAATTTAATTATTCAAAAACATATAAAATGACAATATATAAAAAGTTAATAATTCACAATCAATTAACTTCTATATTAGTATTACAAGTTTTGTAATTGTTTTTTTCACTAACTTTAAAAAGTAATCATTTAATTTAAATATTTTAATTTTTAATTTTTGATATCAAATATTAATAATTAAATTGATACACAAACACATATTTAGAAATATTCTTATAAATATATAGTTATAGACAATATTTATTCATTTAAATAATTAACAATGAGCAAGTATATATATTTTTAAAATTGTTTAACATTGTATTAATTAAATTAAAAACATTTTAATATTTAGTTACAATATATTATCACCATAATAATTTGTAATAATGGTTAATTATGAACAGGAGACAAACTCAGTATGTAGACGAAACACTTTCACAACTATCAGTAGTTACATTAAGTTTACCAATATCTACATCGTATTCATCTTAAATTATTCAAAATACAAATCAACGATCATCCATAGTAAATTACATTCATCGACCTCCACCATTAATTAAATCAAAATCTATTGATCATCAATTAATTAAAATGATAGTAAAATAGTATCACCCCTTTAGTATTGTCGAAGATAAAGAGTTAAGGAAATTAATAAATATGTTGTCCCCTAATTATGTTATTCCTTTAACAGCATCACCAAAAAACAGTTTCAAATAGTTTATTGCCTCAAATGTATGAGATGGTTTATTCAAAAAGTTAAAAAGACATTTTAAAAATGTCTCGGCAGTATGCTTGACAACAGATGGTTGGAAATCAAGAAATAACCAAAGTTTTGTAGCAGTAACTGCTCACTTTGTAGATCTAGAAAATCATACAGTTGATAATTTGGCTTTATTTCTCAAGAATATAGCATCTGAATTTACTCAGTAAAAATAAATATAGGTTGTCATTTAAGAAAAATCACTATGATAAAGATGAAGTAAAAAAACCAAACTCTGATTTGTTGTCAGTATATCATGTAGTTTTCTTTAGACCCAAATTGTTTAGTATAATATTTTTTAAATAGGCATCCGAAATCAACGGAGAAATAGAGAGCAGAATGATAAAAAGAATCACCCTAGCTGTATTTTATTATATATCCATATATACATATATATATTTTTAATTAGTTATACTGTTAAGTATAAAATATTAGATTAATATACATATATATTTATATTTATATGAGTACATTCTGTGTGTAGTTAATTAATAACAGATAAGATAAATTTCATTAGCAACTAATATGTGATACAGTAGAGCATTGTAACTATAATATACTGTATAAATTTATTTTCAACGTTGATCATTATCCATGTTGATTTCGATTCTTATTTGGAGACTTAAATTAAATTTTTTACGATATTCAAGTATATGTAAGAAAATAGAGTATAGTAGAGTTTAGTATACGGTATTAGATACTGTAAATATACTTTTAATATAAAAATTGTTCTCAATATCAGTATTTTTTTTTTATTTATCTTCATGAGCGTAAAGGTATTTAAAAAAAAATGTCATTAGTAGTACCTAGGTATGTCATGCAAGGTCAAAAAAAAAAAAAAAAATAATAAATAAACAAAAATAAATGTTGAATGGGGTCGTACCTTGAAAAGTTTAAGTACCTCTACTGTATAAAAAGCATAATAAGTTAAAACCAAACCTAAGATTTGTATGCAATAAAAGATTGTAAAATATGCATTTTACCATTTTACAAAAATATACATTTTATTTTTTATAAGATACGGACAAAAATATAAAAGTTAAAAAAAAAATATTATTTTTTGGAATAGGTGATAGGCTGATGGTCTTAATATAATATAATTGAGATTAAAAATTAGAAATTATTTATTTAATTTTCTTATGCATATTTATGAATTATTATTTTTGTAATACAATTTATAATTGTGGAAATGCTTGTGTTACATGCTACGACCACATATTGTTTTAAATTTTCGAATATAAATTATCGTAGTATTGATTTATATTGACTGAAGCTTTTTCCATGTCACGTGATGTAGTTGGCACATGTTTAAATAACAGAATTTTTCCTGGTGTTAAATGACAATTGAAATTGACCTTGTCCGATTCGCTATTTAATATTTTATTTATTGAATGTAGAGTTTAAAATCCTTTATTTTTTTGTAAAACCTATAATATTTTGTTTTAACTTAATCCGCGACTTTCTTTACACTCAAGAAGTCAACCCCAAGCATTTGTTATAATCTATAGATTTTCATGAAGTGTTAAATGTTGGTTTTGTAGTTTAATTATGACTTGGGATTTAAAGCAAAAATTACCTTTAATATAGGCTAAATCAAAAATGAAAATTCCATAACAAATTGTTGTAATTTGGCTCTTTCATGTTTGACCTTCGGCATTTTTAAAATAACAATCACAATAATTTTACTAAAATCACACTGAAAAACAGTCTAATATATGGTGATGCACAGATAGTTGAATGGTTTGTACTATGTACTGAAAAAATTAGCATTGTGTGTAATAAACTAATACCTGACAAATTATATCTTATCTCGGATTTTATATTGATACCTACATACTTTTATTAATTGTGCTTTTCTTTCTTTGTCAAATTGTTCAATCTTTTTCGCATATTGTACCTTAGGATTAAATTTATAAAAATAAAATGTATGTTTTACAAAAAAATCAAGTTTTATACTTTGAATTACATTAAATACGGTCATACTAAATATGCATAAACTCAATATAGCAAAAACATGCAAAATAAGAATAAAATCACTTTTCATCAAAAGTAAAATACTCATTTTTATTTATACTACATAAAATATACTATTAGAATTTTTATAAGTCCTGCAAAAGTAAAGATTTGAAAAATAAAAGAAATATGAAGAAAATGAGTATATTACGGTACATTGATCACATATCTTAACAGGGTATAAAGCTTTAAATTGATTTTGATGTTAATTCTGTTATTTTTTTAACTTAAATATTGTATCAGAAAGTTTGAAAATAAATTGTAAATTTAGAGTTAATTTGGGTAATATCCCGAGATTATGAAATGAATTAAATCACAGAACTATTTAATTTACATATCATTATGTTAATTTATTTTCATA
Organism: Therioaphis trifolii; assembly: GCA_027580255.1. Lineage (NCBI taxonomy): Eukaryota > Metazoa > Arthropoda > Insecta > Hemiptera > Aphididae > Therioaphis > Therioaphis trifolii. Next base: position 1,564,840 of record CM050404.1, read on the forward strand.
TTGTATTATAGTTTAAACTGTTTAAAAAGTTTAAATGATTTCTAGAAAAAACCCAATATGATGGCACTATCAGCCTCTGAGTTTTTTAAAAACATCAAACATTTTCATCAAAATATTGAAGACAATTTTGAACAACCATCCATGATTATATCAAAACTTAGAGTATACCAACTGCGAGCGGTAAAATGGATAATCGATAAAGAGAAATATAATGATTGTAAGTTCATAAGTAATAAATATATTTGTTTTTAAAAATTTTATAATTTCAAAATACTATTAATATGTATGGTACATTTCTTTTTTATGATTATTGTATTTTTTTTTTTTTTTCGTATGGCATGGTTATCCGGGAGTGCAGACCCTAGGGTCTACAGTTCGGTTGCCGGTTTGGCAGAATTTCTATTGGGGCACCCGTAGGTTTCTGCCATGCCCCATTATTGTATTAATTATAGGTATTTTATTTTAGTGATTAAAAGCGATGGTTCACCATTTAGTGGAGGAATTTTAGCTGATGAAACAGGTCTTGGTAAAACTGTTGAAATGCTGAGTTGTATAATTTCCAATACATCTCCTCCAGAAGTAATACAATTTTCATATCATAGATTTACTATTGATTTAATTTTGCTTAATTTGTGTATTTTTTTTTAGTTCTATAATAAAAAAATTGAAGTTTCTAAAAATTATATTCAAAATACATCTACATCAAACAAACTAAAACCATCAACAAGTAAATGTGTTATGGATGAAGATTTTATTTTAGAATGTTATTGTATGAATGCATCACCAAACAAAACCTTAGTAAGTTGTGCCATGTGTGGTAAAAAACAACATGCAGAGTGTGTAAATTTTGAACAAAGACCTTTTCAAGAAATACCATACTTATGTCCTCATTGTTGGACTTTAAATGAGAAAATCCAATGCAAAGCGACATTGATTATTGTACCACAATCTATTTTGATTCAGTGGATCGAAGAGGTAATGGTTTTTGTTTAAACACATTTTTAGGAACATTTATATCATTTTTTAAAACACCTTTTTTTCTTTATTTTTTTATTGCATGTAAATTGATAAAAAATATAAGAAAGAGAAATTCAAATTATTTTGGATAGGGACTGTATTTTTAACAAAACTTCTTCAGAAAATGAAATTCTGTGTACGCTACTTGTTCAAAGTACTGATTTTATAACTACCATTTATTAATCACATTATATTTTTGTTGTTTATATTCGATCATAATTCAGTTCTAAATTTCTGATTTAAAAAATTCCTTCTTTATGAATTCTGGTGTTGTTAAATTGTGTCTCGCTTTCAAGCTTCAGATATGTATATAGAGCAACATTATTTATCTTCTCAACTACTTTAAGACAAAGTTTGTACTTATATAAAACTAGCTGAATAACCCGGCTTCGCCCGTGTGCAGTTTTTGCTTTCTCTAAATGAAATTCTTCAATCAGATGCTTATTATTTACCTTCTTTCTTTTTTCGATCCCCTAGCAATATTCCTCAAATTAACGACGTGAATTTTCAAACGAAAATAATAGCGATTTTTTTTTTCAATGAAATTTCAAATAAGTATTAGTCTATATTAGTATTTCTTAACTTTGGGTTCACATACAAATACTTCAATTAATTGTATACTGTCTTGATATTTATAATATTTTGATGTTTCCTTTGAACTGTATGATAATATATAAAATACATAACATTCTACTATGATTCTGATATAAATTTAAATTTAATTATTAAAGAGAGTAAAGGTGTTGTGTAAATTATATATAGAGTTGTTAAGTATATATTTTATTAATATTGCATTTTGAACTATAGATTAAAAAACACATTGCAAAACCGGGTTTAAAAGTTTTTATTTACAATGGTGTGCATTTAGATGGCTATATTCAACCCATTTCATTTAATGATTATGATTTAGTTATAACATCATATGATAATCTATCAAGAGATTTCAAATATATTATTGAAAATTGTGTAAGTAGAATGTTAATTATGTAATTGTGATTTTAGATACGTAAATTAGTGAAAAACTGGTAATTATAAATAATGAGTAATCTATTTAGAAAAAATATTTATCACTAATACAAATTTTTCCCTTTTACTTTCCAGTATTAGTATTTTTAGGTCCTCCATACCTTATTTACCCAATATGGTTTTGGTCTCTCTTAAGGTGTTCTTCCTTGAAGTATGATTTATTTTGATTATGATTAATTTAGCTTTTGAATTGAATCTTATAATTTTTGTACTAATATAATTTTATATTAGCCTAGCTTTAGAAAGTCCCAATGAATTTTAATGAATAATGTAACATTTTAATTCAAAACAAAATATATTATTTATACCTTCTCAATTTTTAATAAGTCAGTCAAAAATATCTTATTAGATGATTCAAATTATACATTTTTATTAAGTATATTTAAATTTTTATAAATGAAAATTATGTTCTTGTTAAAGGATCTAGAAAATCGATTTACTTCTCGTTTACGAAATTCCAAAAGATACAATTATCCTCAATCACCATTATCTTGCATAAAATGGTGGCGGATTTGTTTGGATGAATCTCAAGTAATTGAAAGTGGAATGAGTAAAATATGTGAAATGATTTCATGTTTGAAATCTGTTCATAAGTGGGCTATTACTGGTACACCTATACGAAAATCATTATATGGTTGGTCAAATGTTTGAATTATAAGTGGAGATTTGAATACGCATATTTAAAAATAATTAATACTTGTTTTAGATCTTTATGGTATTTTAAAGATCCTAGATGTTGATCCTTATTATAATCGTAAAAAATTCTTTGAATTCTTGAAAAATGATACTAGTTTTGTTTGTGAGTGTTTCTCCAAAGTAATATGGCGAAATTCTGTGGAAGATGTAAATGTAGAATTAAAGTTACCTAACCCAACCATTCAGAAACATTGGTTAACATTTTCCGAAATAGAAAAATGTTCTTATAAAACTGGACACGACATAATTGCTGCAAATTTTTTTAAAGATTTTGACAGGTAATATAGTTTAAAATTAAATCTTAATTGATATAATTCTTCAAATATTTCGTGTAATGTAATGATAATGTTTAATTTAACTAACACATTTTTAAAATTCTAAAAGGTTTGAAAATTTGTTTTGTAATATGTGTTTCTAGCTTCTACCAATATTAAATTTAATTTAATTTGTTGTAATGATTTCTTTGTTATTAGTATTAATACTATAAGTTCAAAGTATTAAATACCCTCTAATATGTTTATTTATTAGCACCTGTTTATGTTTAATTATAAAATTATTGTTGTTATAAATAAATTTACATACAAATACATACAGTAATATCTTTCTAAAATGGAATCAATTAGGACCAAAAAAATTTTTGTTATAGAGATGAAATATTATTCAGGATTATTGATTTTTTCGTTTAAAGGAGTATTCCATCTTACGGGGTATCCTGCATAGAGAGGTTTTATTGTATGTGTGTGTATATATATATATATATAATTTATTTGTATGTATTTACTATTGACCTATAATATGTGAATATTTTCCAGGCTATCTATACCACTTGACATTTCGTTAAAAAATATTAATAAACGAACCATATATAGTATACTTGAACTTCTGGATGAACTTCGACAATCATGCGTATATCCACTAGTAATTTTATTTTATATTTAATTGACGTTAATTAATATGTTAACGTAATTTTTATTTCTAGGCTGTATTTGGAAAGTTATTGAATGTGAAAGGTACTATGCCAATGGATAAGTTATTTGATACAATGATGGAAAAACGTCGTGTTAATTGTAATAACAAATTAGATTCACTTATCATGTTATACAATGCACTTGCTGAGAAGTACATTATTTGCAATGAACCAGCTAAAGCTATTGAAGTCTTAAGAAATTCGTTACATATCATAGAACTAAATGAAGAGAAAAATCTTCAGATAAAAACATTTTTGGTAAAATGTAGTCAATTTTTATGTTTGAAGTTTATAATGATTTTAATTTGTAATTTAGAAAATTCGTATAATGTACAATTTATCCAAACTCCTTGATAAATATACAGAGATTTCACGAGAATTGAGTGATGCAGAGTTGAAAAGTAATATGGAGCTTCTAAAAGAACAATATCTTGATAGTGGTAAACAAAATGTAAGTGTAGAGTTGTTTACAGTATGGTAGTCAATTCCCGATTATCCTTGGTATTCTGCAAAACTATGCATGTTATAAAAATTATATTTATGTGTATTAAGTCATATGAAATAATGATTTTCCAATCAGTCTAGTTGAGTTACTATTAAACACTGTGCATTTCTCTAATTTTCTTTAAACACTATTTTATATTACAGTATATATACACATATACACTAATAGCATTTTTTGTTCTAATTTTTATTTTGTGGCGTAATCATGAAATTTACTTATTCGTGGTGCCATGCCTCCATATTTCGTGGTTGGTCGAGAGTTTTCTGTATTATAATAAAGGAAAATTTACAAAATGAAAATGATCAATGATTTTCATTAATAATTAGTGTATCATGATAATCAAACATTCTATTTATAGATCAAATCAGCTCAAAAAACTGTTAAAAAGTATTTAAATGAAATAGCCAAACTCATTGGTAAAAAAACATTGTGTTTTATTAATTGGAAGGTTCTTGCATTAAATTCACGTTGTACCTTTAAAGAGTTTTTGTTTAAAGTAAAAACAGAATTAGAAGATTACCGTGTTCCAGGAGTTCTGAATGTTGCTAATAGGTACCTTTATTATAATTTTCTCAATTTGGCTTGTATTTATTTATTTTTATTTATTTATTTATTTATTTTTTTTTATATTTTAGACTAAAATCTTTTACTGATGTTTTTAATATGCTGAATAATTGGCTTACCGATTTGAATGTCGCGAGAACTAACATAATATCGGAATTAAAAACTTTACAAAAAAAACCTACAAAAAATAACTTATATCATTCTGTATCCTGCAACGCATATAATTTGAAGTCAAAAAAAAACTTTTCAAAAAATCTGTAAATATTGATAATTGTACAAAGATTCTTCAATATATTAATTTTGATTTCATGTTTAGGTGCTTAATGTGTAAAACTGAATATCATGTACTTGCTTATGAATCAATGTTATTTAATGTATTCAATCAACAAAAAATCATTTCGTTTGATGTAAATGAAATAAAAGATGATGAAATTACTAGTAAAAGCTCTTGGGAAATGTCTCAAAAAGAATTTTTATTTATGAGTTAGTTAAAATATCTAACTATTTAACTATTTTTTTTTTTTATTATAAATTATTCTTTTAGAATTATTTGAATATGTGCAAACTTATGATGTTCATAATGATTTACACAATGTTATGAAAGATTCTTATGAACTTCTGCATATATTAAACCTATTACGTGAAGAATGCCGGTGTTTTAGGCTGCTATTGAGTCATATCAGTAATAGTATTTCTGCTCACAAGGAAATATTAATGATCGAGGTGACATTACTAACTCTTTTTGCAAATCAGTCACAACCCAGCACTAACTTGAGTCCACTCAAGAAGAAAATTAAAATGGAAAATGATATCATAAGAGAATATGTCAGTAAAATTAGAAATAACATATGAATGTATTAAAATTTGTCATTGGTGTTTAGGAGATTGATTGTCATATAAACCGAATAAAATCATCAATAGAGAAAATTGGACCGGAGTTAGAAAAAGAGAAAGGACCTTTTTTGTACCTTGGAAATTTAAAAAAAAAAGTAAACACAACGGATGTTGAATGTCCAATTTGTACTTTTAATGTTGATTCCAGAGTATGTTTGAATTTAAAGTATTTCAATCTAATTTAGTATTATAAAACTGTATTTATTTTAATAGTGGGCAGTATTACTATGTGGTCATTGTATATGTGATAAATGTTTGGCAACGATGTGTGACAGATCTGCTAATTCCGTTTTAGTATGCCCAATGTGCAGAGAAAGAATTCCGATGGATTCAATATGGTTCGCAAAAAGCAATCAGGAAAGTGACTTAGTAATTAAAGGTTCATTTTCCACCAAAATAGAATGTATTACTTTAATAGTAATGAAATTAATTGCTTTAGATCCGAATGTTAAAGTTTTAATATTTTCAACTGTAAGTATTCTATTCAATTTTATTGTGTTGTAAAGGCTATAACTATTTTACGTTGCAGTGGGATAGCGCATTGTTTGTTCTCGGACAAGCTTTGGAATCAAACTCAATCAACTATAGAATACTGAAATCAGGAAATAAATACAAAAAAACTCTTACAGACTTTAAGGTCAGTACCTAATATTTAATCAGTTGAATACTTTAAAGAAAACATTTTTTATGTGCGAAAATTTATAAACCATAGCTAATGAGCTAATATTCAGTTATAATTGTAATTGTATATATTATTTTGTTGGATTTTTTTTATTCTCAGACTAATACAAAAATCAATGCATTGTTAATGATGTTGAGTCTAGACGCTAGAGGATTGTATTTAACCAAAGTAACAAATGTAATTTTTATGGAGCCAGTCATTAATAAAGCTGATGAATACCGAGCAATCAACCGAATGCATAGCACTAAGTAATTTGATTTCAAGATATTTTAAATTTTAGTCATGGTCGTAAAATTTTTTATTTATATTTACTTGTTATTTGCACATTTTTAGACCTACATTTGTTCATCACTTCATTGTTCGTGACTCTGTTGAAGAAAATATTTCAAATATTATTTCTAGAAAACAATTGAATGAATGGGATGATATTACATTATCTCAAATGAAAACAGTATTTGAAAGAAATTCATGTGATCCTGAAACATGATGAGATCACAACCAGAACACTAAATAAATGTATAAATAAATTGTGTTCATTATTTTTGTTAAGTACATAATTGTGCATAGTTTTATTTTTATTTATATACAATGGTTATTGTAGGTAGTTATTTATATGCTTAGTTTGTTTTTGATTCATTAATAGACACAAAAAATTAATGTTATTTCTATCTTCATTTAATACAATGTATTATTCACGTGACCCCAGTGATTTTTATTTATATACATAATAATTCTTAAAAAAATCTAATATTTTAATTTAATTTTTTCTTTCCATTAAAAATGTGTAAAACACCATTCAGTGCCTTTTGATGCCAATCATATTATATTTTGGGATTAGTAATCTAAGTGGTAACTAGTTTTAATGTTGCAAGAGGGTAGTATTATTTTCATGTAACAATTTCATTCTATCTATTAATGAAATTAGTTCAAAAAAATATATTTTGTATAATGTACGTTACAGCATAACTCTGTAATGCTAAAAACATAGTATTGGTGTGAATTAAATAGGTATAAGACCACTTTCGGGGTTGGGATTTGAAAGGAAATGATATTTGAAGATAAAGACCACTTTTAGAGTGGGATACAAAATTTATGTATTCGTTTATCTGATTGCCAAAAATCTTAGTGGCATTTAAATTCAGGTTTAATCAAACAAAATTAATCCAACTTTTCTGAACCTGATTTGTGTTATCTATCGTCTACCACAGAGCCATTAGATGTTACCCAACTGACTGTTCTTCAAAACTAGTAAAACTTGAACTCATTTCGAGTATCAGGTTTATTGTTATTTCGGAGAACAATATACTGTCTCTTAATTTATTGCCATTGCCTATCATTAATAATTAGTCAGGAAATGAAAATACCTCTTAATTGCTTTCTCTAGATTTATCTCTAAATCTCAAGGATTAATTTAACAACTATTATACTATAATAATTTAACTATAATACTTATAGGTATTATAAAGTAAACACACTTTTTATTTAATATTTTATTCAATATATATATATTTTTTTATATTCTATGTGAAGCATTTAGTTATTTTTAAATAATTGTGTTGGAAATTGTGTTTTGGAAACATTCAGAAAGCAATTTATCGCTATTCTATGGATAGTAAAAAATGTATCTGGATGGTACTTTGGAAAGATAATTTTGCTCTATTATAGACAGTGGCGGCGCCAGGGGTGGGCCAGGGTGGGCCGCGGCCCACCCTAAAATCTTCTCGGCCCCCGGCTGGCCCACCCTGTATGATTTTAAAGTATTTTTGCTTAAAATTATACCATAATATTTTAAAATTTATAAAATTAGTTTTTAAGTGCGGCGTGTCTATATCGGGTTTTGGAACAATCCGGTCTACTCACAGTGGGTGACTGGTGGTGGTAGCAACTAGCAATACTGGCGGAAAATCATACGGATACGGCACTGAGCCTTGTCTATATAACTATAATATATTTATGTTTATAATTTATATATGAAACCACGGCTACAGAATATAGATACTTTAGCCATGTATGAAGTAGATAAAATTTCGCTGCTATCAATGTGTTGCTATCGATGTGGGTAAAATATTTCTATTTTTAAATTTCTTTTCGAATATTTACCTATAGTTTATACAATTATATATACATGAAGATACGGATAACTTGGCTATTATAATCAATTTATCATCCGTCCTTCGGCTTTTGTAACGTTGTTTATTTTGGGTTAGTTTTTTTTTGTTTAAATCTTTTTTATTTTAACTAATACCGAGACTAATACCAATTGACAGTTGTACATTACTATTTAGTATTTCTGTTCTTGGTCTATTTATTAAAATATTTATTTGACATTATTAAAAACATGGAAGAATCAGTTATTAAACAAACTACAATTAAAACTAAACAATTTCGACCAATAACATCTTTTTTTTCTGCTCAGAAAAAAGTGTTGTTAGATGGAGATATGTCTGATTATTCTTGTAATAATGATTTTGATGGTAAGTTTAAATTATTAAATAATTTAAATGTTTATTGGAAATTAATTATAAATAATCAATTTTAGTATTTTACACATATAATTTATTTTAATGAGATATTTTTAAATTGTAGGTACAAAAACTCAAAATATCTATCCTATTTCAGATCAAAGAAATGATACACCATATACTACAAAGTAAGTTTAATAATTCAATTGAATAATAGGTTTAATTATGGTGACTAGATATAAAAATTTTAAAAAAAGTACATTTTAAAACTTAGCCTTTTTATCACAAAAAACCTCTACTCTTATAGAATTGACTAATGTCTATACTATTATACCCATTTTGACTATAACCAATAGTCTCTAGCTATAAAATGTGTCTTTTATTTAATTAATTATTAATTATAGGTAATATATTTATATTTATTATCAATTACTTATATAAAGTATTTATTAAAAGTATCAATTTCATTAGAGTGTCAGCTTATGTGGTGTGTGTCTTTAAAAGAAAATAATTTGTAACTGAAAACATTGAAAGAATTAAAAATATGCATGTAAACATAATAAATTAAAAATTAAACTTTAAGTACTAAACTTTATTAAAATGTTTTCTACAAATTTAATTTTAATACAATTATGATATAAAAACAAATTATTAAAATTAAAAAATAAACATGTTTTCTACATGTTTAACTTTATAAACATTTAATATTGTATAAAGTATAATATAAAAAAACATAACATTTAAACAACAAATAATAACTTGTTTAACTTTATAAACATTTAACATTGTATAATAAAAAACAAAAATTTTAAATTTGATAAAAATAACATGTTCCTTACATGATTAAAATATAATTTTAATTTAATTTTTTTTTTTTTATTTGCCTTTATTTACAGTAATTTTAATTTAAAAATGATAAAAATGTTAAAGATATTTTTGAGAACCATAAATTGCCTTCAGCAACTTAGTATCTGATTTTAAAGTTTAAAACATTTCATTACAGTTTTCATCAGTTTTTAAAAACTAACATTAATGATTTCAATGTTGAAACATTTAATTGAGATTTTTCTGATGTCCAACATTTGTTAATTTGTGAAAATAATCATTCTATTGGTGCACTTGTACCTGGAAGACTTAGTACAAATTGGCACAATATTTCTAAGTGTTTTACTGGAATCTCTTTATTTATTATTTCTAAATGTGTTAACCCGTAATATTTTCTATAAAGAGTACATTTGTATGTACTTTACACCAGTATTAAGGACAATAGGACAGTGCATCAAAAAAGAGTAGGTTCTGTCCTACGAAAAAGAGTACGTCTGGTCACCATAGGTATAATAGCAATTTGATATACTTTAAAAATAAAATTTATTTTCTTCAATCTTTTATAATTTTTTATAGTATGACGAATGAAGAATTAGAAAAAGTTGATACCTCACTTAGCTCAATTGATAGTGATAATTTAAATAGGTAAATATTTTAAAAAATTACAATAATATTTATATAATATTAATTATATAATAAATAATTTTGTTTAGTATTTATTCAAGTGAGGATAGTACTGATGAAGTCATTATTACTGATCCATTATGTCATGATGCAGAATTTGTGAATTTGGACCAGCCTCAACGTTTTGGTAAAGTTCCTGGGCCTAATGACATATCCCAAACAATAGATGACGAACCATTTCAACCAAAATTAAAAAATTTTCCAAAGACAGTTTATGGTACTGGTCGAACAAAGAGGGCAAGGAGTTTTCAATCAAACTGGTATGAACATTTTAAGTGGATTGAATACAGTCAAATAGAAAATTCAGTTTATTGTTTTCCGTGTAGACATTTTTCTCTAAAACTAAAAAATGATGGTGATAATATGTTTAAAATTACTGGTTATAATAATTGGAAAAATGCTATGTCCGTTAGAGGATTGTTAAGACATGAAAAGAGTGATGAACATAAAAATTGTACTTTATCGTGGGTTGAATATAAAAAAAATAAATTAAATAAAAGTTCTGTATTGTCACAATTAAGTAATCATCATGCAATTATAGTTAATGAAAACAGAAAGTATATGGAATCTATAGTAATTTCTTTAAGAATGTTGGCTATACAAGGAATTGCGTTTCGAGGACACTTCGAGAATGAATCTAGTTTGAACAGAGGCAACTTTTTAGAGCTAATGAATGTAATTTCTTGTTTTGATAAGGTAGTAAAAAAAAGAATAAGTGGTCCAAAAAATGCTAGGTACCTCCACCATTCAATACAAAATGAAATAATTCAGATAATGGCTAGTATGATATTAAATAACATTTCTTCAGAACTAAATGAGTCATCATATTTTGCAATAATGATTGATGAAACTAAAGATATCACAAAAATAGAACAACTATCAATTGTTGTAAGGTATTACTATAAGTGTGAAATTAAAGAAAGATTTTTAGGGTTCACGTCTCTAACAGATTTAAATGCAATTGCATTATTCAGTCACATAAAAGTTGTTTTAAGTAAATGTAAGATTGATATACATAAATGTGTAGCCCAAACATATGATGGGGCTAATGTTATGAGAGGTTCAATAAATGGTGTTCAAGCATTATTTAAAAAAGATGTTCCTCAGGCAGTTTATATTCACTGCAATAATCACAGACTTAATTTAGTTCTTGTGGATGTTGTAAAAAATGTTGAAGTAGTTGATCACTTTTTTAACCTGTTACAAGCTATATATACTTTTATGTCTGGATCTTCAATCCACTCTAAATTTATTGAACTTCAAAAGCAAATTCTTAAAACTAAACCTATAGAACTTAAGAGATTGTGTCTAACTAGATGGTCCTCTCAGATCCATGCATGTAAAGCTATAAAAGCTACTTTAGAAGTTGTGTTGTTATTATTACATAAAATGTCATATGAAAAAAGTAAACATTCATCGGAAGCTATTGGTTTACTGAAAAGTATAGACTTTAAATTTATATATTTATTACTATTTTTCAATAACATACTTTCCCAAGTTAACTTAGTAACTAAATATTTACAAGACCTAAATGCTGATACTGCTAAAGCAATTGTATTAATTAATTCTCTTAAAGAACATTTTGGTGGTTTAAGAGATGATGGAGGCTATCAAACTACATTATACAATGAATCTAAAATGATTGCTTGTAGATTAAATATTAAACATCCTTCTTTACAAAATAAAGAAAAAAAAAGAAAAAAATTACCTAAACATTTAGAAAAATATTTAGTTGAAAGCAATTTAGAAAGTAATACAGTGTTAGATTCTGAAATTGATTTTAAAATTAATATTTATCTGCCTATTATAGATAAAATAAATGTAGAACTCAATAAAAGATTTTCTGATAATGAAAATTTATTAATGGGCATTAGTGCATTTGACCCTAAAAACAATTTTTTGAATGCAGAACTCATTCAACCATTTGCACTAGCTTATAGTTGTGATGTTGAAACATTAAATTCAGAATTAAAAATTATTAAAAAAGCAATAAAACATTTTGAAAATAAGTATAATTCTATAACAAATATTTTTCAATTGCATGCATTTTTATTACAATATGAACTAGCATTTTCTGAATTATATAAGCTTTGTACTATTGCAATTACTATACCAGTTTCTTCTGCAGTATGTGAAAGAACATTTTCTTGTATGAAAAGGATTAAGACATATCTTAGAAATTCCATGTTACAAATAAATCTTTCAAATTTAAGTATTATTTCTATTGAAAAGTCAGAAGCTAAACTTTTGAATATTGACAATATAATAGATAGATTTGCTGATTCTCATAATAATCGACGAATAATATTAAAATAAATATTGTTATCATTGTAAATTAAATAATATTTATTATTTGTAAGTTTGTAATTGTGTGATAATACTTATAAGATTTTAAATTTGTGTTTATTATTTTTTATCAGATTGTTTTTTTATAATAAACTTTGTATTATAATACTCTGAATTTAATATATTATGTAATATCTTTGTAAATATTTGTATTTAAATAAACTATTCAAAATAGTTCAAATAAAACATTCTAAATAAGGTTTGATATTTGTGTTAATTATTTATTTATTTTTATTTTATTCATTTTTCATATTAAATGTTATAACTTATAAGGCATTGTGATATTGTAATTTTGAAAATATGTGTTATATGTTTCTCATGAAGTGTTGCAAATCGGTGGATATATTATGGCTTTACTCAGTAACATATCAAAGAACCTAATTGTACATATATCTGTAAATGTCGAAATAAATTGTACATATACAAAGTTTCCTAATAAAAGAAATAAAAAAAAAAACATATCAAAAAAGAATAGGGTTATTGAAGTTTTAAAAATTGGCTGGTATTACACTCAATAGTGACTTTTATTTTTTTATGAACCTGTAATTGTTAGTTGGTACCAACCGATAAACCGATAGGTAAGGCAAATTTTGTAATGCCACTGGCCCTCCCTTTAAATCAGTGGCCCCAGCTTGGCCCACCCAGACAAAAAAATCTGGTGCCGCCACTGATTATAGAGATCACAGATTGTTTTTTTGAAATACGGGACATTTAAAATCATACCGAAAATTAACACATGTTAATTAAGAGGAAGGGAGAGGGCTTAGTCTCTAAAATTCAAAATTTATTTTTTCTTTTATTTGTGAATCTTTACTTTTTAAATTTGTACCAATTTCTTTATACCTTGAAAATATTGAAACAAGATAATAGTGAGATATTAGGACGTATATTCACAACAAACATATTATTACAAAAATAGAAAATGGTAATGTGACAATTCTTATCGAAAATCTAAGTAAATATTTGGTAACTAAAATTGCATTTAGTCTTGGTGTAACATTGTTTTTTTCTCACACCTAATAAATAATCATTTAAATACTTGAAACAAAAATGATTCGAAACCAATGATAAGAAGACTTTCCTATGTTAAATTTAGAATCAAAATTTAAATTGCTATATATGTAACATTTTAATGTTATTTTACTTAATAAACATAATATTGAATATTTGAAACAAGTAAAACCAGCATAAATAAATAAATAGGTTATTTTCCTACAGTAAATTTATTACTAAAATTAAAATAACAATAAAAACAAATTAGATATTATCCATATGATATTATATTATCACTCTATAATATAATTATTTAACAATCATTTAAATTTTAAAATGCCAAATGAAATGACTGAAAAAAATTTTGAATTCATTTTGAAATAAGGTAAATACAAGATGAAATATTCAAAATATGGGACGAAAGTGTTATTTTGGACCTTAAGTTGAGACACCAGAACGCTTTATGCAAATATGGTACAACCCCGTTGAATACTGAATGAATGGGATCCCTATACTATTTATCAATAGTCAATAGAGCGAAAGAAAAAAATACTTGAGATTAAGTAAATGCCGTTAAGCTAATCAAGCTGTCAAGGTTTAAAATCAGCCAGTAGTTGACGATAAAACAATATTAACATTAATCAAAATAAATCTGCTCTTATATTAAGGTTAATAGATCACAATATATTAGGGTTTTTTTTTAGATTTTTATCTCATTTCTAACTTCATTGAATTTAATTAAAACCCAAAGCTATGTTTAAATCATCAACAATGGAGTTCTCAATTTTGAGATTATCTTAAACCTTATATCCTTGACTTTTCTAAACTGAATTAATATATTAATTTTTAATTATTTTTCCTAAGTTACTTCAATAAATTTTTTTTTTAATTTAGATTTTTTCATAATGAAAGACATTGAAATATATAGTTTGTTAGAGTCAATTACTGATGACCAAGCATTTGATTCTGTTATTGGTGGTGATAGCGATGCTGAAGACAATTTAGTACTGAGGGTAAATTCTACCGAACGCTCCAACACAAGAAGTTCAAGTTTCGATTCTTCAACTGTACAGTCAGAATCAAATTCAAGTACTTATAGTGTTCAACAAAATTAACTGGCTGGTCCAAGTTGTACTGAAAGAACTAGTTGTCCTAAACGTTCAAAGCGTCGTATAGATTTTTCAAATGATAACTTAAGTTCAAGCGAAGAATTTGATGACTCTGATAAAGACCTAAATTTTCTACCATCAAGTCCTCTAATGCAAGCTAACATATCTTCCAGCTCAGATGAAAATAGTGATGATATCTCTCAACCCATACACAACACTCAACAACAAAATAATTCAAGTGACTACCATTGGGGTAAAACAGGTGGTGTACTAACAAAATTTACAAAATTTAATTTTAAAGAAAAATATGGGTTCAATGCAAATGTTGACAGTTAAAATACATTAAACTTTTTTGAATTGTTTTTTAATATAACATTTTTAAATTTAATTGTTAGTGAATCTAATTTATATGCATCACAAATGAACACAGAGTTAAACTTAACTGCCCCACAGCTAAAAGCAGTTATAGGAGTTTTAATTATAATGGGTATGAATGTTTTGCCTAGTATGATACTTTATTGGTCAGAAGATGATAACTTTCATCATTCTAAAATTGCCCATATCATGACAGTAAAACGGTATTATCTTTTAAATTGTTGCATTGTCAATAGTTGCATTTGTTATAAATATAATAAAAACAGTAAAAAAGAAAAATGTATGACCCAGTTATAGTTTAGATCAAACCTTGCTAATAGTTTCATTAGCTTTAGTTCTCGCCATAGGCGGAGATTGGGGGGTGTTTGGGGGGGCTTAGCCCCCCCAAACAGATCGAAAGCCCCTCCAAAATTATTGAACATTTTTTAGTCACGTGGACGGCCGAACTTTGGACTTATTTTACAACAATTGCCAAAATCTTGGAACTTTATAAGCTAAAATTTTTTCCCCGAAATGTTGTCAATCTAATTCAATATAATAATTATTAAAACATAATATTGTAGCATTTTTAGCACCTACTCGAATGAGATTGAAAATGAATCTGATAAAGATGTAAATGAAGCAATTGGAAAATATTTTGATAGTTGATAATTTAATGTTTCAATTTATAGATTATAGATACTTGTTGAGAATTGTTGTTGAAGTTAATGTGTACCTATTCATTATTTTTTTTTTCAGGAATTTTAACCAATATGAGAAAAGGACAATTCATTGTATATTTGTTTCTTTTACATAAATTTTTATCAATAATTAATATTTTAACAAACAAATTGCAAGAAAAATCTTCGACTCTGGGAAATTCTGAAATTATTATTAAATCTGTAATCAAATCCTTAGAGGATTATAAAACCATTGCATGTTTTGCTGTAATTTGGTTGGATATAAATAAATTTGCAACAGTCAATAATATATCTATTGAAAATCCATGCCAAGGTATACCTAATTAACTGATTACTAAACTATGTTATTTTTAAAAATAATTGCTGTATTAATTATATTTAATTTAAAATTTAGGAAATAAAAGAAAAAGGAAAGAACCAAATGATCTTAAAAATGTCATTATCACTGCTAATAAATAAATGCTTTTAAAGTGCATATTATGTAGTTAGTAATGCGTATTTACTATTTAGTAGCTTTCCTTTTTAGTAGGTAATGTAGTAGTTAATGTATATTGAAGGTAATATTAATATTAGTAAGGGGGTGTGGGGGCAAAGCCCCGGCGGCTTATTTTGCAAAGAAAGATTTAAGCCCCCCCTAAAATTCAATCAAATCTCCGCCTATGGTTCTCGCAAAAGAAATCATTTTACATCTTCTGTTCAGTTAGGTAAAAAAAGAGTGAAAACTGCTTCTACTTTTATTGATTTTGGTAAGCATATACCTATTGTAGGAACATATCGTAGGTGTGCTTATTGTAGCACAAAGACAAATCAAAAAAGGTTTAATTGAATTTGCCAAAATTGTGATTAAGCCTTGTGTAAGGAGTGTTTTGGCACTTACCATGTCAGTGTTCAAAACAAATTATAGTATTGTCATAAATATGTAATGTAAAGAAAAGACTAAATTGTTTTAATTATTATTATTATATTTCTATTATATACTTGATTATACAGAAAGATTTTTTATTTTTATTAATTTTGTTTTTTAATAATATTTTATTGTTATTCCTTTTGTTTTAGTTTTATTCGTTGATTTGTTACTTATTTTATTTGATGAAGTATATTTATTTATTTTTATAAATAAAGACTTATTTACTTATTGTTAATTATTATTACAACAGTCTCTTTTTATTTTTTTTTTAGTATTTCGTTAAAAGTTTTCTAATTTTTTCTTGTAATTTCATTTGTTTTATTAAATGTTTACCTTTTAAAAATGATTATTTGTGTTTTGGTATACAGAATTGCATTGTTTGAACTATAATATACTATTATTATTCATTGAAAATAATTGTTTTCTTATTTGTAAAGAAGTGGTAAACCCTTGTGTGTTGAACCCTGACCTAGACGATCATTGGACGATTATTTTACCACCCTCTAAGTCAAAAACTTAATGGATACAAATTTTTTTTTTTTGTCAATATGGAATACAAACACCAACATTACATTAAATTTAAAATTGTACCTATTGAATAATTTGTAAGTTGCTCCTCGAGGTATTTCAGTTATCCCTTTTTTTATTTCCAATAAGATGTATTGATAACAGAGCAGTGTTGTTTGCTCTCATGGCATTTTTTATTTTTAATTGAGTTAAATACAATTAATGTTTAATTTATCAGAATATTCTTATCCTATTAGTTTATTTTTACTCTGTACGTGCTTTCGTGTTCTCAGTGATTCTTGGTACTGCGCATTTCCAAATAATATAAACCACTCTAGCTTTTTATATTATTTTGAGTTAATTATACCTTATCAGTTTTTGCCATTCGGCTTTAACAGCTGATTGTTTTTGTTCTCCTTACTGGAGACTTAAATGCGAGTGCTTTAAGTAAATTATTACTGAATTTTCTTTTCTTTCTTTTTATTACTACTGTCTCACTGCTAACTCACCCAAGTGGCACTGTCTAACTTTAGAGTTCCACCTCGTTTTTCTAGATCATCTTTCCTTTTGTGATTCCTTTCCATCATACTAAATATGGTAAGAACAAACCAATTGATCGAATGATGAGTTTGGCCAATGAGCACCATACCTTATATTTTAGTCTATAATATTATATTTAATATGTGTTTTGTTAACTATTAATTACTTTATGTCATCAAAATGTTAAGACGTTATACGTTAGTTATTTTAACCGAATTTTTATTTACTTTTTGCTGCCATATATTGGATTATTTAAATTTGTGAAATTGTGATTATTTAAATATCTGTATAATGTGTTATTGCACTTTCGGCCTTGTGCCCATTATATAATAATAAATAAATATACATGTAATATTATTATTATTTAAAATAATAAATAAATAAATACATTTTACTAATAAAACCATTTGGAGTACATTCCATACTGTTGAGCATTAACAAAAAGTTAGATGGTATTTTAGATCCAATCGTGTAATATTTAAATTTTATACTATAGCCTATAGGACTATATGTCCCAGTCAAAATTATCCTGAATAGCATTATAAATAGTAATTAGTAATAATAATAACCTAATTACACTTTCAAAAAATAATCTTGAATAATTTTTTTTTAAATCAATATTTCTTAAAAACTGAAATTCTATAAATAATAAAACTATAATAAAGTTCAGAAATTAACAATATAACAATATTTTTTTAATTTTATTTTACTCAAATATACATTATAAATTAAAAAAATTGTTATTTACAATGTAGTAGAATTAATTTACAACTTTAAGCAATTCTTGTGATAGGGTAAATAATAATTAGTTATTATACAAGTTTTAATGATTTTCTGTAATATAATATAATGATATTCAAAACTTAAAATTAGAGTTTGCTAAACAGCCAGTTAACAATAGAGTTTTTACTAATTATATAGTTAGATTTCTATTTATATTATTATATATTGAAAATACTTTATAAAATATACAAAGGCATTGCATTAAAATTTGATGAACCAAAATAATCAATAAAATATTAACCAATATTTATTTTTTTTTTATACTCAACTTGTAGATCAAACGCTCTACATTCATGTAATTGATATTTTTAAGACTGATATTTTTAAAAACACTTAATACATGATTTAAATAAAATTAATAAATACAAATAAAATATACTTATAAATTTAAAAAAAGTCAACTGTTATGCTCTTTATAATTATGAGTTATATGACATATGTATTATATGATTTACAATTATTATTAGTTAACTATCATTTAGTGCTTGTGTATAAAATAATAATAAGAAGAAATGTATTATTATATAACTTAATTTAAGACAAATAATTGCAGTCCAAATATTTTAAATAGTATAGATTAAATACAGGTTGAAATTTGAATATGCACAAGACAAAGTTACTAAACAATATAGTTAATTTCTTGTTTGAACAAACATAGGTATATTTATTACAAATCATCAAAGATTACAGAGATTAGATATAAATTTCACATTATGATATCTGTACTTATAAAAAAAATAATATATTTTAAAATTTTAATAGTTTTAGCAATTATCATAGAGAAGGAAGCCATAAATATTTAACTCGTATGAATATTGGTCGACTTGCTGAATTGAAAAGCTAGTAGATGTATAACTATTCATCTGATGATCATGACCATCATGTTGAATCACTTCATCCGCAACATATTGCTGACCATGTGTTTTCAAATGATCCAACTTCTCCAGTTTCACTCGTCTTCCATCGATTTATCTTCATTAGCAAAACCTGTATACTATAAGTACCACATTTTAATTATATACTCAAATAACTATTCTACTTTATCACTTAATTGGTTTTGAAGTAAATTATAATTATTTACAATATAGCATAATACATACTTTAAGTCTTTGTTTTATATCTGTATTTTAATCATTTTCAGTTGATTCTTGTGAATGATTTTCTAAGTGTCGCAAGTAATTTCCTTTACGTATAAATGATCTTTTGCAAAAATTACACTGATATGTTATCTTATATGGCAAAGTTGGTTTGGTTGCATCATTGTGAACCAGTTTATAATGATAACGTAATGATTGTGTATATCTGTAAGACTAAAAAGGAAAAAAATTAACAAAATTTGAAAAAGAAAATAGTAGATATAATATACCTTATCACAATGTTGGCAATTGAATGGTTTCTCACCAGTATGTGTTAACTTGTGAGTATTGAGCTTAGATAAAAACATGGAAACATAAGGACATAACTCACATTTGTAATATTTTTCGGCTTGATGCGTTTTACTATGAATCTAAAGTAGACATTTACTAGTTTTTAAGTTAATGAATTATTCTTGTATTTATTATAATACCTTGTGTTGGTAATGATCAGGGAATAAATCACCACAATGTTTGCACTTAATAGAATTGTTAGGAGTATGAAACTTTTCAATGTGTATACGTAATTCAGTTTTTCTACCACAAGTTGTTGGACAAAGATCACATTTGAACACAGGTTTATTTCCTAAAACCATAATTTATTTAATACATTTAACATACCATAAAAAAAAATATAAATACCACTGTGTATTAATCTATGGCTGTTTAAACTTTTAGACCGTTTAAATTTAGAAAAACAAATATGACATTTATATGGTATTTCATTAGTATTCATAAGTAAATTCTGTTCCAATGTGGTTTTATTTGGACAATCAGATGTACAATGAGGACACTGAAAGTAAAAATTGAATAATATCAAATTAATTCAAAAGTTCTTCTATAATAATTAATACTTAGATACTAATAAATATGTTTTTAGACTGGTTATATCTTTTTATTTTACATACAATACTGGTAACTAATTGTCACAGTTGCAAAAGCTCACACATAAATAAATATAACGCCAAAATTAAGATCATCAAAATTCTTTCCCATCACTTATGGGGAGCTGATAAAAACAGTCTAATATTAATTTACAAAGCACTGATTTTATCAAGAATAGATTATGGCTCCATTATCTACAATTCAGCCAAACCAAACATTAAACAAATCATCAATCCAATCCACAACCAAGCAATCAGACTAGCAATAGGTGCTTTTCGTACCAGCCTTATTGACAGCATTCTATGCATTTCAGGTGAACCCCCACTACAAATCAGAAGAAATAGAAATATACTAAAATTTGTTACTAAAAAACTTAGTTTCCCCAACCAAACAATATACAAATTATTCAAGTCACCCACCCAAATCTACACGCCCAAAGAACCAGCTACAATTATGGAAACTTACACACGTATATGCGAGGAATCCAACTTCCATCCCTACATCGAAGTGTCATCTCCGTTTCTAACAACTCCATTCTGGCTATATTCCACTCAAGTTCACACTCAATTATCAAATTTCAACAAAAACTTTAACCCTCATTCCATTATTACCTCAAATTTCAACGACATCATAAACTCAGATTTCCATGACTTCAACCTAACCAAAAATATAACAGGCACAGGCTGCGCATTCATTTCAGGATCCGTAAAAAAACTATACAAACTACCTACTGAAGCCAGCATCTTCACAGCAAAAATAACCGCCATCAAAGAAGCAACTATCTACGTCGAATCCACCCACTTAAAAAAATCTCTTATCATAAGCGACTCTCTCAGCGCCTTAACTTTCTTACTATCTCCTAATCCGTCCAATGAAATCTCTCAACAAATAATCAATGTAATAGCTAACTCAAAAAATACTATAGAGTTTATGTGGGTCCCGTCACATACGGATATCAAAGGCAACGAAGAAGTCGATCTACTAGCGAACCAAGCTATATCATCCACTGAATCAACTGTTATAAAGACCTATCAAGAATAATCAACCTAATCTCAAACAAACAATGGCAATCACAATGGGACCGCACCTCGGATAACAAATTAAAAAATATAAAAAAAACCATACAGAAATGGCGATCCCCCACAATCACAACCCGTAAAACAGATATCGTCACAACTAGAGCCAGAATTGGCCACACACATCTCACCCATTCCTTCCTTTTCAACCATGAAGAACATCCAACCTGCCATCAATGTGACCTTCCACTGACAATAGAACATCTCACACTCAGCTGCACCAAGTACAACCATGAACGAAGCATATTAAACTTCCCCTCAAACATCGAAGAAGCACTCGGCGAAACCAACACCGATGCCATCTTCAACTTTTTTAATGCCATCAAAGTATCCAACCTATTATAAAAATCTGCAAATACTACTGTTTTACCTATTTATTTAACATTACTATTTTATTTTATTTATCTACTTATTTTGTTTAATTTTCATGTTACTATGTACATAAGACTTTATCAATATTTCTAATCTTAATCTACCATTGTAAACCTTTTCAGGCTAATGACCTCCGATGTCGAAGCCTTATTCTTAATAAAAAAAAAAAAAATAAATAAATATAAATATTTTGTTTACAGATTTTATCATATGATAAATTGTATACTAATGTTGTTTGTATTGTAAATAGTTGAATAAAAACTTCTATTTTAAATGAAATTCTTTAAAATTTATAATTATGATTTAAAATATTGAATGCCAGAAAGCTGTTTGTCAACTAAATGCACCACTGACAAACATTTGGTTGAATTTGAAAATGTATGAATGATTAAGCATAGATTTTACAGCAGCAACCCACAAAAACATATCTATAATTAATTTTTTTTCTGTGTACTGAAAAAAGTGTAAAATAGTGTAACATTAACCGTAATTTCTTTTTTTGGTTGAGTTGGATCTTCTCTGTCATTGTAGTCATTAACAAAATTAACAAATGTACCAGAATCTTCTTGAGCAGTACTTATACAAACATTTGAAGTATCATTTTCGTCATTTGGTTTTGCTACAATAACTTCATAATTGTTTGATTCAGAGTTGGCTTGATGAAGTGTTATAGTTTGAAATTCTTCATCCCAAAGAGTAGCAACCTAAAGTTTTATAAAAATTTCAAATTCATCAAACATTAACTAATGATAATTATGTATTATAATTTATAGGTGCATTATGTATTTAATTAACAGCAATATATTTTGGTGATGTAATAGGCAACAGAGTTGTATGTTATTTACATGAAATTGATGGTTGTCATTTAATTCTTAGATTAGAGACAGTTTATTTAAAAACTACTTAAAAACTATTTTACAGTTACAGTTCAAACCCATATCAAGAATAGTAATAATTTTCTTGTGTTATTTTTAACACTTGTAGAAAACTTTTATAACAAAATTCTATTTTTAAATCTCAATAACTTCATTACATTTTGTTTTATTTATTTCATGACATATTAATATATTATGAGACAGAATACTCATTTTGAAAATGTCATCTATTGAACAAATAGTAACACTATAATATAATATCTATAGATAATACACTTTATGGTATAGATAACATACAACACTAGCCATTTATATCTGAGTACTAATTTACTTTTTTATCTGAGTCTTATTTACTTTTGGTATATCTTTTTCAATTTTATTTTGTTGATTAGGAAATACGATTTTGGCAACATTATTCATATTATTTTCATCACTTTCGGCCATCATTTGAGCTTCATGTTCAGAAAGTTCTAGGAATAAAATTTCTAATTATCCAAAACATATCAATAAATGTCAATAACTATTATCTTAATTCACCTTAAACCAATATTTAAGGACAACAAATTGTTATTTAAAGAAATAATCGTGAATACTTAAATTACCCATGGTTGTGCCTTCAAGAACTGCATCATTTTCAGACATTGTTGGATTCTTCTAGATTAAATACCTATAATAAAAATATAATGTCTTACAAAATAACGCAATTTAAATAGGTGGGTGTATATTAGGGTGACCATATTTGAAAAAATAAAAGATGAGACTGAAATAATTTCCATTGTTTCTTTAAAAGAAATATTTATTATAGTTTTCATGAATTAATCCTTAAAAAAAAATATATATATATATATATATATATACAAAAAGTAATATGCACACGTGTTATTTATTTCCATTATTGTAAAACAGTTACAAAATTAATTCATAATTTTAAATAAATATTAAAATAAATAATAGTATAACCAACACTTAAAATTTTTCTAAAATACTTTTTTTCTGTACTCAACTTTTTTTTGTAACTTTTTCATTCATATTGATGATTTTTTAAGTACCTACATATCTACAATTTTTATTTTATAGTATGAATATTTAATGAACTTAATAATTAAGGTAGTACTATATACATTATATATATAAACAGGAGTACAGGACCAAAAGTTTCATGAGAGACGTATGGTCACCCAAAAATATTTTAAAACTTGGTTGTGAAGAAACAAACACTTGGTACTTATCAATAAATATACCCGTCGAATACTTTAGAAAAGTGAAGATAATTAGTAATCATAAAGAAAATAAATATTTGAATCATCCTAGCAGCTAACGTCCGCATCAATCAATTCAATTGAATAACGTAAATCAATTTTATCAAAATGTCGGGTCACAGACTGTATGTAATAAAATGTAATATTTCATAGAAAAAATTTGAATTTTGTTCATTTTTTCCGAACTACCTCTCCATACTCACTGTTACCGATGACTGCCAAATTAAGTACTCACACTGAAAACTCTGAAGAATCCGTGAGTTTCACAGTGAAAATCCGTAGAAATTGCGTAGTTTTGTCGGGATTACGGTCTCCGCGATCGCTCTGGAGTCTGTACTAGCCGTTAGTTACAGACCGACCATAAAAATGTTCTGTGAAAACACCTCGAACAAGCCACCATAAAACGCAAAGTTATCGTGACGTTGATAAGAACCGAACCGACGATTATCATGGTCCGCACGGCAGCGCACCTGTAAAATCGTAGGCACTGGGCGGCAGTGGCATATTTGAGGGGAAGGCGATAGGGGCGATCGCCCCTCCCGAGAGATCTTTGAAAATAATATTTTATGATTGTTGAACATGTAAGTCTATCTAAATATTTTAATTAATAAATAAATAATATTTTTTGGATAAGAAATTTTTGTGATAACTGGCAAATGATAATACATATTATATCGGATAAATCGGATTACTGATTAGTGATTGCTCTATGACCATAGAGTAATATAGAGGAGCCGTTCCGAGATGTAATTGAAGTCAGCAAAGTGAACCAAATTGCAGTGTGACCAATTAAAAAAAATAAAATATTGCAATAATGTATATTTGATTGTATCATTTATTAAAGTATACAATTTTGTATATGTTTTGTCATTATTCCATTGAATTAGAAGTTTACGTAGCTCATAATACGAATTGCTGAGACACTGACAGTCATATTGATATAACTCATTAAATAGTTAAGTAATAACTATTACATTATTCATCAGCAAAACAAAATACTTAATAAATTAAATCTAATATACTAATTTAACTTCAAAGGAAAAATTAATATGTAATAATAAACAGACATGTTCTAGGTAATCAATATATTTAAAAACTGAACTTGACATTTTTAATTTTAAATTAAAATTTATATGGTTTTTACAAAATTTTAATAAATATAAAATTATAAAAATAAATTAAAGTACTTACCTTTTTTTTTACAACCATAAGCAGTGTTTATATGCTTTGAAATATATTCTTAAAAATTCTAAAACATGCATTACACTCATCTTTTCCTATTTAATTAAATGTATTTTTAAATTAACAAAAGCAGATTTATTTTTTAATTCATAGGTATAATGTTAGTTACCACTGATTTGATAGCTTTAAATTATTTTTAAAATTAAAAGTCACTATATTACCTATATAATATAAATAAAAAAACTATTTCTCAACTGTTATTCATTGTAACAATCACAAACATAAATTAATACCACATTACTCAACTAGTATAGTCATAATTAGAGACCGGATTTTTATGTTTTTACATATTTTTACTGAGAGTATACAACTCCAATGGGGTGAGCTTTCCCAACAATTCATGTTCCTATGAAAAAATTTACAAAAAATTTTAGTGCATAAAAAAGCATATTTCAAGTTTAAAGAATATTTAGTACAAAATTATATACTAATATGTATTATATACTTAACAGCATCTACAAAATACTGTAGGCAGTCTACTTTGATCTGATATAGGTTTAAAGAATCCACATTCTTTTACTCTGAAAAATAACAAAACATTACAATGATAGTCAGTTTTTTGTTTAAATTTTACTTCATGCACACAATGTTATAATAATAATAATAATAATAATAATAATAATAATAATAATAATAATAATAAAAATAATAATAATAATAATTATAACAATAACAATGAGTTGTATACATAAATTTCTCCTGTAAATTAATGTTTCAATGAGATAAAAAATAATTGGTAAAATATATTATTGGCCTTTAAATAAAACTAGTTTATTGTAGTGTTGTCTTAAAGATGTAGTTTCATTATGAGATTTTAAAGAGTAATTAATTTTTAAAGTTATATAAGTTGAGATTATTGACTTAATTAATAATGTTATGTGGTCAGTTAATGGAGTATGTGTTTCTTCCTGGCTATGTTTTTCTAAGCAACTAAATATAGTTGAATTATGTAAATATTGAGCTAATACTTTTGACTGAATTTCAAGTTTATCAATGGTTCTATGTGTATAATTGTATTCCTTCAAATATCTTTCTGTTTTAAAACAAATTGATATCACATCATCATTTGGATACATTAAGCCTCCATTTTTACCTCCTTTGTTCTTTAAGGTTATTAGTGAGTTTAAAAATTTTTCTTTATCTTTGGAAATTAATGCTAATTTACATGGCTCACACTTTAGAGAATTTGAAAGCTTATACACAACAAAACCGGATACATATATAATTACTTCCTTTGTAAATAGACTAAAAGAATAATCATGATTCATATCAATATAATCATGATCCATAATGAAAGAATTAATACTATTTAAAATGTCTTGACTTACAATTGAATCAGAACTTAAATTCAGGGAATTGTTATTTAATACTTTTATTGGATCTCTACTAGAATAATGTAATATATCAATATTATCTAATTGAACACAATTTCCTGTATTAAAACTTTGTATGTTATTCATTTGTATAACTAATTTCTTATAAGCAGAACGAAATTGCCTAGCTGTTGGGTTATTGTTATAGCCACCATGTCCTCTTACACTACCAAAAAAAAGTTCAAGATGGTCTTGACTACATTTATATAGTTTTATATAATCTAGTTTTCCAGGTTTAATAAAAGAGGAGTATAATTTTGAAATACTATTTAAATCTCCAACAAATCCAATGAAACCTGTTTTTCTATTTGATTCTAATACAGGCACAAATCCATTTTTCTCTTTAACCTTTAGTCCAATAATATACTCCGTAAAAATAGTAGCAAATTTAGAAATTTCTTCATAATTTTCAACACATAATGCTTTTTTGTACCCAATACAGTTCACCGAACGAGAATTCAAAATATCAAAGGCAATGTTAAACATTTCAATAAATTTAATAGTTGCTCCAACTTCAGAAAATTCTTTGAGCTTTAGATTGTCTCTACAAAACTTTAGTGCATCAGCAACTGACTGGCTCAATAATTGAGAAGCTAACTTAACCTTCATCTTTTGATTATAATAAAAAATATGGATTTTTCGGAGTTTGTTGGCCAAATGACAACCTTCTTTTTCTTGTAACATAAATAACTTAACAATGTATTCAAAATTAACTAAATTGTCTTCTTCATCTAAAAATTGTTTTTTCTCACCAAAAGCGTTTCGTATCAATTTAACCATATGTGCAGGATCCATAAAAGTGACTATATTAGTGTTATTTAAGCAAAAAGATGTACATAAGCTATTTACATTAAAATTGCAACCTAAAAGCTTTGCAGTTGTAATATTGGTTGAACAACCATCAAACGTCAAACTAATAATGATTACACCAGTATTTTCCAAAAGATTTAACGCATGCTTAATCAGTTCCATTTTTTGTGAGCTGTTGAGACTATTAACTAAAAAATACCCAATAGGCAGCTTCCAATTTTCATTAATAGATACCACCATAAGCACAAAGCATTCTTTAGCAATATCTAAGTTATCATTACTTGTAAATCCATTTCCCATATCAATACGTCCATAGTATTTAACACCATCATACTCAAGATGTTGACGAATAGCCATCTCATCCATCATAAGCGAACAATAGATTGGATGAGATGAATGTTTCACTTTTAAAGTTAAGTATTTTAAAGCTTCCTCTGTAAAGCCAGGGTCAGCATCGATGTTTGAATACCACTTACTTAGAGTTCGTGGGTGAGGTAAAATGGTATTGAACTGTTGCCTAACATAAGCATAAGCTTTGGCTGAAAAGAAATGCAAAGACAAAGCAAACTGTCTAACAGAAGAGCAATATTTTTTAGAGACTTTCTTACCTAAATTTTTTTTTGCAAAATTAGTAATCAAATCTTTGTGTTTTCCAAATGATTCTGACAATATGTATCCAGCGTCTTCATTAATTAAATTTTCAGTTTTTAACTTTTCTAAGATAGTCTCTAGTGAAGCAATTTTTTTCTTTTGTCTTCGAACTGTTTGTTGAAGGGACTTCATTTTTTTGTCTTTTTTGGTAATTTCTTCTTTCAGACAATGAATCCTACGTTTCAGAAAACGGCGACGGGGAGTATCATTATCTATCATTCCAGTAACAGGCGTAGTAAATGTTTCAAGTTGTTTCTAAAACAAAATTAAAATTAGGCTATTACTATAACAATGCTAGGATTTATATGTAAATACATTTTATAGAATGTTGATAAATTAACTTAAATGCAAGTCATATATTTTATGAGATTTTAAAATAAACAAATTAAACCCATAAGGCCATAAATTTGAATACTTAGTCTTCTCAGTGTATATTACACATTTTGAGATTTTTAGCCCATTTATGAACATGTTTTAGAAATACAAATACATATTTTAGTAGTTAGAGTACATAAAAACCCTATCCCTTGTTATAACCAACAAATTAAGTAGTATTAAAATAGTTATACTTGAACAGATTGGTCTCCATCATCTAAGTGTACACTTTGTACCTCAACATTATCAGAGTGTATAGTTACATTTACATCACTGCTGGAATTTTCAGATTGATCACTGATTATTGAATTCTAAAATAATTAAAAAATATTTAATGCATTTACTTACATAAAATTTTAATAATTATTAATTTTGTACAAATAGGTAGTACCTAATTGATAACTCAAATAAAAACTTATACAATTCTATTATTTTTAAGAACATTTTTCATTTAAACAGTCAAAAAAAAAATTACCTTGACTAGAGTCCTTTTAAACATTAAATGGCTAGTACAAGACGTCTGATTTATGACAAAATTTTCTGCAGGCTTCATTATTTCTGGACAACACTTTTTGGACTAACAATAATAAATATTTATCAAATTTTTAAATAATATATTACACAAAATATAGGTACATGATTACATAAGATAACTTACATATTTTAATCTATTTACAATAATTGACGGAACTGCGTTTGGAGAAAGTAACTTTTTATTTTGGTTTGAATTCAAACTAAAATGTGTTTTATCAAAATGAAGTGAACATATCCTAGTGCTATTATTCACATTGTCAACACTTATAAGATTTGATTTAATGAAATTCAACCATTTTTCTCGGCAGTTATTATTAGAAGGTAATCTGAAATATTTAATAAATTTAAAATAACTGCTTTCAATTCCACAAAGGAAATTTAAATTACCTTTGAAAATAAGAATAAATATTAAGTATGATTTACATTTACCTGTGAAAAGAGATATCGTCTAGTTTTGATCGAGCATTCATCGTTCGGCTACAAATTAGACAACTAGGCATCGTGAAGAATATCGAAATAATATAAAAAATAATATGCGAAATAGCAATATTGATATTTACTATAATAGTAACTTTTTTTAGCGGGCTCAGTTGAAATGATATTATCATTTATCATCACGCTGTTTATCACTGATAAATGGTGATAATGATTTAACTATACCATAATTTTCGTTGTGGGTATGGCAACACTTTATTTTGGTTCACTTTGCTCATAGATAATAAAGAATTATTATCTATGACTTTGCTCGCTTCAATTTCCTATACAGACAAGGGGCTAGTACAGTTCGGCCCCGAGATAACAGGCAGAATAATTTTCATGGAATTTTCATGGAATAAACGCATAAATCGGGGCCGAACTTGAAAGCAGATGTACCAACATTGAAATGCTAAATATCCCAATGCATTTCCCAAATTTATGTATTTTCAACTTCAAAAATTATTGTAAAATTATTGTATAATTGTATAATTTATGTATTTTAAAATTCAAATATTATTGTATTTAGCTTACGAGCTGTTTCCCGGGAAAACCGTGAGAGATAGGACGAAAAGCATAAGAGATAAAATTAATTCCCATAGGGAACTTCATACGTTCTATAATTTAGATTTTTCAAAAACGTGTTTTTTAGGTTTTTTAAAAACATCGTATACGTCAAATGGCTTTTAAAAAATAAAAGTTTTAAATAATGACTTTTTTGAAAATTGAAAAACTGATCCTAGTGTAGCATCCCTAGGAGAACAAATCGACCTCTATTTTTAAGTTATAAATTTTATTTATTAATTTTAACATGTTTTTGCCAATAACTATATGATGCAACAAATGTTGAATATGGTATAATGCTATTAATTTTTAGTTCAACAGTTATTTGTAATATGTTTTGTTGTAAATACAGTTTTAAAAACATATTTAAATATTACTGTCCAGTTATAAATTCATCAGAATTTATAAACCATATATAAAACTTAAAAATTACATTTACTTGCTTAAACCTATATTATATATTTTAAGTTTAAGGTAAATAGTTACATAAGATACACACATAAGAAATGTATAAATAATAAAACTGTGATTTTATAAATCTATTAAAAATTATATTGATGAAATAAAAATATATATATTATTTTTGGCTTATGTTTGTCACTATACACAAGCAAAAAAATCAAATAAAATATACATTAAATAGTAAAAATATAACCATATAATATATAAAAATATTAGCTGAAGAATACATTGTTGAATAATAGAAATTGGACTTGTTTGCTTGTGTAGGTTTACAACTTAACATTTGTTAGTAAAAAGCTTTTACCAAAACAGAATAATGTCCTTATTTTCCTGGATAAATGCCTATGTCAATTACTCTATCTTGCTGACTAAAACTGAAAAAAATAATAAAAAATAATATTAATAAAATTATTCTGAAAATTGTATCAATGTAAAATAGATACTATAATCAATATTATTCAAATTTTATTAGCAAATATCCTTGTGTTATAGTGGTGTGCTTATAGAGTATACTTATAGTATTTATAATTGTCTACGTGTAATAGAGAAAAGTAAAAGCAATAACTATATAAATATATAAACTTTTTAATATTTCAACTTAGGGGGACCATTTCTTCACCAAACGTTTTGGTTTAGGCTCTTCTACGACTCATTTCCGAATTTGGGGGTCTTTGAACACCCCCCTAGGTGTATTTTCGAAAATGTTTAATTTATGTACGATGTTTCTGAAACTCGGGAATCGGATAGTTTGAAGGTCGGTTATTAAATTTGGCGTCTTGTGTCGAGACCGTAGGAATCGTTTTTCCCTATATTTTGGGGCTTCGAAAGTTTAAAATTTACGTTTTTTTAGTTTTTTTGGCAGAGGCGCTAATATTTGCGTGCTACAAACCGTTTTTGTAGTTGAATGTTATAGAGGACTTTGTGCCGGATCGATGGGTACCAAAATTGAGGTTATCTGACTTTTGGTTTGGGAGTTATGATTTTTCGTATGTTTTTTGTACTTAGAAAATTACGTAGTAACGTGTTTTTTGAATTTTGAATTTTCGTTCGATCACTATGAAACTCGAGATTCTAGTATTTTGGCGTACGACGATTCAAAAAAGGTCTATGGTCGAAGTGCGTACGACCATTATTTCACCCGTAATCTGAGAAGCAAAAAGTTGAATAACACATTAAGTTATTTTTCGTATAACCATACGTTTCCTTATGGTATAGCCGTATAGGTACGTCTGTTTAACGTTTTAAGTAATAATTATCTTGAACTTTTTGTTTATATTTACTATTTAGTAAGTTATTGTAATTTTTTGGTAAGTTATTTTCATTTATTATTGTAAATTAATAGGTATATAGAAGAATAAAATATAAAAACCTATATACACTTATAGGTCAATTCACTCTTAATATACGAAACACATTGACGAGTTTTGAGATTCAACTTTCAGAAATACTAACTTCTATAACATTGATCGTATTATCTTGAAATATTCAAAGTTCGACGCAGTGACACCTCAAGATCAAATTTCTGTTCTCGAAAGTGTTGAATTTCAATTTTAACATTGAGAAATTGCTAAAATAAAACTTCCCTCCAATTTTTTTTTTTGAATAATTTACATTTAAAACACTACTTACCGTTCAAAAAGTTAAGCTAAAATATTCTTAGTAATTGGAAAATCATCTTGGGACGCAACTGCGTCGATCCTTGAAGATTTTAGGTTGATGGAGACAATGTTAAAGGATTCAATTTTGGAGTTAGATTTGATAGAAAATGTAATAACAAAAATTTGGTCAGTTGAACAATTTTATATATTTTTATTTATTCTTCAAGAAGATAATGGTTTACGAGGAAAATAGTGAATCGCGAAAATATTACGTGTGGTAGAGTTGTTTATACAAAATACTTTCAAAATTGTATGCCAAAGAAATAAAATGCATTCCTATTGCGTTCATTATTTAAATTGTACACTTGTACTGTATGATAAAATAAATTGTATCATAGAGACAGAGGAATAGAAGAATCAACCAATAATTCATACTTAAAAATTAATTGAAATGTATAGAATTTGTTTTCATAAACACCCTTTATTGATGATGGAAAAAGTCAGATAGCCTGTTATGTTCATTAATATTTTTGAAATTGAACCGAGACACAGATTACAAATGTTAAAAAAACTTTTGTTGTTTATTTATAATTTTTTATAAATCATATTTAAGGTTCAAATTTGACAACATTAATCAAAACCTCAAAAATTTTCAAATTGATTATAATAAAAAAAAAGTGGGCAAGTGGGTACCGCTCTGCTGTACATTAAGTGCCGTGTGGATCACTATTATATATTATAGGAGGGTTAAATTTGAATCCAATGATAATTATCATTGTATACGAAAAACGATTCTGAACGAAGATAATTTGTCAGCCTAGGATATAATTTTCAGTGGTTGGTGAAAAAGGTGGTTTATGTTTTAATGGCCTGAATACATCAAAATTTAAGTTCTTTTATAATTCTTATAATCTAAACTTATGGAAAATCTCGTATTAAATTTTTAACTCTTACTTCTTAGCTACTTATACAAACATTTTTATTTTTTATGAATTATACCTACAAAATAATTTACAAATATTCATAGTTTTGACGAATTTTCGTCAATATTTGAACTTCAAATGCTAATAAAAAAAAATTGTGCCTATGTATTCTTTTTAAATCACTATAAGAATAACTTATGAGGAACTTAGTATTAAATTTTCACTTCAAAAATATTTTTTTAGAAAAATTAAAAATTTCAGTTGTCTATAAATAGCTCAAAAAAATTCAAAATATTTTAAAAATTAAATCACGTAAAGAAAACGCGAATCTTAATAACTGGTAAAATTTTCAAGTATCTACGACTTATACTTTTTGAATAATAACAAATATTTAAAATCGTTTGGGATAAATTGTTGTCGTTACACTATTTCGTAAAAATTTTAAATTCAAACGCACATACAATTTTCCTATAATGATGTTATGAGTTTTCTCTATAGCTACTTGAAGGAAAACTTAGTGTTATAATTTTAATCCTTAGTTATGAACACAAAAAATTTTATGATTTTTCAACTTCAAAATTACTTGCAAATTTTTTTGAAAGCTGTTGGA
Source organism: Therioaphis trifolii (assembly GCA_027580255.1). Taxonomy (NCBI): domain Eukaryota; kingdom Metazoa; phylum Arthropoda; class Insecta; order Hemiptera; family Aphididae; genus Therioaphis; species Therioaphis trifolii. Next base: position 1,598,618 of record CM050404.1, read on the forward strand.
AAATGTTAACTTTTTACCTCTATAATGCACCAAGGATATTCATTTTTACATCGGACCCCCCCCCCCCCCATAGTTTGAAATTGGAGCATTATTTTAACTAGTTATGCTGTACACAGACACAAAAACAAAAAAAAAAACACACATCATTGTAAAATCAATACATTCATCACTTCGTTTAGAATCTAAAATATATATATATAGTTCAATTTTTATACCTAAAGATTGAGAAATTGAAACAAGAATTCTCATCAATACGTTGATTATTTCAGTGGGCAATCCATATGGGCCACAGCATGTTTTGTAAGCTTTTCATTGATGTGTTTAAAAGTTTAATGATTCTTACTTATAAACCTTACTTTATATCATAAATGTGTCAGTTCACCTGTAGAATGTTAGGGGTTATAAAGCCATTCAGAAGCAAAAAGTATGTGATTCACATTCATATTGTTATTTAAAAATACTTAAACAGTTTTTTTATGGCCATTCACTTTTTCATTTCCAAAGGAATACTCTTTTTTATAAGGAACTTGACAAAGACTGTCACATTCTTAGCATTATATTTATTTATTACCTATGTAGCATGTACATTTTATATCAACAGTAAAAAACCTCCTAAATAAATGTGTTACCATTTGTTACAACAATTAATTTTATTCAAATGTTGTTACTATAATCAATGCAACTAATGGCATTTAAATGAGTTGAAAAATATAAATAGTATTGTTACTTAGTTTATTGAACTTACAAAAAACACAGAAATAAAACTACTAACATACAAATTAACAATGTAGGCAAATTTATTATTTTGACCAATATTTTATTCAAGTAAATTTTAAAACACAGTGTAATAATATACAATTACAAATAGTCAACAATTAAATTTAAAAAATAAATCTCATTTTCAATTAAAAAAAGAATTTATATACAGTATAATTAGTAATTACACAGCAAACAAAATTAATAAATAAAAAGCTGGTAAGCGAGATGATGGTGGTACAAGTTCGTCCTTCGTCCCTTTGGTCCTCGGACAAGATATTGGTTGTAACGGAACCTCTTAGCAAAGACCACAATCATGATCCATGAGCCCCCCCACCACGTCAAGGTGGGTTCCACGAGGGGGACCTACCTAACAAATTTCAAATTTAGTCACCTCTTAACACAACTATGTGGTACCGAGGATAAATTCTAAGCTTTATTCCACAGGGAGAATGAACTATATAGTTAAGAACGTGAAAAGATAATAGATAAAAGTATTATGAAAATCGAATTAGATATTATATATTTAAAATATATCTTAATCTGGACTGATAAATTTAGGATATTTTCGCGCAACCGATACAACATGAACAGTGCTTGGGTCAAATCGCAAAGATATTTAGTCCCGTGTAGAACTACGGAACGATCGACCCACTACTGGTTGTTGATCGTGTTGTTGAAAGAATTCTAAGCCCCTGTTCAGAGAGAAAGAGAGAGAGAGAGAGAGAGAGAGAGAGAGAGAGAGAGAGAGAGAGAGAGAGAAAAAGAGAAAAAGGGAGGCGTGTATGTCTTATGATATAAAAAGTAATAAATGGTTTAATAGAAAAGCGAGACTTAATTAGTCTAGTGAAATTATTGATAAAATTTTTATGAGATGGTTTGATATCAGAATTTAAAAGTTATGTTTGGTAAAAAATGATTAATTCTTGGGCAATCTGAAATGATAAATTTAGGATATTTTCGCGCAACCGATACAACATGAACAGTGCTTGGGTCAAATCGCAAAGATATTTAGTCCCGTGTAGAACTACGGAACGATTGACCCACTTCTGTTTGTTGATCGGGTAGTTGAAAGAATTCTAAGCCCCTGTCCATAGAAAGAGAGAGAAAGAGAGGTATGTATGTGTGAGTGCATGCGTACGTGCGTGTGTGTGTGTGTGTGTGTGTGAGTGCGTGCGTTCTAATTTGCTTGTACTTCGGTCTTGTTCTCAAATGTAATAAGTTCAACACTTCTTGGTTCTGAAAACAGATTTTAGAAAAATAAGAAAAAATTAGAATCATTTATCAATTATTGATGGACACCTGTAATAATATTTAAATAACATTAAAAACCATAAAACCCAGTCATTTATATTAACAACCCATAGATAAGTATGATATTACCTAACCAGTGTTCGACCGCCGCCAAGACATGTAGCGCTAACGGTGGTTGTACGATAGAACTGTACGGTACAAAACGCTCCAGCAGAGTTGCACTAGCCTGGTGTAAGTGTTATAGTTCAACTAGCAGTGGTTAGGTTCGCCGCGCAAATACTAGTGAGCTGTGGTGTAATGATGTGTAAGGTGTGTATAATATGAGTATATGTGTTTGTGTGAATAGATTGGTCAGTGAAAAATGGGCTGTTTAATTGATCCGGAACTAACAATAGCAGACCTCCTACAACGATAAGTACAATTAATGACATAGCTGATTTATTTTTTTGTAAGTGGACAAGTAGAAAAGTAAATTTAACTATGTACAGTGTTTACAACCTACTCAGGGATAGGCTCCAATTTGTTGTTGAACATAGCCATCATTTCGATGGCCAGTCCTCCTCAAAAACATCAATAGATCACCGTCTCTGTTTAGTTGCTGAACAGATTCTGCAATAATTCTTGTCGAATTTTCTCTTTCAGATCTGGAAGTGCCATCTCTGATCTAAAAAAAATTAATACATACAGTTGACCATTATTCAACCGCAATCAAAACAGCGATTATGTTATTTTCAAATATTGAAAATAATTACCGTGAGATTATTGATGCTTTGTTGAAATTCTACAAAGAACTGATTTTCCACAATAGTCAGTCTTTCTGTTTAAAATATAAATAAACATAAATATTTATTATTAAAAATATAATATTATTGACAAAAATTATAATTTAAAACAATTTGCCATGCTAGAGATACTTTTAAAAGCAACACGAATTTAACAAAAAGCATGGTACCATGCACACCATTAACAAAGCAAAAATATTCACAACACAACTACTATTCACACATTAACCTAATCTCTATAATGGTGTTAAATAAATTTTACACCAGGCTAAGCTTATAAAATCAATAATAAAAAGATAGAGCAAATAGAAAAAAAAATATTTATTAAATTAAATACAAATATTCATGACACTTACTAATTTTGTTCTTAAGAATTGATGTTACACTGTCGATTATTTTAAACATGTACCTAACAATAACACAAACATAAAACACATAACACAAACATTTATGGGATAATGCAACATAGAGACCACAGTATGGTCAGTACAACTAAGACAACTCACGAAGAAAGTCCCAAATATTAGGGTGGCGTCCAATTTGAGTGAGCAACGTTGCATGGAAGGATTCTAAGTAATTGTTGGTCCGGTGATCTTGACCAAAAACACTTAGAAATCGTGGACCAATTTGCAAAAACCAATAATGATGAATGTAGTCCATCAGGAAACGATTCATAACCTCATTAATTTCAGGAAATTGTAAGGTGTAATTGATAATCATAATTAATCCATCTTCCATACAAAAATTAGGGCACCCCGGATGACCCCTTTCAGCCGGTAGATGAGGCAATGCTAGTACCTGAAATATAAAATATAATTGAAATACAATAATATTTACTTGTAAAAGAGAAAATCAAATTTACCATTCTGAAAATACGAGCTGCCACATCATGCCTCTTCACCAAGTTCAAAACACCATTCACTTTTCGGTGACAATATCTAACAACCGACTATAACATTAAAATAAATATCATTAAATTAATCTGACAAGTATGATCAACAAAATGTGTTTGTTTATATTACCTGAGTATAATGGAACCAACAGCATAATAAGTTACTGTTAGGGAAGATTTGTTGGACAGCATTCATAAGAGCACGCTCATAATCAGTAACAAAACGGATTCCATCATAATTCAAAGGTAGAATATTGCGTATCACAGCGAATAATGCACAATATGTTTCCTCTGTCTCACTCCCCAAAAGGACAAAGACCATTGGAAACGCCTAAATTGTAAAAAAAAAAAAAAAAAATATTTAGAGCATTGCATTACTGACGTCAGTAATAAGTAATAACAAATAATATATCCATAAAAAATTGCTTACTACGCTTTTGTAGAGAATTTGAAATGTCAGGAAAGATCGCAAGTCCATTGGCACTTGAGGTAGCGTCTTATACGTACCATCTATTCCGATAATCTCTACTGTAGCCAACTGTTCACGATACTTTTCAATTGCCGAAGTATTCGCAAAAATAATTCCAACAGTTACTCCATTTACAATCAATTCTTGATTGAAAAAGGCAGTTGAAGGAATTTGAAATGTTGAGGCGTAATTTGCATTCCGGGGGTCTCTCAACATTTCTGCAAGATCGTGCATGTCCTGAGGTAATTGTGGGCGTCTCGATAGTCTCATTCTTTTTGTTCTGGCTTGTGCCTGGAGGAATGTATAGCTAATGGCAGCCTGCGGATGCCTATCAAAAGTTAAAAAAATTATCATATAAATAGCATAATTTATGTTTTTGTATTTCACCACAATAATTAGGTTAATTAACTTACTTAGTTATTTCGCTATTATAGAGACCTCGAATTGATGGGGTTGTGATTGTCCGATCAATAGCTCTTTCACCTAGAGCGTTCCTCAGGAATGGCACATTTAAGTCGATTTCATTCGGCTCATGATTGTGTGGAACTACAATCAAAATTTGGTTGTCCATCTCGTTTCTACTGATAGATGCTGAACCATGACATATAAGACGATTGGGATTTTTTTGTCGCTCACAAACCAAAGTTATTCTATTGACGAGTAACTTTTTTTTATAATATTTATATCCAAAATTATCAACATAAAATTTTGAGTTGAGCCGAATGCCAGGGATTGTCTTATAAGTTCTTGCTTGTGGTTGATCTTGTTGTTGTTCTTCTTCTTGTTGTTCTTCTTCTTCTTGTGGTTGATCTTGTTCTTCTTCTTGTGGTTGAACTTCTCCTTCTTCTTGTGGTTGAACTTCTCCTTCTGCTTGTAGTTGATCTTCTTCTTGTGGTTGATCTTCTTCTTCTTCTTGTTCTTGAATCTGAATGACAGGACGTTGGGCGTAGGTGTGATCTTGTAGGAAGAGGTTGAGATTTGGAACTTCTTCATGATTGGCTGGAATGACGTAGTCGTGGTCTCTCAATGCCATTTTAACAATGCTACACAAAACTTAAAAAAATATTAAACAAACAAAAGAAATATATGTATAAATATAAAGTTGGTTGGTCTTGAGAAAAACCGTTTTTCTTTTACTTACAGTAAAATCGCAGAGGTTGGTCTTAAAAAAACCGTTTTTTTCTCGTAGGTAAGTGGCAAGTAAATGGCAGGTAAATAGCAGATATAACAGTCTATATAATAAATTAAAAAATTTATATTAGTATCACAGTTATTCACAGATATAATAAAATATCTATTGGATTTATTTGATTTAAAACAATAGAATGACAATACATTTTATATTTAATGCATTTGGATAAACTTATGCTAAGCTACGTTATAATAATAATGATAATAATAGTTTTTTTAAGATGATAAAGATTATAAAAGCTATGAGGGTTAATTTTAAATTTAAGACCTAATGGAAATTTGAAGTGTTATTTGTAACATGTAAAGTATTATATTATATTATTTACATTGTAAAAATAAGGAAATTATTTACTTTATAAGTTAGTGATAAATAAGCTGTTAATATACAAAATACAAATAAATACTAAATAGTTATGTTGAAAATTGTTTTATAAAAATGTAGTACTTCCTAATCAAAAAACTTATTAATTAGGAGTGCATATTTAATTAATATCTTATAAACAATAAGGTAATTTATTATATTACAAACTGTACCAAAGTGCTCCTAATGTATGGTTGGCCCGCAAGGTCGGAACACTGGCCTCAATTAAACCCAGAGGAACAACAGTATATAATAAAAAAAGAACATACTTATTTTGTATTGATGGGCAACAAACAACCACACTACTATTGCCAAATAACTAATAATTAAAAATACAAAATTGGGGCGCCCTCTCACAATGAATTGAAATATATATGTATATAAATTACAGAAACATATGACATAAATAATAATACTACACGGTATATAAAATGGCAACTTAACCCGGTCCACAATTGACGGCAATAATCAATAGCGCAACACCAAGTTGGATCGAACAGAACGTCCGACGACAGGATCCACTCCGTGGACGTACCGGCGACAGATCAAAGTGTATAGCACAACGGCTACAGGAACGACCGGCGATAATGCACAACGGCAAACGGGAACGACCGGCGATATTGCACAACGGCAAACGGGAACGACCGGCGATATTGCACAACGGCAAACCGGAACGACCGGCGATATTGCACAACGGCAAACGGGAACGACCGGCGATAATGCACAACGGCAAACGGGAACGACCGGCGATATTGCACAACGGCAAACGGGAACGACCGGCGATAATGCACAACGGCAAACGGGAACGACCGGCGATATTGCACAACGGCAAACGGGAACGACCGGCGATAATGCACAACGGCAAACGGGAACGACCGGCGATATTGCACAACGGCAAACGGGAACGACCGGCGATAATGCACAACGGCAAAAGTTGTCGTCCGAGCAGGCGGACACTCGATGGCAGACGTGGGAAGGTCGAGAGTGTAAAATAACCGTTAAAGTTATTATAGACGGTTATTTACTATTTAAAATTTTAACGGACGGATAAATAATGTATGGCTCTTGGGACCAGGCTGAGAAATTCATATACTCAAAAATCGTAGTGGAACTATTTACAAAGTCGAATGGTTGGTAATAATTTGAATTTTTGTATTTTGAGGTTAGTGTTCGAACTCTTAAAAACCTAAAATTCCTTATCACTGGGCCGAACTCTTATCACGGGGCCGAACTGTACCCATCCCTACAGACAAGATACATAACGGCCCCTCTATATTACTCTATGTCTATGACACGCAAAGATGGAACATATTTTGGCCCGAGCATTGATTCTATAATCAATGGCCCGAGTGATACCGTGACACGAGGACTGGGTGACGTAATCGTGCCAAACGAATGATGGAACGGAACGTCACCTGTCGAAATGGTTACCTAAATGGTCACGATGGGTCATTTCGCATAGATAATATCTTTATTATCTATGTCATTTCGTCATTATGATAAACTGATAACTTATCTATGAAATAATTAATTATGATATTTATGAAAATGTGTTGTGTCTGTTCGACTGTTTCGTTCCGTTCGCCTGTTCGCCATACAATCGTTATTCGTACATTAGCGACTTGCAACTGATTTAACATCCCGTTTCCCCGTTCACACTATTTTATATAAGCGTCATTGTGCCGTCATTAATTCATCACACATTCACACGGTCGTCGTGTATTTTTGAAGGCAATAATATTTACATATTTGATATACAGTGAAGTCGTGGTATCTGAAGGGGATACAATTTTACTTCGAAATGTGTATTAGTCGAATATTTAACTCGAATTTAGGGTAAACGAGGTTCTAGGCGAACAAAAAAAAAAATCAAGTTGTCAAGTTTTTCGAGTTATCTCGACTGTATAAAGCCTGACTAACAACCTTGAAACAAATGTTTTAATTACCTATTCGGAATGTGGCATATTATGCTTAATCGCTCTGTATTTAGTTTTTAGTAATAGTAGTTACATTCTCTCTTTGTTATTTTCGTTTACTACTCTCCTCGACTTCACACATCCACTTTTTGGCTTTTCGACTTCTTATTATTTATTATTATATTAGGTATATTATTATATTATTATTTATATCCTTAAATTAGCCATATCTGCTACTTTATATTATTTTGTCAATAGGTTAAAAACATGGCTGAGATCAAAAACGGGCCAGGATCGGCTTACAGGGTTGGCATTATTAAACATTCATATATCTATAGAAATAAATGTTGATAATGATCGATTCACAAGTCTTAAAAAAAGAAATATAGATTTTGTATTGTAAATAAAAATTCTTTAATAAAAGTGCTTAAATAAATAATAAAAATGCGTTGTTTTTCATGTCTAAAAAAAAATGTTTTTAATCGGTGGGGGCGGTTTACTCCTCTAATATCACCCCCCCCTAGGTGAAGGCTCAAATACGCCACTGCTGGGCGGCACAGCACCGGGCACTGTGGGGGAACTAGTTAGCGAGGCGCGTCATTGCTGTCATCCGCCGCTGCGTAGTACCGTGTCCCTCGTACTAATAGCTACACGCAACTACAGCGAGACCACAACGGTGTCCGACCGTCCGCAATAAGTTGCATCATAAATAACATTTACGAGTTATCCATGTACCACAATATTCGTTCGATATCACCGACCGTCTAGGCGCACTAGTCACACCACTGCTAACCACCGGGTTCTATCGCGAATTACCGCGAGTTCTTTGTTCCAACAACGAACGTGAGGCATCGTCGAACTGACGATGACGACTTTATTTGTAAAAACGTGCAACTGAAACGCTGTCATGGAACCGACCAAACAGAACAACGAGACTCCAAAGAAGAATTCGAAACGCGCCGTAAAAAAAAAGTAAGTAGTCGACGCAGCACTTGAGCTGCTCGTACACTCAATAAGTACAAATGTACTCTTATTCTACAGTGTACGACTTTTGTTTTCATTGACGTACTCGTCGTGTTTTCATTGTCCTCCACAGGTCGGACTTGGTGAGTAACGTGAAATATTTATTTAATTATTTATTTCAGCAAAATCAATATCATTATTTCAATACAATAATCAAATTACAAAAGTTAAAATTATTATAACAATAGTGATAAGAGCTGATACGTATACCAATTGAGCAAGCTCGTTTCTGGTATACGGAATTCCTATACATATTACTTATATTATATAATAAAATAAAATGACATAATAAAATAAATGACATAAATGACATGTGTCTTAGGGAGCATTCAAGTATTACGTAACGCAATTGGGGGGGGGGGGGGGGTCTTGTAAAACGTTGCAATGCGTTACAAGGGCGGGAGGGGGAGTATTTAAACAATGCGTTACGTAACATTTTTTTATTTTAATAAAAAAGCTAGGGCTTTGTTCAACATAATTGTGACTTTAATGGTCACTTAAATGTTACGTAACGTTTAGGGGGGGGGGGGTACAGAAAAACGATACGGTGCGTTACATGGGGGGGGAGGGTCTAAAATCTTCAAAAATTGCGTTACGTAATACTTGAACGCTCCCTTATACAATTGAGAATGATGTATTTTACTTCTCTAAATACCAATACATTATCTTATAATTATATAACTAAACGATAGGTACTAATAGATAATCATTTATATTTACACATAGATACTTTTTAATAATTGATTTTTACACACATTCTCATCACGGTCATTTACTATTTTAGTAATTATATTTTTTATACAATTTTTGTTAATTATATTTTTTACATTGGTTTTATTAGACTGATTTTCACATTCATACTTTATTAGACTCTTTACATCATTTCCTAAATTGTTGAATATAGTTTTGACCATATAATCGGGAGCACTTTTTGTACTGGATAATGATATATAAAGTAATTTTATGTTATTACCTGTTCTACTGTCCATTTGTTTCTGTTTCTGTTTGTATTTTTTTCTTTTAGTTCTTTCATTTCTTTTCATAATAAAAACTAATATTGATATGATATTGTGTGACAACCGCACTCAACCAGTGCAACTGAATGACTTATTTATATATAAATACTTTTTTATAAATTGTTAATATTTTTTTAAGAATTTACAATTTTATTTTTATTTTTACTCAGCATCAATAAGCAATATTTAATATTAGCCTTAAAATATAAAAGAGACTAATTAACTCTTTTTTTATATGATTTTTGTTTTCTAATGAGAATAATATATTAATTCTTATTCGTACATATTTTTCAGTTATGAAAAAAAAGAAAAGTTCAAAGGAAATGGTCTCTAAAAATAAAATTGCCAGTAATGGTCATGATTTTAGAAAAGGTAATAACATTGTTTTAATAGAATATGTTGAATTTTATTATTTTAATTCGTCTTTAATATTTTTCAGAAAAATTAAATAAGAATATACGAGGTTTAGATAGTGATATTTCTGATGCAGATGAAGAAAAATAAACTACAGCTAACTAGTCTGCTAGTGAAGCTAATTCAGAATCTTTCATTAGGTCAAACAGTTATCAAAAGGAGTAACAGAGATTCAGATAGTTAAAATAATAAAAAATTTAAAAATTATACTAACCATTTAAGAATAATCTATCTTGCTTTAAAAACGTATGTTTGTGACAAGATATGTTTACTGAGTGCCTTATGTTGTAAAAGAATATAAATATTTTTTAATTAATTAAAAATAGTATTAGTAAAAATAATGTAATGCTATGAACTAAATGTATACCAGATTTAAACCATTCATTTTCTATATAACAAGTTTAACAAACAACAAAAAAACTTTGTAGATTAGAGGTTTTTTGTCATAGTTACATAAATTATAGCACATAAGTGTAATAATTGTAATTATACTTCAGGAAAAAGGAAATTTAGTTTCCCATTTATTGGGATTGATTATATCATTTTTACCTTAATAAGTATTTTTTAAATATTTAATTATCGATTTTCATTTCAGTCATGACATTTAATTATTGTATTTAGCTAATTAATCAGTCCCTATTTTAATTTTTAAGAACTTGTATACTTAATTTATTTTAATTTTTTTTTTTTCAATAGTATGTAATTATTTTTTTCTTTTGTGTTAAGCTTTAAGTACTATAAAATAATTATAATTTTTTCAAATTTTATATTTCATTATTTTGTTAGATTATATTATATCATATATATATATATATATATATATATATATATATATATATATATATATATATATATTATATTATATATAATTATTATATTGTTTAATGTACTTTTCAAAATACCAACAATACTTTAAAATCAAAAAGGAAGACATAAATCTTATCTTATTTTTAATATTTGTCAACATTGTTTTAATGCTTTTTCTAGACCCGGTTAATAAACTTATAAACCCTAAAATGTATAAATTAATTCTAAAAAGATTTTTTTTCTCCAGAAATAAGATAATTATAATTAAAGTATTGAAAGTAAAATAAATGGACAAGGAAAGACAGTAATATTACAAACATATATTTTGTATTTTTTGTTTTTTGCTTGAATCCTATGAAAGCTTCTTCAGTCTTCAAGACACAAATGTACCTATCAAATTTAAAACCATTGCTAACAGAATGCAATTAAACCATGCAATTAACTTTTTTTTTTGTTGATCGAAAAAGAATATATACATAATTTAAAATACATACAATTTTTTTTTTTTATCAATTATCTATCTCCTTTAAGCTATGCTTGTGTTGGAGACAGAGAGTTAGAGTTTTTAAATAATAAAGATTGCAATATAAAACTAAAAACAATTACAACTAAGCAAAATATTTTTTTACATGATAAAAATTAGAATTTTAAATGTTTCTACATAATATAAAATAAACATATATATATATATATATATATATATATATATATATATATATATATATATATATATATATATATATATATATATATATATATACTGGTTTATGGTAAATTGCACAATAACCATTCATTTATTACATTATTATTATTATTATTATTTTTTTTTTGTTTTCATAGTATAATAATTTTTTCTTTACATCTAAATGCAATGAATTAAATATAGTGGGTTCTAGATAATCAATGAATTTTTGACCACAAGTTGTTTTTGCATACCTAACTTTAACATCTAAGGCCTTGTTCTCTTTTATTTTAGCATGTTTCTATATTGTACCACGTATTTTTATTCTTCACTACCCAAGTAATTGCAAATTTTTTGTACACTGATCTTATTGGCAATACTTTAAAAACTTTATAGTTTTGGTTTGTAGAACCTTCCAAACTTTTTTTATCTAGACAAATTCTTATAATTTTATTTTGTTGAATTTGCAAAGGTTTTAAAGCATTTTCGGATAATCCACCCCACACTAAACATCCATATTGAAAGACCGCCTGATATAAGGCTATATATATATATTACCCATTATATTTAAAGGCAAGATATTTTTGAGTTTATAAAATTTGTTAATCGACGATCGCAGCCGCATTACTATATTGTTTATATGTAAATTCCATCTAAGGTTGCTATTGAATGTTATACCTAAATATTTGGTACATTGAACCCTTGAAATTTGGGTAAAATTTTATACACAAAGCCTCATTTTATTCCGTCACATTTTTACAATAATGTACAGTAATATCATCAAAAGGAATTTCAGAATTATATATGCTAAATGTCATAAAATAGGTTTTTTGTATATTTAAAGATAATTTTTTTGAGTTAAATAGATTAACCACTTTTTTAAGTTCAATTTCTGCTTTTTTTTTTGACAGAAACCCAAAAATTGTCTGTAAAAAGTAAACAAGTGTCTTCCGCATATGTTACAATTTTACCATCTATATTTATGTTACATATACTATTTATATATTATAATATGAAAAATAACGGACCTAGCACACTACCTTGTGGAACTCCACATTTAATTTTCTTTTTTTGACCTAATACTTCATTTATTTTGACTAATTGTTGCCTATCTGTTAGATAATTACTGAGCCATTTCAAACTAGTTGCTTTAATTCCAAATGTAGGTAAATTATTAATCAGTTCTTCATGGTTAACCATGTCAAATGCCTTTGCTAGGTCTAAGAAAATTTCTAGGTTTTTTTTACCGTTATCAAGGGCATTATATATGTGATTCGTGGTACTATAAAATGCATTTCAGTTCCTAAGCCAGGTCTAAAACCAAATTTATTTTTTGATAAGAGTTTATTATCTTTTAAGTATTTTATGAGTCGGTTTTTAATTATTTTTTCTAGAATTTTTGAAAAATTATTTAACATTGAAATCGGTCTATAGTTACTGACATATTTATGATCACCATTTTTGTATAATGGTATTACTATTGCAATTTTAAATTTATCCGGAAAAGTACATTTTTCAATACTTAAGTTATATAAATATATATAGGTTAGAGGTCTTATTATAATTGGTTCAAGATATTTTATTAGTTTTACCGATACTTTATCAAAACCAGCAGCTGTTTCATCTTTAAGGGTCTTAATTATTTTAGAAACTTCTAATTCTGTAATTTTTGTGTTAAAAATATTATCAAACAAGAGATCATTTATATTATCCTTGTGTTCATTGTTATTAATGTTAATTTTATTCTCTAATGTATTAGTTCCTATTTCAGTAAAAAACAGATTGAAAAAATTTGATACAACGTGTGGTTCATCTAAAGTACTTATGACCTTGTTATCTATTAATATAGATTTTATTTCTTTAGATTAATTTACCTCAGTATTCGTAATTTCCATAATTAATTTTCATGTCAATTTCAGATTTGATGCAACATTGTTAAGTTTTGTTTTATAATAATTCATTTTGGTAAGCCTTAGGATTTTTGTAAAATTATTTTTATAGGCGGTATCATATTTAAGCAATTTTATATTACATGGATATTTTTTAACTTTCAATGATAATTTTTGTTTTTGCTGTGCCGAGCACAATAAGCCTGCAGTCATCCATTCTTTTATTCTCTTAGTCTTAGAGTTTATATTATTAACTTCAGTTGACGAGGTAATAACAATATTTAATTTATCATAAAATATATCACATTTATTTACAGTATCACTTTTATATAAATCTGTCCATAGTTTAGTCTTCAATTTATTTACTAATTTATTGAAGTTAATCATTTCCAGTTTATATTGGGATATAGATTTATTTTTTCAGCTAATGGTATTGCTAACACCGTAGAGTAATGATCAGTAATAGTCGTTTGAATTACTCCAGCCTCAAATTTATCCACTAATTTTCTATTTTTAACAAAAATATGGTCTAAAAATGAATGCTTCGAATTTGAAGGTGTCCTTGTGTATACATTGATATAAGATTTAAAACCACACATAGACAACATATCTAAATATTCATTATCAACCAGGGAAGTTCCCACTATATTTATGTTCATGTCACCTATCAACTACTAATGAGCTATTATAATTTTTTTCATTTAATAATATATTCTTAAGAGAGGTCAAAAATTCATAGCTATCCATAGACGGTGATCTATATATACAAAATAAGATTATAATACTATTTACAATTTTTATAGTTACTTTTACAATGTTGGTCTCTACTATGTCAAACTCAAAACAATCTAAACTTAGATTATTTTTATATAAAATTATAACACCATCATTTTGGTTTCTTTTTTTTTTTTTAAAGTATATATCATAACCATGTAAAAATATATTTCAAGAATGTGTATCATGCCAGGTTTCTGTCAATATTATAATATTTGGATTATACAAATTTTTTTCATTTTCAAGTAAAAGTAAAAGTTCATCAACATTTGCATTTATACTACTAATATTACAACACAAAATATTCAAGAAATGTTCCTTTACAATATTATATGTATTTATAAACTCTGAAAATGATTCAAAATAATTTGTTTTGTAATCTAAAAACCTATTAATTGTATTGATACTATCCATACAATGTTAAAATTAAATTTAGTTTATATCAAATACCTGTAGATTATTTTAATTAATTCATTTTAAGTTTATCTAAAATGTTTCCATCGTCTATATAGATTGCATTGGAGTTCTCGCTTTTTTTCATAAATATTTTATTATTTTTAAACCACACAAACTTATAACTATGTTCTTTGGAAAATATTCGAGTTTAAGTAAAAAAGATTTCTATTCGATTGAGTTAAGTAGTTATTAAACACAATACTATTACTTTCCCAGTTGACATTTAAATTGTTCTCTGATAACCTTTTCTTCTTTGCTAAATCAATTAGCGATGCTTTATCTTCTTTCGAGTTCATTTCTGCCACTATTATTCCAAACTTATTATTCATATTTTTGGTTCTTACACGATATGCATTTACTGTTGACAGATTAATACCCAGTGTTGATGAAATAGTTTTCACTATTTTTGCGCAGTTTTCTTTGTCTTGTGTAGGCACACCAATTATTTTAACATGTTTCCCAAATTGCTCTTGTTCTATGAATTTGTTGTTTTCGTCTTTTATTTCTTTTACTACTGCTACCAAATCCTGTATTTGAGTACTGAAATCATCAAATTTGTTACTCATGAAATTAATTGAGTCAGTTAAATCCTGAAGTAGGTTGTTTGAATCAGTAAAACTCTCTATGTTTTTTGACGGGGTAATTTTAATTAGTGCATCATTCTTTGTATTGAGATTTTACATTTTAAACATGACCAATTTTTTTTAACCTTTTGGCTCATTTTTCTAAAATTTGCCTTTCTTTGACCAGTATATGCCAAATGCAAATAAATTTTACATTTAGAACACTTTATTTCATCGTTATCGAATATTTTGTCATTGCAAATTGAACATAGCAACATTTTATAAGTATATTATTTAATAATTTTTATTTAATTTGATATGTTTTAACTTGAATTATTCTTATTAATTATACTTATTATGTAAAACAATAAATAGAGATAAGCGAACTGCACTCATTAACTAGTAGATAAAACAACCTTTCGCAACGGATACACGCACGTAACTATTGATTAATATTAACTCTTGCCGATAATAATTCATTATTTAATATAAATTGGTGTAATGTATGTAGCTCATTTAGTTCATATATTTTATTAAGGGGCAGCGTGGTGCAGTGGTCACACAGTTGGTTATGACGCGCGCAGTAATCAGTTCTCGAACCAGGCTCAGTGCAAAAAACATTCAGCAGAATTAATTCTGTTGTCTCTCTCTGCCATCGTTCTGGTTGCACTACACTGCTCCCCACCGGACCCACTCCACTGGGAGTGAAGTCCACACACGTGAGAATTCTCATCTTAAGAGAAGGGGGTAACAAGTGCCATACTTCTACCCCACCAAAAAGTGAAAAAGATATCGACAAAGACCTGACGGCCGTATCTCGATAGAAATAAAAGAGAAAAAAAATATATATTTTATTCAGAGTCAAATTTTATTCAAGAATAAACTTATTTTAACATTGTCTGGGTTATTTGAAAACAAACTTTTTTTCAATATTATGATCAAACTTTTCTCATGGAATTGTGTTAAGTAATAAATTTACTATGATAAAATTGTTGAATTTTATTTACTTACACTAGCGGTTCCCAAACTCAGGGTCGGGACTCAAAACAGGGTCGTGGATGTTTTTATGGTGGGTCGCAGAAAAATAAATAAATTGACATATTTTTTATTTGCTTCAGTTGTGTAAAATGTAATTTTGATTTGTTGGAAAATTATACACCGAAAATACTTATTTGGTATTTTTATTTTGTAAAATATTTAACAACTTTGACAGCAACAAATAAGTATAATTTACCTATACTATTATCAATAGATATAGATCAAATTAATTATATTTTTGGGTCATACACTCATACGAGTATACGGCAGTATATTGTTATACCATATTATATATTATACAGTCTTATCATACAACTATTATGGATTGAGATTAATCTATATTAGATAAAATAATTGAACCACAACATAATATCAGATGTGCCCTTGCAATAAAAATTAAACCAGATATTGAAAAACTAGTGAACAGTATGCAACAACATCATCATAGTCATTAATTTATTAATTTAAGAATAATATTTGACTCAATTTAAAAAATTTAAGTGAATAGTAATAATTAATTTTTTTTATAATTTTAAAATAATTAAAAATTTGTATACCCATTTAATGCAAGTAAATGTTAAAAAAAAAAAAGTAATAATATCATAGTTTATATCGATGAAATGGTATTTCTATTATTTGTTTTTTTTTTTTTTTTACCGGTATTGGCAAGCAAGTATGACTGGGTCGCATGTAAGTTAATATTGGAATCTGAAGGTCGCAGTGAAAATAGTTTGGGAACCGCTGACTTACACAAATACTTGAAAATATATTACAGGAAAACTTGCAAGGCATTAACAATATAAATCCACTCGTGAAAAACTATATAAATGTACCATATTCATGTATATATTGAAATATTGATCATATAGCCCTATTAAAAAGTTATATTATGAATATAATATACATGAACTAATTTTAGGAATGTAAATCAATTTCAAAAAGTTTTTAATAATTTGAGTTATATTGTAATTAATTGCTAATAATGTTTATAAATGACATCATATCGTTAATTTTAAATAAAGTATAATATAATATTATGAAATACATGTTTATACTGTTTTATTAGAAATTTGAATAAATGCAATAATCACTACAAATATTATAGAATATTAATTAAAAAATTGTTATTTATTTTTGAAACAATAGAAATCATAGTTCAGCTAATATTTAATAATTATGAAATTGAAGGACAATTTAGAGAAATACACCAAAAATAATCTCATTCAAATTTTTATTTTTGAAGTATTTAAATAAAGTGTAATACTTGCTATCATATAATTTCATACATAAATACTAATTGTTATTGAATTGTTGGGTAAAAAAAATAAATAAAAATAAATTAGGAGATTTTAAATGCCCTTCTTTCAAAAAATCATTAAAATCAACATTATTAAGATTCCCAACATTTGAATTCTACATAAAATCATCTTTCATTTTCTTATTCTCCTCTACAATATTATCATACCCACAACCAACATCCATGCATTCATTTATAATTACTTTATTTTGAGAATCTTGCGTATTTACTTCTGTTGTTTCACCCATGTTTTCATGTCCATTGTGGTCAATGTTTTTGAATCCATTTTCACAATTAGAAATGGTCATTTTAATGATATCCATGTTTTTTTCAGTAGCTTGGTCTAAATACAGATTTTTTTTTGAAATTTCTTTAATTTTCATGTGAATACTCTCTGAGTCACACTCCTTGTTTGAATAATTGGTATCTCCTTTACTTTGTAACTTGAGAAACTCTTCAATTTCATCAGGACAATCAAGATCATCTTCTGCCTCCCATGTATTCTCTTCATTGGGATAACCTAGCCACTTTATTCGATATTGAACAATACCATCTACTATTCTACGGTTAAGTATCTTCTCAACGGCAAAATATTTATCCATTTCGAATTCCTGAGATTTAAGAGCATTGGGCATTCTTTCACTTGGGTTGTCTTCGTTCGGTTTAATGAAGTTAATTTTTGTTTCCGGATCATTCAAACTGTAAAAAATATTTCTATATTAATATTGCAGGATAAGGTACCTTAAATTTTAAAAGTATAGTTAATTTTTTTTTTTTGTTCCAAATCAATCAAAATAAAAAAACAATAAATGATGAAACTTTAACAATCATTAACATAATTATTGTGAAAACCAAAATACAAACCAAGAGTATTCTGTATGACAAATTCAGTAAATAAAATGTAAGTACACACAATTCGAAACATCTTTGATGACATCAGTTTACGTATAGCACACGGGTACAAATACACAAGCTTAGTCGTAAGTGTAACTCTTTTTATGTAATTTGGTAGGTATGGTACTGATTATTTTTAATTGATTATATAATGTTTGGATGTTCAAATTGCAGTGACAATGTATTCACATCAAAAATGTTTCCAAAAGATAAATAGCGTTGTGTTTTGTGGGCATCTTAAGACAAACGAGACAAGTAGAAACCGAGAAATTATTGGTATATTTGTGGGGTAAGTACATTAAATCTTTTTATAAAAAAGTTTACATTGTTACCTATTAGTCATCATTTCTAGAAATTCTAGTTCAATGTTGATAATTTCAACTTTTACTGTGGTAACACTTCCCGTTGCTTTGAGTGTGGGGAAGAACATCACACACTAGACTGTTTTAAAGATAAAAGCAGCTGTTGTAAACCATTAGTGGTAACCACATTATAGATAGTATTAAATCAAGAGGTAAGCAACAACACAATAAAAGTATACACGGAGTACTTTATTTAGAATAACTGCTTTAGTTTATTATCAGGGGTCACCAATCTTTTCCAACAAGTGAGCTACAATCAACATTTGAAGTCTATAGAGATCAACTCCTATTTATTTAGATTTCTGGAATATTATTTGTGTTTTTATATATTATATTTAAGATAAAGAATGTATTCGTTAGGTTTAGCATTATATTGATGGCTCCAAGGAAAAAGGGCCCAAGCAACATTTTATCAAGTTTTCAGGAGAGCAAAAAACGGTTTTTATGTTATTTTACATTTCAAACTCCAATTACACTTTTTTCATATTGGTTTTTAAGATTTTCACCTGAATAATTTTTTGAATAGATACTCATTGTTTTTATGACCAAACAATTTCCTATAAATTATTATTATTGAAATATTAAAAGAAAAATTTGTATGAATTATTAAAATTTTTGGCGCTTATGACCCAGTTTTTTGATGATACATTATTCGTTGTCACTTAATCCCCACTAGTTTTTCCACTAAAAATAATTGCATAAATAAAAAAAATGCATTTATATTATTAATTTTAAACAATGTTATTTAAATAGAATTATCGTGATAAATTTGTTTATTACTTTTTCAAATAAAATAAAATAACTTTTTATTAATCTGCAATTTTATATTAAAAATAACAATCGGTATAAAATTAGTTTTATTATATTTTTTTTTCATTACTGTTTTACTAGTATATTAATTTTGGTCAAATTTAGAAACTTTAAGATAATGATTAAAATAAATATTTTTATATTAGAACAAGATTAAACAACAAAAATTAAATAAGCTATCACTTTTAGCTTTTTTTTTTTAGATAGATATAGTTTAAAAGGTATAGATAGATATAGTTTAAAAGGTTTTAAAAGGTATTTCAAACGTGGGACAGTTCCGTGATTGATATTGAAGAATATAAAAATTAAGTAGCTGTAATAATTCAGGACATGAAATCACGCCAATAACTAATTTGGATAAAAAACAAATATCAATGTACCTACGCCTAATTACAAGAGAATCTAAATTAAGAGAAGCCTGAATTGAAGACGGATGTAGTGAAATGGGTGGGTTATTATTAGATAGTGTATTACGTTTACAAGCAATGAGACGTAGAAACCTTCTTTGAACTCGTTCAATTGCTTCACTTAGACCTTTTTGATAGGGATTCCAAATGATTGAACAGTATTCAAGTAGTGGTCTAACTAGAGAAGTATACAAAGTTTTAAGACATAGTTCATTATTAAAATCCTTGGTGTTTCTAGTTATGAATCCTAGACTTCTCAGAGCTTTCATGCAAATATATTCAATATGAGGAAAATGATAAAATCGTTTGGAACATCACACTCAGATCACGAACATTAGTAATTTCCTTAATATTTTCCTCAAAAAGATGATAAACATTATCCAACTTATTTTTAGAACGAGAAAAAGACATTTTAAAACACTTAGAAGTATTAAGCTTTAACCCATTATACAGACACCACCTACAAAATCTATTAAGATCATCTTGGATTTTATAAAAGTCATTGACTGAAATAACACATCATGGTTAAATCATAAGACCGTTTGCTTCACTAAGAATTTAAGAGTAAGCAAAATGAAAATTGTTTTTCGCTTACCAAGCATCAGTGTCGACAGTAGCAGAAGGTCCTGGAGTATTGTTTTCGTTTGCCGGCGAATGGCAACCACCACCACTCGGCGACGTGACTGCGGCGGTCGAAGGCACGCCATCGCACGCGGGATCGGCGAGGCTGGTGGTCGGGGCAACCGGATCCTTAGCTTTCGGGACAACGGCACTGTCAGTCGAAGTTTCGGACGTCGCGGTACCGGCGGTGTCCAACGACGAACAGTCGGCGTGCGACGGAAAACCCTCGGAGAACGCGGTAGCAGACATAATTCAGCGGCGGCCGACGACGACGGTGTTCGGCGAGCTGTGGTCGTTTTGGCCGTGAAAGGCGGTGTCGGCGAAAAGTAGAGAACGGCAGATTGCAGAGAAGAATTTGGCGTGACGCAGTCTGTGGCACGAGGACAAAAACGTGTCGGACGCTCGAGCGCTTGTGGCGTGGTTATGAGTCGTGACGACAGAAAGATACTAATGATTAATGAATAAAATTTGTAGCTACAATGCTGGCAGCGTGTACCTACCATGACGAAAAACCAGATAAAGACTAGTGATGTGCTAAAAAATCGATTCTGCAAAGAATCGATTTTTTCATATCAAAAAATTGATTTTTTTGAATCGATTCTTGGACGGACCGATTCGATTCAATTTGATAAGAATCGGCAATTTTTTTTTTTTAAATAATTAAATCAATTTATGATTTTATTAACAAGTGTTTAATTACCAAGTATTTGAAAATTTTCGCATATGGCAAGTATTTGTATTTCTGAATGGATGTTTTATGTGGGCAATATATACATTATAATATACATTAGTATATAATATTATGTTAAGTTAAAACATTTTAAATTTGGTAATTTTTTCAATAAAATCCCCTCTCCCCTGTGACTAGCTATCACCATTTGGTCACTGTCACTGTCCACTGAAGTGGTGAGAGTTCCGTTGTGATTGATGTAGCCATTACCTAAAAGCTACAGCACTTTCCAGTGTATACTCGCTCCGAAATCAAGTGGGACTAAGGCAGGGAGTACTCGCACTGAAATTAATGAGTTCAGAAAACCTTTATATATGAATTTATATGAACCGGGGCGTCACTCGCACATCACTTATAAAGACTCCTTTTTATCACTGATTATATGATTAAATCTATACCCACGTGTATACAGTGCCTTTATGTGCAGCACAGATTTCTATAATATTATAGAAATCTGTGATGTGCAGTTCTTCTTCCTTGATAAGAAATTACAAAATAATCACAATCCAGAAAAAAATGACAACCCAGACACACAAACTTAGAAATGTAAAATTCCTATTTCAAATGTTTAAATTTATGTATTCACCATAAATGGGGCCAATACTATTTGAATATTTACTTGTATAAAAGTGATGTCTTTTATAAATGTTTTTTATATATTGTTTACTAATAGGAATTAAATTATTACAAAATAATTAAATTAATGTAGTGGATGGCACTTTCAAGAATTGAAGTTGTGTACGCCTCTTTTTCCCAATAAGGCACTGAAATACATTTAGTAAGTTAAATATAGTATAATACTAATTTAATCAACTTATTAAAACATTTTTAATTCGCATTCATATCTTCTTTCAATCTGGTGGTATTCATTTCATAATTAAGAAAAGCTGGTTTAGCAGTTATTTCTAATCTATCTATAATACTAGTATTTATATGAAAATCAAAATCTTAATTACATTTTGAATCAACACCAATTCTTGGAAATAGATATAGTTGTATATTGTTAATTGATACAAATAATTGGTTTAATTATTAAAATTCAACTTCAATTGTTAAAATATTTTAAATCAATTGTTTCACCTGTTTGAATTTCAGAAAAACAATTGCAATTAGAATTCATATTAACCCTACAATGTATGATAAAAAAACCTACACTTGGTAGTAAATCCAAATTCACATTGTGACCTGTAGACAACATCATGCACTAACGGTTACAGTTATACGATGTGTACACATATATATATATATATATATATATATAAATTTTTTTTGAAGTATATACAATATTTACATATTATATTAGGTGTAATTTAGTATGAATAATAAAAAACAATATTAGTTAACTTTTGCAATTTTGCTTTAACAATAAAGTTTATTTTTATTTGAATAGAGACAATATTATGAAAAATACATTGAAAAAATGAAATCATATCATATTATAACCTACTCCTTACTGGTATATAGGGTATTGCTGTTTGTATAACATCATGTTATGGAGATTTATTCTCACGGAGATTGAATAGGAATCAAAATGTCTGTAGCTGGTTGAATTGTGTACTTAAGCTTATAAATGATTGGGATTTGAAGATATTTCTATAAATATTATGAACTAAAAGTAATACAATCAAGTCCATAATATACACTAAGGAAATAAACTCAAAACAAATTTAATTTATAACTTTTTTATATTTATACATCATGTAAAACTATTTTAATTAATTTTTCATTTATGAAAAAAAAAATTGTATAATATAAGAAATATTAAATACTTATAGTAATTGTTATTAAATTCAAAAACAATTATCTCTAAATGAGAATAAATACATTTTATTTAGATTTATAATAATATCAACACCATTAGTATCTATTAAGAGAACTTATAACACTTTTAAGTTTCTTAATAAATTTTAAGATCTTAATTGGTAAAAAATATGGATCATTTATATTATACAACATATAGAAAAAAATTAATATTTTTAAAACTATATTTACAAAATGAAAAATAAATAAATCAACCAGTCATCAAGGTTATCATTATAAATATAAATCATTAATGAACTGTTTAATGGTCACAAAAATAAAATTGACATTTCAAAATTAAATACATAATATAGTTATACATTTCTTTGTGTGAAAAAGTATATTAAAACTATGTTTTAATTATAAATCATTAAAATGTTCAAGTAGGTAAACTCGAGTTGTTGTCCTAAAGGGAACTTTAACAACTTTAGTTTTAGCATTTATCATCATTGATTCTAATAATTTTTCAAGAGTTGGAACCGAGAGTATGTCAACATCATCAGACTTATCTTTATCTTTGTCTTTATCAGACTCTTTAACTAGTCGATGTCTTGGTTTTCTAGTTCTCAGAATAGGAATATTATTAGAAGGTTTTTTTGTGTGTGATAACTCTAAATCGTAGCCAATATTATGTTGATTTTGTTGATATTGAGTAAGAAATAAGTCCGTGGCACGAAGCAACTCATGTGTTAATACCCAAACAAGATGAGTTAGTGTTTTGGAAAGTTTCTTCAAACAATCAATGAGGTGGGAGTTAGCAGTAGCAAACTATAAAAAATTCCAATGTTTAAGATAAATGAATTAAAATGTTATAAATTATAATAGTAAACTTACTTGACTAACATACGCAGGAATTATCAGTAGAGCTTTAATATTAGTACATTTTCCCAATCCTTCTTCAACATTATTACCAAATTTAATATTTACCAATTCCAGAATCTTGAGTTTCTCAAGGCCTCTAATTGAACAAAGGATATCCTCTGCAAAATTGTCAAATCTATCGCCACAATTTTCTAATCTTAAAGATGTTAAATTAGTTAATCTGCTTAAAACACCAGCAAAATCTTTAGACAAGCAATCACAGTCTCCAATTTCAAAAAATGCCAAACTTGTTGAAAGAGTTTCTAAACTGCGGCAGACATCTTTTGGGAATCCTTTAAAAGAAGTTAATGACTAAAAAAAAAAAAAAATACATAAATTTACTTTCCCTTTTTTTCACTTTGTACAGACATGCAATATTATTACTCAACTCACCAAAGATTTTAAATTAACTAAACTTTCAAATGATGGTAAAGTGTTCAATTTTATTCCAGTTAGGCCTTTAAGCCTAACTTCTGTAAGGTTTGTCATCTGGCCCAAGTAATGCAAATTTAAGGTCATAAATTCATTATCAGCATTATTTTTTGTTTCTATTGTTATATTTAGATTTCTGAGAAATAAAATAAATTTATATAAACATCATAAAATATAAATATATTTTTAGTATTACTTTATTGAAGTTGCATTAAGTACTGTAAGTTGGGGTAATGAATAAATAGTGTCCTCAACTACATTAGATGAACATCTATACAGTTCAAGGCATTTTAACTGATGTGCTTTTTTAAGTGCAACAGTAAATTCCAGCCAAAACTTATTAAAGTCTTCAGGTTTGGAAGGTATGAACATACGTCTTGTGTCCAATGTAACAGTAGCATGGTCGTGAATAGCATTAATGCATTTATTCCAGTTACAAACCATAGAATTCTTTAAACGAACAGTCTGCCACTAAAAAAATTAATTCAAATTTTTAATTAAAAATATAAAAATATAGATTAAAATTGGTTCAATTATTTTAAAAAGTAGAAAGTATATGCATAACTTACCAAGGTTTTATCCATCGCAATTGTGTTCCAAGCAGTACATACACGGGAAGCTGATAATAGTTCATGTGTTTTCAAGTGCTTGAAAACATGTCTCAAAGCTTTTACCATGTAATTGAATGATTGCATAGTTGCCATTGAAGCAGGATGGTCTCTTAATGCACAATTCATTTCAGAATTTCTACAATAATTCAATAAAAATGAAAAGATAATAATTACTTGATACGTATATAAATAAAAAGCTTCCTTAAATATTTTTTTATGTTCTCGACCAGGCACATATAAAGACCACTAGCTTTAAACATGCAAACGAAAAAAGGCCTCAGAACATGTATGAAATAATAAGTAGTAAAAATAGGGATTGAAAGGAATTTAGGAATGTAGACTTTCCGCTCAAATCTGAAAACAAACAACCAAAAGATTAAAGTAATAAAAAAGAAATTTTAACTTACTCTCATTCAATCAAAATAGACCAATGACCAACGCTTTTGTGTGCCTGGTCAATATTAAATTCCCCCAAAAGAAAGGGAAAATTAAATATTTACTCACTCATCCAAATTTTTAGGTTCTTGAATAACACAAGTCATCAAACTAGGTCCTCGAGTTTGTTTCATTTCATAAACATATTGTTCATAAAAATTGCCATCAACCATAGCAGTTTTATAAACCTTTCCTTGACATATGACCGTATTATTATCAGAGCTATTTTCATTAATGTGTTCATCAATTTCATAATTTGGTTCTTCAGTTTTGGAAATTGGCGTTCTATCAATAAAGAAATTAGGAGTATCTGATGCTTGTTGAACCTGCCGTATACGAATTGGTTCAACACGTAATTGTTCTGGTTCAATAGCACCAACAACCACAGTATGAGATGACTGCACACGTCTATTTCTCTGTCGTACCAATGATCGACAATTCTAAAAAAAGAAATAAAAGCACAAAGACAAAATATAAGACAGTAAATAATTAATTTTCATTATGGAAACTATAAAAACTTGGTCAACTACTTACTATGCACACATAATCAACGATTTATAGATTAGCATTTAAATTGACACAAGCTGGATGATAGTACACCAGGCATTGAGCACACATTAAAGTGGCAGGTTCCTGGTTGTTAGGACAACGTATCCCACATGGAGCCTGCATTATAACTTCCCCATCTGATGTTGACAACCTATTTTTATCCATTCACGTATATGGTTTGGTTGAGGAAGGATTATGAAGGAAGCATAAGGATAACAATCCCTTAATTTTGCATTTAATTTTAGAAGCCAATTAACAAACTAATAAGCAAAAAACTATTTAAGCATAAAAGTAATGAATAAAATTAATGTGTTACCGTTTCTTATTGTTTGTAGTTTTTTTTTCAACATCATCAGCTTTGGAAGGTGAAATTGTTGGTGCTGTAACTCCTTGAATAGCTTGCCAGTCTTCAGCAACGTATTCTGGTGTAGATGAAGATGTAAGCATTGCTTCTAAATTATCTACAGACCATAACACATACAAATTAACATTAATTTTTTTTATTTCATAACAAATAATACATAATATATATACATACATATATATATATATATATATATATATATATATATATATATATATTATGGTGGTCCTAAAATTTCAACTGTAAAAATTTGATGCTAGAACTCCCTCATTTTGTTTGATATCATATAAAAATAATTTAAGTTAAATTTGGTGATGATGACTCAACCCCTTACCGTGTCTCAAGAGGGTTGAAATGGCTAAATAGGGTAGTTTTACGGTTTTCTGTATTTTACTCTAAAACTGTTAAAGTTATGAAAAAATTACAAAAGAGTTTTATTAAAGAAAATACAATTTTCTATAAGTAACTATATTACAACATTTTACCAAAATCTATTGGTTTCTCTGAAAATAAAGACAAACTAAATAATTTAATTGATAGGCAAAAATATCAGATTTACGGTTTTTTAAATATATTTTATGAATGGTTGAAAATATGAAAAAAAATGTTGATATACTAATTAAATAAAATTGAATTTTCTACAAATAATGTTATGAGTCAAAATATAATTGAATCAACAGTTTTGTTGTAAAGTTAAATTGCTCATTTTAATTATAAGAATATTATATACCTAAATTACAATTATTAAAATTAAAATTAAAAAAAAATTTTTTTACATGGTTTTCTAAGCTGTTTTAAAAGAAGAATAAATGAAAATATTTAATATTTAATAGTAATGAATTTATTAATAATGCATTAAGTACACTAATAAATGTTCATTTATAGTTCAAGGAAGATAATTGCATGACCCCTGCGTATCCAAAACTACTTTTTCTACAGCGCCTTACCATAGAAGTTAGCCATTCTCACTTAAGCTATGCAATGTTCTATACGTCAAAAGCTCAATGAGGCCCATTAGGAACCGGCTGTGTGTAAAAGATACTAGATAGTCTACCACCGGATAAAAATGTTATCTTGTGAGGAGTATACCCTAGTTATTTTATATTATGAAGAATAAGGAATAAATAATAAAGTGTAATACTATTCACAACTATGTATACATTAATGTTATATACAAATGTATACCTTTTTAGGACTTATTTAAAATTAAACAATAGGTATCATAAAAGATTTTCCTGAGAATTGAGTACCTTCTATTAATACATTTAATAAAAATATGTTTCTTAGTACTCACCCAAAGTAGGCACAACATTCACACTATCAACAGATTCTATTGCTTGACTATGGACATTATCTTTTTTTGCTCTTTTATTACTTTTACTATGCTTAGACTCTGGCGAAGAGACTGTAAATTTAGTCGTTTAAAAACATATCAAGATTAATACATATTCATACATAGTGAAAACAATTAATACTCGTTTTAAATAAAAATTACATGAATAAATATATAGATTTTTTATATAAATCTACAACTCATTTAAGTACTAACTATTTATAAACAATGATATTTGAATAAAAGCTAAAAAATAATTCTTAGGGAGGCATTTAACACTTACCGCGTGATTTAGATTGATTTTTCTTATTAACATGATTATTGTTGACAATGGATGGACTGTTTGTTGGAGTACTTACTTCCATAGGCTCACTTTTTACATCAGAAAAAATATTAATTATACCTGAAACGATAAAGAAATTTTAAGTATTATTTCCATAAAATAAAATATAACACATGAAGGTATTTTAAATTGATCATATGGTTTATTAGTATACATTAAAAAGAAACTTACCATTTTTCTTTGTTTCAATAGAAGACAATAAATTATCATCAACATCAAATCCAGTAAAATTTGCTTCTGTTTTTAAAATCTTAATGGATGCCTATAGAACAAATATATCAATATTTCATTTAATAGATTTGTATAAAATAAGATATTAATATTTTCCGATAAAAAAAAAATAACACAATTATTTTTCAAAACAATATATTATTATTTACAAGACTACAACCAAACATAGTAAGGGTAGTTTTTATTTAAATAAAGGTCAATAAAAGGTGAAATTAATTTTACATTTTGTACAAAAAATGGCTTCAAATTTAAGTTTATTTATTATATATATTTATAGTAAATTAATTTTTCAATAAAATATTCGGATAGTTATTCTAAAATGTATTGGATAGGAGTTTACTTTATAAAAGTGATTCAAGTAGACAGTATGGGGGACGGTTAATATGATTTGAGAGACTGAGCCTCGAAATGCCTGAAACATACAATGGTACCAACAACAAACGCGTCATCGATTAGCATACACGAATTTACGAATTGAAATACATACTTTCGAGGTATAAAATCCAGGGCGTCGTAGCCAAAACACAGTATTCAATAGTATATTGGATTTATATGTGAAAACATATATTTCATGTTTATAGTTTCAAATATTTGTGAATTGTACCTATTGTTAATACTCAATAAGATTTAATAAATCACCTTTTGTTAAGATATTGATAAAGATTGGTTTGTGATGTGTTTAAATTGGGTAAAATGTAAATATAAATAAACATTAAAAGCCAACTCAGCATATATAGTTATTGCTGTTTGAATTTTTTGGTTTTTGTGTATTTGCATTTAATTATATTAAAATAATTATAAATGGAATTTAACTGTGATGTTT
Source organism: Therioaphis trifolii (assembly GCA_027580255.1). NCBI lineage: Eukaryota > Metazoa > Arthropoda > Insecta > Hemiptera > Aphididae > Therioaphis > Therioaphis trifolii. The sequence goes on from CM050404.1 coordinate 1,627,804, forward strand.
GTAATGGTCAATTTTCCACCAAATTCACATTAACAAGGCATTTAAAAAGTAAATACAATGTTTTGAATGAAATAAAACAAAAATCGTCAAAATGTATTTCATGTCCAAATCTAGTATTTTCTAAAAAAGTTTTATTAATTAGTCATTTAAATGATCACCATGGAATGTGTATTGATAAAGAAATAATACATTTTTTTAAATGTATCTGGTAAGTATAATGATTTATTTAGTAAAAACATTCTTTCAATAATTTTTAATAATATACATTTTAATAAAAACTAGAATTTAGGATATTTCTAATTATTAGGTTAAATTTTAAATTTAGGTTAAAAAAAAATTGTGGATAATTGTAATTATTTTATGAAGCCGTAAATTTTCTATTAAGGGGAAAAATTTATGGTTATGCCTATTCAATAAAAAAAAGAAAAAAGATGTAAGAGATTTATTAATATATATAATATAAGTATTAATTAATATACTTACATAATATATTAATATATTAGTATATAATATAAATATAATTTAATATACCTGATCTAATATATAGTATATTAATATATATAATTAATATATCAGTAATTACGAAACATATGAATTTATATATATAGTATTATAATATATTTCTTATTATATATAATGTTGATATCTCCATTAATATATTATTATATTGATATATAATATAAAATATAATTTAATATGCCTGATCTAATATATGGTATATTTATCTATATAGGTAATATATTAGTAATTACGATACATATAAAAATATATATAATATACTGATATATTTCTTATTTATATATAGTTAAGATAAGTTATTAAGTATTATAATAAAGGGGTAAATAGGGAATTTTTATTAGCATAGAGTTTTTTAAGTTATCTTTATTTTATTCATAATTTTATTATTTTATTTAAAATAAAAATGGCTAAGTTTAAAATGTTGGCTAAATTTATTAATTGTGGATATTTCTAATTATTAGGTTAAATTTTAAATTTAGAAACCATATTATTAAATTTTAATATATAATTATAATTTATTTTGTTATAAAATTTTATTAAATTAAAAAAATATATGAATTTTTTTGTTTGTTAATTAATTCTTAATGAATTTCAATAAATCTCAGTATTAAATATTAAATATTACAGAAATTTAGATTTAATTATTTATTTTAGTATAGGCAAAATATGTGCCAGCAGCTGCGGTTAAACATAATATACAAATAAAATAGTTTGGTTATTAGTATAAAATAAAAATTAAAAAGTAAAATTTAAGTTAAAATTAAGGGTTTAATTATTTTATTTCTATTAAATTTTAGTTAAAACTAGGATTAGATACCCTATTATAAAAATTTAAAATAATTTACTAAAAAATTAATAGTTATTTTCTTTAAATTTAAAAAATTTGGCGGTATTTTAGTCTTATTAGAGGAACCTGTTTTTTAATTGATAATCCACGATTTATTTTACTTATTTTTTAAATTCATATATCGCTGTCATGAATATATTTAAAAATTTAATTTCTTTAATTAATATTAAAATTTATGTTAAGTCAAGATGTGGTTTATAAATAAGATATTAATGGGGTACAATAAATTTTATTTTTGGATTTATAATTGAAATTTATATAAAGAAATTGGATTTAATAGTAAAATTAATTATTTTATTAATATGAATAAAGATCTAAAATATGTATTTAATATATTGCCCGTCATTCTTGTAAAAAATAAGACAAGTCGTAACAAAGTAAATGTACTGGAAAGTGTATTTAGAAAGAAAATATTAAATAAATATCTAAATTTTAAGTATATCATTTACAATGATAAGATGTTATTTAATTAACTTTATTTAGATTTATTTTATTAATATTTTTATTAATTTTATTTTAAAATTTTATAAAAATAATTTATATATTTTTTGTTTAAGTATTAATTAAGAAAAATTTTTTAGATTAATAGTTTATTAGTATTGTAAAAGAATTAAATTAAAATTTTTTAAAGAATATTTATAAATAGTACCTTTTGTATCAGGGTTGATTAAAATTTTAAATTAATTATTTTATTTCTCAAAAATTATAGAGTTAATTTTATTATTAAGTTACTGTTTTATAAGTATTTAAAAAATAATATTAGTTTTGAAATTTAATTCGTTATAGTATATTTAGTTATTTAAGATTTAAATTTAATTTAAAATTTTAAAAGTTTATATTAATTTTATTAATTAAAATTTTAAATTTAAATTATTTTAGGGATAGCTTGAAATTTTTATATAATAAATATTTTTATTAAATAATTGATTGGAATAGAAATTTTTATTTAAGTTTGTAAAAATTTATTATTTTATTTTTATTTGATTTATTAAATTAATTTATTTTTAATATTAAATTATATAAATAAATGATTTATTTATAGTAATAATGATTAAATTAGTATAATAAAAATTTATAAATTATGAATTCGGCAAAAATTATTTTCATCTGTTTATCAAAAACATTGTATTAAGTTTTATTTAATATATAATCTGCTCAATGAAATTTTAAATAGCTGCAGTATTTTGACTGTGCAAAGGTAGCATAATAATTAGTCTTTTAATTGAGGACTTGAATGAAAGATTTGATGAAAAATAAACTTTATTATTTATATAATTAAAATTTTATTTTTAAGTAAAAAAGCTTAAATTATTTAAAGGGACGATAAGACCCTATAAAACTTTATAAATTATTAATATTTAATTTTTCTTGTTTAATAAATATTTAAATTTTAATATTTATTTTATTGGGGTGATAAAAAAAATTTAACTTTTTTTAAAACTTAACATTAATTAATGAATATTTGAATTAAAAATTTTAATTAAAGGAAAAAGTTACTTTAGGGATAACAGCTTAATTAATTTTTTAAGCCAAAATTTAAAAATTAGTTTGCGACCTCGATGTTGAATTAAGATTAATCTTAGGTGCAAAATTTTAAGTGTTAGGTCTGTTCGACCTTTAAAATCTTACATGATTTGAGTTCAGACCGGTGTGAGCCAGGTTGGTTTCTATCTTTTAAAATTTTAATTATTTTAGTACGAAAGGATTAAATAATTAAATTAAATTTTTATTTATGAATAAAATTAATAACTATTTTGGCAGATAAATGTGTTAAATTTAGAATTTAATAATATAATTTTAATTATAAATAGTAATTTTAATATTAAATTTAATTAATTTTGTTTTATTATTTTTAATAGTTTTTATGAGAGTAGCTTTTTTTACTTTATTAGAGCGTAAGGTTTTAGGGTATATTCAGTTACGTAAGGGGCCTAATAAGTTTATGATTAAAGGTATTTTTCAACCTATAGGAGATGGGTTAAAATTATTTTTAAGGAAGTTAACTATCCTAGTAATTTAAATTTTTTATTTTTTTATTTTCTCCTATATTAGGTTTATTAATTTCTATTTTTTTTTTTATTTATTTATCCTAATATTGGATTAAATTTAATTATAGGTTTTGACTTAATTTTTGTTTTTTGTTGCTCAAGTTTAATAGTTTATATTTTTTTATTAATTAGTTGATCTTCAAATTCTCATTATTCAGTTTTAGGTACAATTCGATTTATTTCTCAAATAATTTCTTATGAAGTTAGAATAATAATTATTATAATAAATTTGATATTTTTAATTAATAGTTTTAGTTTAAGTGATTTTTATATTTATCAGTTAAATATTAAATTTAATTTTTTTAATTTTTTTTGTTTATTTTATTATTTTTTAGATTTTCAGCTGAAATAAATCGTTCCCCATTTGATTTTTCAGAAGGTGAGTCAGAATTAGTATCTGGTTTTAATATTGAATTTAGAAGTATATCTTTTATTTTTATTTTTATATCTGAGTATATAAGTATTATATTTATAGGGATATTAATTTCTGAAATATTTTTTGGTTTAATATTTTGTAAATTTTATTTAAATATTTTTATTTTATTATTTATATTTATAGTTATTTGGTTACGTGGGTTTTGGCCTCGATTTCGTTATGATAAATTAATATATTTAATTTGGAGGTTATTTTTACCGGTATCTTTATTTTTATTTATATTTTATTTTTCTATGAAGTTATTTAATTTATACCATTAATTTTAGTAAAGTTAATAGAATATTTTCTAATTTTTATTTTCAAAATAAATATTTTTTTTAAATTAATTAACTATTTATTTAAATTATAATTTTATCCTATACTTTTATAATATAAAAATTAATAAAAAAATATGAAAAATAAATAGTAGTAAAAATTTGACCTAATTTAATGAATGGATACTCTACAGGTTGTATCCCAATTCAAGTTAATATTAAAAATGTTATGATAAAAATTCAAAATAAAAATTTATTAATAGGGTAAAATTTAATTCTTAAGAAGTATTTATTATTTAAGAAGGGTAAAATTAAAAGAATCAAATTGGATAATAAAAGTGCAATTACTCCTCCTAATTTATTTGGGATAGCACGTAAAATAGAATAAGAGAAAAGAAAATATCATTCTGGTTGAATATGATTTGGTGTAATTATTGAATTTGCTATAATAAAGTTATTGTGGTCATTTAGAAGATATGGGAAAATTAAGGTTAAGATAAAAAAAATTCATATAAACATAATTAATCCAATTAAATCTTTAATAATAAAATATGGTGAGAACGTAATTTTATCAAAATTTCTATTAATACCAAGAGGGTTATTTGATCCTGTTAAATGTAAAAATAATAAGTGAATAACAGAAAATAAAATAATAATGAAGGGTAAAATAAAATGAAGGGAAAAAAATCGGGTTAAGGTATCGTTATTAATTGAAAATCCTCCTCAGATTCAAATTACAATTGATTCTCCTAAGTAAGGAATAGCTGATAGTAAGTTTGTAATTACAGTGGCCCCTCAAAATGATATTTGACCCCAAGGTAATACATATCCTACAAAGGTTAGGTTATAATATAGTTAATATAGTTAATAAAATTATAAACATTATAGTTAATAAAAGTAAAATTACTCCTCTAAATCAAGTTATTTTAAAATTAAAAGAATTTATGTAAATTCCTCGTCTAATATGAATATGAATTATAATAAAGAATATTGATGCCCCATTTGCATGGAATGATCGAATTAATCACCCAAAGTTTACATTTTGATTTATATTAATAATACTTTGAAAAGCTAAGTTAATATCAGTTTTATAGTGAAATGCTAAAAATAATCCTGTAAAAATTTGATTTATTAAGCAAATTATTAATAAGGATCCAAAATTTCATATAAATCTAATTCTAGCTGGAGTAGGAAGATTAATTATTGGGTTTAGAATTTAAATTAAGTTTTTTTCATTAAGGTTTTTGTCGAATAGGCCCTTTATTATTTTTTAATATTCAAATAATTAAAATTACTACAAAAAAAAGAATAAATAAAATAAAATAAATAATTAAATTATTAGGTAAGTTGAATATATTAATTAAATAAAAATTATCTTCAAATATTAAAATATACTCAAATTTTGAATTTTCAAAAATGATTAAAGGTTTAAATAAATAGAATGTTATTATTATAATTAATATTTTAATAATTATATTTTTATAATTTTTAAAAATATTTAGCTCATTAAAAGCAATACCTGAAATATAAAGGAAAATAATTATTAATCCCCCAGTGTATAAAATAAATAATATAAATGAAATTCATGATGTTTTATTAATTAAGTTAATTATTAAGGTTAATAAAATAGATTGACAAAGAATAACTAAGTTTGATCTCAGTGGGGATTTTATTATAGATAAAAGTGTTGATAATATTAAATTAATAAAAATAATAAATTTAGTAATAATTCAGTATATATTTTAATTAAAATATTAATTTTGGAAATAAATGATAATATATTTTTATATTTATACTGATATTTGTATAAAGTAATGGCTTTATGATTTTTAAACATTTAATATTTTATATATAGGTTTTTTATTTAAATATTTTAATTTAAATAAATTTTATAATTTTGATTTACAATATCAATGTTTTAAGTTAAACTATTAAAATGATAACTTTATTTATATTAGTAATTATAATAATATTATTTTTTGGGATTTTATTTTATATTTTTAATTTTAATCATTTATTAATAATATTATTAGGATTAGAGTATTTGTTATTAATTTTATTAATTATGGCATCATAATTATAATTAATTACTAATTAATAATTAAAATATTAAAATAAATTTTTTTTTTAATTATTTAAGTCCTATTTGGTCATATTAAAAGAGAACATTTTTTTTTTTTTTTTTGAAAAATTCTTCTATTGGGGATGAAAGGGTTAAAATCATCATTATTAAGATTCCCAACATTTGCATTCTACATAAAATCATCTTTCATTTTCTTATTCTCCTCTACAATATTATCATACCCACAACCAACATCCATGCATTAATTTATAATTACTTTATTTTGAGAATCTTGCGTATTTACTTCTGTTGTTTCACCCATGTTTTCATGTCCATTGTGGTCAATGTTTTTGAATCCATTTTCACAATTAGAAATGGTCATTTTAATGATATCCATGTTTTTTTCAGTAGCTTGGTCTAAATACAGATTTTTTTTTGAAATTTCTTTAATTTTCATGTGAATACTCTCTGAGTCACACTCCTTGTTTGAATAATTGGTATCTCCTTTACTTTGTAACTTGAGAAACTCTTCAATTTCATCAGGACAATCAAGATCATCTTCTGCCTCCCATGTATTCTCTTCATTGGGATAACCTAGCCACTTTACTCGATATTGAACAATACCATCTACTATTCTACGGTTAAGTATCTTCTCAACGGCAAAATATTTATCCATTTCGAATTCCTGAGATTTAAGAGCATTGGGCATTCTTTCACTTGGGTTGTCTTCGTTCGGTTTAATGAAGTTAATTTTTGTTTCCGGATCATTCAAACTGTAAAAAATATTTCTATATTAATATTGCAGGATAAGGTACCTTAAATTTTAAAAGTATAATTAATTTTTTTTTTTGTTCCAAATCAATCAAAATAAAAAAACAATAAATGATGAAACTTTAACAATCATTAACATAATTATTGTGAAAACCAAAATACAAACCAAGAGTATTCTGTATGACAAATTCAGTAAATAAAATGTAAGTACACACAATTCGAAACATCTTTGATGACATCAGTTTACGTATAGCACACGGGTACAAATACACAAGCTTAGTCGTAAGTGTAACTCTTTTTATGTAATTTGGTAGGTATGGTACTGATTATTTTTAATTGATTATATAATGTTTGGATGTTCAAATTGCAGTGACAATGTATTCACATCAAAAATGTTTCCAAAAGATAAATAGCGTTGTGTTTTGTGGGCATCTTAAGACAAACGAGACAAGTAGAAACCGAGAAATTATTGGTATATTTGTGGGGTAAGTACATTAAATCTTTTTATAAAAAAGTTTACATTGTTACCTATTAGTCATCATTTCTAGAAATTCTAGTTCAATGTTGATAAGTTCAACTTTTACTGTGGTAACACTTCCCGTTGCTTTGAGTGTGGAGAAGAACATCACACACTAGACTGTTTTAAAGATAAAAGCAGCTGTTGTAAACCATTAGTGGTAACCATATTATAGATAGTATTAAATCAAGAGGTAAGCAACAACACAATAAAAGTATACACGGAGTACTTTATTTAGAATAACTGCTTTAGTTTATTATCAGGGGTTTCCAATCTTTTCCAACAAGTGAGCTACAATCAACATTTGAAGTCTATAGAGATCGACTCCTATTTATTTAGATTTCTGGAATATTATTTGTGTTTTTATATATTATATTTAAGATAAAGAATGTATTCGTTGGTTTAGCATTATATTGATGGCTCCAAGGAAAAAGGGCCCAAGCAACATTTTATCAAGTTTTCAGGAGAGCAAAAAACGGTTTTTATGTTATTTTACATTTCAAACTCCAATTACACTTTTTTCACATTGGTTTTTAAGATTTTCACCTGAATAATTTTTTGAATAGATACTCATTGTTTTTATGACCAAACAATTTCCTATAAATTATTATTATTGAAATATTAAAAGAAAAATTTGTATGAATTATTAAAATTTTTGGCGCTTATGACCCAGTTTTTTGATGATACATTATTCGTTGTCACTTAATCCCCACTAGTTTTTCCACTAAAAATAATTGCATAAATAAAAAAATGCATTTATATTATTAATTTTAAACAATGTTATTTAAATAGAATTATCGTGATAAATTTGTTTATTACTTTTTCAAATAAAATAAAATAACTTTTTATTAATCTGCAATTTTATATTAAAAATAACAATCGGTATAAAATTAGTTTTATTATATTTTTTTTTCATTACTGTTTTACTAGTATATTAATTTTGGTCAAATTTAGAAACTTTAAGATAATGATTAAAATAAATATTTTTATATTAGAACAAGATTAAACAACAAAAATTAAATAAGCTATCACTTTTAGCTTTTTTTTTTAGATAGATATAGTTCTTTTATATTAAACAAATCAAAATTTACGAACTTGCTACATTCTCTGGCTATACGGTCAAGTGAATTATTAAAACCATAAGATGTTCTATGAAAAGGTATTTCAAACGTGGGACAGTTCCGTGATTGATATTGAAGAATATGAAAATTAAGTAGCTGTAATAATTCAGGACATGAAATCACGCCATTAACTAATTTGGATAAAAAACAAATATCAATGTACCTAAGCCTAATTACAAGGGAATCTAAATTAAGAGAAGCCTGAATTGAAGACAGATGTAGTGAAATGGGTGGGTTATTATTAGATAGTGTATTACGTTTATAAGCAATGAGACGTAGAAACCTTCGTTGAACTCGTTCAATTGCTTCACTTAGACCTTTTCGATAGGGATTCCAAATGATTGAACAGTATTCAAGTAGTGGTCTAACTAGAGAAGTATACAAAGTTTTAAGACATAGTTCATTATTAAAATCCTTGGTGTTTCTAGTTATGAATCCTAGACTTCTCAGAGCTTTCATGCAAATATATTCAATATGTGAGGAAAATGATAATATCGTTTGGAACATCACACTCAGATCACGAACATTAGTAATTTCCTTAATATTTTCCTCAAAAAGATGATAAACATTATCCAACTTATTTTTAGAACGAGAAAAAGACATTTTAAAACACTTAGAAGTATTAAGCTTTAACCCATTATACAGACACCACCTACAAAATCTATTAAGATCATCTTGGATTTTATAAAAGTCATTGACTAAAATAACACATCATGGTTAAATCATAAGACCGTTTGCTTCACTAAGAATTTAAGAGTAAGCAAAATGATAAATTGTTTTTCGCTTACCAAGCATCAGTGTCGACAGTAGCAGAAAGTCCTGGAGTATTGTTTTCGTTTGCAGGCGAATGGCAACCACCACCACTCGGCGACGTGACTGCGGCGGTCGAAGGCACGCCATCGCACGCGGGATCGGCGAGGCTGGTGGTCGGGGCGACCGGATCCTTAGCTTTCGGGACAACGGCACTGTCATTCGAAGTTTCGGACGTCGCGGTACCGGCGGTGTCCAACGACGAACAGACGGCGTGCGACGGAAAACCCTCGGAGAACGCGGTAGCAGACATAATTCAGAGGCGGCCGACGACGACGGTGTTCGGCGAGCTGTGGTCGTTTTGGCCGTGAAAGGCGGTGTCGGCGAAAAGTAGAGAACGGCAGATTGCAGAGAAGAATTTGGCGTGACGCAGTCTGTGGCACGAGGACAAAAACGTGTCGGACGCTCGAGCGCTTGTGGCGTGGTTGTGAGTGGGGATGTGAAAAAAATCACGTCGCCGTTACTTTGTCACCGCGACAAGTGTGTCACTACTTGTCGCTGCGCCACAATAGTTGTCTTCACGGTGACATGGTGACTTACATGGTGACTAATGGCGTTTTCGATTTGGCAATAATAGTGTGCACTATAACCTAACCTAACCTAAGCTACTATCAAAAAAAAATATATTGGGTCGGGGCGCTAGTCATCCTTTAGTCTGTCACTATCACGGATAGAAATTCGCTAGGATCAACCGGTGTAAAATAGTGGTACCGATTTATTGGTTCCGGTTTATTAACGCGGTGCGAAATGTTTTACACCGGTTTAGTTAGAAATTCGTGGTACGGATTGGTTTGTCCCCACTCCCCACTATTTAAAAATATTTCCTCATCGTACAATTGATATGAATATAAAATATCTCCCTCGTTTTTTTTTTAAATTATTATTTTTGAGTTCCTAAATACGTTTTGGTCTATGTTGTTTTTATAACTACTTGAAATTTAGTTCTTAATAATTGTTGTCAATTTAGTTTTAAACGATTAAAAATGGATAGCAATAATCTCAAATTAAGGTTATTTAAGGATTTTTTTTTGAGTAGAAGTCGAATTACGAATTATGTTACACAAGGATTTCCTACACGTGAAAGTAATATTTTTAATGTAAATTGTATTATTTATCAACACATTTCTTAGGTAATTGTTATTATTTAATAGACTTAGTTGAACATTTGCAATAATCTATTCCTTTTGATGATGCTGAGGAAATTTTATTTCTAGCTAATATAGAGAATGAAAATTATAAAAAGACAAAAATAAAGATCAGGGACTTTGTAGAACTTTTTGTTCCTAAATTTACAGATCGTGAATTTAAATCACATTTTCGTATGAACAGAGAAAGCATTGAGGTTTGTCATAATATTTACTCCATGTAACATCTGTTGAATTCTAAAAATCGTGAAAAATCATCTATTATAGGTTGTTATGGCGTATATAGGCCCTCATTTAGCTAAAGAATCCATACAAATAAATATTGAAAAACAAATTTTAATATTTGTATGGTACATGGCAAATTGTGAAACACACCGGTGAGAATATATTATACAAACTACCTATTAGTCAGAATACTGGTAGAGCTGTGAATTTATAGGAAATACATTTTGTTTCACATGTCTTATAACACAGCTTTTTTTGTGTAAAAATAATTGTACATGACACAGTTCCCCTCTCAATATACCATTTGTGAAGGTTGTTTTATTCACAGCTCTCTTTATTGTTTTCTAAATTAATTTAGTATTACATTTCCTTTGAAAATGAATTAAATTCTGGTATTTACATAATTTTTAGTCAAATTGCTGATCGTTTCAACATTGCTGAAAGTACAAGTCATACAATTATTTCTAACTGTGTGTTGGCTATGAATAATGTAGCTGGAAATATTATTGTATGGCCTATCGGAGAAGCTGCAGCCCGAAATATTCATAAATTTAATACCTTACGGGGAATAAATTAATTTCCAAATGTATTTGGGTGCATTGATGGATGCCATATAAATACCCTATTTCCTTGGGAAAAAAAGACCAAGATGCCTAAATTAGATAGAAATATGTTTTGCAATAGGAAACAAGTGCCATCTATTGTGTTACAAGTAAGCATTTTGGTATTGATTGGTAGTTAATATAAAATTATGTAAGGGGAGCTATAGTTATAAATTGTTTTAAAAACAAAAGTATGAATTTGTGTTATAATAATGGTTTTTATCTTTTTTACTTATACATTTTTTTATAAGTCAAAAGTAGTCTCTGTTATTTAAAAAACCTAAAAATCTTAAAAATGGGAAAAAAATTTCTTTTACTACATGTAGCATTAATATTGTTAAAAATTAGATGCAAAATATTTTCAAAAAAATATGATGGAAATACAAGGTTATCAAATAAATATTTAAAATATATTAATATGTGATTCAAATAGCATTAGGTAGAATTGAAGTATTTATTTCAGGGAATTGTTGATGCAGAGTTGAAGTTCATCGATGTGTTTGCTGGTTGGCCGGGGCGTACTCATGATGCTCGTATTTTTCGCTGCAGTACTATTGGTCAATCTATTTTAAACCATCCATGGTCTGTTCTTCCAACACCTTGCCATATATTAGGTGATGGAGCTTATCCTTTAACTAAGGGCCTTCTGGTGCCATATAAGGACAATGGTCATTTAACACATAAACAAAAAAACTTTAATCGAAAACTGAGTAGTACACGTGTTTTAATTGGGCAAGCGTTCTGAAAGTTAATTGGCAGATTTAGAAAATTAAAGTATGAAGCTTTGCTTTAATTAAAGTGGTTGTATACAATAAAATTATTTTTGATACATAAATATTAAATTTTATTAAAAATTACAGACACATGGATTTGTATAAAAAGGATGTATGTGGAAAGGTCATAACTGCCGCGTGTTGCTTGCATAATATATGCATATCAAATCATGACCAATTTGACGCTGCTGAAATTGTTCAACCACAAATTTGTATACAGGAAATAAGAGAAGAAACTATAAGTGGTGCAACAAAAAGAAATGATATATGTGAAGCATTGGCAGATGATTAACACTTAGTTGATTACTTAAACAAATAGTTGTAATATAAACAGTCTTTTATTTTGTAGTTTTTCTTAATAATTACCAAAACATATTTAATAATACTTTAGTATAATAGAGTTAATAACTTAATATAATATTATTTTGGTTATGTTAATAAATGCATTAGGAATAAAAACAAATCAATATAAACTTTTAATTAATAAAAAAATTTAATTTGCCTTAATAATAGTTAGGTACAATGTACTAACAAAAAATAGTTAAAAGTTTTATATAATTAACAGATTACACTTGTAAAACAAAAAAAAATAATAAAAACATAACAATTGACTGAAATTAAATTTTATAATACAGGATTCTTTTTTTCTTATATAAAAAAACAAAATTATTAATTTTTGGAGACTATTTGAGGTCAAATATTTTTTTAAATAGATCCATTTTCTGTAGCTCAATGTTGTTTGCCTCATCCAATTTTTTTACTAGTTCTCCTTGAATTTGCAACATCTTCTCTTCTCTTTTTTCTAACTTGTCAAGACTAAAATATATTAGGTAGGTATCAATTATTATAAAAGTTTAAAAAATATTTACCTATTATCAAACTTGAACATTATATGTGTTTGTATGTTGGTTTTTTACAATATTTTAACTTTTAAGCATTTTCAAATGGTAATATTTTGCATACTCCTAACTTGCTTAAAAATTAAAATATCATAAAAAACTTAACTATGTACAAACACGGATAATGTTCTTACCTATAAGTTTGATAGTGGCTAAATAATTAACTTATTATAATATTGAAGCTAACAACATAAAATTGGTTTAGCTAATTGCAAGTTTGCTATGTAAGTTGTATGTTTATAAGGTGGCGACAACATATGTGGGTACAACATATTTATCTTAATTCTTAAGATATATTTATCTGGAAATTATTTACACTTCATCTCCAAACCTTCAGTTACAAGTCACTTTTTTTGTTAATATTAATTTTTTGAATAATACATTTTCAAATAGGTATTGTATGATTTGTTATAAATTTATTATAAAAGATAGGTGATATTTTTATAATATCAATACTGGATATAATTAAATTTAATACAAATAAAGACCTTAATTATATTTTAGTTTCTAAATTAATAAATAACTTCAATCTTTATTGTTATATAAAAGGCATGTTAATTAAGGTCAGGACTCATTTATTCTGTACTCCTTTTTAAATTATTACATATTTGTTATTTAAACAATATTTGTATTTTTGTAAAAACATCATGACATAAAGATTTAATAGGCATCTATGGACAATTTTAGATTCTGAGTGAAGAGAAGGGTCTATCAGTTTCAAGCCAGGATTTTTATGTAGTTATGTATCCAATTTTTGGAAAGAAATACAAGTCCAAAAAGTTTCTCTTTACTCTTTTTAGATTTTAGAAAAAATTACCAGAAATAGGGTAATAACAGTAAATATGCCAATTCATGAATTGATCTTAGTTGTAACATCAACAATTATTATGCAAGAGACTTTAAATGATTACCAGTTAATCCAGGGCTTATTTACTTGATATCTTTTTAAAAAGAATCAAATAATTTTAACAAAGTATACAACTAAAAATATTTTATAAACATATAAACATACATAATAATAAATAATAGAAATAGAAATACTTAATTGATATTAAATATTAATATTTATTACTCACCGTTCATTGAGTCGATTTGCATTTTTATTTGCCATTTCAAACTGATCACTCTTTAACTCTTCAATTTTGTTTAACCAGACTGGTGTTTTTTCTTTAAACAATGATTTTGAAACTCCTGATGATGTACAAATAACGGATTCAGAAGAAGTGTTTAAGGACAATGAAAGTTCTGTTGAGGATTTGTTCTCTGGTGTACTATTTGATGATTCATGCAACAAATCTATTTAAGATTAATATTTATATTATTAGTAAAAAAGGATAGAAACAAACATTTGTAAGTTGAAAATTGAAATATAATTTTGTGGTAATATATATGTATTCTATATCAGTAAAACAAGTCAAAAATATGTAAGATTGAAATTAGTTAGATATAGTTATGGTTATGGAATCTAGGATAAGGCAATCAATATTATAAATAAAATAGAGATTCATAATATTATCAAACATTAATTTTTACTTTTTGGAGGAGAAAGTGTTTGCCTAGTAGTTGATGATATAGCATTTTCAATAAGTTTGTAATATTGCCATTTTATGCCACCACTTCCTGAAACTTTACATGAATCTCTGACTTGGCGGAAACGAGTTAATAGTCTACGCTATTTTTCATCGCAATGTTTGGGAGTAAACTTGTAATTAGTTTCATTAGCTTTCATTTGTTTTGAAATAAGAAGCCATAGTTCTATTTTTTCCCCTTTTTCTTAATTTTTTCAAACTGTTCGTTAAAGGCACCTCTTAGTGTTCGCGTAACGAGTAACGACCATTGGCCAGATTACTGCCAGAGTGGCCGAAACACTTGCGTTGAAATTGGAAGCTTAACAGATAGAATAATCAAATAAAACAGTATATATTATTTGACGGGCCAACGCACCGTTATACTATTAAACAAAAAGCTAAATATTTGTATGCAAATCACAGAATAATATATATAATTTATAATGGGGCGCCCTCGCAATAATAAATAATGATAATGGTACTTACAAACTAACAGTAATAATTCGCAATAGAAAGCAAATATAGGGGCGCTGTAGTCGCTTTTACTATCGGGGCCACTGTAACAAAATGTTCGTGATAAGAAAGAATTTGAATTTTGAAAAAATAATTAATTTAATTGATTTCTTTAAACAATTTCATTTATTTTATTCGATTTCAACATGAAAAGATGTTTACTTCAATTATTGAGTTAACAGACATTTTAACTTATATTGGTGACTTTAAGCGACCATTGATTGAGGGTACGCAAATTATGAAATGTAACCATATTATTGAATTTGGATGTGTGGAAAATAATGACAAAATAATAAGACTAGTTGCCATGTGTCTCAAAACGATTGATCTGAGTGGTAAACCTCATTAGGTAAGTTTAAATATGAATTTAAGTATACCACTGTTATACTAATATCAAATATTTATTGCATTTAGTTAGAAGTCATTAAAACTGCCATTAATGGAAATATAAAGTTGTCAGCAAAATGTTCCTGCAAAGCAGGTAGTGGAAAATGCAAGCATATAGTTGGCCTGATGCTCAAACTTCAAAAGTAAGCTAATTCAAGCTTTTATAATTAAATAGATAAAATTAAATTGTTAATTTACACACATATACTCATTACTCATAAATATAATTACAAGTTATTTTAATTAATATAAATATTTTATAGACTAATACATTTGATACAGATTTCTAGCTTTAACCAAGCTCTTTTATTTAAATTATTAAAATTAAACTATTTTATATTCCTAGAACATCAATAGATGAACTTGATGAGCGAAGTTGTACAGATCTTCCTCAACAGTGGGGAAAATTGGGTCAAGTTGCCCCTAAATATTTACATAAACCAGTTCCTGTCAAAGAGTTTTGTCATGTATTGCCAATCACATCAGTGTATGACAAATCATTGCCTAATGACATACCAGAAGACTTGCTACAAGAAATTCGATCATACTTTTTACAAAGTTAATAAGTGGATCAATAATTTTTATATTTAATTATATTATAAAGTAGTGATTCCTATGCATGCATATACTATAAATATTAAGACTGGACAAGTTAACTATTTTTTTAACTTGTTAAGTTAAGTTAATATAGACAAATTTAAGTAAAGTTTAAAGTTAAAAGTTCCATACAATTTTATGCTACATTTAATACAAGATGTAAGAGTAAAAACTAAAAGTAACTATAAAACTTATTTTTTCACTTAAATTTAAATTTTTTTTAACTTGAATATAAGTAATTATGACATTTTGTTTTAACATCTTAATAAATCTTCAAATACATTAACTGTCTAAAATATTAACTTTTCTATATTTTAAGAGATAAAAAGAATATTTAATAATTTATTTAATTAATTAATATAAGTTTATATTATTTTTCTTGTATATTTAGGATTTCCGAATTCAGCATTTGCTTTGAACTATTTTGGACGAACTGAACCACTATCCAAATGTTTACCAAAAATATCAGCTACTGAATTGAAACTTATAGAAACATTTATAACTTCTTATAATTCTTGTATAGAAAACTCATGTTTTTCTTCACATAGGTATCTGTATTTGTGATCCAAGTGATATTACTTTCTACTATTCAAATGTTGATGTTAACAAAGCTCAAGCTTCAGAAATTTGTATTGAAACTAAAGAACAGAGTGGTCCATTTTGGAAAAAAATTAGACAAATCAGAATTACTGGAACTTCAGCATACAGTTTTTTCACAAAATGTAAGAGTAAAACCGCAAAAGATTGGGATTCTAAAATAAAATCTGTTTTGTTTCCAAAATTTTCTGGGAATGCTTCCCGTTATGGTCTTTTAAATGAAAATAAAGCTATTGCCGCCTTTGAAAAAAAATATGCAACTTCTATTATTAAACTAGGATTTATTATGAACATAAATTGCCCTTGGTTTGGAATAAGTCCTGATGGTTTTATTGAAAAATCAAATGATTATTTTCTTATTGAAATAAAATGTCCAATGGCAGGTAAAAAATTTAGTGGATCAGACTTAATCTTAAAACTTAACTATATTAAAATCAGTAAAGAATGCAAGTTAACATTGAATAAAAATCATTCATACTATGGTCAAATTCAATTAGGACTTCTTTTATGTAATTTGAAAATTGCCTATTTAGTTATTTATGCTTCAGTTGATAATTCTGTAATAGTTATAGATGTACATTTTGATCCAGTATTTTGTAAACAAATGTTTACTCTTTTGACTGATGTGTACTTTAAGCAAGTATTACCTTTTCTTAATCTAAATTTAGAATAAAATACACAATGTTATATTATAATTAGTAACTTTTATTTGTATAAAATAATTGTTTGACTTTTATTGTATTGTATAATATAGGTTGCTTCATTAAATATATTTTATGAGTAAAGCAAATTTGACAAGTTATTTATTTTTAATTTAAAACATATTATACTAATCATTAATCAATATATTAATCGTTTAACCTTTCCATATTAAAACCACTTTCACTGATAATTGGACTAGAAATATTAACCACCCCACAGATTACTGTAGTGATTTTGTCAATAATAGACAAAAATGACCAAGGTATTTTTTGTTGTAAAATTTTAAAAATTTTAATCCTCTGGATTGCTCTTTCGATGTGTACTCGAGCTCTGGCTATTTCTGCATTTCCAATACCATCTTTTGTACTTAGCTGTTTGTTTTTTCCTAAAAATGGGGGTCTGTGTAATTTTACACCTCTATCAGCACATTCTTGATCAATTAAAAAACCCTTATCGACCATAATCGCATCTCCTTCAGTGCATTTATCCAAAATTCCACTGTCAATAAAGATAAATTTATCACTCGCTCTCCCACCATAAACTGAGCTCAGAAAAGTTATCAAGCCATCTGGAGCGATTCCAACCATCACTTTAACTGTATGGTTACCTTTGTAGTGTGAATAAGTTCTAATTCTGCAATTTAAACATTTTGGTTTTTCAATTGTAGTTTCGGTACAATCAAGTATCACCCTTGTATCTTTATAATTTGTAAAACATCCTGGTAAATTTCTGTCTATTTTGCTTTTAGAAGGCCATACAGTCATTGATTTAAAAACCAGAAATAATAAATCTATAGTTGCTATAAAATAATTTTTACATGTTGTATCAGATATTCCAAATAACACCGAAAGACTCTTATAAGACATATTCAACTTTAACTTGCATAAAGTTAAACATATACGCATTTTTGTGTCTAAAGAAAATTCTACACTATACTGCAGTTTTGCCATTAAAATATTTGACATTTTAGTAATATTTTCTAAATATATGATTTTAGAAAGGCCAGTAAATGAATTAAGATCTGAATCTGACATTATTAAATCCATAACGGTAATTTTCATAACTAAAAATTCTGTTTGGTCAACTTGAATGCCAATATCGTGTACAGTGATTTCGACATCAGACTCAGATGACTCAACATTTTCTTCAATTACTGAATCATCAGTTGGCAAATGTTCACACAAGCAATCTTCTTCAGTTACTTCTTCATGTTCACTAGATAAATATATAGATAATTAAAGAAAATAACACTTTTATTCAACACATTCAAAATTCACATTAAAACTATTTCAATTTTTTGCATAATTCAGTATTAAAAGTGGGATGAGCATGCTTAAAAATCCCCAATGCCTATTTTAAGCAGTAGTTTAATTAGGTTCCTTAATTTTGTATGCCTTAGAATGGTGAATTTACCTGGTGAAGTAAATTTTTCGCTGACATTTTGGTATATAATCTCTGTCTGGTGAAATTTCTAATTCCAAATTATCTATTTCTTCACTAAAAATGTATTTCTACATAATTATACTTATTTTACAAAAAAAAATTATAAAAAAATAGTACTTTTTAAACATGAGATCTCGACGAGTAGCTCTTTCAGCTCTTTGAATACGTTTCATTTTTAATGGAGTTGGTCGTTCAAAATGTCGTATTGGCAAGTTTTGGGAGGGAATTGCACATAGTTTTAATTTTACCCTTCGAAGTGGTGAATTAGCTGTAGAATGACACATAATACTTATGATTTATTCATAAATCTATTGAATTTTATTTGGAATTATATAGTCTGCAGACTGCAGTAGGTGTTATAAATTATTTGAACATTAGTACTAAATTATAATAATTACTTATTTCAAACTGCAAGAAATCATCTTTCATAAAATGTTTGCTGCACACGTTAATAGTAGTAGGAGAATTTGAAATATTCATTTTTAATGCATTCTCCCATTTTTTTTTTTAGAGCAATTTTTTGTGGGAAAGCATGAAAAGTCACATCCTTTTGGTATTGACTGTTAAAAGACAATCAAATAATTATTTTTACATAATTTTAAACAAATTTTAATAAGTTTAATTATGTCAAAACAGAGAATATAATTTTTAAATTCAGTAAAAATAAGTTAATATCACACCTTATTGTACATTGTGGAACATGACAATATTTATGTTTCTTACGTGTTTTTGGTGTTTTGGTACAATAAGTATGATCCATCATATTATACGAATCTAGTATTGTAAGAACTTGATTAAGTAAATTAAGACCACAAAAAAGGTAATATGATAAATAATTTAAAAAAATTACTGAAATTAAATATATTATAATTAAATTTTATCTATAGTGATTGTTTTGAATAATATATCAAGTATCAACTAACAGATGTTTAATTAAAAATATGACGATCGGTTTGAACAATATTAGAACAAATATAGAAAACCATTTCTGAATATTTGGTATTCTTGTCTATGTCAATATTGAGTTATTATTACCATTATGTCTATGATTATTACATTGGCCCCGTTATAACGTTTCACGCCACCGCCACCAGATGTCAGCCGATTCTCTTTCTACCCGTGTTATGTTATCAAAGTGTCCATTCTGATTTCATCTATTCTGTGGTATGCTTATATGCGGCCCCGATTTATGCGTTTATTCCATGAAAATTCCATGAAAATTATTCTGCCTGTTATCTCGGGGCCGAACTGTACTAGCCCCATTTTTACTCTCGATGTGATGCTTGCTATTCGTTCGGCTTGTTAATAGGTATCATTTACCCGACAAATCGGCAACAATCATCGCGACTTAGTAGCGAATACATATTACATTGCCGTGCGAACTTCGAGCTTCGTGAACTGGTAAGTCCGTGGGAGGGACTTCCGCTCAAAACCGTGAACTTGTTTGACGCGCCAGCGTTCGTCCGGGACAACCGCACCACGTCCAACCGTCTGTGCGTCGTTTCCACCGTCGACTTTCAAGTACGGCACAGGTGGTTCGGCAGCAAGAACGACCTCAAAGACGACGACAACCTGGAAGATGCGGACAACACGTCGATCGCGACCATCCAAGTACCGGACGACATACCTTTCTTGCCATTAGTGGCCATCACCAAGCCGCCCTTGTATCTCAGGCTGTTCAGAATCGTCGAGGTTTGTGTTTAATCTGCATAGTATACAAACATTCATATTCTATTTCAAAATGACGAGCTATCAATACTTTACAGATAAGTGACCCTACGTTAATTGCGTTGATCAAGCGAAAAAAATCATTGAATCAACCGTTTATTGGTCTATTCATGAGAAAAAATACTGATATGTAAGTATTTTGGTGAACAATAACATCATCAAAGTAAATTTTGCATGAATGTCCATATTTTTCTTTAACATTATGTGTGAGTAACTCTTGAATGTATATTTTAGAGCTTCAGATAATATTGTTACAAACGTTGATGAAGTGTTTAATGTTGGATCACTCGGAAGAATAAATGAAATGCGTGAATTTGGAAATAAATTATACATGCTTATACAATGTTTTAGGCGCATTAAGCTGACTAAGCCACTTTTTGAAGATCAAGATATTGATAAAAGTATTATTGATAACAGTTCTTATACATTTTTCATGATACATTTAATATGATATTTTTACATCTTAGTTACAAATGATTTGACCAAACGTAATAAAAAACAAGCTCGTATCAAAGGTGTGTCAAACACACCTGAAGAAGAACCTGTTCAAGAAACAGATAAGATCCAGCCACAAGTGCTTATGATTGAAGTAGAAAATTTAAAAGATGAACCTTATGAAAAAACTATGGAAATTAAAGTACATATTTATAAAATTTAACTTTTATTGTATTTGATAATTTAACATAAACAATGATTTATTATTTTTATTAGGCACTGTCTCAAGAAATAATAAAAACAATTCAATCAGTTATCAGTATAAACCCTATTTATAAAGAAATATTACATCCTATGTTGCAACATGGAAATGTGGCAGATGATCCTTCTTATTTATCTGAGATAGCCGCTGCTATAGCTGATTGTGAAACTCATGAATATCAAGAAATTTTAGAAGAAACTAATGTATGTATTGTGCACAAATGTTTGTGTTTAAAAACGTTATCTATTACATTAATTAATTTTGAACTTTTTTCACTCATTATTCGTCATGATGAAACTTCCAACATATCTTTAAAAATAATATTATATAGAGAAATCTTGCTCTAATAAATTTGTGAACCAAGTTACAGTTCCAATTAATCTTAAAAATATTACCTTTTGTAGCATAATTAGGTAAATGTAAAACCAAAATGTATATTCCACCAATGTTCTTCAGTTATCAGATACTTGTTTTATATTTATTTGCAAGTTTTACAGTTACTAATCCAAATTTTTAATGTTATAATAGACATAATTTAAATTAAATTCACAATTTCTAAAACACGTTTTGTTATACTCGCGTGTATAGTGTGTATATTTATTTATTATGCTAAAAATTTGATTTAATTCATAATTAATAAATTGTATTTAATGTATAATATGATTTATTTTAGGTTCCAAAACGTCTTTTGCTTGCATTGCGCTGTGTAAAAAAACTTTTAGAACTGAATGAAATTCAAATCAAAATTAGTAAAGAAGTTGATGAAAAAGTAAAACAACAAGATCGTAAATTTAAACTTATGTGATGCTATTTATTTTAATGTATTTTTTTCATTATTATTTAAAGGATAAACAAGTGCCTGTTAAAGTTATGGAAGTTATTGATGAAGAATTAACTACACTATCATTTTTAGAACAGCACTCTTCGGATTTTAAGTAAGTTATGAATTTATCAAATTATTTTAAATTTTTAGTTGACACAATATAAGTATTGGTTTTTAACTACTTTTATTATATAAAGTTAAATTATCTACATTATTTTTACTATAAAATTATAGTGTTACAAGAAATTATTTGGATTGGCTTACACAATTGCCATGGGGTGCTACGAGTGATGAAAATTTTGATTTAAAACGAGCAAAATCTATTTTAGATGAAGACCATTATGGAATGGATGATGTGAAAAAACGAATTCTTGAATTCATTGCAGTAAGCAAATTAAAAGGTTCTACACATGGAAAAATTCTATGTTTTCATGGGCCACCAGGTGTTGGCAAAACAAGTATAGCAAAATCCATCGCAAGAGTTTTAAATCGAGAAGTAAGTTGATTCAATAATCAAAAATGTTTACTTTTAAATAATTGTTTTATTATTTTTTGTATCAAAGTACTTTAGATTTAGTGTTGGATGTATGACTGATGTAGCTGAAATTAAAGGTCATCGTAGAACGTATGTTGGTGCCATGCCTGGTAAAATGATTCAATGTTTGAAGAAAACTTCTACTGAGAACCCTTAAGTTTTAATTGATGAAGTTGATAGAATTGGAAGGTAATTTATTGCTTTAATTTCTAAAATTTAGACTTACCTATTATATATAAGTATTTATTATTATTTTATTTTTTGTTAGAGGTCATCAAGGTGATCCATCATCTGCGTTATTGGAAATGCTTGATCCTGAACAAAATGCCAATTTCTTAGATCATTACTTGGACATATCTGTAGACTTGTCAAAAGTACTCTTCATTTGTACTGCTAATGTCATCAACACAATTCCAGAACCTCTTCGTGATAGAATGGAATTTATTGATGTATCTGGGTACGTAGCAGAAGAAAAAATGGCAATTGCAAAACAATACCTAATTCCTCAAGGGCTTAAATCTACTGGATTAAAAGAAGAACAAGTAAATAATAAAATATCAATACAATGTATGTATTTAATTATTTATGTGAATTCATAGATAGAAATTGCTGATGAAAGTCTGTCCACTTTAATCAAATCATATTGCCGTGAAAGTGGTGTACGCAACCTTCAAAAACACGTTGAAAAGGTTTTTATTTTTTTAATATTTTAACTGAATTAAATAATATCAATAATTTAATTTAAAATAAATAAGTATATCATACTTATTACATTTTATTTGATGCTTATTTAACAGATGTTACGAAAAGTTGCATTGATAATTGTTGAAGGTGAATCAGAGAAAGTAACAATTCCAATGATAAATTATATGATTTTGTTGGAAATCCAGTGTTTTCCAAGAACAGAATGTATGAAGAGCCAATACCTGGAGTTGTTATGGGGTTGGTTTGGACAGCTATGGGTCAGTATTTTTTTTCTTTTCATTCACAACTAAATTTATAATATTTATGTATTTCTTCAGGTGGCGCTTTAATGTACATTGAAACTGAGTGATATTCATGAGTTTCACAATCAGCTATAGAAGCGGCTATCTCAGATAAATAAGATGGATCGTCTGCCACATTTCCATGTTGCAACATAGGACGTAATATTTCTTTATAAATTAATTCGCTATTAAGTCGCGATGATTGTTGCCGATTTGTCGGGTAAATGATACCTATTAACAAGCCGATAGAATAGAAAGCATCACATCACAGAATATAATAATCAGAATGGACACTGATAACAATTAACATTACGAACATAGGACAAATTTCAAATCAGTCGCCATTTTAAAGAAGGAAAAATCAGTGTGACCTTTTTATTAAATAATAAATTATGTTTGCATTTTCCAAAAATTTGTTTTTAATTTGTTTGCCAATTTTATTTTATTTTGTGGAAAATTCAACTTTAAATTAAATGTTGATGTAGGTATTAGGAAGTGTAATACTTAATTAATTTGTTTGTCTTCTAACTTACATAATAACTATAAGAATCAGTAATACTTAACTCTTGTCCAGTTAATTTGAAAATAAAATAAAATACAAAATCATGTTCTAGATAGTTAATTCACTTCAGCTAGAGTGTAATAAAAAATAATAAGGTAAATTTAATTATGATTCATTTAAAATATTTGGTTATTATTTAAAAAAAAATTAAGTTCATTACATGTGACCCAGGTTGCGATTTAAAACAAATTAAATAACTTTTTAGAGTTAAGTTAATAATTTTCAATACTTAAAACTTTTAGGTTTAAAAATATTAAAAATAATCTTTACTAACTATTAATTTATTACCTAACCATTACCTTTGAATAATTTTGTCGTTATAAAAACTAATAAGGAATAACACAACAAATAATAATCCAATTACATTTATTTACATTTATAGTTATAAAAAATTAGTTACAAATACAGAATTAGTTATACATTATTATATTCTATGACTTAAGTAATAGCTTAAAACAATTAAATCACAAATAATTATAACATAATATGTATTATAATTTATAGTATAAAAAATTAATATTAATCAATAAATTTATAACTTTATAAATGGGAAAGAATATTAAGTTTTCGATTTTTCCTTGGTGTTGTTAGTAGATCTCTATTGATTTTTTTAATTGCATGGTAGATTCTAAGCCGGATATAAAGTTTTTTAAGGAAATCAAAACTAGATGATTTGCATGGATGTGTAAAAGGTACGTTGTCAATCAAATTCTTCATTTATTTTCCTACATTACTTTCTATGGCAATTGTAGGAAAATTTGTAATAAAAACATCATCTAGCGCATTGATATAATTAATAAAACTATCTGGTGGTACATTTAAGTTCCCATAATTTGAGGCAACTTCATTTTGATATGCTTTCAAGTGTATAAATATAAAAGCTTCATCTATGCTTTTCTGGCTTTTAGCAAAATCTAAACATGTGTTACAACTGTGTTTTTCAATATATTTTTTAATTAGATAACCACTAACATAAGTTAATGCATTTTTAGAAGTTAATTGTAATTCTCTATAATCCAAAGTTCCAACATTTAAATTATTAAACTGAAATGGGGTCTTCTCTAGAAATAATATATTTGAGTTTAGTAATGGTGGAGAAATCTCTCCAATGTTTGTTAAAATTAAGTCCAAATCTTCAAGGCAATTTGATCCATCAGAATGTTTTAAATAATTCAGAAAAAAAATTTTTTTAAATGACCAATAAAACTGAATAGGAGTAGGATTAACATTATTGCCATTTTGATTCCGGAAATTTCCAAATAAATTTTCAAGACAGTCTTGATTAAGTCTATAAGTACACAAGAAATATTGAGGTTTTTCAATATCACCCCATAACTGTAATAGTGACTTAATTGTAATTTGCCATCCATTTATAAATTTCATTCGTTGAGTAACATCGATGTTTGTAGTTATTCCATTTATAATTTTACTTTCTATAATACGTATGTTTTTAAAAACATTCAGCATCATGATCAAATGATTTTTTTGTTTTATACTATTTTTGAATGGAAGATTAAACTCTTTACCTCCTTCACTTTTTGGTTTTGAATTAAGTATATCAAATAATTTATCCATGTTTTCAATAAAATGTGCAGTAGTCTCTGCAGCAATAGGCAAAGTATTACATTTTATACAACTACGCATACCTGCTGCTACTGTTACACTTAACACTTGTGAGGCATATCGAACTTTCATCTTATGAAAAGGCCCTGGATTAATATGAGCCTCAGTTAATTTAGGAGAACAGCGATTGAGACCTTGATCAGCTTTATAAAAATCATCAAGGAATCTCTTGTCTGTTGTGCTATCCAAAATTTCAAACTTGTACTTAAAAAAGTTATTCCTTGTGGACTTTAACAAATGTGGAGCATCAAATACATAATACATTTTTTCACCATTTACAAAGAAATATGGGCGCTCAATAGAAACATGCATTTTGTTGGCGAAACTATAAAAATTTGATCCTTGATCGGTGGTTAACACTTTAATATTGAGTGAAATGCTTTGAAGTCGAGAAATAACAGCAAATATTGTATTTTGCAAGGCCATTCCTGTACAACTATTATTTATAAAAAAATATGCAACTGGTTGCTTCCATTTGTAGTTTAAACTCCTTATCATGAAGCACAAAACATGTTTTGCACATTCATATGTTTTTGTGTCGGAAGAATTATTAAAACCAATAATATAATCCTTGGACAAGTTATAAAATAAATTGGTTTTGATTGCCATTTCATCCACACACAGAACTATATCCTTAGCATCATCTTTCAAGTTTTTCATTTTAATCTCTAAACAGATAAATAAAACATCGTTCAATCCTGGTACTATTTCTACTTTTTCTGTGACTCTGCGTAGTGTTCTAGGACTAGGCAATTGTAAAATATTTTTTAAAAACCTATAAGCCATTGGTCCAAAAAAATGTATTGTAAGTGCCAATTGTTTCAGTTGGCTAGAGTAACGAAAACCTTGAGGTTTTCTTTGTGACATTCTAACATAATTTTTTATAACCAATGAAAGGTTGGGAGGCAAATGTGAATCACAAACTTCATAAAAATGATCTACAGAAGTAATGGTTTCCATCAGTTGTTTTGACTGTATTTTAAATTTTTCTTCTAATTGATCAATTTTTTTTTCAAGTTCACTAACTTTGGCTTTTAAACTACGTTTTCTGGGAGTGTTGAATGACAGTACCTGTGTAGTTTGAGTAGAAGCAGAATTAGAAATTATACTCAATTCAGTTGAACTTGTGTCTGAGATTATGCTTGTTGTATTCGCTGTAACTGACTGGTTGGATTTTAATGGTGTACTGGAATTGGCTGGCCTTTCTAAAAGTTCTTCACAAATAGCTTCATCCAAATGCATTGGAGGTACTGGGCCATTAGAACTAGACTCAGTTGATTCTAAACAAATATTATTATAAAATAAGTAATATAGCTAAAAGTATATCTAGGTAATATATAATTATAGTGCGTTAAACCATAATATTGAAGATTAATGAAAAATATAAATTATGTATTGATATTGCATGTATTTCCATTTAGTAACAATTTATGCGTATTAATTAAACACTATTCTAAATCATAATCGATTATTATATGTCGTGAGCTACAGCTAAATATCATATGTCAGCCAAAAATATGTAAATTATATTTACTCACCAAATAAAGTAGGTACTGCCGTAGGTAACAGTCGACTATTTTCAGGACTACTAAACATTTTAGTTGCAAAATGCTTACTACAAACACGTACACTGGTTAGCAAGTATTCTAATGACTTTTTACAAAGATCAAGTCTGTTGCAATTTTTTAACCATTCTTGAACACTATAAAATGATAAATGTATTTTTTAGTTACATGTTATACTCGTTAACTTTTTGTTTTTTCCTTGTTGTACCTACAATGATTTAAATAATATACACAATATACTTACAGTATTAAGGGGGGTTCACACTACACCGTGTCGTGTATTTTACCAAAACCGTGTACTTTTCAAAAAGTAGGATACCACTATATACATAGGCGGAGATTTGATTGAATTTTAGGGGGGGCTTAAATCTTTCTTTGCAAAATAAGCCGCCGGGGCTTTGCCCCCACACCCCCTTACTAATATTAATATTACCTTCAATATACATTAACTACTACATTACCTACTAAAAAGGAAAGCTACTAAATAGTAAATACGCATTACTAACTACATAATATGCACTTTAAAAGCATTTATTTATTAGCAGTGATAATGACATTTTTAAGATCATTTGGTTCTTTCCTTTTTCTTTTATTTCCTAAATTTTAAATTAAATATAATTAATACAGCAATTATTTTTAAAAATAACATAGTTTAGTAATCAGTTAATTAGGTATACCTTGGCATGGATTTTCAATAGATATATTATTGACTGTTGCAAATTTATTTATATCCAACCAAATTTCAGCAAAACATGCAATGGTTTTATAATCCTCTAAGGATTTGATTACAGATTTAATAATAATTTCAGAATTTCCCAGAGTCGAAGATTTTTCTTGCAATTTGTTTGTTAAAATATTAATTATTGATAAAAATTTATGTAAAAGAAACAAATATACAATGAATTGTCCTTTTCTCATATTGGTTAAAATTCCTGAAAAAAAAATAATAAATAGGTACACATTAACTTCAACAACAATTCTCAACAAGTATCTATAATCTATAAATTGAAACATTAAATTATCAACTATCAAAATATTTTCCAATTGCTTCATTTACATCTTTATCAGATTCATTTTCAATCTCATTCGAGTAGGTGCTAAAAATGCTACAATATTATGTTTTAATAATTATTATATTGAATTAGATTGACAACATTTCGGGGAAAAAATTTTAGCTTATAAAGTTCCAAGATTTTGGCAATTGTTGTAAAATAAGTCCAAAGTTCGGCCGTCCACGTGACTAAAAAATGTTCAATAATTTTGGAGGGGCTTTCGATCTGTTTGGGGGGGCTAAGCCCCCCCAAACACCCCCCAATCTCCGCCTATGACTATATACCACGAATAAGGTCAATTGGTTACATATTTTCGCGGTTTTATTTATCAGATATGATTATATGAAATATATAAAATATATTATAAATTTAAATTAACGTAGGTGGTACCATAGAATCAGTGAAATTTATATTTTTTTTAATAATTCACTTATTCTGTGACATTAGTCGGTACCTTTATCCTTTATTTTTATTTCATATTTCGTTATTTTAATTTTACTTTAAATAAAATGAACCAGCAACTTAAAAGACAAATATATGTAAATGACGTAAACGCGTATAACTACCATGTATATAAAAGGCGAATATGTATTATTTCATCTTTTGTTTATCTTTTGGAAGAATATATTTTAGAATCTTAGAGAAGGTCAGTACTTATGTATTATATGGGTCTTAATTTGGGCCTGTATGCTACAGTCCATATAGAAATTAATATTTGTTAGTTCAATCCAAAAAATTCATATAATTAAAATAAAATCATACGGTATTAATGCTTAACATTCGGACAATGCTTTTATATTTAGGTTCAATATTATTAATATTAATTCCTGACTCAGTCTCATACTTACTTTTACAAATGACATAGTTAAATACTTAAAAAAATACTATACAAAAAATTATTTAATCCCTACAGTCACATATAATTGATTATTATTCACATGGCCTGTAATAAAAAAAAGTACATAAATTAATAAAAAGATTTTTGCAGCTTTTCATGTCGAGAAGTGTGTCTATAAACGATTAAATAATTCGCGGAGCACAAATTGTTTGTGCTCCGAGCGGCCGTGTAAATATTAAGGGGGGTTTACACGAGATTAGTGCTCGGCCGAGTCACTAGAGTAAGTCACTAAATTGAGTTAACTTGAATCATGTGGACAATAGATTAACTACTAAATCTAGTACTGGATTTAGTAAACATTTTAGTCGAGTAAATAAAAACTGATTCTATTTACTAGGCCGAGTAGCTGTACTCGCCTTATACTGTCCTAGTGTAGACAACACTATCTTTAGTAAAATCACGAGTGATAACAATATTTGGATTTATCAATTTATATTTTACCATGTTATCAATTTAAGCTTTTTGTTTACTACAGTTGAATAAGTTTAAATCAAAATTCATTCATTTCATCATTGTTTTACATAACTAAGTTACTCCTTTGTTGAAATTGTCCATTTTTAATATAGATTTATACTAAAAGTTTTAAAATGAAAAGAAAATAACTTTCAAAAGAGGATTTTTGAAAACTAAACAAAACTATCAAAAGTATTAATAGATAACTATAATTTTAGGTAAATATAGTTACTTATTAACTATACTAATTCACTGGCTCATTTCCCCTTTTACATGTGAACACGAACTCTCTACTAAATGATTGAACTTTTAGTGACTTACTCTAGTCTCTACATCTTTTTGATGACCAAACGCGTACCGTTACATAATTGAGGTGGATTCAAATTACGGAGGAGAATAATAGGGGAACCAATCTTTAATCGAAGATTATGTGGTGGCATTCCAGGGATTTCATCTACAAGCCACCGACGATAAAACACATACAATAGAAAAAAGGTCAGGTTACAGATAGATATTATCGCGGTCGGCCACGAAAAAACCCGAAATACACCATGCAGTCATACAAATTTATTAAAAAGTTAATTAAAATATTTAATGTATTAAAAAATTTGAAATAAAAACTATCCTATCTTTTAAGTTGGACCAAATTACACGCGGTGTAAAAAATTTCATCAAAATCGGTTAAGTGGTTTAGGAGTCCATTGAGGACAAACATTGTGACACGAGATTTATATATATTAAGATTATATAACTATCATTAGTCCATTGAACATCAAGAATGCATTATCCAAAGTACTTATTTTAGAAAGTTATTAAAATTTTAAAAGGTTGATCAACCAATTTAAATATTCTTTTAAATAGTACCTACATATTTTATAAAAGATACTTTAAAATATAAAATAAACCATATTTATAAAATATGAAATTACTTTACCTATTTGATACATAATTGGTAATTATGAAATATGACAATATTATAATAGATAATAAAAATAATTATTCAACTCATGCAGTAAAAGTATACCATAAAAATAATCATAAGAAATATATGAATATATCTTGATATACTGAAATATCTTCATATACTTTTTCTATAGGATTTAGAATTCAACAATACTTTACATATGTAGGTAATCATAAATCAACCCTTAAATGCATTATGTTGTTAATATTGGGTTATTAATAATTAATAATTAAAAATTAATAATAATTAAATTAATTAATAATTAAAAATTATTAACACACTAATAATTATTATTTGATTTCAAATTAAAGCTGTAAATAATTGTTTTGTTTGTTCATAAACTGATAAATAGCACTGAATAGCCAACATCGTAAAAATATAATGATATATTATCATTATTAAAACATGTAGTAAAAATCCTACAATATGTACTTAAGGGTTAAAACTTTCACCTTTCTGCTGAATCAATCATTACATTGTATTAAGTATTTATTCCACAATAGAACAGAATGAAAACCATTGGTTTATTTATGAATTACCTTTAACTTTGATGTTCTTATAATTATTTACATCTAGGTGTCTAGGTGCTCCCTAGCCTTAGGGAACTATTTTATTTTTTATGAATATTTTTATAATAAAAATAATTGTTTTTATGGGTATCTGGCTAATCATTTAGACTTGAAAATGTATTCAATCATTTGCAAAGCATAATTTAAAATTTAAAATAGAATCAAAATTTGGTGTTCAGTAATAATTTTAGTATTTAATATAAACTTTTTGTTAAATTTGTTTAAATAATAATAAAAAAAAAAAAAAAAAAAAAAAAATGCATTTAAGTTACTATAACTAAACCATAAATAATCTGTAAAATTAAAAAGAAAAAAGCAACCTAATTCCTTCATTTACATAACTTCATTAAAAATAAAACAAGTGAAAATACAATTAAGTTTGATTACACAATAATTTTAACACATGTTAATTTTATTTATTAATATCAAACTTTTTAATATTTGAAATTCGAAAAAAAAATTAAAAATATGGTGATACCAAAAAAGAAATAACTTAGAACCTCTGAATATTAAATAAATTATTATTATAATTCAAACAGAAATACAGACTAAAATAAAACTACTGATTTTTTTAATATCTAAATAGAATACAAATAAGAAATAAGAAATACAAATAAAAATTATGTTTTAAATATTGATAAGTAATTTAAACTTTAGTTTAGGCAATATTAATTATTCAAGATATTAGCTTCTTCCTTCTTAGGGTCATCAACCCGAGGGTTGGTTTGCACCTAGAAGAAGGTGTTACTAGGGAAGGGTTTGTACTGTGCAGTGGTTTCCCGTTGCCTTCTGCACAGGGGAGATGGCTTCTAAGGAATGATAAATTGACAATTCATCACAAATTGTTTTCATCATCTGTAGAATAGAACTTAATGACTTGCCATAATGTTGATACTTTTCATATGCTTCTAATAATATTTCTACCTGCTGGTTACGTTTTTCAATATTTGCTTCACATTTTTTCATCCACCCACATAACTGTTTCAAACAATTATTCATTTTTTATCTGAAAAATAATGCAAAATCAAATAAACAAAATATTGAAAATTTTAATAATTGAACAATAATAAAAGTTTTGTGCCTAATAATAGGTGGAATCAGTAATCACGGTCATTTTATCAATTTCCTAGGCGAGATTACTTTACATAGTCATCCATATGAATAACTTCTTTGAAAAATATGGAAAAAATTACATACTTCTAAGTTAAAATATTGCAATGTAAACTGACTAATTAACAATTTTAATATATATTAAATAAATGTATAATATTTGGTCAATCAGTATAGTACCATTAAAATATCTAAATTATACATAAATAATATTCAATGAAAATTAATCAAAACCTTAAAATGACATCTGAAAAAAAATTTTATATTAGTTAAAATAACAATAAAATAGAAAATAATAGGGAAATATACATTTTAATTGCATTACTGACATAGATAATTTACGATATTGTTATAAGCATAACAACACAATTTAATTATTGTAAGTTAACTTTATAAAAATTATGTTTAGTTAAAAAATATACTACAACTTTTAATCTTTTGTAATAGTATTAAACCTAAGAAAATAAGATAAAATTATAATATAAGAGTATAGTCCATAAACACAGCCCATTAAAATATAACCATTCTGATTTCATACCTATTATCTTCTAATGATATTGAGTTGGTATTATTAACATCTATAGGTATTTGCTCAGATGCTAATTGGTTCATCAAATAATTATATCTTGTCTTCTGCGTTACATCCTAGAACATAAAAATAGAAATAATCAAAAACTTAAATGTTTCAAAGTTGCTATTATTTGGAAATACTTCTTTCTTAATGATGTCTCATTTATTGAACGAATCATCACTTTCTGATGAACAAAACGTTATAACCATGGTTTCATCAAATTTTTTGGAATTCAGATTTGAAAGTTGTATACTACCATTCTTTACATTTTTTTTAAAATTATCTTTGCTGTTAGTGACAATGGTCTTACTAGATGATTCAGAAATGTATCCAACCTGAGGTTTGACTTGAGATTCAGGATTAAATTCAAATTTATGTTTACATTTATATTCTTGTTCATGATCATCGTTAAACACTTCATTGGATATTCTTATATCACTGTAGTAAGATAAATCTTTTAAATCAGCAGTTTTATTTTCACTCAGTTCAATTCTTTTTTTTCCATTTACAGTTGTATGTTTTACAAGCTTTTCATACTCATTGACCAAAACGTTATTTTGAGTATTTCTTTTATGAGAAATAGTTTTAAGTGCCTCTGCTCTTAGCAACTTTATTTTTTGATCATTAACATCATTATCTGAACTATTTTTCTTAGACCGCCTAACCATAGATTGTATTGCTAAAAACCTAAGCTGCTCTATTTCATCATTGTCTTCATAAGTAACCATGTTAATTGGTCAGATTACTTCCTAACAAATTGTATTGAATAAAATATTTTTTATTTAATTATTTTCACAATAGAACATAATATAATTATGGTTTCCAATAATGTATATTTATCAATTATTGAAATCTGAAACATAAAATTACCAAATAGTTCATTCCAAACCATTCAATGTTTGTCAAATTTTGTATTATTTACAAAATAAACTAAGTATTATTTTTTTTAGCTAAGTAATAAATAAATCAAAAACAGAATATCTGAATTTTAATAGCCAATCATACCATATAATAAAATTATAAGCTTAATGTTTTTTATGAAACTAAAGTTGTAGTAAACTCTAAATAATTATCAGAGACAACACACAAGTTACAATGGCTATCATACACATCAATAATTTTGACTAACTAAATCATAGTAGGTATCAGTAATTTTTCCCAAAGTGGCATTTATTTAAATGGAATAATACTTTTTTACATAGATATAATATTTTATTTTATAACTAAATATACAAATATGATTTGTATTATTTACATTTTTCTACTTCAATTTTTCGTATTAGTCCTCAACTACACTAGTCACTAGTTAACGGTAGCGCAAAATGTTTAATTTTTAATTAAGATGATAACTAGTGTTTCAATTATGTGTTTTAAATTGTTAGTAATTATTACTAAAAATTATATAACTCATATTCAATGTTTTCAAAAGGTTAGTGAAAACTTTGCAAGAGGCCAATACTATAATTTGTGTAATTGAATAATGTGTTAAGTTTAGGAGGTCATTCAATTTTAATCTAGACCAACATGAGATAAATATTTAAAATAAAACCTTTAAATAATTATGAAATAATAAATATTAATATTATAATTTACACAAATATACATATTTTGGTTTTAATTTAAATGGTACAAAATAATTTAGAGAATAACTATTAAGTGCCTGAAATGTAGAATCAATTAATTACCTTTTTTATACATTTAAAATAAAAAAATATGAGAAATGTTTTTTGAAATACTATGTTAGATACATGATTTTATATTTATAACTCTTCAAAAATATTTTTGTAATTAAATATTATCGGACTTATTGTAGAACATTATTTTAAGTTAGGTATATTTTTTTAAATTTAAACATAAACATTTAAATATTTTAATCTTCAAAAAAATCTGAGATTTTCTCAAGTTTTATTTAATATCATTTTAGATATAAAAAATCAAAGGATATATTTGTTTCACAACGATGTTGACTAATTTTTTTTATACACTTTTTGTTGGACTCAACTTTGCCTAGAAATGTCATCCACCAAACAAGATCAGAAATTGCATGTAAATAGTAATTTGATGGTTCATTTTCTCTCTTTTCATTAGTTTTTCTAACCTCCTATGAAAGTTTACTTTATAAGATAAAATAGATTTTTGATGAAATGTTCATTATCAAAACTTGTTACTATCGATATGAATGTTCAGCAGTATCTCGAACCAAACTGTTCCATATAAGTAACCTTTTTTTTGAATAAGTATATATATATAATATATAAAATAACCTGTAGAAATAACAATTTTAATTTTTTTATTTAGTTCTATGTCATGTCCACTACCATTATAGATTGGTTTCAACTTTGAAAAATATTTTTTTTTAATTCTAGAATAAAATAAAAGTTTAACTTTTTTGTACCTACAAAACTTTCATTGAAATAATTTTTGCATAGAAAAAAAATGCTGAGAATAATTGTCAATATAATAATTATAATACATATGCATTAAGTTGTTTAAATCAGTGTTTCCCAACTGGTGTTCCGCGGAACCTAAGGGTTCCGTGAGCCAGCGCCAAGGGTTCCGCGAAAACCTGGTGCCGGAAGTATCCGACAATCCTCTCATTTAAGTGTAAAAAACTTTTGTCAGCATTACAACACAACTATAGAAAAATATGGGGGTTCCACAAAAAGTTCAAGCTCATGCAAAGGTTCCGCGAGTAAAAGAAGTTGGGAAACACTGGTTTAAATACTTGATCTAAAATGGTCAAAGTATTGTATCAAATCAAGAGTGTGTCACACCGTACTATATCAATAATGCAATATTTTTAATGAATATTTTTCAGTGTTCTAATTCTGGGTTCAAATATAAAAATATAACATCACTATCATAATTGGTATAAATATTGAGACTATTTTGCATATTGCAGTTGCTAACTATATTGCAGAGGAGTTGAAAACAATGGTCTAGGCACTACATCAATAATTACAGAACAGTTAGGAGATGAAGACTGGTAAAAAATTAAATTCTAACCGTGCGTATTGAAAAATATAATAATTGCAACTAAATAAATTTAAAATGAGTTTAGATCTTACTCAGTCATTTTTTTACACTAAATTAAAACTTTCATAACTTACTAGGTATTAAATTACTACTTTATCTTAAAATTGTCTCCAATGAAATATTAGAACTAGTTTGAATAATGCATAATTCTTCTTGAGTACTAACTGCAGTTAAGCAAGAGGGTGTATGTTTTAATCCAGAAGATTTTTTTCAATAATTTTGGCTATTCTTTATCACTGTTATCTGAAAAAATTGTCTTAAGTGAAAAATAAAAATAATAAAAATATATATGAATAGATTTAATGTTAGGTAAATACATATCTGACAATAATTGTATAAGTACTGTATATTTCACCTAATTACAAAATTAATTGTACGATAAATAAGAATGGTTGCTCATTTTTGAAACTTCAGTAACCCATTATTTATAAGTATAAAGCTAAATGACTGTTTTAACATTATAGTATGAAAGAGAGACCAATATAGAAGTTATTGTTAAAAAAAATACAAACTCAATGAATTTAAATTTTCTTAATTTCTTTTAATTCAAAGCATTAGAAAGTTAACAGTTTTTTACTTCTTTAAGTGTTAATAGTAGATACACCTGTACCTTTGTTTATAATATAGTTATAGATAAATATTAATTTCTTGATCTTTACATTGAATTACGTTAACGAGTATAGCGCACATTTCGATCATAATCCATGAGATCATATGGACTCTCAGCAAAAGTGTATAATTCATGGCAAAAATGAGCTGCATATATTCCAAGAAACTGCCGTAAAGTATTGATTGAATAAGTTCCTGTTATATCATGATTTGTGATTAAATCCAAAATCAACGCTGCTAAATTTGATTCACTGATATTTCTATCAGATCTAAAACTTTCTATTGACCTTATGGCATAGATATCCCAATCAATAAATTGCCGCAACCTTTCCAATTGCGCTGGATTCTCTCTGAAAAAGTTACATATGATAATATTTACAAGTAACTCTTATTTTATAGGCTATAATATATTTTTTACTTTTCGTATAAGCTTTTATTTTTCTTAGAAGGAATGTAGAACTACAAAAACTAATAAGTATGTAAAAATAAAATATAAATATAATTAATGATTTAAAAATTCAACAATTAAATTGAATAAATTAATGTATACAAATACCTGAAAAATGTAGAGCTATGATCTCTAAATCGGCTGCTTGAATCTGGTAATGGATGAGCCCACAAATTGTCAGTATATACTAGCCTTCTAAACCCTATAAATTAAAACAATTATTAAAAACTACTATTGAATAAAAATAATTATTGTTACTGCTTTACTATCTCTTGGTATGGAAAGACTTAGTAAATGATCATTCTCTGCTCGAGTCTGATTAATAAACTCTGATGTTATATTTGCCATTCGCCATTGATCAACATTTATTTGTAGTGTAAGTAATTCATAGAGATTTCTTTGAGGAATAAAAATCTGAAAATTCGCCCCGAACAAACTAAAAAACAATAAACCAAGACATGCAAAATTCAATAATCATTTATAACAATAAACAATTTAATACATGGGTAATTAAATTGAAATTTTCAATAAAATCATTGTGTTTCAGAATATTTTGTAAAAAATTAATATGAGAAAGTAGGTCAAATATATTTTGCTTTGCAATACATTTTGCACAAATGTGGTGTTATATTAGTATTCTACATAATATATAAAAATCCATTTGAAAACTAAAAAAATAACTGTCTAGTAGTATTCAATGTTAAACTAATCACCACACAAAAATGCATTTGAGCAAATTGGATAATTCATTATAAAGTTGTACGACGATTCTCGGTCTACAAAAATAAATTTGAATAATAAATTTTAATTTATACATTTTAAATATGTACAACTGTAAAACACCAATGATATGAACAATGATATATGAACATTGTACTGTTGACCGTTGATCAGAGAACACGCTCCGTTATCTGTTAAATTAAATAACTTATATTACACGTTTATTGTGCATAAAGTTCTATATAGTATTTTTAATAACTTACTTAGCTAAATTTCTGAAAAATGTCGAAATTAACCAAATCTCCTATACAAGGCCAAAACTCAAAGACGGAACCTACATTATTTGATATAATGAAATCTCTCAAAACTCAAGATTCCAAACTTACTTCAATTACAACAAAAATATCAATTCAAGAAAATAAAACTGATTCAATTATAAATGAACTTGAAAACCTTATGTATGACATTGCTAATTTGAGGGAGGAAAATAAAACTCTCAAAACCGAGCTTGATACCTTACGTAAACGTATGGATTCACTCGATGCATCTACTAAAGTAATAACTGTCGATCCAGACTTTAAACTAATTCATGAAGTTCAAGAACGTATGGAAAAGTCAAAGAATATTATAATTTTTGGTGTTAACGAAGATAGTGATATGGATATGGACTTACCAAATACGGTTAAGAAAATTTTTAACGCACTATCCGTATCTACTCCTATAATTCATGCCACTCGTATGGGGAAAAAAAATGAAAAACCACGTCCTATACTAGTTAACCTAGCAAGTAAATTAGAAGTGTTATCCATTCTTAAAGCGAAACGTAAATTACCCACGATTGATACACTAAAACATATTATTTTCATTGGGACCGATCAAACAATTCAACAACGCAATCAATACAAGGACATTAAGCGGCAAATTGATGAAAAGAAACAAGGAGGTGACAACAGATGGTTCATTAAGTTTATTGATGGTGTTCCCACGGCAATCCAAAAAAACTGATAAACACTAATGTGTCTAGTACGAATAAAAGTAATGTAAATAATATAAATATCCCTAATATTAAGTTTAATTTATCAGGCTATTATCAGAATGTTAGAAGTTTAAACAACAAACTAAATAATCTCATATGCAATATACAGTGTGATAATTATGATTTTCTAATGTTAACTGAAATCTGGCTTAAGAGCGAAGTATGAAATTCAGAGCTAGGTTTTCATAATTATAACATATTTAGATGCGACAGAAGTAATCTAACGAGTAATTGTAGTCGTGGTGGTGTCGTTATAATTGTGAATAATAAATAAACCTGTGAGTTGATACAGATTCCCTATGGCTCAATTGAACAAGTTTTTGTACTAATGAAAATAAATGACGTACAAAAAATTATTTTAGGCACATGCTATATACCAGAAACAAGTCCACTATCGGTTTATGAAACGCACACAGACACAATTAATTGGCTATTTTCACGTTTTGACGATAAGACTGATATCTTAATTGCGGGAGACTATAATTTTCGTGGCTCGACCTTTTCATGTAACAATACTGGATTAACTATTGATGGCAACCGCTCTGCAGCCGTTAATATAATTTACGATTGTTTTTCGGTTCACAATTTATCGCAGTATAATTGTATTCGTAATATTCCTATGGCAATATACTCGACTTAATTTTCACAAACTTAAATTTAATATCCGTTGAACTGTGCTCAAGTCCCTTAGTTACAATAGATAAACCTCACCCTCCCCTAAATAATATATGTGAGTTTTATAAATGTAATAATTTATCCATACCAACAAAAATTTATCGAAATTTCCGTAAAACCAATTTTGATAATGTATCGATCGCTTTAAATAAAATTAACTGGTGTAATCTATTCTCTTGCATGAATGTTGATGCAGCGGTTACAAACTTTTACATCCTTTTACAATCCTTTAAGCACAATATCCAAATAAAATCATAAATATTATTTTTGAGTACGATTATTAAATGAAGGATGAATAGAAAACGCCAGGCCTCCAAGTTGTATTACATCAACACTTCTATTTATTTTTTATTTTTCCACTATCACACTATCAATGACGCATTTGAAATGCGAATGTTTTATAAGATGTTTTTCAATGTATTCGTGGTGGTAAAATTAGTTTTCTCTATTCTTGAATAAATATGGCACAAACATTGAATCAGATTAGGTTGTTTAATTATAACTTGTAAAGCCCCATAAAATCTTTGTTGCGAACTAATCGAGACTTGGATGTTCGAATTTTTTTTCATGATATTGTTACAAAATCCTTTACTTAATGAATTTTCAATAATTCAAAATCAAATTCCGGTTCTTTGATTGTACCATTTTTAAATTGGAAGAATTTTTAATTCCTCGCATGTCTAATTTCTAGTATACTTTTACCACTTTTAATTCACATAAAACTATATATGACTAATATTTTATTTTGAAATCTCCAACACCCCCTCCCTATAAATACGCCACTGCGTACACGCATGTTCTCGGTTTCCGGTCTTTGTACGTCGTTATTACAACACTTGAAGGCTTTCTCCTCTCGTCTTAACGCTTAAAACTAGTTTACATAAATAATCAGAGAACTGGTTCATTTGTTCATAAAAATAATACTTATTTTTCTGATAATATACAACTACAAAGGTAACATTATTTATAATTAACGGATACCTTCTGATATAAATTTCATGTAATATTTATTTTATCAAGAATAAATAACATGTATAAGATTATATAATACCAACAGTTTATAACTACCTACTGTTGATATTATGTATTTTATCACCATTATGTGAAAAAAATTCTCTACTTTTCTTGATTTTAGTGTAGATAGTTCTACAAAATTCAACATTTCTGTTAAATATTAATTAATTACACTCGTTATGTATTTGTAAATCGTGCGCTTTCTTTTAGTTCATAATTTGTACCTCATGTCATGAATGAAAGTAAATACATTTGAAATATATAATTTCTTTTGTATTCTTTGCTAAAGATTTAATTTTGTATAATTTTTTTTGTTTTTTTTTTTTTTTTTGTTACTCAATTTGTTCAGTTATACTCGTATAATATATTTATATTGTAACTGTGCCATTTATACATATATTATACAATATAAAAATTACAATTATATATTTTGTGTTTAGTCCTATTAAAAATAATCATTCGTTAATTATCATCTTTCACCACTAATTCGATTACTATTTTACAGTTTCTGTATTTTAGTAAACTGTGACACAAAGGGTGTGAAATTAAAAATGTGCAAAACAAAAAAAAAATTTTAAAAATTCTATTTTTATATATTTTTATAAGTTTATGTAAAAAAATGTAAATATTGGTTTTCGTAATTTAATTATGGTTTTTCAAAAAAAGAATAAGACATACATTATTTTATGTGTGATGTTCATACATTTTCAAACGAGAAAATCATCACTGGTGTATTACGAAAAAAGATCTTGAATATAAATATAATGTACTAATCGGTTTCCACCAAAAATGATTTACATTTATTTACAAATGACCGAATACGTTTGATTAACTATTTTCAATGCTACTGTCCAAAATTCGAATAAAAAATTATTGCAGGTAGAAATTCATCCTTTCTGCCAATACACTCGGTAAGTAGGTACTTTGAAAACTACAAGTCTTTATTCGTATTTTGTACTGAATATTTTCTTGAAATTATAGGTAGACAACATATTTTGATCGCATTTATATTTACGTGTTTTTCCAAAAGGTTAATATAATTTTGTAAACTCTAACAATATGATATTAATTGTCACTAAATATCATACCAAGTGACATCAAGCTCTTAGACAAATAGGTACTCATTAAGTTGAATTGTACCAGTAAAAATATTGGCCACCGGCACTGATTTTTTTAAATACTCCATGACGTAATCTATAGCTCCCTTATTAATAATAAAATGATAAAATAAAATTTCAATAAAATATTAGAAACTATCGAACAATTTTATTTCTATCAAAACAATTTATTCAATCAAAACACAAGCATGGAATGAATAAACTATATATATGCAGATACTACGCCACTATAATAGTAGTTGCCGTGATGGTGACATCTCGATTGCGTACAGAGTAGATATAATTAGTTTATTTCAAAATCAGTCTTTTTTACTACCCTAAAATATTTTTATAACCATAGTGAACAAAATATAGCATACCTAATTTTAAAATCATCAGGTATTTGATTTTTATTCAATGCGTGGTTAATTTTG
This sequence comes from Therioaphis trifolii, assembly GCA_027580255.1. NCBI lineage: Eukaryota > Metazoa > Arthropoda > Insecta > Hemiptera > Aphididae > Therioaphis > Therioaphis trifolii. The sequence continues at coordinate 1,669,845 of CM050404.1, forward strand.
ACTATAAACGCGTTTAAGAACAACGAAATCATTTTATTAATAAATAACTGATTGACAATGATATTAAGTACGAATTATTTCAGGAGCAAAATAACCAGTCTTTACGTTCCTTTCTCAAATCATATCCATCTTTGAAATTCTCCGTTAACCAAATTTGTGGTTGAAATGTACCTATATTCATTTATTTTGAAACACTCTAAAAAAAGGGAACCGCTCATGACATTTTGATACTTTATCAGAATAATGTATTTAGTATGCAGTATAATATCAATGTTCATTGGTTTTGTTGCCAACAACTGTCATCATTACACCACTAAATCTCTGTACCCCAAACCAAATTGGTTTTGTAAAAATGAATTATACCTACTTATAATAATCACGATACTAGTACTAAACATTTATGATAATTTTATTCTATATTACTGTCTCTATAGAAACTTGTCGTAGTAGGTATGCGTAGTTCTTAATTTGAATACAATACAAATACCTTTAGGTACGAGTTTAACGATTTGAAATCGTTAAGTTAAAGTTATATTATGACACATATAATTATGGATCGGAACAGATTTTAAATTTGATATGATTTATGTAAAAATTATATTTGATATGATATTACAATTATATAAGATTACAATTATATAAGATGTCCCACGAAGATTTACCACTATACGATATCTCTGAAGTAAAAAATATCCCCGGAGTTAATAAAGGTAGTTAAATATTGTTTTTTTTTCATAAAACTCATATTCGCTACACTCTATAATTTTTAAATACTTTAAAAAAATAATTGAGAAAAACTTGAAAGACAGCTATTTTATAAAGTTTTATCTTTTTAACTATTTAAAGTTTTGAATTTTTGTTTCCATTATTTTCATAATTTTATTTAGCTTTTATTGTGAAAATATTATTAAAAATCATGAGGTCGATAACAATAAAATTAAATCATCACACCTTCAGAAAATTAAGCTGTACTATATTCATCCTAAAATGTTTAAAAATAATGAAATAAAACGTTAATTTTTAAAAAAAAATTTCTAAAACTTATAGATTCAAGTGTTATGTGAATAATTATATGTTAGTTCGTAACCATGTGAATTTTGTATAAAGTGGTAATTTATTTGCTTAATTGTCTGAGGAGATATTGCTAAAAATACCCATGCTGTGAGGTGTATCCAACTTTACGATGACTTTACATGTAATTATACTGACCTTACTCACGTTTCTAGCATCATCCGATCTACGTTTATCGCATTTTAGAATAGTGTCATGTAAGAAAAAATCTAACTTCCAGATGAATTTAAAGTGCTTTTGACAACAGACCACACTTTCTGCAATAATACGCTGAAAAGTGTTTTGTTGACGATAAAGAAAAAAAGAAAAACTGATTTAGTTCTAACGAATATATTATTTTCCGACTGTGCATTATATTATTATTTATTAGTTTTATCCCACGAGGCGGTCGGCCGTCATCAGACGGTTTTTCATCGAGACGGTGACGGCATGAACACAGCCTCTTCAAGACCAGCCAGCTGTCACCAGTGTGACTGCAGTGTCCGCGTCCGGAGCCCGGACCGTCATCGTGACATTTGCGGCAGCTCGTCTCGCGTGTTCGGTAGTCGTGATTAAGACCGTGGTGAATACGAGTCACGTTCAATCAGTCAATCAGCGCGTAAGTAAGCATAATCTCATAATTTTAGAGACCGTTAAGAGAAAATCTGTAATATTATCGGGTGACACCAGACGTTTAAAATAATTTGAACCGTATTAAAGTGCAGGATGGCTGTTATCGAGATCATTGCGCGTTACTTTGTATTGTTTGATATTTCATAACAGTCGTGTACGAAATTCCATAGTCGTGCACTCGTGCTAGCCGTCATCGATTGCTCTGACGGTTTCCTTCAAACAGAAAAACCCCACCATTGACGATCGATTAAAATTAACTCTTACCTATGGAAAATCGATATTATAAAATAAACCATTCTTAAAATCTGCAAGACTTTTTTTAATTCTGATACTTATATTTGTATTCAGATTCACATTTTATCCAAGTTTCGGTTTTGAGTTTACCTACCTAACCTAATGATGCGTTTTCTGGGTCATTTTGTTTTTATACTTAGTTGCAAATCTAAGCACGTCTAAAATACCATTGTGTAATTGTGTTTAGTTATACATTTAACTACTATAATAATAATTTTTTAATTTTTTTTCTCTTAAAATACATAAACGCATAGTTCATAAGAACTTATATTATGTCATTTACGATATGAGTAGGTACACATATGAAAACCCACATAAATTTACAAAATGTGATTTACATAACATGACATTACATAGGTAGTACAAATCGTCCTAATTTTAGTGTAATCCTAACTAAAAATATTAAACCAGCAACATTAGCCACTACAGATGCCTTAGATAGATAGATAGATAGATAGATATTAACAGCTTTCGTAGTATGTGTCATACATTAAGGTTAAATATAATTTTGAGAAGCTACAGTTATAACTAGTTTACTATTATTTATATAGAAAACTGTATTGTTATTTGAATTTAATTTATTGTATTTTCAAATAATAATGCAAACCTAACCATAATTTTCAATTTATTTTATTTTACCTTACAGACCAAAAACTTAAAAGTTAACCTATGATTACGATTGATATAATATCAAGGTCACAAACTAATTTTTAAATTTGAACTGAAAAATGAATTTCACTGTTTCCATTAAGTATCTTATTCTTTTATTTTAATTCCATGGCAAACTTTGTAATCAGGTAAATATTTATTTCCTTTCTCAATTTGTATTATTCAATTTTTCTTTTTAATCTTCCAGGTAAAACCATTCATTAGGTACATCGTCAGACCGTTTGAATCACAATGCTACTTATATGCTACTTTCCTCACATTTGAAAACGCATCGGTGCAATAAATGCCTATGATCAGTATGACGACATTAAAGAAATGTGCTGTGGCATGTGGAAGTTCATATGCAAGAATAAATTAAGAATGATCGGAATACAGCTAAAAAAGAATGCTAGAAGTATATTCTGTGTCGTATTGTAATAAATCAATATGGTTTTGTGAATATATATTTTAATAATTAACACAAATTAACTTTGTTTTTTTATAGTTAATACTTTTCTAACAAAGATGCATTGGAAGAAGACATGGTGCGCAAAATTAGTGAAGTTGTATCAGTTAGAGAAGAAAATGGTCAGCAATAAGTTGTAGGTACTTGAAGTGATTCAACTTGATAGCAATGGCGTATTTAGGACGGCAAAGAGGGCAATTGCCCTGCGTAGTACTTTTTTAGAGGTAGCAAATTTAACTGGGAGCTTTTTTTTTTAACAGATTTATAATGATTTAAGCAGTTAAAAAAAAATAATAATAATGTTCGTTAATTTTGTTTTAATGGCAAATCAATGTCAACAAAACGTTCTATTAATATCAACACGACAACATAGGTATTTTGTGAAATTAATCTCCACATTTCATAATAAGCGTGCGTGTATTGGTTTGTTGTTTGTCATCGGCTGTTCAAAAATAAAACACAGTACCTACTACCACTCTTATGAATTTGCGTTTTTTGATACCAAAAATATCACAATCAAATCGTGCATCTTTTTTGTCATCATACAATTGGTCAAAATATTATTGGTGTCAATAAATAATTGAATATTTGCAAGATCAAAAGCGTGACAAAAAATATTATTTTAATGATGTTCGTTTTTCTTCTCTTAAATATTTATATTATATTAATTCGATCAACATTTTTTTTCCTTTGTTAGCATTTTATTCACTGTTTCGTACACAGATAAGAAAATAAATTATTATTATAATTATAATTATAGTAAAATTTACAGTTTGTTTTATTTTGTTATCATAACGATTACTGAAATTACCTAAGATGCACAACATTTTAGGACACTCGATAGATTTTTACTGCATGATACTATTACCAAGTCACATGCAGGCCCGGATTGGGCCGGCGAGCTACCGAGAAAATCTCGGTGGGCCGTTTAAAATATGGGCCGGTCATGAGTGTTTGGGCCATTGTGTTATTTTTATATTATAATGAAAAAATAGTACTAACACGAGTATAAACTATAATATAAACTCTTTCTTGCTCACAGGTGAGATGTGAAATAACATTTTCTAAACTTAAATTTATTTTAAACCACTTAAATAATTGTTCGGGTCAATCAAAATTAGAAACATTCTGATCAATGTCTGTTGAAAATGATATTTTAGTATACGTATTGATAATGAAACATTAATTGGTATTGTATCACAACAAAGTCGTTTAATGTCCAATTCTATGAAACTATAAATTAATTAATATTGCATTAGATGGTTGGTTTATAACAGTGATGTATTCGTAATTTTTTTCTAGGGTATACGCTCAGCACGTATATTGAGGGGAGAGGGGTGGGGAGCTTAATCCTCTCTCTCAAAAAAAAAAAAAAAAAAAATATCTAACCAAACCTAAAATTAACTTATGATGGGCCGTGGGGTATACCACCGCGTCTTTATATTTAAATTGATTTATCTCCCCCCCCAAAAAAAAGTTTTTAAATATATTTACGCCGTGCATAGGATAAGATGGAGTTAGAACTTACTTTTTATCACATAATTTCGTTCTGTTTACCATGAATGTGGTAAAAAAAAAATTGATCTTATACATTTTATACTTATGTCTTTGATTAATTTTGGGGTATACGTGGGTATACGCGTGTATACCTGCGTATCTCTAGTAATTTTACAGGGTATACGCTAAATCAGTAAACTGGTGGTAAGGTATACGCCGTATACCCGCGTATACCCTCCAATACACCACTGGTTTATAACCAACTTACAGTAAATCAATTTATATATTGGTTACAATTGATACTATAATAAAAGTGTTTAACTGCAATAAGAATGTTATTTTTTCTTATTAATAAAATAATGTTGTAGCAATAAATTAATATTTTGTATGAAAACAAAGATAAGGTATGAACATCTTCTCTTAAACGTGTAATTTTTATCTAATTAAATTAGTTGTATGATAAATAATATCAAATGTTACTCATATTAAATGTGAAAACACAAGTTAGCCATTTATTAATTTCTACTTCAAAATTGTTTCAAGAATTATTTAGAATAATAATATTAAATACTTAGAAGTTTTTTATTAACATTAGGTATTTAAACGTTCTATTTAAATGACTATAATTATAATTGATAAAGAAAATGCGTGTTTTCTTTTGTGAAAAACGTATATTTTCAATTTAATCTAATGGGTAATATAATAATTTATAATGTCTAATTTAATTAGTTATTGTTTAAAATAAAGCAAAAACATTTATATATGGATTTTTCTGTTTTTTTTTTTATGGTGACGAAAACGTAAGTGAATAAATAAAAAGTAATATTATAGTTGTTTGAAAATAATGAGCCTGTGACTTAATTTTGAGCCACACTAAATCGTATATCTCCGTGGGCCGATTCACCTCAATCCGGCCCTGGTCACATGTATTGTAATTTTTTTTATAGGTAAAAAAATTGCTTATATAAAAAACTCACGAGAGGACGAGGGCATAAAAAAATATGTACCGGGGGCAGCAAAATATTAAATACGGCACTGCTTGATAGTCAAGATTATCAGATTGACAATGTTATACAATGCATATTGTCCTAATATCATGTATTAGTGTTCCAATACGGCAAGTCAACCAATATACTTTTAAGTATAATATAAAGTTCTTCTTCATACTGATTGTTGAAACTATTAAAACTTTAAATGTATTATTTAGCAGCGAATCGTAATGACATTGCCATTGAAAACAGCGTCTTTGTCAAAAGAAGAATGCGGTGATTGTGTTGAAAACTGTTTTGGCTTTGGCGACGCAGAAATAACAGATTCCGTGGGTTTTATTAATTATTCAAAAGTTAGTGAAAATTCCTGTTATTTATTTGTGTGACCAGTTTTCTTTTTTTTTATCATAGTGTCAATACCTATGTATTTATGAATATATTATTGTATTTATTGAAATTCTCTATTAAAGCATTATTATAGCATTTGAGTATAACTGGTCGTAATTTCAGACTAAAAATTATTTCTTTTTCAAGGCTGAGCTATTTAATTTATTTTCTAACTTTTTAAGGTAAAATTTATATACATTTTTTTTAAACTTGATTAAATTCAATATTAACTCAACAAAATTAACAAAATTATTATTATTATTTTTTTTTAATTTAATCAAATGCAATGTACACTGTAAATATCATGTAAGAATATTAAATTAAGATAATTTTTTTTTTAATTATAGTAGGAGTTTTAGTTTAATAAGTTGAATTATTTATTGTTATAAAATTGAAGAATGTTTCTGAAAACATCTCCATAAATAACCATGGTATTTTAATATTTTCTCAGAAAATTGTATAAATAAAGTATAATTCTAAAATAATAATTTAAAAATTTAAAACATGGCTCATGAATATAATCATGTAATCTAAAGTATCTAAAGTATCCTAGAATATTGTGTTACATCACTAATTGCTATTAGAACCACTACATTATATAACTTATCAAAGACTTGACATTGACAGTGTTACTTTTTTTCTAAATATTCATAATATATTTGATTATATGGCAATAAAATAAATGAGGAATAAAACTAATATGAAGGGTATTAATTAAGTAATTTCTAGATTCAAATAAAGGTTGGATTAAAAAATGAAATCTTTTATTAATTTGATATTTAAATTTGTATGTGAATTTATTAATTAATAAATACAAATTATTGAATTAATAAATATTAATACAATTATTATTTTTTTAAATATAAGAATTTAAGCTTAACATTTAAAATATCAAAAACTATATCCATTATCAATATATGTTATTTTTACATAAACAATTTTTTTTTGTGATCAACACTTTTAAAACGTTAATTTATTAATTGTAGCATTATATGATCGATCATAATTTTAGACTAAATATTTGTATTTTTAGATAAAATTTACGGAATTATAATTTTTTTATTTTTCTACCGACTAAGTTCAATATAAACTCAGGAGAAAAAATAACTTGATATAAATGAAAGTAAATAAAAGGTAACAAAAATCTTAAATTTATTATTTATCATTTTTAAAAAAGTATCTATTTTCATGTGAAAATAAAGTTGAATTGCATTCACATCGGTATACTTTAAAATATGTTTTTCTGTGTAAAGAATGGATATGTTAGGGAGTAAACCTATCAGACAGTATAGATGTTCTGAGCAAGGTTTTTATTTTTTCCATAACTGAGAAATTATTTTAGTTTATTACACAATATGTTGTATCATATTGTAAAACTAATATTTTTCCGATATTAAATTAAACATCAAATAGGTATAGGTATTCACATCAAATAAAAGTAAAAGGTTTTTTTTTTTTTTTTGTAGTTGAAGTAGAAATCATAGTTTGTTTATTTACAGTTTAATATTGAATAATCCCCATATTTTAAATAATTATACTTTAAACTTACACTAGCAAAATAGGTACGCTTAACTATTTTGACAATCCCTTAACATAATAATTAAATATGAAAATAAATCTATTCCAAATCAACAACATTTTTAAAAAAAATGATTGTATAAAAGAATTTGAAAATATATAAACCAAATATTCTATTCTAATCATCATACCTTTGTTATAAAGCTTCATTTCATACAAATGAAGCATCAATATTCTTTATTATAAATATATATTTATACATTCATATTAAACCAGGAATTTATATAAAATCATTTTATTACAAAACTACTTTAATTTTAGGAATCTTTTCATATTTATTAACTGTGTCAACACGTTTGTAGGATTTGTCTTACATTGAAGCCAAATATAATTTTGAGAAGCTACATTTATATCTAATTTACCCTCAACTATTCTTTACTTAGAAAACTGTAGTATTATTTGATTCTGATGTATTTAAATCTCAACTAATAATGCAACCCTAGTCCTATTTTTCAATTTTTTATTTTACCTAACAGACCAAAAACTTAAAATTTTTTGAGTGATTAATTTTGGTTCAACATTGAGGTCGCAAAATAATTTTTAAATTTTAACTTAAAAAATGAATTTCATTGTTTTCTGTTAGGTATCTTTTTCCTTTATTTTAATTCCATAGCAAACTTTGTGAACAAGTAGATATTAATTTCCTTTCTTATTTTTTCTTATTTAATTTTCCTTTCAAATCTTTCAGATAAAAACCTTTTATAATATTGACATCCCCGTTTTTATAACACTTCTACTTTCATGTTACATTCCTCACATTTGATAATACATTGGTGCAATAAATACCAATGATCAGTGTTATGGTATTAAAGAAATTAACTGTGACATATGTAAAAATCAATTGAGAATGATCGAATTACAGCTATAAGATAAATGCTAAAATTTTGCACAATAATATTGTATTATAAATAACTATAATTTGCTTCATATCCAATTAAGTGATAAACTTTTCTTTTCGTATGGCATGCTTATCCGGGAGTGTAGACCCTAGGGTCTACAGTTCGGATGCCGGTTTGGCAGAATTTCTATCGGGGCACCCGTAGGTTTCTGCCATGCCCCGGAGTGGGGGATGGCAGTCTCTCTCCGAAGACAGTTGTTTCCTGTCCAAGTAGAGAGACTGCCCGAGGCCGGGTTCGAACAGGCGACGGTACGCGTCGTAACCGCCGCCTTAGTCCACTCGGCCACTCCGTCCCTTAGTGATAAACTAAAAATGGTTTTATGAATATTTTTTTAAAAATAATTCTGTTTATCTTTAGTATACAGACACTCCTACTGAAGATGAATAAGAAGAAGACAAGAAGTGCAAAACTAGTAGAGTTGTATGAGTTAGAGGAGAAAATGGCCAGTGTTAAAATGTAGGTGATTGGATATGGAAGTAATTCAATTTGATATTCAAGATTACCAGATTGACAGCGTTATACATCTATTTTTGTTTCAAATACAGCAAGTCAACCAATATTCTATCAAGTATAGCATAGACTTCTTATTTTTGATGATTGTTGAAACTATTAATTCTTTTAAATGTATTATTTAGTACCGAATCGGAGTCATAGTCATTGAAAATAGTGTCTTTGTCAAAAGAAGAATGTGGTGATTGTGTAGAAAACTGTTTTGGCCTTAACGACGAAGAAACAACAAATTCAGATAGATTAATTAATTATTCAAAATTTAGTAAAAATGCCTTTACTTTATTCACTTGCCAATTTTTTTCTTTTTTTTTTAATCACAACTTGTTTAGATAAAATTTACCAACATTTTTTTTTATATTGACTAAGGTCAATATAAACTCGAGGGACAAAATAATTTAATGTAAATAAATGTCAATAAAAGATAATAAAAATCTTAAGTTAAATATTTATAATTTATATAAAAGTATCTATTTTTATTTGTTTATATGTATATATGTTTATATATATATTTGTTTATATTTTTATAGTAAATATGACCATTTATGTAAAAAAATATTTATAAATTATTGTGTGCCAACAAATTAACTATTGTTGACATTGATATTATACTATTGTTAGTGATGTAATCTAATTTTAATTAGTTTATAGTCTATGTATATGGTTATTAATTAATAGTTATGTATATAAATGATATCTTAGCATTGATTATAATGTTACAATTTAGTATTAAGAAATACATGTTTAAATCATTTTTTTTTTTTTTAATTTTATAAAATGTAATGTTTACTATCAATACTGAAGAATACTAAATTAAAATAAGTTTTTATTTTTTTATTTGTATAGTAATGGGAGTCAAAGTTTGTTTTTTATAGCTTAAATATTGAATAATTAAAATATTTCAAATAACTATACTTAAAACTTACACCAGCAAAATGCACTTAACTATTTTTACAATCCCCTAACATAAATATTAAATATGAAAATATATAAACCAAATATTCTAATCTAATCATCATTTCTCAGTTTCAAAGCTTCATTTCATGCAAAAGAAGTATCAATATTCTTTATTATAATTATTTATATTCATATTCAATGAGGAATTGCTATAAATTATTTTAATAACAAACGCGGAGGTACGATATAAACTAGGTATAGAATTGTATGAATGTAATTTTTTTTTTTTTTAAATATGAACGCGTATATAGTTCCTTCAAATTATTATGAAATACTTGAACTTAGCTATAAACAAAATAAATGTGATTAATGTTCATGTGAAAAATAGCTTATAATATTTATAGTTAAATTTTTATTCAAATTAACTGCCAATTATAAATGTATGTATTAACTTTTGGTTTAAAAAATTATGGTACAAACTGAATTTAACAACATAAGTTGTGAATTCCAGATCACAGATTGGACAGTATTTTTTAATAAGTATTTCTTCATTAAAAGTATCATGAAAATGAGTCTTAGATCAATAAGTACACAGTAGTGATAAATGAAAATAATAAGAGAAATTTAATATGAATTTATAAATCTTGTATCTATGATCAATCATGATGTACATATATTACATCCATCTATTACATCCACAATCAATAAGACATTTCCAATATTCTTCAATTAATTTCTCTAGTGTGTTTTAGAACAGTGTTTCCCAACTGGTGTTCCGCGGAACCTAAGGGTTCCGTGAGCCGACGCCAAGGGTTCCGCGAAAACCTGGTGCCGGAAGTATCCGACAATCCACTCATTTAAGTGTAAAAAACGTATGTCAGCATTACAACTATAGAAAAATATGGGGGTTCCACAAAAAGTTCAAGCTCCTGCAAAGGTTCCGCGAGTAAAAGAAGTTGGGAAACACTGTTTTAGAATATTGATCTATATTAAATCTATAAAATTTTAAATATTTTGAAGACTGCATTAATTTAACTTTAATTAAGGTTGATATAGTAATAATTTTAAACATTAAACCATCTCTAATTGTAATTCATTTTTGTTTGTGTATATCAGTGTATTTCAAACATATAGTTACATTAATTTTCATGTTTAAATTATGTTAATTTAACACTTAATTTCACTTATGTTCACTTAAGTTAAACATATTTTTATATAATTGTATGCCAATCGACTAAATCTGTTATAAGTATTTGCATTTTTATTCTGAAATATATGCAGTACCATTCTCTGTCACATTATTAACAAATTAACTATTGTTAACATTATATTATACTCTTGTTATTGATATAAATTAATTGTAATCAGTTTACAATCTATATACATGGTATTTATTTCATAGTTATGTGTATAAATAACATCATAGTATAAATTAAAAATATTATTAAATATAGCATTAAGAGATACATGTTTAAAATACCTACTCTTATTCCATTTTATTTATTTATTTTTTTTTTAATTTGATCAAATGCAATGTACACTATAAAATGTAAAAACATTAAATTAAAATAAGTTTTTTTGTTTTTATATTGTAATAGGAGTTTTAGTTAGATAAGTTAAATTATTTGTTGTTATGAAACTGAAGACTATTTTTGAAAATATCTCCATAAATAATCATGGTATTTGAATATCTTCTCAGAAAATTGTATAAAGTAAATATAATTCTTAAATAATAATTTAAACATTTTAAACATTATGTCCCATGACTATAATCATGTAATTAAAAATGATTTAAAGTATCTTAGAATATTGTGTTACATAACTAATCTATATATTAGAACCACCACATGTTATAACTTGTCAAAGACTTGACATTATACCAGTGTTCTTTTTTTTCTAAATATTTATAATTTTTTTGAATAATTGACAATAATAAAAATGAGAAATAAAATTATTATGAAGGGTATTAATTAAGTTATTGCTAAATTGAAATAAAGGTTGGATTAAACAATGAAATCTGCTATTTATTAAATGATTTAAAGTTATATGTGAGTTTGTGAATTAAGAAAAATTATTTAATCAATAAATGTTAAAATTATTATTATTATTTTTTTTAATGTAAGAATTTAAGCTAAATATTTCAAATATCAAAAACTTGATATTCATTATCAATACATGTTATTTTTATTTAAACAATTTTTTTTTTTTTTTTTGTTGATAAATACTTTTAAAATGTTATAATACTAATAGTAACGTCATTTAGTCAATAATTATTAATTAATTCCATACTTAAATCCTTTTACATACTAAGTAAAAGAAAAAGGCTAGTATATTAGTATCAGTTGTACAATTATCTATTTTATTATTGTCTGTAAATCAATTTAAAATTAAAGCAAGTACTATATTTTGGAAATTACCTAAGAGCAGTGTTGTGCATTATCTAGATAATTTTATCTAGATAAGTTATCTAGATAAAAATATTTATCTTTTTATCTTATCTAGATGAAATAAATTTACATTATCTTTTTATCTTATCTAGATAAATAAAATATTTATCTGAGAAAAATTATCTAGATAATTTTTTTTGTAACAAATAAATTTTCTAAGTTTTTTTGCTATTTTTATTCGATTTTATTTTCAAGTTATAATAATTGTAAATATTTACACGTCGAATACTTCGTAGTATACATTTTATTATTTTGTATATAATGTGCAATATGCCTATAGAAATATATTATTACATTTATAAATATTAAGTACCTAATAGTATTTGTGATCAATAATAATAATACAGACATATTAATATGGACATTAATACAATTAAACATTTGATTTTGATTTTGAGGTTGATTTTTGGAAACCATAGACCTATTAACTAATTAGTGGCTCGTTAATAGGTCTATTCTGAAACGTATTTTATTATTGGCGACTTTATACCATGTATAGCAACAATTCAGGGCCTAGATGTTCAAATGTTTCATAAATAACAATATATTATTATAAACTTTAATTATCATGATTAAAGTAATAAATAATAATAAAACCTACCACTGACTACTGAGAATAGCGAACAGACGACAGTAATTGCTAATCAGTGAAATGAACATGTTTTTATAGATTTACCTATATCTATAATATATCTATGTACATACAAATATATAATAAAAGTTATAAATATTCTGCCGACTGCCAGCATAACAACTCAATGTTTAGTATCCTACGACCTACATTCATACTTCACAGTTTCACACAACAGTCTATCATTGTTAACTCGCAGCGCTGTTAATTAACGTTAATTCTATATTGGTTGTTGGTTTTTGATTTAACACGTTGAGTGCCACAGTATTTATGATGGGTGTATGTGAGTTTCCACGCCAAAACTGAGCCACGACGCTGACGGTCGGACTACGTGTCGACATTGGTTCCTCGCGCCCAGTGAAATTGTTATTTAAAATTTAAATATTATTAAAATCATCGTTTTCAGTACATATATTATATATTATAATTTATAATATAATATATTAATATATCAACTAATAATCTAAGAAATAATCAAAGAAATCGAGTAATAAAATAATGTTTTTGTTACGAAAGTAATTGTATTTATTTCTACGAAATAAGTAAAATGCCCCTATACATTATTAAAATAAAATAATATTATATTATGTTTGTGAGTCAATTAATGGCATCATAAATAATAATAGGGTAATAATATTATCGGAAATAGGACAGTCGAGTGTTCGACATCGCCGTCGCCATCGTCGTTATTCGGGGAAAAATATAATTAATACCCACTAAAAATAGCTACACAAAATATAAATATACCAATGAAATCACAATATCCTATTGAATAACCACTTATAAAAATCAAAACAGTGCGTTGATAACCGACGAAGTAATTTAATCATAATTCATAGATATACATAACATTTGTTATGCTACAGTACTACAGTAGTACAGTAAAGTTGTCGACTACCTACGTGTTGACCGTGACACTCGACGTGGCTTAAAGATGGATAAATTTATTTCTTCTCACCCTCGCGGTAAAAGAACCCATGAGGATAATGATAATCACGATGATATAGCAGATGACAGCCTTGGCGATCCAGGACCGTCCAAACGAATTGTTCCTGAAACACCTGGATCTAACGAAAAAACTGTAATTGACTTAACACAAAATTACTTATTGGATGGGAAGTATTATAAAATCGTTTCAGTCAATGAGTTGAAAATGGTTGTGTCGTGTCAACAATGCTCAAAAACGATTTTTGCTCATTCAAATTCGACGGGAAATTTATTAAGTCACTATAAAGTAAGTTTTAATAATTAATTTATCTCAGTCCGTTCCAGGGCCGGATTTAAATTTTCAGATGAACGCGGTAAATCTTTTTTGAGGCCCCTAGGACCCTAGTAGTCAAATTAAAAATACCCAATATCTATTTAATATTTTATGTAGGTAACCTAGTGAGGAAAAAAATAAAAAATGGTCAAAGTTGCACACCGTGTGCACACGTTATAACTAATACTTGTCAATTTACTTAAATCGCGTTTATTTAAAGTTTGAAATACCTACCGCTGTTCATGTGTCACAAATTTCAAAATTAATTTAAAGCTAGCAATATTATAATATATTATTGATTAAACCTTCATATTTTTAAGAGTAAAAATTATTATATCAATCTCATAACATTTTATTTATTACAATTTTGAAATTAATCCTTCACACAAATAGAAATCTAGTTTAATTTCCCACCAAACTGAATCAAATCCTAACATAATAATACACACATAGGCATTATTAGCTATGAACTAAACATGAGATTAACAATAAATTGAAAATTACATACCTATTATTATAAAATCTGTACATAGCATAAGACATTTCTCGTATATAATTTGCATGCTATTGATATTTGTGTCTGAAGAAACTTCAGAGTTAAATTCTGTTCAGTGGTACTTTTTTGAGAAGTTTATTACGTTAATAATTAGTTATGAGTTACATAATATCTAAAAATATATCACAAGCACTGATATGACTTGACTGCTAAAAGAACAGCTGTTTAAGGACCACTGAGAAAATGGCCGCCGGTCCATTTACTTAATTTCCAAAATAATAATAACAACAATAATAATGGAAATAATAATCACGAGTCACGACGGACGACCAGCTCCAGTGCTGCCAACCAGGTTACCCAGCCACGTCGGGCTTGCGGGAAAGTGCACGCTGGAAAGAAGCCCGACAAGGGTGCACATGGAATATGCCGCAAAGGCGCAACACCAGTCCCACGGACGGCGACAAGGGCTAATCTTTATTCTATGGTCCATACTATCTTAGTCCGTGGTGTACTGGTGTATACAGTGCCTTTATGTGCAGTTCTTCTTCCTTGATAAGAAATTACAAAATAATCACAATCCAGAAAAAAAATGACAACCCAGACACACCAACTTAGAAATGTAAAATTCCTATTTCAAATTTTTAAATTTATGTATTCACCATAAATGGGGCCAATACTATTTGAATATTTACTTGTATAAAAGTGATGTCTTTTATAAATGTTTTTTATATATTGTTTACTAATAGGAATTAAATTATTACGAAATAATTAAATTAATGTAGTGGATGGCACTTTCAAGAATTGGAGTTGTGTACACGTCTGTGAAGTTGGCCCCCCGACTTTGCCCGATCCCCACCAAATCTTGCAAATATTTTGCAACTTATTTGCAACTATTTGCAACACGCTTTTTGAAATTTGCAACTTTGTATTTTCACCGCAATTAGCGATTTACTTTTAGGGGGGCCAACTTCACCTAGCCCCCCGACTTTGCCCGATTCCCACCAAACATGTGTCAATATTTTGCAACTAATTTGCAACTATTTGCAACACGATTTTTGAAATTTGCAACTTCGTATTTCAGCAGTTATAACGTTTTTTGTGTCGGGGGGCTGGCCCCCCGACTTTGTCCGATTCCCACCAAACCTGTGTCAATATTTTGCAACTAATTTGCAACTATTTGCAACACGATTTTTGAAATTTGCAACTTCACACTTCAGCAGTTATAACGTTTTTTGTGTCGGGGGGCTGGCCCCCCGACTTTGTCCGATTCCCACCAAACCTGTGTCAATATTTTGCAACTAATTTGCAACTATTTGCAACACGATTTTTGAAATTTGCAACTTCGTATTTTCATCGCAATTAGCGATTTACTTTTAGGGGGGCCAACTTCACCTAGCCCCCCGACTTTGCCCGATTCCCACCAAACCTGTGTCAATATTTTGCAACTAATTTGCAACTATTTGCAACACGCTTTTTGAAATTTGCAACTTCATACTTCAGCAGTTATATTGTTTTTTATGTCGGGGGGCTGGCCCCATTTGTCCGATTCCCAACAAACTTGTGTCAATATTTTGCAACTAATTTGCAATTATTTACAGCACGATTGTTATTATTATACCCTATAGCTGTTTTTTAAATTTTTGCAATTTTTGAATACTTAAGTAATTATAACGTTTTTGTGTTGTATTGCAAATTCCACGGTTCGTGTGAAACAAAAATGTTTTTAAACACAACGATTTTCTCCGCATGTACGCTAAAATTTAGTTACTATTTAGACCCTGTAGATTGTAGAACATTATTGAATAATTGTTTTACTTTGAAAAAAAATACATTTGTACAAAGAAATATAATTATGTACCAGTGTACCTAACTATAACGATTTTTGACTCAGTACAGACCAACTAGATACATTTTTTGTACATACCTATTATGATTAAAAATGTAATGTTAAACTCAATTTTTTACACAAATTATTTTAAATATAAATCCTATACAATGTACAATAGAACTATCACATAAGCCATGATTTAACTTATTTTGTCATATTATTACCAAGTTATTTTTAAAACTATTCGTGTTGGACAAGTCAATGTGTATCTTATATCAATTCGTTTCTATAAATGGATCGATAATTTATAATAAAATAAATACTATTATACTCATTTCCAATACCATGCTATTTTTATTCCGATTACAGTTATTATTTACATGACAGATATTATTAATTCTTATTTAGTACTCTGATTTCTTCAGATGTGTGACAATCAACTTAATTGAGTGTAATATTTTGTTTTAATTTGACTACACGAGGTGGTATACTTAAATATATATATTTTTTTTTTTTTTTTGAAAAATGGACAGTAAAAAGGTAAGTGATATTATAATACATACTAATATTGTATATATTTATTATCATTATTACACATGATATGAAAATTAGTAAAAAGTAATATGTATACATTTATTAGAAATTTATTAATTTTTATTCATAGATATAGAGATGTATTTTGAAAAAAATGTTGTGAGTTTGGATAAATTACCAGAAGAAATAATGGCCCAAGGAAAAAGGTATGTTAAGTACACAGACACATAAATTTAATTGAATATAATATATTTTAATATTTATATTTAATGAGTTTACGCCAAAGGTTCAATTACAGTAATTTAAAAATATACAAATGATTAACTCTAATGTGACATTAAATAAATAAGAATGAAAAAAAATGTATACATTGTTATGAAATTTAAAAATAAACAAACAATATTTACTAATTAATAAGAAGTTATGATACTCATGTCTAATACAAAATAAAATAAAATTGTGTTGAACATAAGTAACATAACAAATAGCGTTTTAAGGTTAAATAATTATCAAGTTTTTAGGTTAGGTAAATTATATTATTATTTTTTATTATTTATTATATTATTATTTATTTATATTAATTATAAATTACATATTTCTGATAACATCATGATTAAATTTAATAAAAAAATACTAGTACCATTTTCTTTTAAATATTAATTTGTTAATTAAATATGATTTTTAGATATTTGTTAGTTGGCGCTGTACATTATGTGAATGACCACTATGTCGCATATGTAAAAAGAATAAATATCTGGGAAGTTCACAATGACTTGACGAAAAAAATAAAAATTGTGAAGAAGAGTGAAATTAAGCCACATGTTCTGATGTATGTTTTAAGTCAATAATTGTTTTTTTATATTTAATCATTTTATGTTTAAATATAGAAAGTAAAAGGTTTTTTTACAAATTTTAAATTAAGTTCAATACTATTGTCATAACAATATATATATATATATATATATATAAAAGTATAAACATGAATAAATATTTGTAATGCAAATAAATATTATGCTCTAATTTATATAATATAATATTACATCGATGATGTAAAAAAATGTGAAAAACATCGACAAACTATTGTAACGTAACTTATTCGTAGCATCGTAGCAAATATTTAAACAATAATAATTATTAACGTTATCATATCTTACCAATCATTAGTGTCAGGTTTAGTGTTTCTCATTCGCTATTACATGGTAGTTCAAAACGAGACTTCAACTTAGAAAAATTGCAAATTTTAAGAAACCCCTATAATATGGTACAATAATAATTAATAAGGAATGTATGCGTTGTTGTTAAAGTATGGAGTGGCCAGCCCCCCGACACAAAAACCGTTATAACTGCTGAAGTATAGAGTTGCAAATTTCAAAAATCGTGTAGCAAATAGTTGCAAATTAGTTGCGAAATATTGACACAGGTTTGGTGGGAACCGGACAAAGTCGAGGGGCCAGCCCCCCGACACAAAAAAACGTTATAACTGCTGAAATACGAAGTTGCAAATTTCAAAAATCGTGTTGCAAATAGTTGCAAATTAGTTGCAAAATATTGACACAGGTTTGGTGGGAATCGGACAAAGTCGGGGGGCCAGCCCCCCGACACAAAAAACGTTATAACTGCTGAAATACGAAGTTGCAAATTTCAAAAATCGTGTTGCAAATAGTTGCAAATTAGTTGCAAAATATTGACACATGTTTGGTGGGAATCGGGCAAAGTCGGGGGGCTAGGTGAAGTTGGCCCCCTAAAAGTAAATCGCTAATTGCGGTGAAAATACAAAGTTGCAAATTTCAAAAAGCGTGTTGCAAATAGTTGCAAATAAGTTGCAAAATATTTGCAAGATTTGGTGGGGATCGGGCAAAGTTGGGGGGCCAACTTCACAGACGTGTTGTGTACGTCTCTTTTTCCCAATAAGGCACTGAAATACATTTAGTAAGTTAAATATAGTATAATACTAATTTAATCAACTTATTAAAACATTTTTAATTCGTATTCATATCTTCTTTCAATCTGGTGGTATTCATTTCATAATTAAGAAAAGCTGGTTTAGCTGTTATTTCTAATCTATCTATAATACTAGTATTTATATGAAAATCAAAATCTTAATTACATTTTGAATCAACACCAATTCTTGGAAATAGATATAGTTGTATATTGTTAATTGATACAAATAATTGGTTTAATTATTAAAATTCAACTTCAATTGTCAGTAGTGTACGCAGGATTTTAGTTCGGTTAGGGTTTTATATGAGTAAATAATTTTAATAATAATAAACAATTTAAATAATTTGCTTTACAGTTTTTATTTTATTAGTAGGGCTCGGATTTTGTAGCAAAATAAATCCTTAAAAAAACATTTTAAGAAGCCAAAAAAAGCAAAAAGAAGCATTTATTAAATTTAATTAAAAAAAATAACTTTAAATTATACATAAAATTAAATATTAAACATGAATTTACGACCACATACCTATTTTGCCAAGTTACTTTCATTAAAACTCATCCTATTGGGCGCTAAAATATTTTTATACGTGGAAAAAGATCTTTCCACATCAACCGATGTAACTGGTGCATATTCCATATTAACTAAATCATCTAAATCATAATGGTCCACATTTATGTTAAGTGTAGTGCCATTATGAAAACTATTGATTTTTTGAAGTTATTATTTGAAGTTCTACCCATCCATTCTTTGAAAAAACATGATAGCAGTTTTCTATAATCAATTTCGCTACTTCACCATTAGCTCTTCCAACTTGTGTTTTGCTTCTAAAACAGTAGCTATATTTTTTGCCAAAGGTCGCATAAAAAAAATTAATAAATAAACGCAATTACTTGGAATAAAAATAAAAAATACTTTTTTTTCCTTATTTTGTAATTGCATGTGGTATAAACCCAAAATTTGTCGTGATGTAGACGAGATTGTCTATGCAATAATATAGTCCAAGTATATTATACATAGAAATAAATTAAATTTTCAAGAAAAATATGTGAAAATTGAGAAAAAAGAACCAAATAGGAGAAAAAGCAATAAAAAGCAGGCTTTGTGGGAAAAAGCAAAAAAAAAGCAAAATAAAGATTACTTCATAGAAATCAAAAAGAGTCAAAACTTATTTATATATAAGAATTATCTTTCTATCACACTACCCTCAAAAGAAGCATTTGCTACAAAATACGAGCCCTATTTAATAGTTACCTATAAGTTATAACATATTATAATTAATAATAAATTAAAAATTACCAACAATTGATCGACTGTGTATTCAAATGGTGGTAAATGAGATATTTTTTGTAAAATGAAAAAATTTCGGGGGGGGGGGGGGGGTTAGAACCCTAGAACCCTACCCCTGCGTACGCCACTGTCAATTGTTAAAATATTTTAAATCAATTGTTTCACCTGTTTGAATTTCAGAAAAACAATTGCAATTAGAATTCATATTAACCCTACAATGTATGATAAAAAAACCTACACTTGGTAGTAAGTCCAAATTCACATTGTGACCTGTAGACAACATCATGCACTAACGGTTACAGTTATACGATGTGTACATATATATATATATATATATATATATATATATATATATATATATATATATATATATATATATATATATATATACATATTTTAATATATAAATTTTTTTTGAAGTATATAAAATATTTACATATTATATTAGGTGTAATTTAGCATGAATAATAAAAAACAATATTAGTTAACTTTTGCAATTTTGCTTTAACAATAAAGTTTATTTTTAATTGAATAGAGGCAATATTATGAAAAATACATTGAAAAAATGAAATCATATCATATTATAACATTGTAGGTACCTACTCCTTAGTCAGATAAAAAAAAAAAATATATATTGGTAATATTAGTAAAAATAATAGTAATAATAATGTAATGTAAAAAAGAATATATGAGGTAACATTTAGATATTATTATAGAATATATTTTTTTTTATAAATAATAACAATATAAAAGTATGTAAAATTTAATAAAAATGTATACATATTATAGGTATAGATTTTGCTCTTCAGTCAATAACAAATTATAATGAATGTATGTAATAACAACCGTATTTAATATTTAAAATGTTATATGCCAATAACATAAGCAATTTATTTTCATTTGCAATGAGTAAGGAAATTTATTTAAAATTAATACAAGTACCTAATTAATGTGTAATGCAATATTCAAATAATATCAAGTTTGGGCTTATTAAACAATTTTTATTAGATACAATTATTGTTTTTTAAACCTTTAAATACCAGATGCTGTAGTGATTTTGCTGAAATATATTTAAAATACGTAGTAAGTACTTGAATACTTTAAAACAGGTTATAAGTACATTTACTTTTTTTTTAATTTTTCTGCAGTGGTCAAGAGACCAACTTCATTAATTTAAGTCTTTGTCATTCACTTGATTTTTTCCAGAGTAACCAGAAATGGAGGAACCAAGTCTCGATAAATTTTAAGCTCCAACTTACCTATGAGAATTATCATTATTATTTCTTTTTGATAGAAAAAAAAACTTTATTCACAGTATATTTGAATATGTAGGATATGTAGTATCAATATAAATATTACAATTAAAACTGAAACTAGTATAAATGATACAGTTAAAAACACAAAAACAAAAACAGAAATTCACTTCACATGATTATAACAAAAATAAATAATATATTACAATCTTATAATAGTGGTATTTAAATATTAACTTGGGTTAGCTTCCATAGTATTGCTTATTGTCATTAGTATATTAGCAGGTGATGACTGTAAATAATTCTTGGAAACATTATTGATTAAAAATCTGTCATGATTATTGATTTATAGTAAAACGTTTTACTATACTACCTACTAAATGTTAACTAGTATGGATTGCCTGGATAATAGGTGTCTAGTATGGATAGCCACCTTCTATCCATCAAATATACATTATTGTACTAAATAAATGAAATCTCATAATATTTTTTATGTGTTTATGTGATGTCTTTAATAATTCAATATAGGTAGGTAACTACTAATTTTCTACACTAAAAAGGCAAAAAATTTAAATGTTAATTAACATGAGAA
The DNA here is from genome assembly GCA_027580255.1 of Therioaphis trifolii. NCBI lineage: Eukaryota > Metazoa > Arthropoda > Insecta > Hemiptera > Aphididae > Therioaphis > Therioaphis trifolii. The sequence continues at coordinate 1,691,958 of CM050404.1, forward strand.
TTAATTCTCTAAGTTCTCATATTTATTATTTAATATTTTTGTATTAATTTTGTAAATAAGATAAGTAAAATATGTTTCTAATGAGATGATTAGTAAGAGAATTTTTAATAACTAATATGTTGTTGTTTTTGAATTTGACTCATTTATATTGTATATGTATTATAATTGTAATAATTTATTACGAAACTGTACTATTGCCCCTCGTGAGCGTTAACTCTAAAATAAATAAATATTTGGACCTTTTCCGTGAATTCACTACCACTATTTATTTTTTTCGTTTTTTCGTTTTTTTAGATTATTTTTATATTATTATTCACTACCACTATTTATTTTTTTTGGTTTTTCCTGTATCTTATGTTATTGACTTATCTTATCGCTTTGAAAGAACACACGTAGTCAATGGTTGAATTTGAGTAGGTAGGTAACCATGAATTTCCTTACTCTAGCTAGCGAATGCGATACAAAGAATAATGCAGTGAGTTTTTTACAAACTCGTAGCATTTTGCGTAATCCGAGATTATGTAAAAATAAACATGAAATGGTTTTGCAACTCGCTGAAAAACGGCTACAACTCGTTTGCGCACATTTACCTTTTTTACAACTCGTTTGCGCAAAAATACACAACTCGAATGCGCACATACATTTTGGCTACCTATGACAAAAATCACTATTGTCAGAACTCGTTTGCGCACACATTTTCCTTCTCACTTTAACAGGCTTAGGACTGTTTGTTTCAAACTTTTAAACAGGCGTGATTAAAAATGTATGTGCATGTGTGTGTGTTTGTGTGTGTGTGTGTGTGTGTGAGTGTGTGTGTGTGTGTGTGTGTGTGTGTGTGTGTGTGTGTGTGATATGTGTTACATAGATTGTTATAACATCATTAGTCAATATAAAAATATAAATAAATAATAATGAATAATATAAAGTATAAATACAAAAATATTCTACAACCAATATGAAGTATCGTCGTAATTATTATTATTTTAAATTAGATTTGTATGATGGAATTTATTTCCAATATTTTTTATATAAGTTAAGCGTTCGATAGTTTTATTTTTATATTTATTCCACATATCTTGTAAGTATTCTTCTTTATGTACAGTTTCCTTTCTTTTATAATTCATCACATTGTTTTGTATTGAGTTAATTTTTAAATCTTTTTCACTTTGAATTTGAATGAGTATATCCTTGACTTGATGTATGTGTGGATGTGGTGTATAAAATTGACTATTATAATGTTTATGGAAACTTTCTGCACTATTCGTCGTCTTGGGATTACCATTTGGTTCACAAGCCCATAAGATTGGTGGAAAATTGCTATTAGAGTCAATATAATTTTCTAAAATATAATCTGAGAATATGAAACTAACTGCAGTACCAGGTGCTACCGCCATAAGATCTGTAAAGCCATCTGAAACTTCATTTGGTGGTAAATAACTTAAACCATAAAAATACTTCATCCATCTTCCAATTTCCGAATCTTTCAAGTACTCAGATAATATTTTATTTTGTTGCATCTGCCAGAACCAATTTTGTCCTAAATGAAAGGTACAGCCAAAAATTGTACATCGAGGAAAAATTTGCAATATCGCATTATACACTGCCTTTTCAAAATCAGAATGAAAATTGATTAAATTAATTTCTATCCCCGTCATTTCTAAGCATATATTGTTTAGTGATTGCCACATTTGTTTGTAAGTATTTGTATGCTTGTTACGTAAAAAACAATAAGCTACGGGTACGTTAAAAATTATTTTGAAAAACGTGGATCGTATAAAGTTGGACAAAATGATTAGGGGCAAATGAAAAAGTACCATCCTCAAACACGTGTTCAGAATATTTAAGTAATTCCAAATTTTTTTTGCAAGTAAATATAAATATGTTTTTATCAACACTGAGAAAACGAAATTTATTACCTTGGTATTGAATGTCATTTTGCATGTTGATCAGTTGATTTCTTGCGTCTTCAACAAATTTTGGTAAATTTGGATAGTGTTTTTTTCTAGTTTCATACATTGACCTTCGTAGCAATTTAACATCACTGTGTTCTAAATTTGTTGTAAAATTCTCTGTATTTCGTAACTCATGGCGTATTAATTTGTTTGGTTTTATATACAAATCGTTTTCTGCACTACGTTTAACAGAACTTCTGATTATTTCTCTCGTCATTGTTCGATTATTATACTCTTCGTGGTTATGAGAGTTGGTTACTTTTATTATTTTATTTAGTTTATTAACAATAACACTCGCAGGACATTTTTTATTAGTACATCTAAAATTAAAATTTCCATTCATTAAAACACGATACTCTCTAAATTTATAATTGTCAATATTTAAACATCGTTTTCCACGCCGAGTTTCAAAAATATTAGAAATTTCTACGTCCATATTAGTTTACGTCGTCTAACACGCTAGCCACAACTGTACTAAAACTATCCTAAAAGTAGTTTAGAAAATCCAAAATGATATAAACTACATAATCACAATGATATAATCTACACTTATAAGATAATATTGCTATAAAATATTTGATAATTTGTACTGCAGTACATGTGTGTGAATGTGTTGTAGTTGGGCGCAAACGAGTGATCTATTTTCAGGTAAATGACTGATTTTGTCGTGCGCAAACGAGTCGTCGATTTTTAGGTAAAAAATTTTGAATGTGCGCAAACGAGTTGCACCGCTGAAAAACAAGATCGTTGGTGTTGTTCAAAACGTGAGTGTCGACAATACGCGCCATTGCGTGCGGATACTTTTCTGGCTAGTTCTCGTCTCGACTACAAAACAATAGTGATGTTTATTTATTATTGGAGTAAGGAATACACTTCAATAAAGTTTTGTGAGGAAGAACTTAACATGAACCACAACACAACAGTGGACTGGAACATGTACATGCGTGAAGTCTGTAAATACTCTTTAACAAACAATAGTGCTCAAATAGGTGGTGTTAATACAACTGTTGAGATCGATGAAAGCCGTTTCAGTAAACGTAAATATAACAGAGGAAGATTGTTACCAAGTCAATGGGTTTTAGGTGGTATTTGTAGGAAACCAAAGAAACTTTTCTAGTTCCTGTTCCCGACAGATCAGCACGAACATTGTTGCCAATTATTATTGAACATGTTGCTGCAGGCACTACAATAATTACTGATGAATGGTGCTCCTACCAAAAGCTAGATCAAACTTTTCACCACATGACCGTGAATCATTCTATTAATTTTGTAGATCCTAATACTCTGGCTCACACTAATACTATTGAGAGTTCTTGGGGCAAAAAATCTCGAAATAAAAAACAGTGGGGTACCTACCGACCAATGCTGAATAGCTACTTGGTCGAGTACATGTGGCGTAAGCGTTACGCTCCTAATAATTTATTTGAAACAATGCTACAACATATTGCACACTTCATGCCCCCAGAATCAAAATAATATAATATATAATAATTTAAAAAAAAAAAAAAACGGAAAAACCCCCAAAAAAAATAGTGGTAGTGAATTAACGGAAAAGGTCCAAATATTTCCTAAAAACAAAATGTAAAGTTAAAGTAAAAAAAAAAATGTCTAGAATTTATGAACTTAACATGAGTAATTAACTTTATTATTAACTTAGCATTGATTAAAATTGATTAAATAATCAATGGTTTAAGAACCTAGCATGAAAAATAAAATTTAAAAATGTGATGTTATTACATTGATTAAATATACTTATTATATTTAATCAATAATTATTATACAGTAACATATCATTATAGGACTAGGTTTATTAACTTTTATAATAAAAACAAAAATTATCCTTAGATCAAATAGCTAATACTTAATAGCTATATAAAATAAATAATTAAATACTTAATAGCAACTTTAAATATTCTTACCGCAGTTCGATATCCATTGTCTTGATGTATTTACATATTTAGGGAAACGGAAGAGTTTTAGACCTAACTCAGATCGCGCACTTTTACCACAGTTGACATAAGCACATTTAAGGCCCGGCGCACACCAATGCAGTGCGGTTGCGGCGCGTTCGCGGCGCACTGCATGCAGTGCCGCATTTATAATAGAACACACGTTATCTTATGGGAACGCGCACACCAATGCAGTGCGGCGGCGGTGCAATGGCGTTGTGCATGCGGCGCGCTGCATGCAGTGAAGCATGGCAGTTTTTTCTTGCAGTGCGCGTGCGGTGAAAAGTCAAAATATAAACAATTATCGATAGGTTAGGAACATTGTTTAACAAGTTGTTGTCAATTGTAATCATCGTATCAAACTTCAAACTACCTAATAAGAGTACACAATAATAACACAGAACATTATTTTTGGTATTTTTTAATAAATAAAAAACTGACCGCGCCACCGCCGCACTGCATTGGTGTGCTTTTGCGGTGCGGTGCGGTGCGGACGCAGTGTTTTTTGCGCGCTACTGCTGCCGCCGCGTCGCAACCGCACTGCATTGGTGTGCGCCGGGCCTTAATCCACAAGGACGTAACATTAAAAAAAAAAATAAATATTGAAAATCGCAATTGATTGAATTGAAACATTTATGTTGCTCATAAAGCTATTCGCGACAAGCCGACAACAATAACAATGATTTAAATTTTGACGTGACAACGTCTTATAAATTGGTTTGCCGGGTGACACTTCAAGAAACTGCGTTACGCTCCGCTCACGTTATGCGCTCACAATGAGAGCGAGTGAGAGGCACGCGTCCCTTCCACTCGGGCATGGTTAGCCCGCCTAAGAGCGAGAGAGACAGACATAAAAAGTGAAAGGCACGCGTCCCTTCCACTCGAGCACAGTTAGCCCGCCTAAGAGCGAGAGAGACAGAGCGAGAGAGAGAGAGTGAGAGAGATAGGCATACACACCGGTTCATGTCTTGCGCTTCTATTTCGCTTAGGCGCCTGCATACAAGTTTACACGTTGCCAGTTAATTGTAAAACGATTGTGTAGTGATAATGTGAAGGTAGTTTCGTCCATCGCAACAATTCAAACAGCAAAGGTAAATAATTTCAGACTGATAATATAACATGATGAAATAAATGACTAAGACATAAGTGAATAGGTTATGTTGTAGTAATCACAATGTTGTGGTAGTTTTCAATCAAAAAAGTAGTATAAATCGTTTCTCAACCAATAATAATTTGTTTAACTTGAAAAAATTAATGCGCAATTAATGTGATTTAAATAAATGTTCTAACTTTTAAATTTAGTTTTTATATTTATAACAATGTAAAACAAGTTAAATTTATTAATAACTTAGTTATTGTATGTATATTTGTATATAAATACGTATGTATGTGTAAAGGTAAAAATAAAATTTTGTTAATATGAAATTCAGTGCGAGATTCTTTGTATAAATTAATGTTTTAAATATAATTCTTTATATAAATAAATGTTTTAAATTGTTACTATTATTTCATCCTTCTTCCTACTATACGAATGAATATTCACATTAAAATTATTTTACCACTCAAAGTCGTTGTCACGTAAAACTTTTGCCCGTATACCGACTTTACAGGCAACCAATTTTTTTAAATATTATTAATGATAACATTAATAACTGATAGCCATTCAACTATGTATCATTTTTTTTCAATTATCTTAGTAAAATAACTTTTTCATGGTAGAATAAATTATGATCATCGCAACCTATTCGCATGGCTCCCACACTTCTAGATTTCTGGCTCCCATTTCACTTTATCAAGCGTTCTGCGAATTTTACTGTTACTTGGGCTATCTATGTATATTTAATCAATTCTCGTATGTTAAATCTTTTAAAACATATTTCAAATAATTTCTTCCTACAATAAACTTTTGTTTAAACTTTTTATTCGTATTGTTGTACACACACACACACACACACACACACACACACACACACACACATATAGGTACTCGACTCCGCCGACAATAAGATTTTAAGAGACAATTAATAATTTAAATACTCAAATTTTGAGTAAATGTTATATTGCGTACATGCACATCAGATAATTTATGGCATTTAAACACAAGTCACTAATGCACAAGACAATTTTAAATGGTTTAAAAGAACACGAAAATAATAGTAGGTAAGTATAATAGAATGATGATACATATTTTAATAAGTGATTCCATAAAGACCTAATACACCAACCATGCTTTTGATTTATAAACTACGTATAAAATGTTATAAAAAATAATAATAAAATATCGACTCAAGCAACGTCGGAATTTTAAAAATCAGTTTTTCTTTGATCGGCAATCCTTTGGTATGCATTTGTGCGCGCCCGCGCGTGTGTGTGTGTGTGTCGTTTATCAAAGAACACCTCTCGAAAGGTCGCTATCAAATGTACCTAAATTACATTATCCTTATTTTGCTGCACACGGTCGCCGCCACCACTTACCTATATCCACCCGTCTTTCGTGTGCCACATGTGGTGCATTCATATTACCCAGCCGTCCGGCTCACATAAAAGGTTAACGGTGTATATGATAGGGGAAAAAATCGATAGGTAATAAATTATGTCGAAGTTACAATGTAATGAGCGTGGTTTTTTTCTTTGTTTTTAAGAACGAAACAGATTAGAATATAAATTATTCTCTGGGTCTTCGATGTGCGTACGTATTTAAATATTATCATAATCATTTGAATATTATTACGTAAAAAACTGTTTTCTGTTTTTAAGTTAACTTTCAACGTTAACAAATTATTTGACTTAATTGATCGATCCAAAAATAATGAAACTTTGAATACAGATAGAACAAAGAGTTCAGAATCTTTTTTATAAAAAAAAAATGTGTTTTTTGTAAAACAAAAAAACTTGAAATAATTTTTTTTTTAAATCTTCCGAAAATTAGGCGAAAATAGATGAAATATATGAAATATGTGAATGGTATATTTTTAATATTTGATGAAAACTTCTGAAAATTTAATATGACTTTACTTAACATATTATGTTTCAATAACGATACTGAAAATATTTAAAAAAATAATGGCAAAGGATTTTTTTTATAAGCATTTAAATAAATTATTATACTATCTATTATTTTAATGTATTGTGAAATAAAAACTACATGGTCACAAAAGTAAACATGATTCAGCTAATCTGCATATTCACAATTAATAATGGAGACAAAAAAGTTATTTAAAAAGTGTATTTTGGTACTTAAAATATAAGTAAACTGTAAATAGATTTTTATTTTTTATACCTAGGTATTTATTTGGTGTTTCTGTAGATATCATAATATATATTGTTGGAAACATTTTATCAGAAATGTATTTTATTTCGAACTATATTTCAATGAACCACATCATCTTGGATAAATATTTTATTGAAAACATATTTCTTTAAAACTGTTTTTTTTTTTTTTTTGAGACGTAGTTCATTGAGTTGTTAAAAACATATTTCAATGGAGAGATAAATTTGTAGGATACGTATTTTATCGGAGAAGTTTTTTTAATTTCCAACAGATATCTAATTTCCAATAAATATTTTTCAGAGAAAATAATTTCGATTCCAATAAAATATAGCCCTCCTTGTTACACGCGTATTATTTACGCTTGCAAAAAGTATAAATATTTGCACTTTTGTTTTAGAAATAATGTGACTAATAAATTATTCATTATTAATTCTATTCTAATATTATTCTGCAGATATGTTGAGGTTATAATAAAACAATCGTTATTTTCAACAAGAACACAATAAGTGTCTCATCTACAAACGTCATAATTTATCAATGATTATTTTGATGGTTTACGTGAGTCAATTGTTTGCGTCAAGACGCAATTATTATTATTATCATTATATTTATTATCATCATCATTATTATTATTATTCATTAATGTTACGTATTATTTTATTATTCGCTTTGTCGTTTTGTGTCGTTCATTGTGAACACAATTTTTTTTGTCGTGTATTTTTTCTCTCGTTCACCATCGCTCATTGTGAACACGTCCTTCTTTTTTATATTTTTTCTTGTCGTTTTGACTCGCATTGAGTGACCATTGTTTTCTCGGTTGTTGTCAGTTTTTGACTCAATGTTATATTATATTTCCATTGTATATATTATTATTATTATTGTTTTAATTTTACCAATAAACCTCTACAGTGAATATGGTGATCTGTCTCGTGTTTGCCATTCATTACGGTCACCTTCATCCCGAGGTAAGAAATCATTTATAATTATTATTCAGCTAAGCTACAGTACAAAATTAGTATACCAATTATTCATTTAACCAAATATTAAATTTGGTTTAATATGATGTATTCAAGTTTCTAATATCATTGTATCAAAATTAGTAAAACCATCAAAATATTTCCAAAGTGTAAGCAGTAATAGTTCATACCTCTGTATTAATATAACTCTATGTAATATTTATCGGAAGTTATAATACAATTTCACATTATAGGTATTTACAATGTAATACAGCGAAGAAATTCTAGCTGCATGAGCGCACGCTCACACAAGACATACCCACACCACACTGTAACTCTTCGTGTGTCTTATTATGTCATACTATGAACGAAATTTCACTAGATCTCATAGTATTGATTTTAATTTTTTTTTTTTTTTATAACATTTGACTTTATCCATTAAAACTTTTCGGTGAGTAGGTAAGTATGATAATTGATAACCAATCGTATAATATTAGCTTAAATACGTTACAAGTTTCGGTATTAATGTATTATGTTATTGATGGTATTAAAATACAGATACATACACCTACCGCGGTTATTATAACTACTTTAGATGTATACACGTTTGGAAAATTATTTTTTCAAAACGCAGCAGTGTTATCGTATTCGTTTCGGTACTTCCATGAACCGGGACCACACACGAGAAATGTTCCCAACAAGTTCCGACATCGTCTGGACTCCTGTCTGCCCTCCATCGGCTACTATTTATGAACAATCGTCACTTATTCAAATGATAATGATATTATTTAAACACGTATACACAACAAAGAAATAATATATTCTAATCTGTACATGTTTCGTTCTCGAAAATAAAATCACGCACACTACATTGAAACTTCGACATAATTTGTTATCTACCGATTTTTGTTTTTCCTATTACAATAATTTAATCTTTTATGTGAGCTGGACGGCTGCGTCAGTGGCGTTGTTACGAGGGTGCACAACGGTGCACTTGCACCCCCTTGCAAAACGTAGCAGGTGCAAACATATGATTTTGCACCTGCTGAAACTGATCTTTAGCCAAATAAAAATATACCACTTACTACTGTTTAATGCTTTGATATTATTACGAAAATAATTTTTTCATAATATAATATTATTATTTACATTTAAAGTTATATCTTATTATGCTAATAAGCGGGTTTTTAAATCTTTACAGTCAGACGCCGGATATTTTTTATTTATTTTATTTTATTTTTTTCATATTTTCATAGTTCGGGTCAAAGTTATACATTTTATAACAAACCGACTTAGTGGACTTAACGACGGTGTGATCCGTTTTGCAAAGCATAATAAGTTCTAATAATATGATCAAATAAATTTCAGAGCAGTGTGGCGGTTATTGCAATTGAAACGTTCTCTGCGGAGAAAAATGTCATCTAACCATAAACGTAATAATATGGTTACGTGCGGTGACCGTACATACCTAAATATTTCTGTGGCGTTTATTTCTTTGTAGAACTGCGTACTGTTGTCCACGACAATTAAAAGTAATACAACTGAACGCACAAGGTACACTATTTTTTAATTTTTTTTTTTTGTCTTACAATACTAGTCGAATTTTGTTCATTTTGTTATTTATAAGATTTATGAATGATGTTTCAAATCATTTTTATTTTTATACAAACACAATTACGTACATGTACATGTACATATTATGCATAATATATTATGCTATTAGTGCAATGTGTGTATGTTAAAACACGCGTTTGGAGTACATGTTGGGCCATATTTTTAAATCCCGAGTGAAGCAAAAGATTAATTGATTTTACAACGATATTTTATTTTATTTTTTGGAGACACTTTTTGATACAATGCACATTGTCCAAAAGTTTCATCCGATAACTCTATAGATCAAACATTGCGTGTGAACGGTACTTTTGGTCTTTATTTTTCTCTCTTCGCAAATTTGTCGTAAACAACACTCACGAATTTAAATTGATTTTAGTCATTACTCGGAAAGTATTATTGCTAGAAATTTTATCCTTTATTGTATATCAATAGTACATTTGTACATGTTTTACGAGAATTTCAAAAAAGTTGACAATTTTTGGGCTTTAAATAGAATTTTAGAAAAGCCTTGTTTTTAAAGTTAATTTACAATGCAATTTTTGATATTAAGAAAAAAAAATAAAGAATTGAATAAAACATAATTATATATTTACTATTGAAATTAAAAAAAATTCAAAAATAGTGACTTCGAAATGTTTGATTAAACTATTATACGATTTTCACGGAATACACTGTTTTTATATTGATTTTCAACTTCAAAATGTGTATAAAAAGTTATTGTACAATCCAATCTCTTTGAATCTTTTTATACCGAAGCTTTGCTCGGAATGGCTTGACTAAAGAAATGATCTACCGTTTCTTTAAAATGCGATACACCCATCAGCATTATTTAGTTCGTGGAGCCAGGAATTTCTCATGGCGCGTAGTACGTCTTTTTTACAGTTGTAAAGTAATTATGATCAATAACGTCGGAAAAGGAAAACTTTTAGAAGACACTTTCTGCGTCGGTGAAAAGTGATCGATACTCAAAACTAAAGCTTACTCAGCTTTCGTTTTTCCAATGACGACGTCCGTAACATAAATGTAATATACATAATGTTTATGGAGTTTAATCGCGTTTCCGGACGGGCGACGGCCATTGAACCGACGGAAAACCAAAAACTGAATGCCGCCGTGCCCGATAACGCGACGTGTACGCAATAACGTGACGGCAAAATCATTTCCGAAACACTATTAATTTCGGTTTAGAACCGTTTCAATACGGCAGGCGAGAGTAGCTACTACCGAAACTTCTCTCGACGCCGCCGCCGCCGCGGTGGCAGGTAGTCGGGTCGCGCTTCACAATTATTATTATCGCGTGTTTTGAAACGCGGCCGATCGATCGTTTTACCGTGTTTTAACAGCTAATAACACCAAACTGAACGGCTGATGGAGGTAAGCCTGTGTGTGTGTCCTACGGCGGCTTGTTGGCCTCCATTTTTGTCCGTCGCCTCTTCCCTTCGACCGGGTTTTTTTTTTTTTTGTAAAGGTTTACTGCTCGTACCTTATTTTCTCCTTAATCGAATTAACGTTACAAGTACAAATGTGTGTTGTGCTCCTTATTTTCTTACACTAATGGATACTAAACGAGCGCGGGACAGAGGCGGGGACAAAGGGTTGATCACACCGATAAATTAATGGAAGCCAGCACCCCGCGGAAACGTGTGTATGTTTGAACATTCAATCGAGTGTTTGAAACACGGCGATGATTTATAAAAGTTATCGACAACATTTTTCGTCATTCGATAAATTTTGTTAATTTGTAAACAACTCGAACGCTGTTTGATTCGTCAGATCACATTTGAATCTTGGACATGAAAGCTACGTATGTATAAAATGTCGTGCTAACGGTACGAATCAACAAAACGAGTTTATGAATGGTGATACGGGGAGGGGAGAATTCCGATTTCTTAACTCTGCCTTTTTTTCGTTCTTTTTGGACGTGTTTGAAAACGATATTTTGGAACGACACAATGAAATCAAAGCCTAAAACGCTACGTAAATCAAACAAGGATCGTACACAAACATTTTTTCAAATACTTCACTTAACTCTTCGCCGGAGACTAAAAAAGATTTTGTACACGGAACACGTGATATAGTTCTAGATTTTACGAGCTGAATAATTTACGCTCTCCCTCCCACTCCCCCTAGGGATTCGACGGCTCGACTCTGGCCGATCGGAATGAAATAAATTTTGTACGTGCGTGAATGAAAATATACAACTCGCACGCGGTATACTTTGAGTATCGGTGAAAAAACGGAAAACATCACGAGCGAAACATAATACGTTTGCATAATAATTATACTCGTTTACTCGGCAGCGACGCACATGCGCCCTCGTAGAAGCGTGAAATTTATATTATTATTATTATTATTATTATTATTATCATCATTATTTTTATTATTGTTATTACGGTCGGGATCGTTGGTCTCCCGTGGCGGGGAGGGGGATGTTTTTTTTTGTTCGATACGAGCTCCTCCGCTGCCGTATACGTACGTATATAATAATATACAGACAATAGAACCGTTTCGGCGCATTGTGATCCTAAAGCGGTTTTATTCATTTTTTTTTTTCGTATTTTTTATTTTTCAACCACTTACTGACTTCTGCGCCGCACGAGTTATGTACGCGGAATAAAATATTCCGTCTCGGCAGACGACCGGGGTAACCGACATCCACAGGTAACAACCCTCGTCATCAAAACGACGGGCACAACAAATACATTACTCGCGACGATAAAATCGACCGGAGGGTTACGGTACGCTGTACGAGAAAAATTTGAAATTCAAAAGTTTTTACGAATAATAATAATAATAATAATAATAATATTCAAAGACGTTTTGAAAAAGGACTGAACGTCTTAAGTCGATCTTGACGGCGATCACTGCGATAATAATAATAGTAAACGCGTGTGTTGTATACTCTTACTATCACGGTGGATATATTATGTATAATAATAATCGGTATTCTGGCAAACAATGCGGTTTAACACACGTGCTGTATCGGTCGTGGTGTACTTACTCGTCGAAGAACGTTCTATAAAAAAGATAAATAAATTAAAAAAATACCCGCAAATATTATGTCCGATATTACGTGATTGTTTATTTACAAAATAATTAGTGATGTTACGAACAGTTCGATCTTCGAACCGAATCGAACTGAACTCGGGGTGTTCGATTCAGTCCGAAAATCGAACTTAGAATAGCAAATAATCGAACCGAACCAAATAACCAATAATTTGGTTCGAAAATCGAACCCTCTAAATCTTTATTTCTGTTAGTGTGATAAAAACTATTGAAAATTGAAAAAATGAAATATATATATATATATATATATATATATATAGGTATAATAATTCAATGACATTCAATTCCTTGGCAAATGGATAATAATTGTATTTTCACAGTACTTATTGCACGTTGCAGCCAGTATAGAATATACTAAGATAAGTCACCGACGCCGATTATTATTTTAAATAATTCATTCAATGAGTAAATGACGATAAGAAGATTTTTAATAATTTTTCTGAGTAAACGATGGTTTGTAGCTAATACATATTAATTAATAATACCTAATATTACTAAAATTATAGGTATACATCTATAACTATGTTGATCAGATGATCATTTCGGCCCTGTTAATTTCGTTTCGCGCTTTTATCATGGATATCATATTTAACTGGGACATTCATTGTAAATCGAAAGTTTAAATACTTAAAAAAAAATAAATCGTTTAGTGTCTACAACGCGTTTCAAGTTTCAACTGTACGAAATTTCACAGGCGGCCATCGGCAGCAGCTATAACGCAGTCGGCTGGGCGAGAGTAAAATTTAACGTCTGTTAAATTTAATGTCTGTACTGTTCTTTGTAGCATATTATTATAATGTGATTGTATATACATTTCTAACTTTATTTATTTTTATTGAAGGCAGACGTAAAAAGGTAAAAAGGGTATATGAGCCAACCGGACTCAATAGTAGTCCCTCCAAATTTGTATACTTATTTATTTATATTTTGTCACATGCTTCTTTATTGTACCTATAGAACAGGGATTTTCGATATTCTCGGATCCACTGCGCTTTTGATAATGAAAGTAATTTAAACAGCTTCCATGCAAATAACGATAATAATAACTTGAACAAATTTATTTTGTTTTATCTATTTTATTTAATAGCGAAATAAACATTTAATAATATTAGTGATAGGTTTCATTTTAATACGATTAATTAATTGTTAAAATGACGGTTGGATTTGTTTTTTATGCATATGATTAAAAATAAATAAATAGTGGCGTGAATTTAAAAATAATATTTTTTATTTCCTTTTTGACATTCAGTCTTGATTAATATTTTAATTTTCAACCACGTTCGCGGCTCCCTCGACAATAACCGATCACGCCCCTGGGAGCAGCGACACGCCGGTCGGAAGCCAATTTCTTTTTGGCCTTCCGGTGGCATTTCTCGGAACGGTTCAGGGAGGAAATTTAGAAAAATAAGAGGATTTTAATTTTTAGTTAATTTTCTGTGACGGATTACTTCCTGCGTGGGTAGCTCACACCTGCTCGCAACACTGCGCGTTATGATGTTCCTCACTCGTATACGTATTCCGCGAGGCGATGAGGTTCGCGGAACGACTGTTGCCGCACAATACGAGGTCTCGTCGTTCAGATCTCGGACGATATTACAATATTATTGTTTTTGTTTTTTTGTTTTTTGTGTACTGTCGAAATCATTAAGACGCCCCCACGCTGCCGTGGACTAAATCGACTGTACACGATTGTTTGTACTAGGTACCGTGCGCGCGAGATAGCTATCTGCACTTTTCATCAACTTGAACATTTTACTGACTACTAATAATAGTCACGCGCATACTCAATTAAAATTTCAAAAAGATTTAACAACTTTTGACTTATATATAGAACTTTGAAAATATTGAAAAGTTCTCATTTTTTGGAAGATTTGCTTCGTAAAATTTTAACTTTTGGACATTAAGAGCTGAACATTTAATACAATAATACTCATAAGTATTTCTACCAATGATGAAAAAATATCGAAAATCATTAGTCACAATTTTTTTTTTACAAGCGTTTAAAGTTTGCATTTTAACGAAATTTCTTATTTTTACATCAAATTACACATTTAAACACACGTAAAAAATAATTGGTGCTTCCTAAGTTGATAAAAATGCTATGCAATAGCTTTACCGCGACAGTTCCCGAGTGCCACACGTATTTTTTTTAAAATCTCGGTATAAATAATAAAGACATATCAATATATTAATACGAAATTTTTTTTTTCGTTACAAATTAGTCTACCTAAATTAATGGAACAGAGTGAAAAAATAGATAACCTTGCGACTGAAAAGGTATTGCTGACTAGATTTACCAAAACCATTTTTAATATAGATATTACCGTCAGAGCAAGTTAGGATATTTTAAAATGTATATAGCCCGTAGTGGTGTTGTAACTGGCCTTAGCTTAAAGCACTGCTAACCAGATATTCTTAATAAAAGTAATTCAAATGTCTTAAAACATAAACCTTTATTTATTACACAAAACTCACGGACAGACAGACCTGCATATTCCGGTAACATTCTCAATGCATTGTCGAAAGTTAACTTACTCATTTTTAATATTTCTATTTGACCAACTAATATTTGCAAATGACCCAAATAAGTATTTCTCTGTTTGTGGAGACCGCACAAGTTTCTCAAGATTAAAAAACCACTCTAGTTCAGTATCTATAATATTTTCAGACATATAAAAAGAAATAGACTCACCAAAATATGTTCATTCTTGAATTTGACAATACTGGAAAAATGCCTGGTCTCGAAGTTGACTGAACTGAGTTGTTGACGTGTAGATTGGAAATCTGCAAGATGTATGTGATGTTGCTGGACGTTGAAATGTTGATTGAAGTTGAACAAATTTTTGTTGATTGTAGTAAAATGTATGATTCCAAGGAGTTTAATTTGATATCAAAGCGTTCCTCAGAATATTAATTTGTTTGAAGTGAGACGGACTTGATTTTCTTTTTCTTGATTTGGACTTGATTTTCTTTTTCTTGATTTCGACTTGATTTTCTTTTTCTTGATTTCGACTTGATTTTCTTTTTCTTGATTTCGAAGATTTTGTTGAGTTTTTTGAATTATTGTTTGTGTAATCGAATATCTACTTGAAGCTTGAAGTTTCGGCACACCGCTGCCACCAAAATGTTGTAACTGGCCTTAGCTTAAAGCACTGCCAACCAGATATTCTTAATAAAAGTAATTCAAATGCCTTAAAACATAAACCTTTATTTATTACACAAAACTCACGGACAGACAGACCTGCACCGTGGCTTCAATAATTGAACTCCCGAGTCCTCCTCCTAGTCTTACTTTTATATGCTCGTTCTGTGATCACGCCACTACATAGATTGCTTAGTTGCTATCTATTTACAATGATGGTCGTGACCTAATGTCTTTGATTTAACATTCATATTATTTCAGGTATATAATTATTATTTAAGATGATGTGAAAAATAATATCAATTATAATAATAATAGTAATAATATTAATAATAATAATAATAATAATAAAAATAATAATAATAATAATAATAATAATAATAATAATAATAATAGAACATAATAATCTAACATTTTAATAATGTGGATTATTACATTGGTCTAATAATAAAAAGCTTGTCACATGTAATGCACAAGCTGTGATACCGTTATACCGACCGATAACGATCCAATCGAAAATATTTTTTAATATTAATATTCATATTATGACAATGACATATCATGATTATTAAGTTATTTTAAATGATATCATAAATAAATTTTCAATGAATTTTTAATTGAAATATAAAGGCATGAATGATTTTTCCGATTATTGCAGTTATTATTACCTACACATATTTGTTTAATTTCATTATACAATGCTCAATAAACTTGTATATTTAAATAAATTGAAAAATTAAATAATGTTTACTAGTCAAGTTTTTCACTCATTCGGAGTGGCCGAGTGGAACCAGGCATCACTGCCGACGCACGCTGTCGCCGGTTCAAACCTCGGTCACGGGCGGCTCTCTCTCTCTCTCTGGGCAGGCGACTGTCTAGAGAGAGCGGCCGCCATCTCCCCTGTGCAGAAGGCAACGGGAAACCACTGCACAGTAAAAACCCTTCCCAAGTAACACCTTCTTCTAGGTGCAAACCAACCTTCGGGTTGATGACCCTAAGAAGAAGAAGAAGTCAAGTTTTGGCCACTATGCGATACTAGTTAAAATTAAATACTCTTCGTTAATTCGGTTCCGTAAAAGTACTAAAAGTAGCTGGCTAATACCTATTATCCGTCAATTAACCGTCACCGATGACGTCGAGTTTGTTTACAATAGTACATTCGATATTTCGTATTCCAATGGAACACTTCGTGTAAACTCATCAAATTCGCTCCAAGTGCAGTCAACCACATCGTTAGTAATTACATTTTTTATCTACGGTATACCACGACCATTATTGTGTTCTGTACATAACCTTAACTCCTGCATAAAGTGATCCCGCAAATTCACTCGTCACGGCCAAGCGCGACTGCGGTACGAGTGTCGATAATATCATTGCTCGCGCCGCCAACCCGTCGTCATAACATTAATCGCCGCCGTCGCGATAATGTTCGTACTGGCGATCGTCGTTCTCCTGCAATGCACGGCACACAGTTGCACGCAGTCGGCGCACACCGTCACCGCGGCGATCACGTGGAACCCGAGATCGCGGGCTGCAGACCACACCACTGCCGTCGCGGCCAGGACAGACGAAGCGACTGGAACGGCGGGGACGCGACGCGAAATGGTCACAGCGCAGAGTCGAGGACGACGCAAGATGTGGCGGCGTCCCGTGGCCGGCACGAGTGCGTCCGACGGCACCAAGGCGGCGGACGGCGGCTGCAAAGCGGTGTACATGCCGGTGTACGTGATACCCGACGGATCGCCCGTAGACCCTTGCGTCACGTGCCGGCCGCGCAGGACCACGCCCTGCCGGAGACGCTCGAGCCCGTGCGACGACACGGTCCCATGCGTCACAAAGCGCTGCGGCTGCAGGTCGTCAACCGCCGCGACCACGAAGACGCCGTGCCGGACGACCGCCGCCGCTGCGGCCTCCGCACGAGAGGATCGACAAGGACGTGCCGCCGCGGCCGGGACGGACGAAGCGACTGGAACGGCGGGGACGCGACGCGAAATGGTCACAGCGCACAGTCGCGGACGACGCCAGGCGTGGCGGCGTCCCGTGGCCGGTATACGAGTGCGTCCGACGGCACCAAGGCGGCGGACGGCGGCTACAAAGCGGTGTACATGCCGGTGTACGTGATACCCGACGGATCGCCCGTAGACCCTTGCGTCACGTGCCGGCCGCGCAGGACCACGCCCTGCCGGAGACGCTCGAGCCCGTGCGACGACACGGTCCCATGCGTCACAAAGCGCTGCGGCTGCAGGTCGTCAACCGCCGCGACCACGAAGACGCCGTGCCGGACGACCGCCGCCGCCGCCGTCGTGGTCTCCGCACGAGAGGATCGACAAGGACGTGTCACCATATAGCCCATGAGTACCGTGTCCTAAATAATTCACCGCCGAGTCGGTGTGAAAAATCACCAGTTTCGATATCACGAAAAAAAGCCAAATTTTTCCAAACGTTTCTCCCCTCGCATTTTACAGATTTGAAATTATCAGTGTACAATATGTTACAAAAATTTAAGGGAGTATATTCTCTATAGGTACTAGCTGTATCTATTACTCACACAATTTGATTTCTATCAATAGGATTTTCTTATCACACAAAACAACTCAATATGCTTTTCATCTATCTATGAACAATTAAACCTATTCATCATATGTTCCTCATAGCGATCATTCACAGATCCATAATTTGCCTAAACTGCTCAACCTCGCTCACTTCAACATCACTTGTTTTCACTACCTACCTATCCCATTTCGCTCTGTGTGTTCTTTCTCTGCAATCGAAATTAATATACTATGTTTTATTCCTACTAATCATTAATCTTTTATCCATATGTGCTTCTCTCCACTCTTTATGTCTATCGTTCACTTCCTCTGGACTCTCTGTAATTGTGTGTAGATGGTTGAAATTTGAAAACCATCCAAATAAAACTAAACATAAAATGGTTTGAATTAATCAATAGATACATTATATTATTTATACATGGGTTTTATTGACACACATTAAAACTATGTATAACGTGACACGCTTAATTTTTGCGGCACTGTCCTTGAATTAATATTCGGTTATTTAACACAAATTTGAACAGTCATATTCATATACTGAAAGAAATTCATACATAAAAACAAAAAAAATATACATTGTTTTAACAATATCCTTGTCACTCCTGAGCCGACAAAACATTTGTTATATCTACATGGTTATAATTGTAAAAAATAAGAGTTTATTATAAGTAACAAAAACTATGTAAATATAACAATAATTTTGTTGTTTTCAGCTTAAAAGTAGTTGTTACTTTAACACAGAAAATTGTTACTTTGAAATGTAAAATTGTTCCTGTTAATAATTATTATTTGTTGGATATCTTTGTTGGTTTAACAAGTATAGTGTTGAAATAAATAAAGATGCATATTGTTAATAAGAAAATTATTTGATAAAATAAAAATGTAATTTTATCAATACAATATGTATACTTTGTTAAATATATCTTTTACCAATGCAATCTATTGATACAAAATCAATAAAATGTATCAATCTCTTTCACCAACATTTTTATTTACTGCACTAGATTAAATTAGTCGATATGTAATTAAACCTAATTAAGTTACTAATAATAAATTTAAATGTAAATTAATAAAAAGAATTATGTAGGTAAAGAACACATTTCTATATTTTTCTTTTATAGAAATCAACTAATAATCTTTAATCAAATATAAAGGTAATTCTGTATTATTAAATATTAACTTTAATTAAATTATAATTACTAATAATTATTTATACAAATTATATAAAAAAAAAAATGGTAATATTATTATAAAAAATCAGAATAAACGTGTTAAGTAATGATTATATTATACAAATTTAATATTATTGAACAAAATCAAAACATGGAAATGTTATAAAGTATCAACTTAAAAATAAACAAAATCAATCAAATTATAATATTTTACAAAGAAATCAATTAATAATCTTTAATCAAATATAAAAGTAATTCTATATTTTTAAATATTAACTTTAATCAAATTATAATTACTAGTAATTATTTATACAAATTATAAAAAAAAAAAAAAATGGTAATATTATACACATTTAATATTATTATAAAAAATCAGAATAAACATATTAAGTAATGGTAATATTATACAAATTTAATATTATTGAACAATATCAAAACATGGAAATGTTATAAAATATCAACTTAAAAATAAACAAAATCAATTAAATTATAATATTTGCATACAGAGTTCAGCTAGAACTAAACTTATTAATGGTATTAGTTGATCTAATTTATCGTGGATATTATAAAACAGCTTTTGAATAAACAACCATACAATTTAAGACTCGGGAGGATATGACAAATTGAAAACATGGAATATTTTAAATACAACATCTACAGCTCTCTGAATTGTTAGTATTTTGTATTTGATATCATCAAAATATACTAAAATATCTTTTGACTTGATAACTGCCCAATTACAATTATTGTAAAAGGTTGAATTGGAATTCCTAAATTTATAAACAAATTAAAATTTATTAAATAAAAGATCAAACATATTTCATAATAATTGTTATATTAAAATGAAGTAAAAACCTTTTTCCTGGCAATTATTTCTTCAACTCCAGCAGATGATTCAGCAAAAATAATAAAAGATTGTTGTGAATCTCTTATAAAATATTTGATAAGCGATTTTCGTCCTTTGTTGTCACGGGTTGTTTTTTTGGATGTTGGTACGAATAGTGCATGAAAAAGATAAAATATATAACAATCTCGACTATCTACAAATAATTTTTGTTTGCATTGAAGAACATCATAAAATGGCATAAAATATTTACTTTCTGTCATACAATTTTCTTCATTTAAATCTTAACTAGTTTAGTACTTTGTGATTTGTGAATCTTTAATTTTAAATTTGAAAAGTTTGATCAATTTTGTTATATAATTAGGATATACTGTCATTAGACTAGTGGCATTAGGTTGCACAGTAAGAAAATCAATATCAACCTACGATGAAAAAATAATTTTTTTCAAAATTGTTTTGTTTATTTTTATACATTATTTAACACTTACCAATCTATGACCTGGTGGAAGCTTATAACTAGCCCAACATAGTAATTTTTCAGAGGTACTTTGACTTTTTCTTATACTATTTAATCGGTTAGGTTTAATCGGTTACCAACAATCGTAAGGACTATTTGGTCCTAAAAAATGATAGACTTTAAAATGGACAATTAATGATGTTGTATATACTCAAATTCATTTTTACATATATAACAAATCATTTTTGAAAGATAAAATATAAATTAATTTACTGAAAAATAAGTACCCAACACAACACCTGTAGTATACCTAATATTAACAGTTACTAATCAAATAAATCTGTAAATATATAACAAAACCAAATTTAAATTATTCTTTTAACCATCAATAAATTAATATTATAAATAATAAAGTGTAAACTAAATGTGTGGTCATAGTTTATTAATTCTTATATTATAGCATTGATTATAAATACTAGTATTTATAATCAATGATTATAGGTACACATATTCATTGTGTAATGCTTTTGCATCCTCAGTTTTTTTCATTGACATTGGGCTTTATATAAGTAAATATGTAGGTAGTATATCTAATAGTTTGTATATCAAGTTCCTACTCCAAATATTTTTTTTTAAATATTACAACGAATTCCTAACAATACAAATAATAATATAAATGGTACATACCTACCTTTCAGCTTATAGATTTTATACACTGGACTACTGAATCCCGGACTCCGGAGGTTAAACAAAGTGGTTTTCGACCAACAAATTATTAAAATTTAAAAAAAAAATGGCGACACTATCGTACGGACGTATGCCGTATGGTCAGTATGAAAATTGCAAATGATTTCAAAAAGAAATTTTTAAATAATTTACAACAGAACGATAGTCGGCAAATGCGTTCTTACTTCTTATCTTTATTCTTTGCAATTGGCAAATACATAGATACGTATCTACACCGCGA
Organism: Therioaphis trifolii; assembly: GCA_027580255.1. Taxonomy (NCBI): domain Eukaryota; kingdom Metazoa; phylum Arthropoda; class Insecta; order Hemiptera; family Aphididae; genus Therioaphis; species Therioaphis trifolii. The sequence goes on from CM050404.1 coordinate 1,713,900, forward strand.
TGCGACGCGTTGTCGTACTGGTTAAAATCAGGAAAAATGCCAAAAATAGATCGGGATGTCGATATTATTAGGTATTAATTATTTCAATTTTCGTAGAATTAACATATAATTTGTTAAAACTATACTTTAATGTTATTGTTCAAGACGAATGATAATTTTACATCATTGTATATTGAATTAACAACTTACTATTGTTAGTTTAATCAAATCATATTTTTGAACACAATTTAACATGTAATTTCAACAAATTATTGTTGAACACTACAACGAAATATGAATTGTTGAAAATACACTATCAAAATAACAATTCAGATATAGTTGATTTAACACTGAAATTGTAAAATACAAAATAAATTCATTAAATTGAACATGATATTTTTATTCCAACAACGTATTTGTTATTTTATCAAATTGAAAAAAGATAAGTCTTTTACAAAATCACTTTGTTAATTTTACTCAAAATATTTCTTTCAGTGTATATATAATAATATAATAACACTATATATACGTATATACAAACTATGTGGGAATAAAAAACAAACTTTAAAGAAGGAATAATGCCGCGAGGATTTTAATAAGAGACTCGAACGACGGGATAAACGTCCAACACGAAATGTAATAAAGTTTGAAATATTAATCGAAAAAAATATCGCTCGGGCGGAGTAAAGTTTTTTTTCTATTTTTATAAATTGTCTGTGCGACTGTGTTTTTAGAAAAATAATGGTAAATTACATAATACAATTACGTCACAATGATGGCCGTATATTCGAATATATATATATATATATCAGGGTTACCACCTTTCAGTGTCAAAAATGCGGGACACATACATTTTTTTGACAATATTAAGTTTGATTAATTAACATGCTAATGAAATAAAATATTGTTAATTTGTATTTTGTATAGCTCCTTAAAATTCAAAATAATAATATAATTATGGCTCTTTATTTTATTATGTATTCAAATTCTTATGGAGTACAAAATTAAGTTAGCCTAAAAAAAAATTCTAACGGATGTTTTTTTAAATATTTACAATAACATAAATATAAAGGTCTCACTTTTATTTAATATATTATAATACCTATACAAACTTAATACTATTGTTAGATTAACAGACAAGATAAAATTTTAAATTTAAGAACAAATTATAATTGTGTTAAAGAATAAGAATATGAAAAATTAGTTATAGTATTGTAATTATGGTTTTCATTTAGTTTTAAAAGAATATTTTTGGTTACTTGATACTGCTTTAAGTAAGTCGTCGTCTAGTCTTATTTTTTCAAAAAATTCTGAACAGTTTTCTTCAAAGTTGAGACTTATTTGAAGTTCTAACTTGATAAGTTCTACTTTGCACCTATTTATTTTAAATATCATGATATTTGTGTATAATTTTAAGAAATACTCTAATACGGGACATATTGCGTCCCGACATTCATTAAGCCAGGACAAATCACACAAAAACCGGACTGTCCCGTGGAATACGGGACGGGTGGCAACCCTGATATATATATATATATATATATACATCCCGAGAATCTCACGTTTCGCTTTATATTCATACGGACGCTGTGTAGACGATATATGAAAATCATAAGTGGGGGTGATGTTCGGCGAAAAAAACATTTTCCGAAACAAGACGCGTTTCTTCGCGTTGTTATCGATCGTGCTTCATGGCGATTTCGTATAATACCAGTGCGTTTCATGTCGGCAATAATCTACAATTAGCAGAGGTGAAAATATGTGAACCGAATCCCCCGGTTTTCAAGCGTCGAGCGCACAGCATCTCTTATTAAAAATAACGTTCTGGAGACATTTATAACAGATAAGTTATCATCCCGTCGGCCATTACGGCGTAGCAGTCACAGTTACGGTGTTTCGACGATTTTCCTCAGACTGCGAATGGCTCGTGGTCGTACGGGTTAACGGCGCGATTAAGTCGAATAGTCCGCTACGACTACTGCGGTGTAGCTTTTTCGCGATCGTTTCTCATTTAGACAACTTCCGTCGGACGGATCGACGACGGTGTCGGGCGCGCCGCACCGTGGCGCGTGCGTTCCCGAAAGTAATGGTCGATATGCGTGTAAAGTACGTGTACGTCAATCGTTTCCAGTGCACAAATGAACGATCAATGAGGTAATATAATATTACATTCGGTCGTCGATCATTGGCGCCCACTCGTCCGACCGGAAAAATCGGGTTCCAATGATCGATGACGACTGTACGGGGACACTTTACACTATTCAGAGACGTGCGACGTAGCGATTACAGTTTAGACGGACTGTCGTGCGGCGGTATCATGTCGTTTATGTCGCGCACGGGTCGCATACGACACAGTGCTGTTGTATAATATATGATGGTGCATGGGCGCCAGGTTTCCCAAATTTCACGGGGTGCCTAAAATCCTTAGATATTAATAAATGTCAATTTAAATAAATAATAATTTTTTTTCAACATTAATTGTTACCTTATTTAATACGACCTTTTTTATATATTAAAACTTTTCAATACATATGATACTAATTATTATACATAAAATTATTTTCATTTCATATACGTATGTTAGGAACGAGTTATCAAAACATCCAAAATATATTGTTGTCATAAATATTATACAACGAAAAAATTATAAACGTATTAAATTACGTATTGCTCTATATTTTTATTTCACGGGGTGCAGAGCACCCCATAGAATGATTCATGGGGTGCTTGAGCACCGCAGCACCCCAATAGTCGGTGCCCATGTGATGGTGCACGTTGAACGCGTCTGAAGTTCGTGGCGGCGGTGGCACTCGTAATAAAAACGTCGTTTCTCGGCGGCGGCGGCGGCGACGGTAGAAAATAAAACGAATTCGTAAACGCAAAATGCAAAAACTCAAATTGGATTTTCTGCTCGGAAACAATAAACGTCAAGTGGTATTATTGTCCGGCGGCCGTGGCGCTGTGGCGGTCACTAATAACTGGCAGCCGGCCGGGCGGCGGGCAGGAGAAGTGGTCGATCGTTGTCTTATTGTGCGGTGCGCCGGCACGCGGTGGCTATAATACCGTGTATACATGTATGTATATATATGTATAAACACATGCGGTTGCGTGAACCTCGCCCGGGCTCTGAGCACACGAGAACACGGCCGACCCGTTTTTATTGCCCGGCCGCCACGGTGACGAGGGGTATCCTGTGCGCAATAAAACGGCTGTCCGAAGACGACGAGGGTCCCGGCAGATACGCGCGATGACGACCTCCGCCGTCCGGCGTGGTACATAATATTATGTATGTTGCATATTGTTTTTCTTCACCATGCCCCAACCGTACACGTACGATTATATATATATATAAGCACGTGCGTGCGTGTGTATGTGTATGTGCGCGCGGACGCATAATATTGTAAGATGAATGGATTATGTCTGGGGGTCTCTAATAGCATATAATATATATATATATATGTATATTATAAATCAATGTGTCATGTGTGTGTATATGTGTACTTACCGGTGGCACAAAGATTATAAATAGGTACGACATCAGTCTGAATTATTATATTTGTATTATTATTAGTTAGGTACTGTACAACTACTGCTATTATATAATAGCACCGGCCTTTAAAGGCTTGCCAAGATTCTAACGCTTAAACGTTGTAACGCGAAACATTTATTTACCCGCAGTAACGATTGCTCGCCAACTATGCGCTGCATGTTTCAGGCAACGATTCGTACACTTGCTACGTAAGAGTGAACCCCTAAAAATAATATGCTCAACACAAACAGACAATAATAATATTTTTTTCAACCCTAAACGATTTATATTGTCGTGTAAACTGTTAATAGTGTACTTAAACTGTTCGAAAAAAAAAATCCATGCCGTAATATTTCTTAGTGTCACGCCTTCACAAACCGCACGTTCAAATGATTTTTTCGTCTAAAAATCTAGGCTCGAGTTTTTTCACCTTCATCGCTCCTGTGCGTGTATGCCTACGATTACAGGAGAGCTCCGCGTACTTTCCGTACAGCGTTTTTTTTTTTTTTTACGACTCGTCGCCGAACCGAACGCATGTGTATTGGGCAAATGTAAACTCCCCTAAAAAATTAAATAGTTAATTCCCCTAATAGTAAACTCCCCTAAAAACATTTTGCTACCGTATTACGCTCATGTAAATTCCCCTAAAAACATTTTGCTACCGTATTACGCTTACGTGAACTCCCCTAAACAAAATTAGGAACCATTTAGCGTAACCCAGAGGACACCACGTGGAGGCGGTTCTAGTTATCCTCCAAAAATATTTTATTTTCTTTATTGAAAAATTCAGCTCTTTAGAAAAATTCATATTCATCGTCATTCTAGTTTTATTAAAATTATTAAGTGTTTATTGTAGATATTGTTGATGTTGATTATTTTTTGATTGAGTAATAATGTGAAATTGTTTTTATATAATGAAATTTAGTTATTTTTTGATCTTTATAATTTTGTATTAGTTGGTTTAATAATTGTTGTCGTCTTTTTAACTTATTATTATGACAACTATTTGGTTTATGTATACTTTGTAATTTTATGTAAATTTCTGATTGAATATTCTTTAATGTATCAATAAAAATAAAAATATTTGGATGGCTATGGTTAAAATTCGATTTAAAATGGGCATGAAATGATTCGCAAGCATTGGTGGATTTTGTCAATTCGGAAGAAGCTTCTGCCCAGACTGTAGGTGGAAAAATTGCTCGTTCACCAATATATGTATTTTTTAAATAATCATAAAATGTATCCAGGCGGCCATCGTTTGGTTTAGTATTGTACAGGTCAATATTAAAACAGTTTTCAACATCTTCTGGGTTTAAAAATATCAATCCAAAACAGTAATGTAGCCATTTACTAATTTCAGATTCGTCATTTTTATAGTCCACCGCGAGCCCAAATCTTTGAATTGCACGCCACCATGCCTGCGATAAATGGAAACGACAACCATCTAATTTAATTCCGGGCCATTGTAACATGCAAGCATTTCGTAATCCTTTTTCAAAATCAGTTACAATTTTATTTGGTTTGAATTCACTACCAACTTCATTACATAGTTCATTTATTGTTTGAAAACATTGTTTATAAGTTGATTCCTTTTTATCTTTTAATAAACAAAATATTAAAGGAACATAATGACCGTTTAAATAACCATGGAAACTTACGAATTGGTAAAAAAATTTAGCACAGAAATCAAATGTTCCATCAAGATATACAATTTCTGCTTGACAAAAAGCTCTTAAATTTGATTTACATGAAAAAATTATTAAATTATCTATTACATTATTTTTTAATACAAAATGTTCGTCTTGGATTGTCTTTATACTAAGTTGCTCAATAGCTTCGTGGACAGAGTTCATATTTTTTGGTAAAGGAGGTAAAATATTACGGCGTGCATTGTATGCGTTTCTTTTAATATATTTTAAATCAGTTATTTCTAATTTACTAGTTGACTTGTCATTTAAACATTGAATTAAAACTTTACTTGGTTTATCGTGTGGATTATCAGTTGCTTTTCTTTTAACTGCTGCAGACAGCTGTTGACGCTGCATCATTTGTTCACTGCAAGACTCGTGTTTATGCTCTTCATTACTTGATGATATTATAATTGGAGGTTCTAAAATTTTTATAAAAGCTGGGCATTTCTTAACGCAACAACGCCACTTCTTTTCGCCAGTTTGAATCAATGTACGTTCAAAATAATATTTATACATTTTATATAAAATTAATGAACGACCGCGTTCGCTGGTAATAAATTTAATTTCTGACATACCAACCTATATTATGTATTAATTAATAAATAAACACGTTAGGTATGTTAAAATATCACACAAAACACAAACAAGTATCAAGTAACGACGACAGTATGTGATTGACTGAGAAGGGAAAATAGTTAGTTAGTTATTAATATCGTTGATATCGACAGATGACAGATAAATAAAAGTAATCGACCGTCAAAATTGACAAAACAGAAAGATATGACAAATGGTACTATAGTTAATATGACAATATCTTTCATATCTGTCATATCTTTCTGTTACACCCTGTATATGATATAGCAATACTATAATCTCGCTTTATACAAGAGAATACCTAAGCGATTAAGATTAAATTTGAACTGTAAGTACTTATAGATAAAAATCCGGACGAGCCAAACGGAACGGTTGAAACTGAAAAAATATCTCAGTAAATATTTAATCATAATATCGTAATATTTGATCATTATTATGCCCTTGCGACATTGAAATTTTAATAAATAAATAGGTACACGTAGTTACTGTGTTTAAACAGTAAAATGGTTTTAAGGGAATTTACGTAAGCGTAATACGGTAGCAAAATGTTTTTAGGGGAATTTACATGAGCGTAATACGGTAGCAAAATGTTTTTAGGGGAATTTACATGAGCGTAATACGGTAGCAAAATGGTTTTAGGGGAATTTACAAAAATTTAGGGGAGTTTACATATGCCCTGTGTATTACAGTGAACGGATATACGTAGTTTTTCTCGTTCTGTGAAAGCGACCAAACTCGCCGGAGGTCGGATCGCAACCCTTGGATCGTTAAAATTTACACACACCGCGATAGGTGCAAGACTGTGAAATGGTACAGGTGCCTACCGGTCGCGATCCCAATATTATCGCGTCCCTTTTTTCGGTTTATAATATTACACAGCAGATCAGTGGTACAACGCCTCGATTATATAAACATACGGCGCGATAACACACACACACACACACACACACACACACACACACACACACACACACACACTCACACACATGTGAACATAACGTTTGGGAAAAATGGGGTGAGATTATGATTTTCTTCGGATTGATCTCGTAGAACTTTGCGCCGCGGGTGGTACAGATACGAGACCATAACGGTGTGGACACTTTACAACTAAACGATAATACTCACACACACACACACACACACACACACACACACACACACACACACACACACACACACACACACACACACATACACACACACACACACTTAGTACCTGAGCCAAGGGAGAAAAGGACGAGTGAGAGAAGGCACGCGTCCCCATACGTATGGGTTTTTTTATCAAGCGGCTGGTGTGAAAACGACTCTTATCAGTGTTTAACCATGGATAATCCGACGTCGTCCTTTGTAAAGCCACGGCGACAACGGTGATAATATTATTTTATCGTAACGGGGATTTACCTCATGACAAATGTGCCGCCATGATACCGGAACGCAGGAAACTGACCGGTGTGATAATGGACTCGATCGCCGTGTTATCTAATGAATAATTGTAAACAATAGGATTTTTACCATGAGTAAAAAAGACAACTTTACGTTTCCCTATGTTTAAAGGAAGAAAATTATTTTTTTTCAAAATTAAAAATTTATCCATGCTATTTTGCATGTGATAAAACTCGCCCCTGCAGAGTAGATAACATTTTATATTCATAGTTTAGAATTTATAATTTAATAATAGGCTGCTTACAATGGTCGAAAAATCGAACCTTATTACAAAAAAGAATTTACGAGCGTCTAGTTTTGATTAACACGAAATCAACAATTTTACGATACGATAACGGTTTACTATCAAATTATTTTAGAATTTTGGTTAAAATTAAAAAAGTACTTTATAGTCGTAGAAACTTGAATTAAACAATTATATCATAATATGTGTAAATAATATCAATATATAAACATTTGGTGCAAATTTCAAGATAACGAAAAATAATTTTTTGAAATACTTAAATCGTTTGAAAAAACATTGTTATTTCATATTTGACGCCCGAACTCCAGAAACACATACATTTTTTTTAAAAATCTTGTTACATTTTCAAACTTTAGGTATTATGTATATTTAGAGGGTTAGTTTTCTCAAAATTTTAACTAAAATGGTCATTTACAGTTATCGTGAAATAAAACTGAATTTTGAATTTTTGATTTGCAGGGATAGTATGTTATGACTTATATGAGAAACATTGTAGTAAATTATCAAGCTTTTTGAGGAATCTTAGATTTTTATTCATAATTATAAAAAAAAAAAACAGAAAAAGTAGAATAATTTAAATGTCCATAAATGCTTTAAAAAAACTCAAAATATTTTAAAAGTTATACCCTGTAGTCTGTACCTATAGGTAATACTGATTAAGATACAGTGGATTCCGCTTAATGTGGGCACAATGTGACCAGCCCTGTTTGCCCATAATAAGCGGTTGCCCATAAAAACCGAAATCAGTTAAAAAATTATAATATAAAAAAGCTTTTATTACTATCGTATAATTGAAAAAAATGTGAAATAATTATTACTGTATAAATAAAATGTTATATAATACGTTATATGGTTTAAATGGCATAATGGTTTTTATTATTTTCGATAAACACAATCTCATAGATACGACGAAACCCGATTAAAATAGTCGTTTTTAAATACATATGCGTATATTCTAACACTATGATAAAATAAAATTGCCCACATTAACCGAATCGAGTGCCCATATTACGTGGTTAGATTTAACATTGTTAGTATACGTTTGTATTGGGACCAGATCTGTTTGCCCACAATAAGCGGATGCCCATATTAACCGGTGCCCACATTAAGCGGAATCCACTGTATTTAGTTAACATTTCACGAATACAAAATTTTTAGTTTCTTAATTACAACAAAATAGCAAAATCAATTTTGAAAAGCATGCTACCAAACATTAATGCCCCCTCAATATTTCACAGGATCTCCTATGGGTACCTAGATAGTCTATATCATTTAACACTACCTATATTATGTATAATGTAGTTCTCTTTAAACTGTATTTTATTTCATAGAAAGCCAGGGCTCAGTGGTAAAAATTCCATGGGTGACTACAATGTGTCCATAAAGTTTTAAACATTCCATAATATATAATTTTATGTATAATGTCTAATGCATATAGTATATGCAGGCCCGGATTGGGCCGGCGAGCTACCGAGAAAATCTCGGTGGGCCGTTTAAAATATGGGCCGGTCATGAGTGTTTGGGCCATTGTGTTATTTTTATATTATAATGAAAAAATAGTACTAACACGAGTATAAACTATAATATAAACTCTTTCTTGCTCACAGGTGAGATGTGAAATAACATTTTCTAAACTTAAATTTATTTTAAACCACTTAATTAGTGGTTGTCTTTTAACTTAAGAGAGCTAATGAAATCACCCAGAAAAAAACATATTTATTTCATAAAAATGTAGTGTTTTTAGTGCTTTAATGCGTATTAATTGTACAAAAATTCTAATTCTACACATGGTATGGTAATCATACTTGAAAAATCACATATTCAAACTTTACCGATATCGGATATACAGGGTGATTCTTTTAAGTGACTACACTAATTATCTCGAAAAGTATTAACTTTTTTTGATTTTTTTTTTTTTAAACTTCTAGGTTTATGTTTTTCTAAAACCGTATAATATTTTAATTTTTTTCACCCTTATATTTATTAGTGAAACCACTATCAACTTTTGATTTTCAAATGGTAACATTAATTTATAAAGAGCTATTGTACAATAAAATAATTATAAATACTTAAATAGGAACCATATTACATAATATAATGTTATATGTTATCGGCTAATTGAACACCTATTAATCACAGTATAGCCATTAAACAATAACTATTCAAATCAATTATTTTTACATATATATTATGTAGATTATATATTAGGTCCTTAATAGTATTAAATAAAGTAATAAATGTAAAGTTATAAACCAAGATTTAATCTGGAATTCTGAATGTTTGGTTATAATTAGAGGATTCTTGCATACCTTACAAATAATTTGTCAACGGGGACGTTTTTCTAACCGGTAGTGTGACTGAGACCCCCCCCCCTATTTTAATCCTTGTAGATAGCTTGGACTTAAGCAACTATTCATTTCTTTTTTTAATAAGTTTTCTTAATACCACAACTGTCAATAATACATTAATTTAATAACAAAATAATACTTATACAGCCATTATAATATGATGATACATTTTTTTTTAATTTACAGTTATTATAAATGTGCCAAGTCAAACAATGTTTGTTGCCCTGGTACAGCAAAAAAAAAATGTGGATGGTTCAATTGTGGAAATTAAACCCCACCTACCCACGCATATAAGATCCATGAATGAAAATGATAATCTGATGAAGATATTCAAAAATATATTAAAGAGTAGAGCTAAAAATGAAAATGTATCATTGAAATCCATATACGATGAAGAATCGCGAAGGTAATATTATATAAAATTGAAAAACATTTGTATCTTTCTATTCATTGGCAATATTTTAAAATAATATACCTCCTCTTTAACTGTATCAGGCATACTGTAGCCGCTGCTTCATATCCGTGGTCAAGTGCTGAGAGCATAATGCGTTTTGCTAGAAGATCTTCGTTACCAACTCTCCCACAGTCACTTCAAGATTTGGCCACACAGTTTGATGATGGAAGTTTAAATAGATTTACTTGTTGCGATATAATCCTATTTCAGGGATGTATAACTGATACTGATGGTAAATAACCAACAATAAAATATAAATTAAATTATTTATATTTTTACCAACATTTCTAGTTTTTTGAAATAATGAGAATTGCCATGTTTATTGTATTATATTATTATATTTATATACTATTTTTAAAACTTAATTACCTATATGGATTACATTATTTATTACTTATAATTATAACTAGGAAGAAAAGTGTTATATTTGCTTGTCGTCAATTGATAAATCATGTTTTGGCAAATAATATTACCGAAATTCATGCAGACTCAACTTTTAAAGTTGTTCCTGTCAATATGGGAAAATAATTACTGAGCATTCATTGCATGATTGAAAATTATGTAAGTAATTTTATGGAACTTAAAAATGTTATTTAGTTGTATACCTAATTAAAATAATAAATATAAATATGTGTTTTTAGTCCATCCCAATAGTATATGCATTGATGGAAACCAAAAGCAGGAACTCATATCAATGCGTAGTAAATTTTATGAAAACCAATTTATTTCCGGGACTTAGACCTCGAATTATAGTCACTGATTATGAAAGTGCACTATGGGACACATTGCTGACTCTAGGTACAGAAGAAACTAGGGCAATAGGATGTTGGTTCCTTTTTTATAACCTAAACAGTCATAAAATGAGCTATCGCTATATTTTATTAGGACAGACCAAATGATAAATATTATAGAACAATGTTATACGTTTATAATTTAAATTTTAAATTCTATTAAGTTTGTATGTTATCCAGTCAGTACGAGGTCAGGCCTTTGCCGATATTTCTATAATATTTTATAAATTATCTTTGGATAAAATAAATAATTATAATAATTATTATTGTATCTAAAACAACTACAGTTAATTACAATTTTTTTAAATACATTTTATAATAACTTTTTACTTGAACACATTAAAATATGTTGTATAATTTTATATTTTTAAAATTATAGGCAGTTTGGAAGAAAATGAAATCTCTGCATTACCTTAATTTGGTCAATTCGAACACTTTGGCGTTAAAGTCTTTAAAAATGCTTATGTCTTTACCTCTTCTCCCAGCCGCAAACATTGAAGAAGGTTTTATTCTTATAAAATCATTCGCCATACACCATGGTGTTCCTATGAACAATATTTTTAATTATTATCAAAGGTAACTAACTGTTGTATTCAAAAATAATTTTTATTAAAATCATAAATATATTATAAATTATATTATGTATAAAATAGGTATTGGATACAGCGTGTTGGCCCGAATGTATTATCGGTAAACGGTACTCCACGGAGGACCAACAATAACGTAGAGAGCTTCCACAATGATCTTAGATATAAGTTCTCGGTTACTCATCCGAGCTTGTGGGTTTTTCTTAGTAAGATAATATACTTTTATTTTTAAATTATTTATTTATTTTTAATTAATTTTTTTATAAATAATAATTAATCTTATTCAACGTAAATTAGTATGATTTCACCATTTCAAATGTATAGCACAGTTATTGTTTACAATAAAATAAATAATAATATATGAATATAACAAATAAAATGAGGAAAATTATATACAAAGTACACTCACGGATACAGAATAACAATGTATAATATATATTTTAATATTATACAGGAAGTTATAGTATATTTGGGTGAAAAAAAGTGTGTTGTATTTAACTATAATAAGTAGGTACTACCTATAATTTATATATTTCTAGTTGTCTATATTTGTGACAAATATTCAAAGCTGGGCAAGTAAACACTTTTATATAACTTGTTAAGTTAAGTTTAAAGTTAGTTTACTTTTTTATTTAACTTGTATAAGTGAAAAGTTAATTGGAAAAAATAAGTAACATAACTTAGTTAAAATAAGTTACTTTTTCTCCATATAAAACTAATAATTATGCCTTATATTACCCGCATGTATTGTCTTCGTCTTACATATGCGTAAGATACCAAATTTTAGACTCAGAAGATTAAGTTTAGCTCTGTTAGTTTAAAAATTGTAGTGAATTGACCTATTATAAAAATTAAGATAATGATTACCCACATTGTTTCCTGTTAACTGTTTTTTGTGTTTAATATCTATATTCTATATACTATACATATTATATTCTGTAAATAAGCAATAATTATAAAATGATTATTTATTTAATATATTTTGACATTTTGTAAATTGTATTAGCCATTAGGTACTTGCAATTCCAGACGTAGTGAAGAACACTTTAGTCTATAATATTTATAATACCTATGCATAATAATATCCACCATTTTTTTTTTTTACATTAAATGTAACTATAAATCTATGGAGTTTGCATAAACAAAAAAAAAAAAAACTTAACGTGACTATAAAATAAGTTAACTTGTTATGTTAAAAGTTCTTTAAAAAGAAAAAGTAACTTATTAAAATAAAAATAAAAGTAACTCGTTAAGTAACTTGGTTAAAAGTAACTAAATTTTTAATTTGTTAACGCAGCCTTGGAAATATTTGTAAATTGAATTTAAAAAGTCTATTTTATATTACGTACTTTCTATAGAAGATACTAGGTGCCATTAAAATTTAAAACTAAAACATTGTTTATTATTTATTTATTTAATACAGACTTTAAAAACTCTATAGAGTTATTGTTATAATTAAGAATATTTTTGCTACTTGAATAGGTAAATAAAAATAGGTATCTAGTATCAGTTAGACACAACACACCTATACCAATTGTTTACAATTATTTGATCTTTACATTTAAAGTTTTATGTCTTACCTTATATACTTTTACTTTTGTTCAGGTGAACTTTGTGGACTAAGTAAAAACTACCACAATACTGTAAGGCAATTAGATAACGGGTTACAGCCCACAAGAAATTTAAAGTCAAAATTTCTGATCAACTCAAAACGTATAAAATTGTCTGTTGAACAACATGATGCAGGAATAATTAGTAGCTGGCAGTTTTTGGTAAAGTGTTCGCATTCTTGCACAACATATGAAGAAAGGCTAAGGCGTTGGGCATTGGACATTGAAGTCCAAGATATACTGCAAGATCAAGAACATGAACACGAACAAGAGCATGAACCAGAACAAGAACAAGAACAAGAACACGAACAAGATATACAAGTTCAAACAAACTCAACTTGCTTGACTTGTATGGTAGTAACTGCTGGAAATAATGTTCCACAGTACATTGCTTTACCATGTGGACACGCATGGATATGTGAAACATGTGTCTCGATGTTAAACGAACAATACCCAAAACGTTGTCCAATATGTCGTGCTGATTGTGACACATATCAAAGAATTTTTTATGGTTGATTCTATGTAGTGCATGCTTATTTTATTATTTATGAAAAATATTTAAGTATTAATGATTCCTAAGTATTAAGTAGCCTTATTATTTAATATTATTTTTACCTATCAACACTAATTTGATGATGGACATCCATTCAAAGGTTGAAATAAAATATAAGTTTAAATTTAATTTCATATTATAATATAGTTTGTTGATAACATTCTATTTTATTAATATAATTAATTATTATTAATTATTACAACTCCTAAGTCCTACTCTCATCACAGCCATATGATTTAGTGAGAAGACAATTAATAGTAAGAAGTAATCATTGCTGTTATTGGTGAAATATATTCATTAATATTATAAGCACACATTTTTCTTATAAATATTTATACTACAAATTTTCACAACATTAGATAATAAAACGAAAATATTTAATTAAATAAACAAAGAATAAAAATTTTAATTATTTTGTTGTGATTTAAAAATCTTGTGGTGAGTATTTACTTGCCACTTTTGTAGTATATTACCATAATTTATACAGACAAGAGCTTTTCCTAATGGAATATTTTTGACAAAAATTAAATCAACCAGCAGTAATATGTACTATAATTCTTTTTTTTACAACACGGTTCTGACATTATATTTTCGTCTCAAATATGGATCTGAAAAATACTTTTCTCAAAATATATTTTCAGATATTTTACGCGCTCCCCATTTTATTTAGGTAAATTATTTAGCAGTTTAGTAGTGTAATCAAACGATTGACTTCCATGACAATGACATTTATAACAATAATTCTTAAAGTGATGCATTTTAATATACTTAAATGGTTCACCTACGCATTTACCTAATAGTTGAAGGCAATATGTTGGTAAATTAATAAAACTAGCTACTAGCATATTATATTACTTTACATAATAATATGTATAGCCGCACCTAAATCTGATACAATTATTTTATTTTTTACAGTACCTAGTATTGGTCCTTTTCAAATAAATAACATTTGATAAGTGTACAATAATATGTATTATGTAAGTTATTTACCAGCGTGTATGCACATTATTATAATTTTTATTTAGTACTTTTTCAGAGAGTATATTATAAGTCTATAAATACTTAATAGATAAGTCTATATAATTCTAGCTATAGGTAAAATGGTTAAAATGTTATAATGGAAACACTACTAGGAGTACTGAGTATATTAATTTCAGTATAAATTAGTATAAAACAATGATAATTATATATTTAATAGTCCCTACTCCTTAGCACAATTTGAAAAAAATCATTTATAATATTCTACTGAACATTTTGAGAACCATTGTTATTTATTCCGGATTATAACGGTCCGGGAATTCACATTCCGCAACTTTACGTTCCGGATAATGACGGTCCGGGATTTTAAATTCCGAAATTTTACGGTCCGGATTATTACGATCCGGGATTTTACATTCGGAATTATACGGTCCGGGAATTTACATTCCGTAACTTTACGTTCCGGATAATGACGGTCCGGGATTTTAAATTCCGGAATTTTACGGTCCGGAATATTACGATCCGGGATTTTACATTCCGGAATTTTACTGTCCGGGAATTTACATTCCGTAACTTAACATTCCGGATTATTACGGTCCGGGAATTTACATTCCGTAACTTAACATTCCGGATTATTACGGTCCGGGATTTTAAATTCCGGAATTTTACGGTCCGGAATATTACGATCCGGGATTTTACATTCCGGAATTTTACTGTCCGGGAATTTTCATTCCGTAACTTAACATTCCGGATTATTACGGTCCGGAATTTTACATTCCGGAATTTTACGGTCCGGATTTTTACTTTCCGGATTTTTATAGCCCCCTCGAAGAACGTGACGACGAACGTGACAAAGAACTCGACGGCCGACGTAGCGACGAACGTGAAGCAAAACGTGAGGGCTGGGATGACGAGGGACGCGAAAGCTGGGTCGACAGACAACGTGACTGTGAACGCGCCGTCGCGGCGTGAAATGCCCGCCCCGGAAACGGATCCGTGTGTGGTCTCTAAATGGGCGAGGGAAAATTTCTACGACGGTCGGCCGGCCCCGGCCCTCCACACGTCCGGCGTGTCTTCCGGGCCTGCGACGACGGGCCACGGAAAATGCGGGCCTTTGCGCTGCCGGAAATGTGGTGCACCGCCGCGCGACCGGAATCCGGCCCATTAAAGTGCGCGGGTGGACCGAACCGAAACGGACGCGACGGCCGACGTTAAGACGACGAACGTGGGGGCCGGCGCGACGAAAAACGTGCTGCCGGTGAACGCGCCGTCGTGGCGTGACATGCCCGCCCCGGAAATCGATCTTTTCGTCGTTTCCAAAAGGGTGAGGGAAACTTTTTGCGGCGGTCGGCCAGCTCCGCCCTTCGCGCGCGCCGTGTCCACCGGGCCTGCGGCGGTGGGCCACGGAATGTGCGGGCCTTCACGTGACCAGGAATTTGGGCCTTCACGTGATCGGACATGTAGGCCGTCGCCCGTCCGGAAGCCGGCAGAGTACCGCGCGTGGGCGGCCCCGCAGACTACACGTTTGCTGGACACGAGCGTGCCACCGACCGCCGTGCCCGCGCCCCCGGGCCCCGGCCCGCACTGGTGGGGCTTTCAGGCGTTCGGCCCTTTTACGGGCCCCCTGGTGTGGCACCCGGTACACGCGGGCCCACGGTCCTTCGAGAGGCCGGAATAAAACACGTCGTCGTCGGAGGAGCAGGAGCAGGAGGAGCGCGGCCCACCGTTTTCGTTCGACGTGCCCGACTATCTGGACGGTGTGCAGCGACCGGCCCTGTCAAGGTCACCGTGCCGCCGTGACCCCGACATCTCTCTCCCGAGTAACGTGGATGCCGTGTCCCGAGTCCTGGAGTCAGGAACTTTTGAATCGATTTCGAACAAAAACGCGTCGGTTCGAATCGTTTAAACTTTGAATAACCACCCCCCCCCCACTTGTTTCCCCCGATTTTCTTCTTTTTTCCCATATTGATCAACCCTTACCGCCATATTAGGTCGTTCTAACGTAATTCCGTTCAAAATTTATTTATATACATTACATAAAACCTTCTATTTTCTCACTAAATGTCATTTATAGACGTGTACACATGTATTATTCTTACGATCGTGTAGGTAGGATCTGTCATTGTCAAAAATAATAATTGTTGTCCAAAACATTGTTAATATCATAATATGTGATCGCCACTTGGCTTTGAATTTATTAAAAACATGTAAAAGACTTATAATCGTTAGTTCCCCGTTAGGTATAACCGTTAGGTACGATTCAACAGCCCGGATGGGCTCTAATTGTGGTAGTGATAAATGTTTACTAACATTCTTAGACGGAATGATAATTTTACTAACAATGTTTCACCCTTATTTTTTTATGCTATTAAACATACATACACACATATATATAGGTTAGGTTAGGTTAATATATATATATTATATCTACATCCATTTTACATTTGGGAGTTTAGGCACATCGTTTTTTAACCTTGTATAACGTGTGAATTCAAATTCAACTTAAATGTAATGAAAACCACTATATAATATATATATATATATATATATAACCAATTGTGTAAAATATAGAGAACTTTTAAGTTCAAAGTAACGGAATTGTATCTTTTGAGTACATTTTAATGTACCGTGTAATCCACACACATTGTAACTAATTTTTTACTGAAAAAATTTTTTTATGATCATTTTCTATCTACACAATTTTCAAACTGATCCATTTTTGTTAAATGGCTATTTATAACAAGAGAGAATATTTTTTGGGGCCATTTTATTTCTAAAATTGTATATTATTTTCGGACCGATTGTTTAAGATGTTTTGTACTTAGAGTAACAGTGAAAAATATCAGAGGTCTCCGAAAAGATAATCTGCCATTTTTTCGTCCTTCTAAACTTCAAGTGCTCATACATATATTAAGCTATTAGTCCAATAATATTACGTTGTTAAAAATTAACCATTAACGTCATAAAACATTAAAAAAATGGATTGGAATTTCACTACGTGTTTTGTATAATAACACTAAAATGTTTATATGTTGTCGTATACGCCGATCACTCTCGACACATACAACACGTACACATAAATAATTAATTTAAAACATTCGATTTAACACTGGTGGCCAGTGGTGATCGAGTCACACGACCACCACACACTGACTCTTTTATTCTCCTCTCATTTAACTTTTTATATCATTTGTCTTAACCTAATTACACATACTATTATTGCTTACGTACTACTTGACAATTGTTGTCTTATATTCTAAATGTTATATTAATTTGTTTTCTATTGCAAAATGTTTATACAGTTTTGATTTGTGTTATTATGTTTATGGTATTTCTTAATATTACGTTGTACAATATTGCCTAATACTACAGTCCCCGTTCTAAAAAAAAAAATATGTCCTCATATTTTATAATAATTATTTCAGTAAAGGGTGAAATTTAAATGATATTGGATTTTGTATACAAAATTAATTTGAGGTTGATGTTATTGTGTGGTCAGCAAGAATAATGTTTTTATGTTGATTGATCTTCTCCCAAAGAAGTGGTCGTTGATATGAATTTAGTAGGTACTTAATCTTCAATCATGACTTGTGATTGATCCATAGATTGGTTGAACATTTTTGTGTATCGGTGTATCGGTAATGGACGATGGATGATGATTTTTGTATCGCATGATCTATTATTTCGTCACATGAATTTATTCATAATACAATTATTATCAATGCAAAATATATGCAATTTTTACATAAATACATATCTGATAAATAAAACTATATAACCAAAGTCAACCATAGGGTAAAAGTAAATATATGATAACGTGATTAAAAATTTAAAAAAAAAGATTTTTCAAAATAAGTTAAATTGTACAATATAACTGTATACAAATAATAAAAAGTTGTTAAAGATGTAAAAGTAAGGCGTTATTTAAAGGTTATATAATATGTTACTTTTAATAGCAATTTGCTTACACACCAAAAATTTAACAATCAATTGGACTAAATATAGTTTCATATTGAATAAGAAATATGTTGCAACAACAACAAAAACAAATGAATATAATAATAACATTTTTTGTTATGTTTTAAAATTTAAAATTTAACATTACGAAAGTATAAACATTAATAATGACAACAATGAACACACAAAAAAGGCAATTTGGCAATTTAGAACAAAAACAGAATATCTATATTATGCAGTTTTAATTATTAGGTCAATAATAATATAACTGGGGTATAATTTCACAATATTGATAGGTATATATGTAATTACGATACAGGTATGTTAAAAGTTCCATTAGAAAAAATATTTCGGTATATTTATGATCTTAAGTATAACTTATACATTTCTAAAAATCTAATCATTTTTATAAACCGAAAAAAAAACATAGTTAATAAATTGAACTAAAGATAAAAAAAAAATATTATACATTAAATATATCAATTATGTAAGGTGTTATTTTTTTTACTCTTCCCTTTTTTTTATTATTATTAATATTAAATTTAAGACAATTTTTGCGTTATATTTAATAAACTGAATACAATAAGATATTATTAAAATGTGATAAAATACTATGTGTATTAACAAATGGTATTATGTTTTTCAAAATATTTTTGTTTATATTAAAACATTAAAATATTTTTTTTTTTGTATAAATAATATCGATATGAATGCAATCATAAAATGTTATAACGAAAACGGTATGTTCCTAATTAGGTATATAAAAATGTGTCAAGTACTATATTTCTTCCTCTTTCAAAGGAAGTTACACAATTTTTTTTTTTTTTTTTTTAAATAAAGAACAGTAAGCGGTAATATTGATGTGACATTTAAATTTAAAATCCAAAATGTTGTGTTGAAGAATTCAGATTAATTTTTAATAAACATGATAAAAATGAAAAATAATGATTTATAAATGATAACAAAAAAAAATTAATAAAAAACATTAATATTAAGTACGAATCTTTGAAGTAAAGTCCCCCACACATGTGTACATTAATGTCGTACCTTGCCGTAACGTAGGTACCCAATCTCAAAATACGCAATAATGCAGTTTATCCAATGAAGTACCTGTTTACTAAAATATTGAATGAATCTATGCGCGTGCACACACACGCGCTAAGTCAAAACTCGTATTCACATACTAAATTACTATACACGTGTAAATGATGACCCAACAACAACAAAAAAAATAAATCGTGTACATATTACGCACACACGACAAGTCGTATAATTATATTCACATTATTCAAACATCGATACATATGTACCTAAACCCAAAAATAAGTAAAAAGACACATAAAACGCCAAGTCAAAATATCGTATTCACGCACACTCAAACAAACTTGTAATATCGTATTCAAGAAATATAATCGGGTAAATACATTCAATTCAACTCATACATATAGATGGGAATTTTTTTTTTCTTTAAATAAATATTCATAAGTTCTAATGGTATACTTATTTCATTATTACTCATAAGTAATATAATTTGATCAATACAGAAGGATTGGATAAATTATAATAAGTGATATAATTGTTAATATTATTAAACACGACGTGGTCTGCGAAAGGTACATGACAATTAAGTGCAATTTACACACTACAAATAAAATAAGGCTTCATAAAATATTTAGAGAAAAAAAAATATATCATAACAAAAAGGTATATTGGTTTAAAATGTATTAAAAGAGCAAATAGTTATGTTAAATCGTGTATTTTTTTGAAGACAGAAAAAAAAATTGAATTTGATTATTTAGTATCTAAAGGTAGTGTATTAGGTTTAATTTTTCATACATACATATACACACATACACATACATACACATACATACATACATACATATACACACACATACATATGCATTAAATACATATATATTATATTCTATACCACAATAGGAGAACGATTATCAATGATAACACCATTGCGTGACACATTGACACTCCATCGGTAACCGGCCACCGGCACATAGGATGTTGAAAGTCGCAACAGCATCTCGGACGTTACTTGCCCTAATGGTGGTAACGAGTAAAACGTATGCGTCATGCATACCCTCACCTAGACGCGTACAATGGCGGGCACACTTGGCTGGTAGTTGCAACAACGATGCTTCGGCACCAAATCCAATATTAGCCGAAATATTAAAACATTAAAAACGCACTGTGGGTACACCACCACAAAATTGCGGGTAATAGCGGAATTCGAAGTACGGCACATAAGTGTCTAGTACGCTGGCACACGGAAATGTTCGGTAATATGAATAAATTACTAAGTTAATTTACACGCACGTAAAACAAATCGAAGCCAGAAAGGTAAGCGCGAACAACGCGACTACAAGACGAGAACACCGTCTACATAAACGTGGATTCGCCGTTGTTTAATATAATGACGCGATAGCGGGCACACAAAAAACAGCGTCGAGCACAAATCAAAAATAAAATTTTTCGTGTGTACAGTCCTTCGTACACACAAAAATAAAAATGTATGGAAATTTTCACACACAACACAAAAATACAATTTTCGTGTGTACAGTCCTTCGTACACACAAAAATAAAAATGTATGGAAATATTCACACACAACACAAAAATAAAATTTTCGTGTGTACAGTCCTTCGTACACACAAAAATAAAAATGTATGGAAATACTCACACACAACACAAAAATAAAATTTTCGTGTGTACAGTCCTTCGTACACACAAAAAAAATGTATGGAAATACTCACACACAACACAAAAATACAATTTTCGTGTGTACAGTCCTTCGTACACACAAAAATAAAAATGTATGGAAATACTCACACACAACACAAAAATAAAATTTTCGTGTGTACAGTCCTTCGTACACACAAAAAAAATGTATAAAAACGCGCACAAACAAATCGTAGGTTGACGAGCCACTAGTTGGGCGCCACTTTGTCGTATACGCCGATCACTCTCGACACATACAACACGTACACATAAATAATTAATTTAAAACATTCGATTTAACACTGGTGGCCAGTGGTGATCGAGTCACACGACCACCACACACTGACTCTTTTATTCTCCTCTCATTTAACTTTTTATATCATTTGTCTTAACCTAATTACACATACTATTATTGCTTACGTACTACTTGACAATTGTTGTCTTATATTCTAAATGTTATATTAATTTGTTTTCTATTGCAAAATGTTTATACAGTTTTGATTTGTGTTATTATGTTTATGGTATTTCTTAATATTACGTTGTACAATATTGCCTAATACTACAATGTATATATTTTTTCTAATTCCATAAAAACGATAGAAAATGTGTCTAGTATGAAGGCTCTATTGGTAATCGAAATTTTTGCACTTCATGTATTGTAATCCAATTTTGAAAAATAACGATTGATCCACAGTGAACCACTAAAAAAATACCAAACTCGAATTCATAGGTTTTAAAAACACAGCCGAAAATGATGTCTCGTCGTGTGTTTTAATATTATATTGTATACCTATTATAATAATCAATAAACATGTATTATTATTAATCGTATAGTGTATTGTAATATAAATATAACACGATGAGTTCATATGCAGTATTATACCTGATTATAAATTATTACAGATGTATACAATGTATTCGATATGCAATTATACTGTTTGCTTATATTTGGAAAAATTACGAAAATTTCAAATTTAACTGAACATTCGATTCATTTTAATCACTCGATTTCATAAACTGTTCGTATTTTGAGGTTTACGAAATCATTAGTTATTTTATCAGTGTTACGTTTCTTTATTTTTAGCGCTTAATATCGCGAGGATTGAAAGTTTGTCACGAAAAATATAATTACTTAAATAGTTCTTAATCAGTTTCAACTCTGAAAACAAACGTGCTGTATAAAACAACAGAAACTGTATTCGTTAAATGTACTCGACAAGAATTTAAAACGTCATCAAAAGTAAATGCTGTATAAATATAGTTTATACAAATTCAATTAATCACTATACATTTTTTTTTGTGTTTACTTTATACCCTTTATTATGAAATCTGTATCAATCACGTGTATCACTATTGCAATGAATAATGATATTATTATAATTGCTTTTCATTGTTTTGGAAATCACCTTATGCCCTTAATCTAAATGATTATGCTGGTAATTTCATTTCCTTATTACTCAAAACAATTTTTTTTACGGTCGAAGAGAAGGGGGGTAATTGCAGTGCCGGATTTAACCATTGTGCCGCCTTAAGCACACAATAAATTGCCGTCTTTTAATATAAATATTTTTCTAGTCTAAAAAATGTTATTAAATCGTACAATTATTGTTTTTTTCTTTATAACTTAAAATTTTAATGATGAAAAATAAAAATATACAGCTGTTATAAAAATGCATACATATACATTCATATAAAAAATTTAATTATAAAAAATATGATATAAAATATAATGATGAAAAACATGGTAGTAATCAATACTTAAATAGTTAATTATTGTATTCAAAATTAAATAGTTAATGTCTAGTACTCATTTCTGCGCGACTTTTGAGTCACAAAATCATCTATTGTGGCATCGAAGTCCATTTTGTTGTAATAATACCATAGAACACATGCCACACTATGAGCTCTCGTTCTCTATTGCATTGACTAATTACTGGTTTTTTTTTTTTGTGATTAGGTAAAGAGATTAACATACAATTGTCAACCCATGTTATATAAATAACTTATTTTAATGTTTTTAAAGTTAACTAAAATAGTAAAAATGTAATATTAAAAATTATTTGCCGCCCTTGAGAAATTGTCGTCCTAAGCACTAGCTTATAGTGTTTACTGGTAAATACGGCACTGGGTAATTGTGAACATTTAACCTGATTTATGGGTAAAAGTATCTAAACGGTTGGAAACTTCTGCAATAGACTCTTCTTCGTGTGTCGTATCCCACTAAAAGTTTTCTTTTCGATTTGATTTTTTCCTACTCGCCGGCAATGAAACACACACTTTTCGTCACTCGATTGTTTTTATTATTGTTTATTTTTTTTCACGTAATTCTTTGACCGCCATTCCGCCTCGCTGGTCTCGACACCAGAGCCGCACGGCCGCGAAAACGCCTCGACATCATTCGAGCGACATCGTCTGCATCCGAGTCGCGTGGCCGTCTCACGCGCGCGCGTGTACGACGCCGAAAGCCGGCAAATCCGTCGGGAAAATATCTCGTCCGATATCGTATCGTCGTCATAAACGCGTTTCGAAAAACGCACGAGTCGTCTCCGAACACCGTGTTCCACTTATATTCCATTAAATACGTTCAAATACAATAACAACGTTCCACACCTTCGAAAAAAATCTTTTTGAAATTTCGAGTTTTTTCGACTTTCTGTGGAATCGATAGATCTCGCTATAGAGCATTCTGTGCTTTACGGCGGCCCGGTGTCGTAGCACAGAGCGAAGAGAGAGATATATATACAGGGTGTTTCACGAAGATCTGACATGTTGAATAACTTTTGTTCTATTCGGTATTCACTTTTTTTTTTTTAAATGAATATCATAGCCTATCGCTACAATAATTTTACATTAAAAATTTATTTTTATTTTTAAAACTCAAGTTTCAAAATTTAAAATTTTAATTTAGAGTTTGAAAAAACAATCAAAATAGCCATTTTACAAACATGATTTTTAGAAAAATGTTGGTGTTTGAAATTCTTTCAAAGGTTGATCCGTTAATTTTCTATGATTTTTTTTTTTACATGCAACGTATATGGAGAACGGCCGAATTTACCAGTTTTTCGCTTTCGCAATACCGCGTTGAGTTGCGACCATGTGCGCATGCGTGAACTTGGTTGCCGCGGTGGCGGCTAACAAAACTAGTAACTACCTACTGACTACTTGCTTGCTGACTATTTGCTCCCTAGCCACCGTGCAGCTCAACATTTTTACGCACTTACGACGACGCGAATCGACCAAGTCCCGTAGGAAGGCGAGTGCTCATTTTCGTAATATTCTTTACATTCCATGTATTTTGTAAAAACGGCAGTAAATAAATCCAATATCAACGACAAGCCTTAAACGCAGTGACCTTATTCACATCATCTGCTATGAACTATTCCTTTCGTATATCGATCATATAATAATAGATTAACGACTCATCGATTAAATAATGTACATGAATCCTAGGAAAATCATCGTACTCGTAAATATAGTTTCCATCGTGTTTTTATTGTTTTCTAATTTTTCTTATTTGATTGAAATTGAATTGCTATGTCGTTTTCGACAAGAATGTTCAAAAATTGAATAGTAAAAACGGTTCAGTAGTTTGATTCGACTCCTATATAGGTCCGACATTTCATTCACTCGGATGCTACAGAGCGGTATTATTCCGAAATATCCCCAACATATTTTCACAAATAAACACACAATAAATCAGAGTTTTTTTTAATACTGATTTTAGTTATTTTCAAAATAAACGGGGCTTGAAAATCAAAATTTTCAACTTAAAACGTAATCTATCTGGTTTATTTCTGGTCATTAGAAATTGTGATTAAGTTAGTAGAAAAACAGTTTAGAGATAAAGCATGTAGTATACTAAATAAAAATTACTAATACTACTAAAACATATTCTATACGCAATAATTCAACAAATGTGCATTTTTTTTCTTAATTGATCATGAATATCGACTTAATTGCTGAAATAAGTGTGATTGATTTGAATTGAAACGTTGAAATGTTCTCCATTGAAAATCACACATTTAAAGTGCGAAATAGAAAAACTGGAAAATTCCTCCAAACACTTTACCGTTCGTCGTAAACGCCATTAAAATGAAAATCATTATTTTATTATTCATATTATACATAATGTTATTATAACAATGCGATTGGCTCATGCAGATAAAGCCACCAGACGCGTCCGGTCACTAATAGTTACTGTTCGTATAAAATCAACACGCCGATATATTATAGTAGGCTCGATCGAATGAGATTATTTGCTAGTGGACAAAAAAATCCCGAATAGTTTTTGAATTTGTTCGCTTATCCGAACGGCTGAACTTACCAGCCAAACAAAGTTTGATTTACATATTCGATTAATATATACATATTACATTTGATCTCCGTCCGTTTTGTTGCGGTTTGTATTTCATTCGAACATACGACATTCGTACACACTACAACGATGGAAGGACAGATTTCTTACTTTTCCTGCGTTCACGGAGAAACGGAGCCGATGTCGGGCGTTTTCGGACTGATGAAGAAATGCGATCTGTGCCAGTCGCGAATTTGGAACGTATTGAACGTCGTCGTCAAATGCACCGGTATGTCCGCTACACACGCGCGTAACCTAACCTATAGTAAACACAATCGACATAATAATACTGGTGCTCTAACGCGGCACGTCCTCTATAGGCTTTCGTCAGACTCGTCTTTATTTAACGCGAGGCGATCGCGGAAAATCATTTATTCCGCTTCGTCGACAAACAAACGCATAGGTATACCGATCGTTTTTAGACGATTTCCCCTTTAAATCACGGGTCTTCAACATTTTTATGGAGAGAGCCACACGTTATTTTATACTGCAAATCTCGCGGGCCGCATCCGTGGTAATAGCACGTGTTTTACACTAAAGTCCAGTACTACTATTACAATTTTCACGATTAAATTTTAAATCACAAACCGTTGTTAATGTCATTAAAACGGGCAACGTTTATAACACGTGAGTAGCTAATTCGATCTGTTTCATCGCACTTTTCCCAATTAAAATAACAATGAAAAAACAACATCGACGGCCCCGTTTTAATTTTATCGAAATACAAAAGACGCGTGCTATATTTCAAACGTGATCGCGGGCCGCAAATAATGACAAAACGGGTCTCATGTGTCCCGCGAGCCTCGGCCGAAGACCCCCTGCTTTAAATAACCCTTTCGAAACCTGTCGCATTGTTTCACCCGCTACTTTCTATAGGAGTTAAGATTGACTCGGGGTCGCCAGTGGATTCAGTCGACACCGAGTTCCTTCCGCGTCGCATTGTGCAAAACACGCTTTTCTATTATCTTTAAAGCGTATATTCTTCGGTTCGCACGAATGAGTTTCGAAGTATAGTCATTTACAACTACACGTCAAAGTGACGTCGAATCGGTAATACGTATTATATTGCGTGAATTCACTTCGCGATCATTTGCGACAAAAACAAATGACCGATAACCGTCGTCGGTGAGAGATTTCCAAATGCCAACCGATAAAAAACGTGCTGGGCTCCAGTGACGCGTTCGTGAAACGACCGCTGCACGAACGTCGAAAGATATTTTGTTTGTTTGTTTTTTTTTTTTTACGCGTCTATACCCTGATTCTGTGCGCGTAGTTGTAGCTGATTTGCTGCGCGTTCCGACAATCGAAATTAAACATCAACGGTAAAATTCGCGTTTTCTCTGACCTCACAGATTGTAGCTGTGTCTTGCACGGGTCGTGTGCATTCAACAATCTGCTGTCTTTGATGGCTCAAGACTTGGCGGAGCGAACGGGCCCTGGGAAATACATCGAGGTAAGCGATCGATCAAATGCTTTTATTGTAACGACCCCGTCTGTGTTTCGCAGCGCAGCTATACTTGACGAAAACACAGCTCTCGAATCGTATTGTCTTTTAGATTCTGAGTGAAGCGAAGGATCTTATGGTTTTACAATGACGTTTATTTTTTTTTTATTTTTCTTTTTTTTTTTTCTGTAAACACTTTTTCGTATAGAAATCCTTGTCCAAAAGTTTCGTCCAGCAACTTTTTAGATTCGAAATTGAACTGAGATGGTACTTTAGAGAGGTCATTTTTCCAAAATCTCGATCGAAAAACTGAGTAAAAACGGTTAAATCGGTAAAAATCCGCCGTAAACGAGATTTTCACTGTTCAGATTTTAGGTATTTAGTCATAAATCGAAAAGTATTGAAGCTAGAAACTTGAAAATTTTATCCAATATCAAATACATACTTTTTTATATTGGACAACATTTTCAGAACAATTATAGCACTTTTGACTTAAATATAGAACTTTTAATTTACCAAATGGTTTGAAAGTTTTTATGTAATATAATTTTAAATATTTGACAAAAAGTTCTGAAAATTTAATATGACCTTACTCATATACCTACCTAATTATCCTAACAAAAATTCAAAAATCGTTAGTTAGGATTTTTTTTTATACACACTTTAATAAATTATTATAACTCACCAAAAATTATGCAAATAACCGTAAAATACGTAAACAGTATTTAAATAATAATATATTATATTACGCTGAAGCTTTGCTCAGAATCGTTTTATACTAAAGAAATGAATCATCATTTCTTTAAAACTTCATACATTCATCACCAATATCTTGTCCGAGGACCGAAGGGACGAAGGACGAACTTTTTTTATTTTATTTTTTATTTTTTGCCGGTAAAAATACGAATTTTCGTCGATTACGTTTCACGTCGCGAATACTCGCCGGAGAGGTAGTTAAACAAAGTTCGGTACGACATCGATATCGATCCGTCGATATCGCGTGTCGGCGGGCCCTCAAACATATCTTCTTCTCAATGTGCTCACCCGTTTCGGATGTTGGCGGTCATCGATGATTTACGAGTTTTGTTAGTCGTACTCCGGAATAATTTCCACTGAATTTTTATCGAACCATGTTCCGAGGTCGGCTAGCCACGATGTTTTTCTTCTTCCAGGCGATCTTTTGCTATCTATTTTCCATTGTAGGACAACGACGGAGAAGATCATATTATCTACGTTTGTTCCGCATATGTCCTAAGCACAGGGGTTTTGTGCATTCGACAGTTACCGTCAATACCTTATACTTGCCCGTTCCACGCAATACCTCAATATCGATAATTTTCTCAGCCCATGACATTCTCGAAATTCCTTTGCTTGCTTATCGCTTTGATGGGACGGCCTTTGGCCTATTAAGAGCACCTGGCTGAGCCTTTTCTCTTTGAATGAGGTTTTTAGTTGATAGGTTTGGGTCAGTTCACGGAACTAGGCTTCATAAGTGAGGATCTTTGCTCCTTGAAAGTGCGTGAGCAAGGTTTTTTGATAAGTGGAGTGCTTCGTCTTGGAGGGTTCGATGGACATTGAGTTCCGTAAGTTTTGATTTTTGACCGGATAGTGAGCGCTGGTCATGGTACGGTAGTGCTATGGACTGGAAGGTCTTAATCTGTTTCTCAGATGATTGGCGAATACTGTTTCCCCAAACAGGAGCTGCGTATAAGATAATGGGCTCAAGGTACGTTTTATATATTGTCAATTTGTTGGCCAGCGGAAAAGTACTGTTTCGGTTTAAAACTGCAGATGTAGTGCAGCCCTGGCACTATGCGCCTTACGAATGGTATTGTGAATGTTTTTGTCGAAGCTTAGGTCGTGATAAAAAGTGACTCCAAGATATTTTGCATGATAGCTCCATTCGAGATTTTGGTTTTGTAATTTTAGCCTCATGTTCTGATTTCGGGATCGAGGTCCAAATATCCACTGCTACCATTTTGGATACGTTTTCTCAAAATTCTCCCGCATAACCGTACATTAAATTATAGTCTATTCAAAATGAGATCGGTACCCGGTGGCTGCCGAGTTGTGCGTGTGGGCCGTGGCTTTGTTCCGTGGCTTGACCTGACGCGCCACCACCAACGAGAGGGCCGCATCGATTATTTTTGATTTTTTGATTTTGCCCGTGATACGTAGTCTCGGGCGTAAGGGCGGTATTTCTGCTCGTCGTTTAGGCCTTTCGCTGCCGTATCAGCCGTTTCGGTCCGAGTGAAATCACACTATGATCGTTTTGATTGATGAAGAATTTGTTTGTTTTTGTAATTATTTATTTATTTATTTTTTCATAACGCCGCAGAACGAAACTTCGGGAACGACCAAAGCGTGGTGTTTCGCCAGGGCTCAGAACGACCGGGCGCTGATTTTGGAGAAAAAAGCGTTAGACTCCATGGCGCCGGAAAAGCGTCGGGCCGTGGAGCGAGAGATCAGGGCACGAAAAGCGATTGAACGGCGCGACGCTATGGCCAAAAAAGAGGACGAGACGCCGGCCCGGCTACCGAAAAACACGTACGCGACGAAGAACGTGACAACGAATGTGACGAAGAACTCGACGGCCAACGTGAAGCAAAATGTGAGGGCTGGGATGAAGAGGGACGCGAAGGCTGGGTCGACGGACAACGTGACGGTGAACGCGCCGTCGCGGCGTGAAATGCCCGCCCCGGAAATCGATCCGTTTGTGGTCTCTAAATGGGCGAGGGAAAGTTTTTACGACGGTCGGCCGGCCCCGGCCCTCATGTCCGGGGTGTCTTCCGGGCCTGCGACGACGGGCCACGGAAAATGCGGGCCTTTGCACCGCCGGAAATGTGGTGCACCACCGCGCGACCGGAATCCGGCCCAGTACCGTGCGCGGGCGGACCGAACCGAACCGGACGCGACGGCCGACGTTAAGACGACGAACGTGGGGGCCGGTGCGACGAAAAACGTGCTGCCGGTGAACGCGCCGTCGTGGCGTGACATGCCCGCCCCAGAAATCGATCTTTTCGTTGTTTCCAAATGGGTGAGGGAAACTTTTTGCGGCGGTCGGCCAGCTCCGCCCTTCGCGCGCGCCGTGTCCACCGGGCCTGCGGTGGTGGGCCACGGAATGTGTGGGCCTTCACGTGACCAGGAGTTTGGGCCTTCACGTGATCGGACATGTGGGCCGTCGCCCGTCTGGAAGCCGGCCGAGTACCGCGCGTGGGCGGCCCCGCAGACGACACGTTTGCTGGACATGAGCGTGCCACCGACCGCCGTGCCCGCGCCCCCGGGCCCCGGCCCGCACTGGTGGGGCCGTCAGGCGTTCGGCCCTTTTACGGGCCCCCTGATGTGGCACCCAGTACACGCGGGCCCACGGTCCTTCGAGACGCCGGAATAAAACACGTCGTCGGAGGAGGAGCAGGAGCAGGAGGAGTGCGGCCCACCGTCCCTGTTCAAGGTCACCGTGACGCCATGACCCGGCATCTCTCTCCCGAGTAACGTGGTTGCCGTGTCCCGAGTCCTGGAGTCAGGAACTTCAGAATCGATGTCGAACAACAACGGTTCGAATCGTTTAAACTTTGAATTACCCCCCCCCCCACTTGTTTCCCCCTACTTTCTTCTTTTTTCCCATATTGATCAACCCTATCAACGTTATTCCGTTCAAAATTTCGTTATATACATTACATAAAACCTTCTATTTTCTCACTAAATGTTATTTATAGACGTGTACACATATATTTTTTCTTACGATCGTGTAAGTAGGATCTGTCATTGTCAAAAATTATAATTGTTGTCCAAAACATTGTTAATATCATAATATGTGATCGCCACTTGGCTTTGAATTTATTAAAAACACGAAAAAAGACTTATAAGCGTTAGTTCCCCGTTAGGTATAACCGTTAGGTACGATTCAACAGCCCGGATGGACTCTAATTGTGGTAGTGATTAATGTTTACTAACATTCTAAGACGGAATGATAATTTTATTAACAATGTTTCACCCTTATTTTTTTATGCTATTAAACATACATATACATATATATATATATATATATATATATATATATATATATAGGTAAGGTTAGGTTAATATATATATATTATATATCTTCATGCATTTTACATTTGGGAGTTTAGGCACATCGTTTTTTAACCTTGTATAACGTGTTAATTCAAATTCAACTTAAATGTAATGAAAACCACTATATATAGTATATATGTAACCAATTGTGTAAAATATAGAGAACTTTTATGTTCAAAGTAACCGAATTGTAACTTTTGAGTACATTTTAATGTACCGTGTTATCCACACACATTTAACTAATTTTTTACTGAAAACATTTTTTTATTTTTTTAACGATTTTCAAACTGATCCATTTTTGTTAAATGGCTATTTATAACAAGAGAGAATATTTTTTGGGGCCATTTTATTTCTAAAATTTTATATTATTTTCGGACCGACTGTTTAAGATGTTTTGTACTTAGAGTAACAGTGAAGAATAGCAGGGGTCTCCGAAAAGATAATCTGCCATTTTTTCGTCCTTCTAAACTTCAAGTGCTCATACATATATTAAGCTATTAGTCCAATAATATTACGCTGTTAAAAATTAACCATTAACGTTATAAAACATTTAAAAAAATGGATTGGAATTTCACTGTTAATATTGTATACGCATTCTTGATATACGAGCATTGTATAATAACACTAAAATGTTTATATATACATATTTTTTCGAGTTCCATAAAAACGATAGAAAATGTGTCTTGTATAAAGGCTCTCTTGGTAATCGAAATATTTGCACTTCATATATTGTAATCCAATTTTGAAAAATAACGATTGATCCACAGTGAACCACTAAAAAAATACCAAACTCGAATTTATAGGTTTTAAAAACATTGCCGAAAATGATGTCTCGTCGTGTGTTTTAATATTATATTGTATACCTATTATAATCAATAAACATGTGTTATTATTAATCGTATAGTGTATTGTAATATAAATATAACATGATGAGTTCCAAGGGCGTCCCTGACCCTATTTTCAGTGAGGAGCGACTTTTAGACTTGTAATGTTGAGGCATAAAAATAAACAAAAATAATTTAACTATAATATTTAGGATTAAAAATAAATAAAAATTCTTTTAAATGAAGCACAAACTAATTAAAATTATTATTCTATAAAACAAATTCTTTGAATCGTTTGTGTTCTGCAAATCTATCTATTATTTTGCACGCATCTAGTGTACTACGTGAACTGTGAAGACGTATTCGTGTACTACAATAATATCATTACTATTTCGTGTTTAACAAAAAAAAAAATTATCGAACGTTCAGTATCAGATAACGTGTATCTAAAAGTATCTATCGTTATAAAATCGATACGATACGAGCTGGGTAAATTCCAAGCGCTTCTATCAATATATTACACACCTATATCATAATCTATGACTTTAAATAATTTCGTAATTTGTTTCTAATGATTATTATAATATAATACAGATAATATAAAAAAAAGTAAAAAAAAAAAATGTTAAAGGCCCAGGGGGGCGATCGTCCCATCGCCCCCCCAGAAATATGCCCCTGATGAGTTCATATACAGTATTATACCTGTCACCTAATTATAAATTATTACAGAGGTATACAATGTATTCGATATACAATTATTACTGTTTGTTTATATTTGGAAAAATTACGAAAATTTCAAATTTAACTGAACATTCGATTTTTTTTAATTGCTCGATTTCATAAACTGTTCGTATTTTGAGGTTTACGAAATCATTAGTTATTTTATCGGTGTTACGTTTCTTTATTTTTAGTGCTTAATATCGCGAGGATTGAAAGTTTGTCACGAGAAATATAATTACTTAAATAGTTCTTAATCAGTTTCAACTCTAAAAACAAACGTGCTGTATAAAATAACAGAAACTGTATTCGTTGAATATACTCGACAAGAATTTAAAACGTCATCAAAAGTAAATGCTGTATAAATATAGTTTATACAAATTTGATTAATCACTAAACATTTTTTTTTGTGTTAACTCTATAGTCTATACCCTTTATTATGAAATCTGCATCAATCACGTGTACCACTATTGCAATGATACTATTATAATTATGGTTGATGTTATTATAATTGCTGTTCATAGTTTTGGGAATCACCTTATGCCCTTAATCCAAATGATTATGCTGGTAATTTCATTACCTTATTACTCAAAACATTTTTTTACGGAGGAAGAGAAGGAGGGTAATTGTAAACATTTAACCTGATTTACGGGTAAAAGTATCTAAATGGTTGGGAACTTTTGCAATAGACTCTTCTTCGTGTGTCGTATCCAGGACCGTATTGGCCCACCGGGCAACCGGGCAGATGCACGACGCGCCCATGAAAATAACGACTTACATTGCGCTCATATTTAAAACTTTATTAGAAATAAACTTAACAGAAATCAGTCTAAGTGTAAACATATTAAATTTTCAGAAGTTTTGGTTCAATATTTAAAATTTCGCCGTTTTTACTCAATTTTTAGCAGTTTTTCCAGTCCTGCTGGAAAAACGATGCACTGTGAATAAAAAAATGTCGGTTCCATAGGTATATTATCGTCAGTTAAGTCATATTAAATTATCAGAATTTTCCGATCAATTTTTTTTCTCCTGTGTGCGGAAAAATTTTCTGAAAAAAATTTTGAATGAAGAAAAAAATGACCTTTCTAAAGTATTCACAAGAGCAAATTTCTGATTTATAGATTGGCTGGATGAAAAGTTTGAAGCATTATTTCTATATGAAAAAGTGCTTACAGAAAATGAAAAATAAGTGATTATTTTTGAAATATTTAAAAATAAATATATTTATAAAAAAATAGTAATTGATTGAGAATACATTTTTAAATATATTTTTTTCGAGATAATATAAACATTAATTGAACCAAAATTATATATTTAATGCACATTATTAAAAAAATATGTATTAAATATTGTCCACCAATCAAACACAATATTAATTATTTATTATAAATAAAATAGTTTTTTTTGCAATAATAACCAAAAATAAAGGACCAAGGATGTAACTCGTATGTGGAAATGAAAAGGAAGACGGATAAGAGAAAAGACTGGAAGATGGCTGCTAACCAATCTACGGATTGAAACCATAGAGAGAGAGAACCAAAAATATTTATTTATTTGCAAAAATAAAAATGAAATGTTTTTAAGGCGCTTTTTTAGGCTACAACAACCGCCCCATAAGAACAGCCAGTACGGGTCTGGTCGTATCCCACTAAAAGTTTTCTTTTCGATTTGATTTTTTCCTACTTTCCGGCAATGAAACACACACTTTTCGTCACTCGATTGTTTTTATTATTGTTTATTTTTTTTTCACTTAATTCTTTGACCGCCATTCCGCCTCGATGGTCTCGACACCAGAGCCGCACGGCCGCGAAAACGCCTCGACATCATTCGAGCGACATCGTCTGCATCCGAGTCGCGTGGCCGTCTCACGCGCGCGCGTGCACGACGCCGAAAACCGGCAAATCCGTCGGGAAAACATCTTGTCCGATATCGTATCGTCATCATAAACGCGTTTCGAAAAACGCACGAGTCGTCTCCGAACACCGTGTTCCGTTTATATTCCATTAACTACGTTCAAATACAATAACAACGTTCAAAACCTTCGAAAAAAAACTTTTTGAAATTTCGAGTTTTTTCGACTCATTGTGGAATCGATAGATCTCGCTAAAGAGCATTCTGTGCTTTACGGCGGCCCGGTGTCGTAGCACAGAGCGAAGAGAGAAATATATATACAAGGTGTTTCACGAAGATCTGACATGTTGAATAACTTTTGTTCTATTCGATATTTTTAACTTTTTTTTTTTTAAATGGATATTATAGCCTATCGCTACAATAATATTACATTAAAAATTTATTTTTATTTTTAAAACTCAAATTTCAAAATTTAAAATTTTAATTTAGAGTTTGAAAAAACAATCAAAATAGCCATTTTGTAAACATGATTTTTAGAAAAATGTTGGTGTTTGAAATTCTTACAAAGGTTGATCCGTTAATTTTCTATGATTTTTTAAAGTTTACGAAAAATGTAATCATATGTATCGTTTATCAGTCATTAGATAATATCACTAGTTTAATCACTCATTTAATTCGATTTTTCGTAAACTTTAAAAAATCATAGAAAATGAACGGATCAACCTTTATAAGAATAATAAACACCAAAATTTTTCTAAAAATCATGATTACAAAATGGCAATTTTGATTTTTTCCAAACTCTAAATTAAAATTTTTAATTTTGAAATTTGAGTTAAAAAAAAAAATTAATGTAATTTTATTGTAGAGCTAGGCTATAGTATTCATTAAAAAAAAAAAAAAAGTAAAAAATATTGAATAGAACAAAAGTTATTCAACATGTCAGATCTTCGTGAAACACCCTGTATATGCAAGAAAACGGCCTTTTTTTTTTACATGCAACGTATATGGAGAACGGCCGAATTTACCAGTTTTTCGCTTTCGCCATACCGCGTTGAGTTGCGACCGTGTGCGCATGCGTGAACTTGGTTGCCGCGGCGGCGTCTAACAAAACTAGTAACTACCTACTGACTACTGTTCATTTGCTCTCCAGCCGCCGTGCAGCTCAACATTTTTACGCACTTACGACGACGCGAATCGACCAAGTCCTGTAGGAAGGCGAGTGCCCCTTTTCGTAATATTCTTTACATTCCATGTATGTTGTAAAAACGGCAGTAAATAAATCCAATATCAACGACAAGCTTTAAACGCAGTCAAGGTTTATAGATAGTAGAGGTTGCCTCATAGTAATGTGAACAAACAAATCCCCCCGCTTCGTTTCATTGTCTATGACGTCATCGGTAGTACATAATAAAATTATAATTTATAACGGCTGCTGCCACACTGCCACAGGCTGTGGCCCACAGCCAACAAAAGATCGGAACGGAACAGAATATAATAATGAAAAGATGTCCAAACACCACTTAAAATATAATTGTTTATTCGTATTTACATGTATTCTTTTAAAAAATCTATTTTATTTTAGGATTCGGGACTATTAATTAAATAGTTATTAGATGTTTATATTTTATATTATTAATTTAGTTGTTGAAAAAAAAAACATTAAAAAGTTCAACTAAAAATACAAAGAAACATTTTTTTCGTAATTATAATTTTAAATTATAAATAAATACGAGTAATAACAATTATTTATAGTTCACAACTCACAAGTGTTAAAATATCTTGATATCTACTAAACTAATCCTAGTAAATTTATAATAGATACTAACCTGCTAATAAAAGCTGAAGAAAATCTATTATATAAAAATAAGTCCGGTTTTCCTCCCTGACGCTATAACTCCAGAACGCACGAACCGATTTCCACGGTTTTGCATTCGTTGGAAAGGTCTTGGGCTCCGTGAGGTTTATAGCAAAGAAAATTCTGGAAAATTCAGGAAAAATTCAACAGAAAAGTGGGGAAATCGTTTTTCACATACAGCGCCATCTATTATACATAGCATGTACTTCAAACCAATAGCAACGGTGCGTGATAAAGTGTTTGTTGAAGTGTTTCATTATTCTCTGCTCAGTTAATTTCATTTAAGCTCAGTGTAAATTATGTGGATCGTGCATTTGAAGTTAAATTCAACACTCTGTCCATAGTCCAAAATGCCTAGAGAACGACGTGCGAACATCGGCCGCCGCACAAGACATGCAAGCCAGCAACAAGTCTATTCAAGGAACTTAAGAGAAGAAAGACAAAATATAATAAGAGAAAATGACCGATTGAGACATCGCGTGAGCACACGAAGATCATTGGCATCATACAATCGCTTGGCATTCCAATATGATCCCACTGCGAACTACAGTGATGATGAAAATTTGGATATTGGACGAATGACGACTATATGCCGATATTGCAATGCGTTAAAGTTCAAAAGAGAAACGGTTGGATTGTGCTGCGCAAGTGGAAAAGTCAAACTGGATCCATTACTTACACCACCACAGCCACTGAAAACATTGTTTGATGGAAGTGATCCCGATTCCAGCCATTTTCTTCAACACATCCTTGAATACAATAACTGCTTTCGCATGACTTCCTTTGGAGCTAATATCATTCGAGAAGGCGGCTTCATGCCGACTTGCAAGGTAAAAGATACAACACACATAACCAACACATAATTGCAACACATGAGTTGGGAAACCATCCGCTTTGTTTGTGTTAACGTCAGACCAAAAAACAAAAAATGTGGTTTACCAAAGAGCACTACAATGAAACAATTAAATAACACTTCATTTTAGTAGGTAATTGAAATGAATTTATTACTGTTGTGAAATGAAATAAATATTTTCCTTTTCAAATATATAACAAAAAAAATTGTTTTTCTTTATCTTTTAATCACCAAACGAAATGTTACATAAAACGAATCTGGTGGCGAAACGGAGTTCGCCGGGTCTGCTAGTAAGTTATAAATTAACCTGTGTCAAGTACCTACTTAGTATTTGGTTTATATTATGAAATAATAGTAAATTTATTATAAAATAGTCATAATAATTTAAGTGGTAACACAGTAATTATAGGACCAATCAATAGGTATTGTGGTTTGCAACTGTTTTATAAAATTGTTATTATTCATTTAGATTTAAAAATTTATATAAAGTTACTTATAAGTAATGACAATTATTTTTAAATGTTCTAAAATTTAAAAATCTCTTAGTAGGTATAACTTCAGGAAATAGAATTAAGAATGAAAAATGTCCCTACTTATAATAAACTGTTCAATATTTCCCTTTATATAGTTTTAACATATTATAATAACAAGTTTAAAAATATTTACAAACCAAACTTTTTGGGTATTTTAAACAAAAAATTATCAGTTGAATAATATATATACAATAGGTAATATAATAATAAATAAACCTACATATAAAAAAAAAATAGAAAATACCAGATCATCCAATGGATATTAATTCATGGTATAGAAATACTAAATTTCAATAAGTACCCTATTAATTCCTTGATTATTAATTTAATAAAAGGCCAAAGGATTTCTCAAAATCTACACAATAATATAAAAATGATGACTTCTCTAATGTACATAGTACATATTTATGTTAAGAATTAAATATATCAAGTATACATCTTCGTGGTACCTAACATAATTACGGTAAGTTAACTAATATTATACTTGTGATAGGATATACTTGTATTTCCATCTCTTGGTTATTCGTGCATAATTTTTACACGTTGCAACTGCGCAACATGATCCTCCGGTTTGTTTGTTTGATTCAGACATTCTCATAAATCAACATTAACATAAATCTAAGAGCAAACAAAGACAAACCGTATAGTTGATACTTCAAATTTCAATGGACAGCAACGGGCAAATAAATATTTTGTACTTCGAGTGACGTTATGGCGTGGTTACCCCCACTGCCATATTTTTAATTATTTCGAAATGAGGCAACCTCTACTATCTATAAACCTTGAAACGCAGTGACCTTTTTCACATAACCTGCTATGAACTATTCCTTTCGTATATCGATCATATAATAATAGATTAACGACTCATCGATTAAATAATGTACATGAATCCTAGGAAAATCATCGTACTCGTAAATATAGTTTCCATCGTGTTTTTATTGTTTTCTAATTTTTCTTATTTGATTGAAATTGAATTGCTATGTCGTTTTCGACAAGAATGTTCAAAAATTGAATAGTAAAAACGGTTCAGTAGTTTGATTCGACTCCTATATAGGTCCGACATTTCATTCACTCGGATGTGCATTTTTTTCTTAATTGATGATGAATATCGACTTAATTGCTGAAATAAGTGTGATTGATTTGAATTGAAACGTTGAAATGTTCTTCATTGAAAACCACACATTTAAAGTGCGAAATAAAAAGATTGGAAAATTCCTCCAAACACTTGACCGTTCGTTTTAAACGCCATTAAAATGAATCAATATTTTATAATTCATATTATACATAATGTTATTATAACAATGCGATTGGCTCATGCAGATAAAGCCACCAGACACGTCTGGTCACTAATAGTTACGGATCGTATAAAATCAACACGCTGATATATTATAGTAGGCTCGATCAAATGAGATTATTTGCTAGTGGACAAAAAAACCCGAATAGTTTTTGAATTTGTTCGCTTATCCGAACGGCTGAACTTACCAGCCAAACAAAGTTTGATTTACATATTCGATTAATACATACACAATACATTTGATAACCGTCCGTTTTGTTGCGGTTCGTATTTCATTCGAACATACAACATTCGTACACACAACGATGGACGGTCAGAACTCTCACATTTCCTGCGCTCACGGAGAAACGGAGCCGATGTCAGGCGTTTTCGGACTGATGAAGAAATGCGATCTGTGCCAGTCGCGAATTTGGAACGTATTGAACGTCGTCAAATGCATCGGTATGTCAGCAACACGCGCGCGTATCTCATGAATGTATACACAATCGACATAATACTGGTGCTCTAACGCGGCACGTCCTCTATAGGCTTTCGTCGGATTCGTCTGTATTTAACGCGAGGCGATCGCGGAAAATCGTTTATTCCACTTCGTCGACAAACAAACGCATAGGTTAAAAACCGATCGTTTTTAGACGGTTTCAACTTTAAATCACGGGTCTTCAACCTTTTTATGGAGAGGGCCACACATTATTATTTTATACAAATCTCGCGGGCCGCATCCGTGGTAAAAGCATGTGTTTTACACTAAAGTCCAGTACTACTATTACGATTTTCATGATTAAATTTGAAATTACAAACCATTGTTAATGTCATTTAAGCGGCCAACGTTTATAACACGTGAGTAGCTAATTCAATCTGTTTCATCGCACTTTTCCCGATTTTTTTCAACATCGACGGCCCCGTTTTAATTTTATCGAAATAGAAAAGACGCACGCTATATTTCAAACGTGATCGCGGGCCGCAAACAATGAAAAAACGGGTCACGTGTGTCCCGCGAGCCTTGGACCGAAGACCCCTGCTTTTAATAACCCTTTCGAAACCTGTCGCATTGTTTCACCCGCTACTTTCCATAGGAGTTAAGATTGACCCGGGGTCGCCAGTGGATTCAGTCGACACCGAATTCCTTCCGCGTCGCATTGTGCAAAACACGCTTTTCTATTATCTTTAAAGCGTATATTCTTCGGTTCGCACGAATGAGTTTCGAAGTATAGTCATTCACAACTACACGTCAAAGCGACGTCGAATCGGTAATACGTATTATATTGCGTGAATTCACTTCGCGATCATTTGCGACAAAAATAAATGATCGATAACCGTCGTCGGTGAGAGATTTCCAAATGCCAACCGATAAAAAACGTGCTGGGCTCCAGTGACGCGTTCGTGAAACGACCGCTGCACGAACGTCGAAAGATATTTTGTTTGTTTGTTTGTTTTTTTTTACGCGTCTATACCCTGATTCTGCGTGCATAGTTGTAGCTGATTTGCGCGTTCCGACAATTGAAATTAAACATCAACGGTAAAATTCGCGTTTTCTCTGACCTCACAGATTGTAGCTGTGTCTTGCACGGGTCGTGTGCATTCAACAATCTGCTGTCTTTGATGGCTCAAGACTTGGCGGAGCGAACGGGCCCTGGGAAATACACCGAGGTAAGCGATCGATCAAATGCTTTTATAGTAACGACCCCGTCTGTGTTGCACTGTGCAGCTAGACTTGAAAAAAACACAGCTCTCGAATCGTATTGTCTTTTTTTATTTTATTTTTTATTTTTTGCCGGTAAAAATACGAATTTTCGTCGATTACGTTTCACGTCGCGAATACTCGCCGGAGAGGTACAAAGTTCGGTACTACATCGATATCGATCCGTCGATATCGCGTGTCGGCGGGCCCTCAAACATATTTTGTAAACGTATTCTTCTCAATGTGCTCACCCGTTTCGGATGTTGGCGGTCATCGATGATTTACGAGTCTTGTTAGTCGTACTCCGGAATAATTTCCACTGAATTTTTATCGAACCATGTTAGCCACGATGTTTTTCTTCTTCCAGCCGATCTTTTGCTATCTATTTTCCCTTGTAGGACAACGACGGAGAAGATCATATTATCTACGTTTGTTCCGCATAATATGTCCTAAGCACAGAGGTTTTGTGCATTCGACAGTTACCGTCAATACCTTATACTAGCCCGTTCCACGCAATACCTCAATATCGATAATTTTCTCAGCCCTTGACATTCTCGAAATTGCTTTGCTTGCTAATCGCTTTGATGGGACGGCCTTTGGCCTATTAAGAGCACTTGGCTGAGCCTTTTCTCTTTGAATGAGGTCTTTAGTTGATAGGTCTGTTCACGGGACTAGGCTTGATAAGTGAGGATATTTGCTCCTTGAAAGTGCGTGAGCAAGGGTTTTTGATAAGCGGAGTGCTTCGTCTTGGAGGGTTTCGATGGAGTTCCGTATGTTTCGATTTGACACCGGATGATGAGCGCCGGTCATGGTACGTAGTGCTATGGACTGGAATGTGTCAATCTGTTTCTCAGATGATTGGCGAATATTGTTTCTCCAAACAGGAGCTGCGTATAAGATAATGGCTTAAGGTACATTTTATATATTGTCGATTTGTTGGCCAGCGGAATAGTACAGTTTCGGTTTAAGACTGCAAATGTAGTGCGGCCCTGGCACCACGCGCCTTACGAATGGTATTGTGAATATGTTTGTCGAAGCTTGGGTCGTGATTGAAAGTGACTCCAAGATATTTCGCATGATAGCTCCATTCGAGATGTTGGTTTTGTAATTTTAGCTTCATGTTTGATTTTCGGGATCGAGGTCCAAATATCACTGCTACCGTTTTTGATACGTTTACTCAAAAGCCTCCCGCATAACCGTTCATTATAATTTAGTCTATTCAAAATGAGATCGATACCCGGCGGCCGAGTTGTGCGCGTGGGCCGTGGCTTTGTTCTGTGGCTTGACCTAACGCGCCACCATCGCCGAGAGGGCCGCATCGATTATTTTTGATTTTTTGATTTTGAGCGCGATACGTAGTCTCGGGCGTAAGGGCGACAATCTCGTGGTATTTCTAATCGTCGTTTAGGCCTTTCGGTGCCGTATCAGCCGTTTCGGTCCGAGTGAAATCACACGATGATCGTTTTGATTGATGAATTTGTTTGTTTTTGTTATTATTATTATTTTTTTTTTTTTTTTTCATAACGCCGCAGAACGAAACTTCGGAAATCAGGGCTCAGAACGACCGGGCGCTGATTTTGGAGAAAAAAGCGTTAGACTCCATGGCGCCGGAAAAGCGTCGGGCCGTGGAGCGAGAGATCAGGGCGCGAAAAGCAATTGAACGGCGCGACGCTATGGCCAAAAAAGAGGACGAGACGCCGGCCCGGCTACCGAAAAACACGTACGCGACGAAGAACGAGACGACGAACGTGACGAAGAACTCGACGGCCAACGTGAAGCAAAACGTGAGGACTGGGATGACGAGGGACGCGAAAGCTGGGTCGACGGACAACGTGACGGTGAACGCGTCGTCGCGGCGTGAAATGCCCGCCCCGGAAATCGATCCGTTTGTGGTCTCGAAATGGGCGAGGGAAAGTTTTTACGACGGTCGGCCGGCCCCGGCTCTCACGTTCGGTGTGTCTTCCGGGCCTGCGACGACAGGCCACGGAAAATGCGGGCCTTTGCACCGCCGGAAATGTGGTGCACCTCCGCGCGACCGGAATCCGGCCCAGTACCGTGCGCGGGCGGACCGAACCGAACCGGACGCGACGGCTGACGTTAAGACGACGAACGTGGGGGCCGGCGCGACGAAAAACGTGCTGCCAATGAACGCGCCGTCGTGGCGTGAAATGCCCGCCCCGGAAATCGATCATTTCGTCGTTTCCAAATGGGTGAGGGAAACTTTTTGCGGCGGATGGCCAGCTACGCCCTTCGCGCGCGCCGTGTCCACCGGGCCTGCGGCGGTGGGCCACGGAATGTGCGGGCCTTCACGTGACCAGGAATTTGGGCCTTCACGTGATCGGACATGTGGACCGTCGCCCGTCCGGAAGCCGGCCGAGTACCGCGCGTGGGCGGCCCCGCAGACGACACGTTTGCTGGACACGAGCGTGCCACCGACCGCCGTGCCTGCGCCCCCGGGCCCCGGCCCGCACTGGTGGGGCCGTCAGGCGTTCGGCTCTTTTACGGGCCCCCTGATGTGGCACCCAGTGAACGCGGGCCCCCGGTCTTTCGAGAGGCCGCAATAAAACATGTCGTCGTCGGAGGAGCAGGATCAGGAGGAGCGCGGCCCACCGTCCCTGTTCAAGGTCACCGTGACGCCATGACCCGGCATCTCTCTCCCGAGTAACGTGGTTGTTGTGTCCCGAATCCTGGAGTCAGGAACTTTAGAATCGATTGCGAACAACAACGGTTCGAATCGTTTAAACTTTGAATTACCCCCCCCCACTTGTTTCCCCCCGATTTTCTTCTTTTTTCCCATATTGATCAACCCTATCAACGTTATTCCGTTCAAAATTTCGTTATATACATTACATAAAACCTTCTATTTTCTCACTAAATGTTATTTATAGACGTGTACACATATATTTTTCTTACGATCGTGTAAGTAGGATCTGTCATTGTCAAAAATTATAATTGTTGTCCAAAACATTGTTAATATCATAATATGTGATCGCCACTTGGCTTTGAATTTATTAAAAACACGTAAAAGACTTATAATCGTTAGTTCCCCGTTAGGTATAACCGTTAGGTACGATTCAACAGCCCGGATGGGCTCTAATTTTGGTAGTGATTAATGTTTACTAACATTCTAAGACGGAATGATAATTTTACCAACAATGTTTCACCCTTCTTTTTTATGCTATTAAACATACATATACATATATATATATATATATATATATATATATATATATATATATAGGTAAGGTTAGGTTAATATATATATTATATATCTTCATACATTTTACATTTGGTAACCTAACCACTATAAATGATATATATATATATATATATATATAACCAATTGTG
Source organism: Therioaphis trifolii (assembly GCA_027580255.1). NCBI lineage: Eukaryota > Metazoa > Arthropoda > Insecta > Hemiptera > Aphididae > Therioaphis > Therioaphis trifolii. The sequence goes on from CM050404.1 coordinate 1,758,214, forward strand.
TAAAATATAGAGAACTTTTAAGTTCAAAGTAACGGAATTGTAACTTTTGAGTACATTTTAATGTACCGTGTAATCCACACACATTGTAACTAATTTTTTGCTGAAAACATTTTGTATTTTCATTTTCTATCTACACGATTTTCAAATTGATCCATTTTTGTAAAATGGCTATTTATAACAACAGAGAATATTTTTTGGGGCCATTTTATTTCTAAAATGTTATATTATTTTTGGACCAATTGTTTAAGATGTTTTGTACTTAGAGTAACAGTGAAGAATAGCAGGGGTCTCCGACAAGATAATCTGCCATTTTGTCGTCCTTCTTAACTTCAAATGCTCATACATATATTAAGCTATTAGTCCAATAATATTACGCTGTTAAAAATTAACCATTAACGTCATAAAACATTTAAAAAAAAATGGATTGGAATCTCACTACGATTTTCGTATACGCATTCGTTTTTTATATTACGTATTCGCATGCTCGTATATCAGCTTTGTATAATAATAAAATGTTTATATATTTTTTTTCTAATTCCATAAAAACGATAGAAAATGTGTCTAGTATGAAGGCTGTCTTGTTAATCGAAATCTTTGCACTTCATGTATTGTAATCCAATTTTGAAAAATATCGATTGATTCACAGTGAACCACTAAAAAAATACCAAACTCGAATTCGTAGGTTTTATAAATATTGCCGAAAATAAGGTGTCGTCGTGTATTTTAATATTATATTGTATACCTGTTATAAATCAATAAACATATATTATTATTAATCGTATAGTGTATTGTCTTATATATATAAAACGATGAGTTCATATACAGTATTATACCTGATTATAAATTATTATAGATGTATACAATGTATTCGTTCTACGATTACTGTTTGTTTATATTTGGAAAAATTACGAAAATTTCAAATTTAACTAAACATTCGATTCTTTTTAATTACTTGATTTCATAAACTGTTCGTGTTTTGAAGTTTACGAAATCATTAGTTATTTTATCGGTGTTACGTTTCTTTATTTTTAGTGCTTAATATCGCGAGGATTGAAAGTTTGTCACGAAAAATATAATTACTTAAATAGTTCTTAATCAGTTTCAACTCTGAAAACAAACGTGCTGTATAAAATAACGGGAACTGTATTCGTTAAATATACTCGACGAGAATTTAAAACGTCATCAAAAGTAAATGCTGTATAAATATAGTTTATACAAATTCGATTAATCACTAGACATTTTTTTTTTGTGTTTACTTTATACCCTTTATTATTAAATCTGCATCAATCGCGTGTACCACTATTGCAATGATATTATTATAATTGCTGTTCATAGTTTTGGGAATCACGTTATGCCTTTAATCTAAATGATTATGCTGGTAATTTAATTTCCTTATTACTCAAAACAATTTTTTTTACGGACGAAGAGAAGGGGGGTAATTGCAGTGCCGGATTTAACCATTGTGCCGCCTTAAGCACACAATAAATTGCCGGCTTTTAATATAAATATTTTTCTAGTCTAAAAAATGTTATTAAATCGTACAATTATTGTTTTTTTCTTTATTACTTAAAATTTTAATGATGAAAAATAAAAATATACAGCTGTTATAAAAATGCACACATATACATTCATATAAAAAATTTAATTATAAAAAATATGATATAAAATATAATGATATAAAATATGGTAGTTATAAATACTTAAATAGTTAATTATTGTATTCAAAATTAAATAGTTAATGTCTAGTACTCATTTCTGCGCGACTTTTGAGTCGCAAAATCATCTATTGTGGCATCGAAGTCCATTTTGTTGTAATAATATAATAGAACACATGCCACACAATGAGCTCTCGTTCTCTATTGCATAGACTAATTACTGGTTTTTTTTTGTGATTGGGTACAGAGATAAACACACAATTGTCAACCCATGTTATATAAATAACTTATTTTAATGTTTTTAAAGTTAGCTAAAATAGTAATAATGTAATATTAAAAATTATTTGCCGCCCTTGAGAAATTGCTGCCCAAAGCACTAGCTTATAGTGTTTACTGGTAAATACGGCACTGGGTAATTGTGAACATTTAACCTGATTTATGGGTAAAAGTATCTAAACGGTTGGGAACTTCTGCAATAGACTCTTCTTCGTGTGTCGTATCCCACTAAAAGTTTTCTTTTCGATTTGATTTTTTCCTACTCGCCGGCAATGAAACACACACTTTTCGTCACTCGATTGTTTTTATTATTGTTTATTTTTTTTTTCACGTGATTCTTTGACCGCCGTTCCGCCTCGGTGGTCTCGACACCGGAGCCGCACGGCCGCGAAAACGCCTCGACATCATTCGAGCGACATCGTCTGCATCCGAGTCGCGTGGCCGTCCACGCGCGCGCGTGCACGACGCCGAAAGCCGGCAAATCCGTCGGGAAAATATCTCGTCCGATATCGTATCGTCGTCATAAACGCGTTTCGAAAAACGCACGAGTCGTCTGCGAACACCGTGTTCCGTTTATATTCAACTAAGCATGAATTCACGAGCACTGATAATAACAACGATCGCACGAGCGTGGCGTGTTAATAATAATTAGTGTAAGCAGGAGAAAACGCTGCGACGCGTGGTCGGTGGTAAACAAAACGCGGACGTCCGCAACGAGAGCCGGGGCGATTTGTCTACACGCGTACCTAACCGGCCCCGTCATACATTATTTCAACGCACGCGCTACGTTTCGGCGTTTTGGCCGACGACCGCCGCCGGACAGCGAGCACCCACGGTAATGACGAGCCATTCGTCGCGCGACGAGTGACGAGCACCGGCAGCCTCACGCGCATTACGCGCCGGGGTTCGCGCTATTACGACATCTTGTATGCTCTTCACCTCGTGCGTATTTTTACTCGTGCAATTGAACAAATGTGAACCATGATGATGATATTATGCGTGCGTATTTTCGCACGCTTTAACTTGCACCGAGTCCGACACGTCGGACAGAAATCGAATGCGATTTATCGATAATAATCACCGATAGTGTTCGACGTAGGTAATTCGAACACAGTATTCCAATTTATTTTTCAACGTGATTGCGTATAATATTTTTGTTTATTAATTCATACAAATATATTTTATTAATACGTATTGAAGACTGCTAAAAGAATTGCCAGTGGCCAAAAAATGAAGCACTATCTACAATTTTGATCGCGCAGTTAACGCTTTTCGAAAAAAAGTGTCTTTTTTTTATGTGTAAACATCTATGCTATCGGTTTGTAGTACGACCTCTTGGGGAATCGAGCGTCAGGCGTAAGTCATGTATAAAAAAAATAATACTATTTTTTTTATAGATGTGACTACTTGAGTGTGTGTGTGTTAGGCTATTGCGCACGGTCTTCGCGCAGGCTACCCAACATACGCTCGCGTGCATGCTAGCATTACTTTACGGAGGAAACACGTGTTTAGTACGTTCTTTCGTTCTGTGTTATATTGAATATTTAATAATTATTAAAATTTGTATGTGAATTTGTGATAAAGAAAAATATTGATTAAGACATTTTGCATGTTAAGTGTGTTTGCGATAACGTCTTAAGCTGCGTCCAGACTATACGACCAAGGGTACCGAACGTCAACGTCACCACATTCGGCGTTGGCGTGCGCTCGTATCTGATAGCATTGGCGCACTGTCCAGACTTATTCCGAATTCGCCGTTAGTCTGCGTTTGGAACCCTTCGCTTATTTATACCACATGCGTTTTTAATAAAATAATAATAATAAAATGTACACTGTTCGGACCGAATGTCAACGAAGGAATAAAATATGTACAAATCGTGTCCAAACTGATAACGAATTCCTTTGATGTACCGCTCCCCGAGCGAACTCGCCCGAAGGCACATTCGCCGTTGGCGTTCGTTCGGTTGCGCTGTCCACACCTAGACCAACATCACCGAACATCACCGAATAAGTTCATCACATGTGCCTTCGCCCTTCGGTACCCTTGGTCGTATAGTCTGGACGAGGCTTTAGGATAATCTCAACATTACCGTGGTTCATCAATTGAAAAGGTTAATTGCTTTTAATTTAATTTAATGATTGAAAATTTAATATTATAATTTAATAATTCAGATATCGTAAAATTCTTACACTTCGCTTCTACTTTCATACACTCCGGGAGGAGCTGCAGAACTTGGAGAAGATTACGACAAAATGCCAATGATACTGGGAGGCGACTTCAACATCAACTTTTCATCAGATGAGGCACAACCACTGATTTTGTTTTTAGAAAATAGATTAAATTTAAAGATGAATACCGCTCGAAATATTCCGAGTACCGACTACAAAACTACACTAGATGGTGTATTCTCACGACTTTTAAATGATATAAAATCAGAAATTTATATATCTTATTTCAGCTACCATAAACCAATAATTACATGTATAAAAGATATTGAAGAAATATAAATTTTAAAGAGAACGCGATCTTGTATGATTATTGTTACCTTATTCTACAAATTCCCACTCAAACCATGACATTATATTTCCCAATCAAAGTCGTACTGCAGCTAAGATGTTTACACATCATTCTTGAGCAGGGGCGACCATATCAATTTTTTGTTATGCGGACAAAACTATTATGATCACTTTGACATACCCACCTAGCAATATTTGTTTCATAGCTTTAACCTAAATTTAACACTCTTTTTAATGTTTTACAAATTTGTTTTATGTACAATAAATTACGACTTCATTAAACACTATGCAAAATAAACAAACACTATTAATAAAAATTTTTCTTATTTCAAAAAAATGTTTTTTATTACTGTATTTATAAGCTACTTCATTTTATTAAACATAAAATTATTTTATAACATAAATTATAATTATTTATAATTTGAAGAATTATTGTAGGAATATTTTATTTTTCTGTGTTAGGTAGTTGGTACCTTCCAGCAAGCAACCCACCCTTTTCATATGTGGATTTGTCCATAGACTATGATTAGGGTGTGCGCCCCTGAATTGCTATTTATTGCTATATATTGCTATTTTGGGCACCTAATATTTAGTTTCTGTAATTTGTTTAATAATGAAATTGTGATTAAATACATTAAAACATCCAATGTTAGTTGTATTACTAATAATAATAGAATAATAAAACAATTTTTTTTTTTTTTTTATTGACCGATTTATATTTATACTAAATATACCTTAAATATACCTAAATAGATACCTTTAATAAATTTACAGTTTGAGAATTATTTTATCATGTAACTAGATGAAAAGCTTCGCTTTGAATCGTATTACTGAATAAATGATTTATTGTTTCACGCTTAACACCTATCACACTTATCTTTTCTGAGGTGTAAAGCGTTGATTTTTTTATTGATAAAAATAAAATAAAAAATACCCTATTAAATATTTTATAATGTATTATTCACTAGATTTTTGCCAGTGCTCTATTGAGGCTGAGGTGTCTATCATGTTCAATGATTAGAGAATCCGGCATTTTTTTTTTTTTTTTTTTTTTTTTTTTTTTTTTTTTTATTTAGCTTCTAATTATAAAAATTACTACAGCTCAACAATTATATAATATGTGTTATATTATAGGGAGCTTTCTTAAAAATGTAATAATATGTATCGTTTATCAGTCATCAGATAATACCACTAGTAATAATTGAACTATTAAGCAATTTAATTCGTTTTTTCGTAAACTTTAAAAAATCATAGAAAATTAACGGATCGACCTTTATAAGAATTTCAAACACCAACATTTTTCTACAAATCATGTTTACAAAATGGCTATTTCGATTTTTTTTTCAAACTCTAAATTAAAATTTAAAATTTTGAAATTTGAGTTTAAAAAAAAAAAAATTTAATGTAATTTTATTGTAGCGCTAGGCTAAAGTATTCATTAAAAAAAAAAAAGTTAAAAATATTGAATAGAACAAAAGTTATTCAACATGTCAGAACTTCGTGAAACACCGGTATATATATACTAGCTGACCCGGCAAACGTTGTTTTGCCATATAAATTATTTCTAATGAATATTTTGGTATTCAAATAAAAAATAATTAAATTATTGTAAGTGTGTGGGAATGTCGTATACTGGTATTGGTATATGATTGAGAGATGAATGGAGCACTGTGAAAGATGACGGCCCATAAAAATAACAAAACACCAAATATTAATTTTTTTGAATTCATTGTACTTTTTGTATCTTAACTAATAAATTTAAAATTACATCTCTATCATAAATTATATGAATTAAAAAAAAATATTATGAGTCTCTTAATGCAATGCGTGTGTCAACTACGAATTTACGCGCTTCTAATCGTCTTTTTTGATTTTGTTCAGCTTGTGCCTCACGCAATCGCATCATGTTCACACATCACACGTACATTTTCATTGTTCGATTGGATTTCTACGTCTCTTCTTTATGCTCTTCTATCTCGCATGCTTGTACTTTTGGTCGTTCGACGGGCCAAATCAGACCCCTTGCGTCTTGCTGGCATTGTACAAAATACACAAATCGAGACAATTAAAGTTCATATATGTGATTATTAACCTTTCTTATAAATGAGAGAGATTATTGTGTTAGACCGACCAGTGGCGGTTTATCCCAAATATGGGCCTGTGTGCAGAACTAAAAAAAGGCCCCCCCCCCTTCAACTTTTTATTCTAAATTATAATATATAGACATAGATACATAAATTCAAATTTAAAGTAAGTTTTTATTCTAAAATTCTAAAATCTTATGCACTTCCACAGGTACCTTCTATTTTTATTAAAATTTTAATTACATAAAAAATAAGATGAAATTCCATACAAATAAAATAACATATTCTATAAATAACGATAAAACTAAAATAATAATAATTCAATGGAAATTTCGTTTGCGTGCTTTTTTTTCTGCAAAATTATTAATTATTTCTTTTAAATTTAATTGACGAGCTCGATCGTTTTCAATAGATAGAATTCCAAGTCCACTTAATCTTTCTTCACACATTGTGCTCCGTAAATAATTTTTGATTAATTTTAATTTTGAAAATGAACTTTCCGCTGTAGCAACTGTCACAGGGAGTGTCAAAAATAACATACATGCTGTACATATTTCAGAAAATGTTGTTGCTAATGTGGGGTTCTCTATTACAAGTAATCGACAAGGCGATAACGAAAAACCACGGGAAACAGATTGCTATATATAACGTTTAGTCGCCGTCACAGAAATACAGTACATCACAGAAATACAATATCTATATATTTTATAGATTATAACAATGATATCAGATTTGAGAAAATGAAAATCTTTTAAAATTGAAAACAATTTTTTTACTTTTTCGTACATACGTATTAACTGTATTTATTTAATTCTTTTTTTTTTTTTGAGGAACATTGATCAATAATGGGCCCCCCACGGCCCCACGGGCCGAGGGCCCGTGGCATTTGCACACATTGCACACATGTATGACACGCCACTGAGACCGACCCATTCAACGGTCGAGTCGTTTCTGATGAATTCATTAAATGCGATAAATATGCGGTCGTTTAATATTAAGGGTATACATATTGCATAATCGGTATAATATATAGTTCGATAAATTTCTCGTTTGTTACTATAGAACAAGTAACAAGTGTTAACTTGTTACTTGTTATAAATATACAATTTACATGTTAAATATCAAAAAATATTTGTGGTGAGCCACCCTTTACACCCAGGGGTATGAAAAATAGTTTACAACACTCTCTGAGACCTACTTAATATACACAACAAATTTCATGAAAATCGGTCCAGCCGTTTCGGAGGAGTTTGGTAACAAACATTGTGACACGAGATTTTTATATTAGATATATATATATGCACCTATATAAATTAATAGTATTCTACTCAGTACTCTTCGAGGATAAATTTTCTTTATGTAAGTACCTAATTTATTTTTAATTGACCAAAAAAAAAAAAATTGTTTTACGAAATTGTTATGTTATCACAACATTTTTAGTGTTAGCTCAAAATTATATAGGGTCCTATTACTAGTACTAGAACTAGAGAGGGGACCCGAGGCTAACGCCCCTCCTAGACCCCGTCTTAATCCGGCCATGATCATAATATCAAAATGCGAGCACATTTCGTAGACCACGTACGCTCGTGTCGAAGAATAGATTAAATAATAATTATGAATTATTTTCATTTTTCATCTGGTATTTAATACAAAATCATCTTATTAGGTACGTTGACAAGCGTGAGAAAATGTGTTACAACGGTTTTACAACGGGGAACCGACGCCAATAGAAAATAAAATAATATATGAAAATAAATAATGGACATCGTCTAAATGTAATGAAGATGCGTTTTTTTCAGTGTGCTACAACAATAATAAAACTTGAATAATAAGATTTGTGCGGCAAATCCGTTGCCCGGTGGTAACAATTTAACCGATTGTGTGAACGGTATAATTTATACGGTCGCACTAGTGCGTCTACGGACAGTATACGACACATCATTAATGCGTCCCCCCCATGCCACGTCTACACGGTCGGTGACCGAGTGGTTGCGCAGGACGGGTGGCGGGGGCACCGGGATCGGTTCCTTTATATCACGGACGGTCCCGTCTTCGCCAAGAATGCCGGCGGCGGCGGCGGCGGCGGCGGAGGCTAGTGACGGGTCTCGACCAATAGGAGTGTCGCTGTTCGGTTTTTACCCATATATGGTGATGCCGCGAGACCGGTGAAATGTGGCGGGGCAACGGGCGAGTCCATCGCTCGGCGGCGGTGGTGGTGTCGGGGACTCCAGCGGCGGTGGTGTTGGTTGACCTTGGTCGGCGGCCGGCGCGGTGTGTGCACCGCGTACCGCGCCCGCCAACCAGTTACGGCTAGGTTAACCTACCCCACAGGCCGGCAGCAGTGGGTTCTCCCGGCAGGACGCGCACAGCCGGCCGTTTCCTTTTCTCGTCCTGCCGCCGTACAACAATAACTTCGTCGGTCTCGTATTTCCACCAACAGCTAATTGACCTCAACCACGGCCGTCCGGTTTTTCCGCAGGTAAGTTAACGTTTTTTGTTCCTCTCGTTTTACGTGGACGACGCGACTTTTTTCGCACCATTTTCCACCGACTCTATCCCGCCTCTCGACCCGTCGGCGGCGTTTACCTACCGGACATTTCGAAAATCGTGCTCGTCCTCATCCCGGGCGAGTTCGACGCTCTGATCACCGACGCTTCGTCGTTTGGTTTTATTTTTCGCCTTGGCTAGAACGCCGGACACCGGGCGTATACATGATATCTGGACACAGTACGCGCGTGCGTATTTTTCGACGCAACATTATCCACTGTCGTCGGTTTTAATTTTTTCTGTTTTTATGCTATCAAACAATACAGATTTGCATGCGCGAACCGTGTCCAGCAAGGGCGTCCGCAGGGAGGGGCAAGTAGGGGCATATGCCCCCCTTGGATTTTTTATGTATCAATTATCATAATCATTATGTAGTATAAAATATCACGAAATAAATATTTTTTAAATTAAAATTTTTTTTTTAAAACGTTGCGCAACGTTGCGCAACTCATGAGTGTCACGGTCGACAAATTTTATGTGGATCTTTATGAGTGTTTTAAGTCATCGGTTTTCGATGCACTGTTTCGACTTTTATATGTGAATATTTAGTAGGATCTCGTGATTTCATTAGTATCATTGATTATAAATACTAAAATACTATAAAATATAAAATTTTCAAATCAATGATTACATTTTATTTATATAAAAAAATGCATTTGTTAATTTAGAGTTACACAATAATAAATTTAAATTAATACTGTAAGATTAAGTTATAACGTTCTAACTATACACATAATTAAAGAGCGGATTTTTATGTTCATAAAACCTTAAAATATGATGCAATATGCTTAAAAAAAACCTTAAAATATTCTCTAAATATTCCTTAAATTTGTAAGAATGCAAATATGATTTTTTTCTAAAATAGATACAATAAATAACTGTTAAGCGCCATTCTCTTGGTAACAGGTAAACTATTGAATAATAAAAAATGTAAATCAGTTGATACATAGCTATGTAAATATAATAAAATATAATTTAAAAAAACGTAATAGTGTAATAAAAAATAAAAGATAACTTTGCACCATTCCTTAGGAACATAACCAATTCGATTACAGACAAGTAGATAATTTAATGATTTTGAATTTTTATCACTCGTTAATCAAATTATTTTTTTTCCTAGAAAAAATTATTGCTAGAAAAAATCACATTTCGAGAAATTAACAAAATATATGAATTTTCATAAACAATAATAGAATATATAATCTAAAATATAAAAAAATAGGCGAAATATTCTCTAATGTCCAAAATATGCTTTATTATGCAAAATTATTTTTTTTCTTCAAACTCTGTGAAAGATAAATCGTCCACATTTTTCACCCTCGTTAAGTTGCATAAAAGCAATAAAAATATGTAATAACCTAAAGATCCACTCTTTACACATCATTAATAATTTAATTTTTACGTTCCCTACCTATATGATAGAAAACACGTCAAAAACAATAAGGTACTTTATCACTAAGATAAGGAAACAAAAATTGAAAAATTAAAATACCTTGCCCCCCCCCCTTGACAAATTCCTGCGGACGCCCTTGGTGTCCAGATACCTACGTAATACACCCGGTGTCCGGCGTTCTAGTTTCAGCGTTTTGATAAAGCCCCCCATACACGGTCAGTCATGAATGACAATCAACGTGATTGACGGTCAAATCTAATCATTGACTGTCGATTGATAATTACCATACACGGTCAATCAAGACTGACAATCTTCAGTCATTCGGTTGTTTTATTTTAGTCAACACAATTTTCAAAAGTGCGGTGTATCGTGTAGTTCTCATTCAATATTTATCGAAAAAAAATTATATGAATAAAGAAGGTAACTATTATTGGTATTGCTATTTACCTTGCGTGTGAAAAAAACGAAAAACCAAGAGAAAAAAAAGATTTTTATTTTTCTATTTTTGTACAAATCACTTTTAATTTACCACATAGCAGGTAGACTACGGTATAAACGTAAAAATTCGAACCAAAATTCTTCATCATTAACTTTATTTGCCATTTTTGAACAAATATATAAAATTTACAAAAGACAAAAAAATCGACTGCCCTACACAATTCGACTTGGTTGACTGATAAATTTGACATTCATAGACATACACGGTCAATTATAAATGTCAATCATCTTGACTGATGATAAAAATTCAAACATGTTTGAATTTCATCAGTCATAAAATTTGACTGTCAGTCATTATCAGTCATACACATACACGGTCAGTCATGAATGTCAATCACATTGATTGTCATTCAAGACTGACCGTGTATGGGTCCCTTTACGTTCGATCGCCGTGAAGTCATTTTCGCGAGTGCGTCGTCACCGGTCGCCGTCGCCTAGGTGTGATAAGAAAAAAAAATTTTCCTAGGCAAATATTTAATGCGCCTCGTAAAAATAACAAAAAAATTTTACTTTTGGTTTCGTGACTTTTAGAACATGGCAATATCTCATTCGTACCGGTTTCTTATTCGATTTTATGATTAGTTTCGTATTATTTGTCCTCGACTATCGTGTTGAGAATGTGGTCGTTATCGGGTGTTCTTGAGTTTATGTCTTAACTTTATACTCACATTATACGATCGCTAGTTCTATCAAAAACCGACGACCTACTTGCTTACATGTTTATTTTTGTATATACCTATATTAGTGTTTGTGTAGTGTGCCCTAGAAGTCCGACTGATTTACTAGAATTAAATTGTTTGATAAAATTCACTAATAATTAATAAATAACTTTTCGGTATTGTGTATTGTGGGTTTGATTTTTTTTTCGCATTTTCAACTGAGTCAACGCGTTTTCTAGTTACCTATTTTGAACAAGAAAAATTGTTTGAAACTGAATAATCGTCTTCGACCAATGTCTAATGTATGTGAAAAAAATTATCGAGCTATATTATTTTTATTGTGAATTATTTTTAATAATGGTAGTTACTTTATTCAAAACCGTTACTATTTAAATCGCTCATTTGAAATGATTGTTGTGTAATTGAGTATTCTTAACTAATGAAATATAACAACACTTTCAATTTATTAGTGTAATAGAATGTTGGCATTTCTGATTAATGATGGATTTAGTTACCTTCTAAGTTCTAATCTAATCTATTTCATTTAAAACAATTATGAAATAAAGTGGTGATCATATATATATATATTTTATAGCCTTAATTTATTTTATTAGCCTGATTAATTTTTTAACTAATTATTTTCAAATATACCTACCTAATTATAATTGACATAAAGTTAGTAATTAATAGGGCAGCGGACTTGTTGCATTTGCATATTTGTCTTGAACGGTTACAAAAATGGTAGAGTACTAAACAAATACATTTCATGCTTTTACAAAGCTACTTTTGAAATTTTATTTTGCATATAAATGCATATTTTGAGTACTTATGGTTTTTAGGGCATATTTTACATTTTTATACGCTATTTAATACTTCCTGAGACATATTTAAACTTAATTCAATTTTTTCTACATCAACATTTTTATTTCAAACAATTCAGTCAAAATGTTTGAATATAAATATTTTTACTTTTCATTTTTGTCAAATATTTATTTTTATAATATTTTTATTATTTTTGACTGTCCATGGGAATACGTAGTTCCTAGGAACACTTGAAGATCACCTCAACCTTGAGGATTTAAATTAAGCAAAAAGTCAATCAATTAAAATAAAAGTTACGGCTTAATTAATTAAATTAAGAGAAATGTGTGTTTCATTTATTTGGCAACGGTATAAAATATATTGAAATTCAGTAATTGTTTTAACTTATTTTATAGCCTATTTATTTTATTAATACTTTTAAATTAAATTGCAAAAAAAACTTATATACATATTTTAAGTGTATAAGTGCTTGCATATTTAGTGCTTTTTTAGAGCTACTAGTAATCTTCCCTAGTCGATAAGATTAATTCAACTCTGTTGGCTTCAATTAATGTCCAACAGTTAATTTATTAGTTTTCTGAATAATTTATTTCCTTGTGTTATGTCTTATGTATTTAGATATGTGTTGCTAAATTTAAATTAATGTTTATCTTTATTTACAGTTGAAGTACATTTAAGTAAACTCAAAATGTATGACAATGAAGTAGTCTCCTTGGTTGTAGACAATGGCTCCGGTATGTGTAAAGCAGGTTTTGCCGGAGATGATGCTCCACGGGCTGTATTCCCATCCATTATTGGCCGTGCCCGTCATCAGGTAAATATATTATAAATTATATTTATTGTGATTCATTTATCATAATATTTTATTTTATTAGGGTGTCATGGTTGGTATGGGACAAAAAGACTGCTATGTTGGTGATGAGGCCCAATCCAAGAGAGGAATCCTCAGTTTGAAATATCCCATTGAACATGGTATTGTAACTAACTGGGATGATATGGAGAAAATTTGGCATCACACCTTCTACAACGAATTGCGTGTGGCTCCAGAAGAGCATGCTGTGTTGCTTACTGAAGCCCCATTGAATCCTAAGGCTAATCGTGAAAAGATGGCCCAAGTAATTCTTTTTCTTTATGCGAAAAATGACTAAATTATTTTCTTTAAATTCTCTGTACTTATAATACTTAATTAATTTAATTTATAGATCATGTTTGAAAATTTCAACAGTCCAGCAATGTATGTTGCCATCCAAGCTGTACTTTCATTGTACGCTTCTGGTCGTACTACTGGTATTGTTTTGGATTCTGGTGATGGTGTATCTCACACTGTGCCCATCTATGAAGGATATGCTTTACCTCATGCTATCCTGCGTTTGGATTTAGCTGGCCGTGATCTCACCGACTACTTAATGAAAATCTTGACTGAACGTGGTTACAGTTTTACCTCTACTGCTGAACGAGAAATTGTCCGTGATATCAAAGAAAAATTATGTTATGTTGCATTGGACTTTGAACATGAATTAACAACTGCTGCTTCTTCCAGTTCTTTGGAGAAATCGTATGAATTACCTGATGGACAGATGATCACGCTCGGAAATGAAAGGTATATTAATTTCATAAATTATATTTTCTTCATATTGTAATATTTATTTATTTATTTCCGTTTTTTTTTTTTAGATTCCGCTGCCCAGAAGCTGTGTTCCAACCTTCCTTCTTGGGTATGGAAACTACTGGTATACACGAAACAACCTACATTTCCATTATGAAGTGCGATGTAGATATCCGTAGGGACTTGTATTCCAACATTGTTTTGTCTGGAGGTACCACAATGTATCCTGGTATTGCTGACAGAATGCAGAAAGAAATTACAACTTTGGCTCCATCTTCAATGAAAATTAAGATCATTGCACCACCAGAACGCAAATACTCTGTATGGATCGGAGGTTCAATTTTAGCTTCTCTGTCTACTTTCCAACAGATGTGGATATCCAAACAAGAGTATGACGAATCAGGTCCATGTATTGTTCACAGAAAATGTTTCTAAATACTTAGACATTCATTTTCCTTTACATTTGTATTATTTTGTGAAAAAAACCTGTATTTTTTTTTCTTAAAAAGAATCACAATTAAGTAAGTCATTTACAGCTTAAAGTATTCTTCAATCATAGAGTTTGCTTTTGATTAAAAATTTTTATATTTCCAATCAGTATCAACAACCAATTAATGATTATTGTTAAGTGTATTTAATTAATTATTATTTACCTCTATGATATTTTTGTTTAAACAAATCATTTTTCTCTAAAAATATATCAAAAATAAACGTTTATAATGTCTAACACATATCATTTTGTCTGTTTTCTAAATTATCTTTTTAAACTAAATGTTTCTACGTTATTATATCTATTAAAATGAAAAAAGAATTAATGTGTTGGTAAGATTTAATTATCCTATGATATGTAGTTCATTTTATTGTATCAAAGTTAGCATAACTAACATAATTATGTTGTATTGAAATAACATTTTCATTGAAAATCGATGTACAGTTCTTGCATGATACCTTAAGTTATAAACTAAATATTGTTCAATTTCAGTAGTTACCAAATAGATTATTTATTTTTCAAAATACACTGCACTTGTACCAACAATAATTTAAATTTTACTATAATAATGTATGTAGTTACTACTACATAGTTACAAAGATTCACACTATGTTATTTTTGTGTATCAATTATATTTATTAATAAGTATATATACTTTGTAGAAATAATATAGAATATGACAGTTTTCATACAAATTTTCTCCAGTCGTGCAATATTAAAGTCTTGGAATACATAAAACTATGATCTTTTCTTCAAAAAAATATAACTTTACACTTATTAAACATTATGTGGACTTATAATATTTATGCATTAAATACAAATAGGAAAATGTTTTCATTAAACAATTAATTAATCAATGCTTTCTATTAATGATAATGAAGTAACATATAAATGATTTGTTGATTAGGAATGCACTTTAATTATGATTTAGATATTTCAATTTAAATTGCTATATTTTGTCATACCTATAGCAACAACTGAAAATATAAGCAATACTATGGTTTAATATAATGATACTTTCCTGAAAAAGAATGTATTACTTTAAACGTTTAAATGGATTTTAATATGAATAACTCAAGTCAAACGATTAAGCGATTCAGCGATTAATATATATCAAGGTACTATCATTAAATAGCTAAAGTTGTTTTTGCAGAATTCTCGTTAACTCATTTTATGAGTTTTACTCGATTCTTCTGTACACTGGAAAATATTATTGAAGAGAGAGAGAGAGAGAAATAAATCTTCAAAATATTTACTTAAAATCGATTTCTGATATATAGAATTCCTGAATGCTGGATGAATAAAATTTACAACCCCAAATAACATTTTCATATAAAAAGAAAAAAAATGAAAATGTATAACAATAAACATTTCAAAATCACTATAGATTCTTTAATTGAAAATTACACTGATCTATAAAATAGTTGAGCATAACTCTTGAACCATATTGACTATTAATTTAATGTTGTATAATATATAAATATTAACATTTTATTTTATTTATTTATTCGTAAGGCATAGGCAATGTAACAATGTATATATATATATATATATATATATATATATATATATATATATATATATATATATATATATATATATATATATATATATATATAATTTATGTATAGTAATAAGCAGGTAGTAAAACAGAATATAATGACAAGTGGTATAAACAACAGTATAAAAGTGTGAAAGTATAATTACTATAGTATAATGTCAAGGCTTTTCACCCATTCGATAGCTTCAGGGGACGTGTTAAAAATGTCCTCTAGCTTTCCTCCGAACTTTCTCTTAGGGCACTCTCCTATGATATGGTCTATGTTCTGGTTGGGGGCACCACAGTCACAACCTGGGTTAGGAGTAATGCCCCATTTGTGCATAAAATATCCCACTCTTCCATGACCTGTATGTAATCGGTTTAAGGTTGTCCAGATTCTCCGTGGTAGATTGAAGCTAGGTTGTTTGTTTGTGGGGTAATATTAACCAACAACAAACATAAAAAAAAAAAAAATAACTATATAAAAACAACACATTCTTTACTCACTTGGAATCTTTAAATGTAGAACAAATGAACCAGCTTTCACCAAGTGAAATATCTATGAAAACTAGATTTTCTTTCCTCTTCTTGATTTGTCATTGGACCTTGATAATATTGTAACGATAATAATCTCTTTTAATATCCTTTAATAATCATTCACATATTATAGACCATCAATATGATCTAAGCATAAACCCAATCATTGTAAAATATATTAGAATCCCATTGTTTGTACATAACTAACTCAAAAAAACACATAATTGTATTATAATTTGAAAAAAAAACTATTACTTAATTATATAAAATATAATATTATTATTCAAAAAAACACCACCACATAATCACGAAAGACAAAATGAAAAAAAAAAGCTTTTCCAGTTCATTTCTAGGCAGAAACTTTACCATTTCTCAGATTAGATCAGATTATTAACTAAGAGTGATTATTACGTTAAACCAATGACAAGTTTTTTACTTTATTCACTTAGTTATCAACGAACACATATAACAGAGCTCTATTCATTTCAAATTTTGACAGCAATTTGTATGAGTATAAAAAAGTTTATTCAAATTGGAACAATATTTTATCTTTTAAATTTTATGAAATGACATTATACATTTTATTAACATTGAAAATATAAAAATTATTCATACATGTATGTTAAATTCGTGATTTTTAGGGTTCGGTTTTATGTGCATCAAATAAACCAAAGTATGTAAATATATATGTAATAAAAAATGTCTTTATATATGACGAAAAAATGAAAATAAAAAAAATAAGACAATTGAATTGAAATTATTATGAAATTGAACCTAATTCCTCTTGATCTTGATACCAATAAGTTACCATAAAACATACACTAATCGTCAAAGTAAAATGCTCTGCGGTTTGGCCATAACACAGATTTGTACTGAGTAAAGGAATGACTTTTTGACTTAAACTAATGTAATGGGTGCAAATTTCATACTTGCAATGTAAAAAAGAGTGAACTTAGTCTGTAATATTATCCCATGTATTCCGCAATCAATATCTAAAATTAATTTAAGGTAATTTAAACCAGAATTTCTATTACTAATAATAATTTCTTTTACTGCCACTCTTTATAGTTTAATAAATGGTATTATTTTGTTTATGTACTGTTGGAAACATGGAAAATTATTCATTAAATTTCAACTAAATTTACATAGTCGAGGAAAACAATTGTAGAAAAGTAATTATATATCAACAAATTATCTAAATATGTGAGAAAAAATTGAATTATTGAGAAATATGCAAAAACATGGATTTATTGCAAAATATTTAAAAATATGTAAAATCAAACATAGTTAATTTTATTGAAAATCACTTGAATTAATTTATCTCTTATCTAAGTGAATTTATCAAGTCACAGTTAAAACATGTATTTACAAATGAATCTGAGCCCTAGTGATATTATCAAAAAAAAAAAAAAAAAAACAGTCTTGTCATTCAAATCATCTAAGGCCACCATAATCTTCTGGAACCAACTACAGTTTTTGATTTGGCGTTTTTAATGGATTTTCAGATTCATCCATCCAGAACCATATCTTATTTGTCGAACAGCATTCTCTTTTTTTTGAAAAATAAACATTTAAAAATTTACTTCTATTACCTTGTTATATATTTTCAGTAATGCAATGTTTTATCTAAAAGATGCATATGCCGCAACAGGATTAGCTATTTCCACGAACTATGATTATAATGGCCTGGCATCGATATGTTGAGGGGTGTATTAGCAGGACGGTCACAAATGTCTGGACTCTTTCTTGATACATGGGGTTTTTATGTTCTCAAGCGCTATCTAGTTTTTATGCACAAAATAAAAGATTGTGTTCTTTATTACATATAATGTGGATATATAACTAAAAATTTCACAAAGAATTTTACTTGTGATGTTTGCAAAACAGCAGTAATAATAATAATAATAAAGTCAGTCTATAATACAGCAAAATTAAAAATAATTTAATACCTCATTCATTTTTTTCCAGGTATAACATCTTACTTGGATAAACCAGAAGCTTGTTCAAAGCTTGTATGTACCTAAAATCTTTATCAAATTAAAATATTACCACAGATTATATGAAACCTAACAATATATAATTTGTGATATTACGATGTTATTATTATTCTGTATTATGCATTGTTAATCATTAAAATTTAATAATAGATGGCACTGTTTTCCTTAAACTCCCCAGTGGTCTAGTATACTTTATAGGTATTATTAGAGTATTAAAATCATTTTCAAGTCAAGTCTTACTAAGAACAATAATATTTAATTTTTTTTTTTCAAAAATACTCCAATAGAATTACTCCATTTTTAATGGTAACCATATATTCTACCTTGAATAAGTTTTTTTTTACTATATAAAATTACAGTTCATTCAAAATATTTGTTTTTTGATATTAAAAAAAGTGCTTATATAATATTTAACAAAATATGAATTAAATTGAATTAAAGAATTGAATTATATTTATAAACTTGATGTTTAAAACAGTTCTATAAATCCCAAAATAAAATACATGTACAGCTACATATTTAATTTATTAGTATTATGACAAGTAATATAAAATTAATTGAGTTTATGTAATAAGAAATTATAAATTACACATTTGAAAGATAACATATTATTTTCAAAGTTCTTATAAACCTAAATTTAAATGATACTTAAAACTAATTGATAAGTTCTTAAATATTCTGAAAACTTTGCATACAAAATTAATTTACTTGATTTCTGTTATATACTTAATAAGAAATAGCATACTAGAGTACAATAAATATATATTCAATAGCATTTTAGTTATTTTTAAAATTTAAAATACTGTTTATTACTTTAATACAAAGCATTTTAGGTAAATAATTTTTTCTAATATAAAATTGATTTAGAAATTTAGTTTCAAAATTTCTTTCATAAATTTTTCTTAGTAATAATAAAATAAAAGATTATTTTCCAGTGAATAACATTGAGGGAAAACAAAAAAAAAAAATTATAATAATTATAAAACTAATATAATAATAGGTACCTGCTTACATTGAAAGTTAATACTTAAACTGTCTATAATCATAAGAATAAAATACTCGATGGGAGAAAATGAACTATTCCTTTAGTTCAAATCATATAAAATATATTTTGTATTTCTTAAAATAATCTTCAAATATCACTTTTCCATATTTTTATTGTTTTATCATTTAGTAATGCTGCCGATGCAATTATATTAGCTGTTGGATGACATGAAGTACACAAAACTACATCTAAACAATCAATTTAAAAAAAAAGGTAAATATTTTTGCATTTACTGTAAATATTTATATTATAAATTAAGTATACCAGTGTGCCCTTGTAATGTCTGTACAATTTCTTTTGTTTGTAAATTCCATATATAAACCATGCCATCTTCAGATCCAGAAACTATCCACTAAAATTATCAAAAAAAAAAAAAAAAAAAAAAAAGATTAAGCATAAACTGGATTTAATAAGTAACTTCAATAACTTACCTTTCCACCCGTCACTGAAAAATTGGCAAACATACAAAACTTTTCATTTTTATGCCCAACATATGTTTTTAGAACCTTTGATTTTGTGAAATCCCATAACTTTAGAGTGTTATCTAGAGTAGCTGCTAAAATATACTTCCCATTAGGTGAAAATTTCACAAGAGAAACAGCTGGATTGTCATCAACCATTAATGTTTTTAAACACTGACCACTGGCAGTATCCCAAATACGACTAAAAAAAAAAAAAATATATACATATATATATATAAATTAATAAATATAATGTCAAGATATAAACATAAAATTTGAAATAAGTAATACCATAGACCATCGTAACTACTAGATGCTATAAGGGAACCATCTCTATTAAAATCAACAGCGCTGACTGGATCTGAATGTGCAGGTAGTGTTTTAAGACATTTTCCATTTCTTACGTCCCAAATTCTTACACTTTCATCAAACTAGAAGATAATATTTAAAAGACATTCAAATGAATAAAAGATGATTAGATAAAAATAATAATAATCATAACTGACAGATCCCGACACTATGAGATTTGATTGAGGATTAAAATTGCAACAAAAAACATAGTTACTGTGGCCTCTGAGTGTTTTAATGCAATTCATCTAAAAAAAATGAACAACAATAAGTTTTTACATCATGTTTTATGAAAAGATATATGTATAATGAACAATCAATAGTGAAGTAAAAAATAATAGAACCTTTTCCATTATCTGCCACCCAATATTGGAATCAAAGTCTCATGAAGAGAGGTTTTAGACACACAAACCAATTATTTAACCTGCGGCAGTGTAAGGGTTATATCGATAGGCAGTTATGTTATCGTAATTTTTTTACATGGTATACACATAAGTAGAGTTATATGAACTAAAAAGTAGTGAAACATGATGCAAATATGCATGATAAAAATGGCAAAAAATGCACTATATGCATAAAAAATTTTTAAGAAATTAAAAAAAAAAATACAATTAACATTATGTTTTTTTAAAATCTAAACTACAAATTATTAATTTTTTAATAGGTTTATTTAGTCAAATTATCTACGTAATAGAATAAACACAGATTTGAACAAAATCATTTTTATATATTTCATTAGACACTATTTGAAATTTAAACGAAAGTATAAAATACTACATGAGTTGGAATTAAAACATAAAAACCTGTAATTTTGATAATGAAGGAATATGCAATATTTTTCAATATTTCAATAATATATTAAACACAAGAATACAAAAAAAAAAAAAAACTCGAAAATAAATAACCCCTTATTTCACTAGTAACAATTAGCTTCGAATGAATAAATAATAATAGGTATTTAATATATAATATAAAATAATAACTTGTCTTTATGTGATTCCATAAAAATAAATTAGAAAAATCAAAAGTACTGTATAGGAATGAAATAAAGAAAGCAACAAAATTTGCATTTGTCATCATATAGCAGCCAGTGAAAAGAGTAAAAAATGTATGAAAGTCAGTAAAATATGCTAATTATATGCTTTGATAACAAAATATTCCTTAATCCTTCAAATATGTTGGCATATGCAAAATAAAATTTGGTCAATGAAATCAGAAGAGAAAATCAAGACAAAAAACCTTTAATACAATTTGAAAATTTATTAATAGAATTTTTATATTTAATGTCTCTACGTGTATTCTTAAAACAGGAAACCAGCAGTTCTTATCTATTTAGAGAAATATGAGTACCTATACAAAATTGAAAAAATGTTCCAAAAAGATTGGGTAGCAGATAACGCAAAAGATTCATGATAATAATAAAAAATTCTCACCGTTCTTAATTCCCAGATTTTTAAGGTTTTATCATCAGAAGCAGACACTAAAAAATCACTATCATTAGACCAACTCACATCATTAACTCCTAGGTCGTGACCAATAAGTGTCATTTCAAATCTTCCATCATAAGCACCCCAAATTTTAATCAATTTATCAGCAGCTAAAAAAATATAGAAAAATTTAAAAGATGCAAAATACCTAATGATATTCAGTGAAAAATACAGGTATAATTAATTTTAAATCAAGAAATTACGTGCACATAAGATCATTTTTACTTAGTAGAACATGAACCATTTGTTTTTTATTTAATAATACTATAGGGATTATGGTGCTATAATTTATTTTTTTTTTTATTGATGTTATTTGTTTTATTGATAAAATTATTACTTTATAGGTACTATTTTTTTAATAATACAGCTCTCGTTAAAAATCAAAGATCCCGAATTTCACCGTAACCGACAATCTCATTAAATCAACTTTAGTAATTTCGCCATAACACCAAAAGTAATGTTGCTAAAAATTTGAAATTTTCACTATATATTATTGACGTATTACTACATACTCAAAACAGTTTTAAAAAAATTTGACAACTTTTGGGCAAAAAAATAACTATGAATGTACCTTGTTTTTTAAAAGTTTATCCCTAATAATGTTTTAAATATTTGACAAAAACTTTTGAAAATTTAATATGACATTACTCATACACTTATCTAACGACTCTGAAAAAATTTCAAAAATCATGATCCCCGATTTTTTTCTATAAGCATTTAATTATATTATGATATGATTTTTATGTAATAATCTGTTTTACGTCAATTTTCAACTTTAAAAATTTATTTAAAGAAATCAGTCGATCTAAACATAATGAAACTTTGAATACAGATAGAACAAGATGTTTTGAATATTTTTTATTGAAAAAATTGTCTTTTTCGTTAAACATAAAAACTTAATTAAAAAAAAAAATCTTCCAAAAATTAGACGAAAATTGATTAAGTATATGAATGGTATGTTTTAATATTTGATGAACACTTCTGAAAATTCAATATGATCTTATTTATACACTTTGCTAACGATACTTTAAAAAAATTTAAAAATCATGGCAAAGGATTTCTTTTTTTAAGCTTTTAAGTGAACTATTATACAACTTTTACATAATTTACTGTTTTTAAAGAAATTAATCAATGCAAACGGTATTTTTTAATTCTGAAGCTTTGCTCAGAATCGTTTAACTAAACAAATGATCATCATTTAACCTTTCGGCAGGCGCGCTACTGTGTATTACACGAGCAGGCGCGTGTCGTACTTTATACGACCAAATGCTTTTCATATATATTTAATTATAACGAAGGCTAAATAAATAATTTTTGATAGATATATTTTTTTGAAACATTTTACTCTTATTTATATAATATTTTATGAATTTAAACAAGTTTCTTTTATAATTTTTTATGATAATTTCAATATTGTTAATAAAACACGATTTTTTTTATTTCTTGCTAAATAAAAGTAACATACTACTATAAAATAATATATTTTAACATAAACAAATAATAAATAAATAATCGAATTCTAGTCTGATAAATTTTCTTCATTACATGTCTGTACAAAATATTACAAAATATTCCGTTCTGAATCACTATCAAAATTATCGTAAACAATATTTTCGTCACTAAGATCACTGTCACTATCAAATTCTTCAAAATTATCTCCTACTTCTTCATGTGATAGTTCTTGCAACATACGCGCAATATCGTCCATAATGAGGTAAAAACAGGAATACACGAAAATAGGTAAAAAGAAAAATATTTGTATGAAAAAAAAAATTAATATCACGAATAGGCGCGAGACGTATTTTGTGCGATCGGACGGAGTTGACTGAAATATACATTAATAATAATTTGAAAAATACGTAAGATTAGTAAACAATTATGAAGTATTTATAACATGTATGTCATTGTGGAATAGGAAAAATCACAGTATTAATCGGAATACCTAGATAAAAGTTATGTCAATAAATCTATAATTATCGTACAAAATGCGCATACGCGCCTGCCGAAAGGTTAGCCACCCATTAACTCATCCAAGTAACAAAGAATATTCCATGGGGCGAAGTACGTACTTTTTTTACGCCTTGCATCTATATATTTGTATTATTAATAAAAATCGTTCTGTAGGTCATTGAATATTAATTTAAATGTAAATCGGAAAACATTGTATAAATAAATAGACAATACATCTATCACATTGGTCAGTAAATCAAACGTTTTTAAGATCTACTTAAGCACTGTAATCATCGCCAAATGCAAACTAAAATTTAATCTGAAAAGCAACTTACATGAGCTGACAAGCCATTCGCCATTAGGGCTGAATTTCAGCGAAGACACAGATCTTGTGTGACCGACCAATGTAAATTTTAACGAATAATTGGGTTTCTACAAAGAATTAATAAAAAATCAATATAAAATGTAAAATAATAGATAAATATATAGCTAGAAACAAACCACAGTGCTAGACGAATTGTATTGATCTCCGAACGGCTGCATATTTGATCAAGCTAGGTACCGACCACTTGAGAACTAAGTCCTATTGGTATCAATATGGAATACAATTCGCGGTACAAATTTTGCGAATAATAAAAAAAAATATTCGTCACAATAATACTGACTCACGAATCACAATAATCGTTAAAGTCCGGCAAAATTTATTGTAAAGCATCGCCTTTGTAGATTCGAGAAAACAACGCTAAAAACTTAATCGTGTATTCCAATCGAAACAATCGCCGTGGGCCCGTGGTGTGCGCAGAAAAAAATTGTGACAGTAGTGTTGTAACAGTAGTATGTCGGTATCAGTACGATAGCAATGGAATGATAAGAGTCGTTGGTCATGACTAGGGCCCGGATTTCAATGCAAAATGCATATTTTTTTGGTTGATCTTACACAATGCGTTCCAAGCACATAATTCATTTCATGTAACGAGGGTTTCATAGCTACAAATTTTATATTGCATTTTTTTGCATATTTCGAAGTTTTTTCATTTTTAGAGCATTTTTAGCATTATTGGGTCATTTTGTTGGTTTTTAATGCATATTATACGTATGTTCAATATACAATACAAATTTAACCAATTCTAAATATTATCTGAAAATAAATTATTCTATTCAATTTGTTGTCTTATCTTAATTTATTATTGACTGTATTCCGTCAAATCACAAATAATCAGTCAGTTCGTGTTCGTCGTGGTCATTGCTCGTGTTGTTTGTGACTTTAATGTGTTACACTGTTACATAATGCCCAAGATAAAATCGTCTACTTCTTATCGCTAGCGTGACTACGTAAATGAATTCAGAAAAGACGACTTTACAACAGATGGTACTATTTTACTTAGTAAAATTTGTAATATTTAAGTCGCAGCTGAAAAAAAAATGTCGATTCAACGAACATATGCGAGTCAACATCAATCAATTTTTCAGTTTTTTTTTTAATAAAATAATAAAAAATAATTTAATCATTTTTAAAGTCATGTTTTCATTTTTAAGGTCTTTTTTGTGGGAAAATGCATTTTTTAAGGGCATTTTCGGCTAATTTTTAGAGCATATTTGTATGGTTTTAAGTGCATTTAAATCCGGGCCCTAGTCATGACCAAGGCTTATAGAATATAATATAGGTTGCTTCATAGTCATGTAAACAAATAAATCCCCCCGCTTCGTTTCACTGTCTGTGACGTCATCGGAAGTACATAATATTATAACGGCTGCCGCCACACTGCCACAGTTTATTTAATTACATTTTAAACAGTTTTATAAGCCAATATTAATACCTAAATTTTTATTTTGTATAAATACCTACTTAATAATAAGTATTAGTGAGTGAGATCAATAAAATTATTGAAATAAATGCATTTAATATTTATTAAAACAAACTAAATATTATGTTAAATACATGTACATAATTTAAAATAAATATATACATTACAAAATAAATAATATTATAATTATAAAAAAATAAATAAGTAAACTTTACTTTACTTTTATTTGCACAGAATTATTAATTAATTAAGTCATTAATCTTTTCAGTTTTTGAAGTTTTAGTAGCTGAGCTTTAGCTTTTCTTTTATTACAGTGTAATGGCATGTTGATTGGAGTATTTCATTCTAATACGTAATCTTTGTTTTATATAAGTTCGAACAACAGGAAAATATTTTAATGGAAATTCATATTATAATAACAAGTTTAAAAATATTTACAAACCAAACTTTTTGGTTATTTTAAACAAAAAATTATCAGTTGAATAATATATACAATAGGTAATATAATAATAAATAAACCTACATATAAAAAAAAAAAAATAGAAAATACTAGATCATCCAATGGATATTAATTCATGGTATAGAAATACTAAATTTCAATAAGTACCCTATTAATTCCTTGACTATTAATTTAATAAAAGGCCAAAGGATTTCTCAAAATCTACGCAATAATATAAAAATGATGACTTCTCTAATGTACATAGTACATATTTATGTTCAGAATTAAATATAGTAAGTATACATCTTCGTGGTACCTAAAATAATTACGGTAAGTTAACTAATATTGTGTCTGTGATAGGATATACTTGTATTTCCATCTCTTTTAGTTATTCGTGCATAATTTTTACACGTTGCAACTGCGCAACATGATCCTCCGCTTTGTTTGTTTGATTCAGACATTCTCATACATCAACATTAACATAAATCTAAAAGCAAACAAAGACAAAACGTATAGTCGATAGTTCAAATTTCAATGACAGCAACGGGCAAGCAAATAAATATTTTGTACTTCGAGTGACGTCATGACGTGGTTACCCCCGCTGCCATATTTTCAATTATTTCGAAATGAGTCAACCTAGATATATATATACTTACTATATAATATATAGTACCTATACCAATATACTAGAGTATATTCTATAAACCTTGGGTCATGACCACGGTTGTAGAGAAGATAAGGTGATAACACTCGTATTGTTAAAAATAAAAAAGACGCACCCAATTTGGCGAAAACCTTTTGGTTAAATTTTTTGGTAAAATATTCCACCATAAGCGCCACATGACATGAAGGCCTGTTATTCTACATATTTAAATGTAATGTACCTACTACCTATACATGGAATATACATTTTAAATTATAATTATAATATATAATATAATATAATAGGTAATCATAATCATTATAATTTAAATTAACTACCTATTTTAGTATTTAAGATTATTTTTAATTTCTTTCCCAGACATTTAATAATTCAATATCCTATAATGAGTAATTCAGTCTTTTTAAACTTGTACTATGTATCTATGCATGATAATTGTTATCAATAATTATATTAAAAAATAAATATAATTATGTAATTTCATGGTACATATTTTAGAATAAATTGTTTGTATCTGATCAATATTGAATGTATTTTTTCTAAATAATTGTGTGATATTGAGATAATATATTCCAATACAATTAATTTGTACAAAATACTCCTAGTGTAAATTATTTTTTAAATTATTAATTTTATTTATTATTATAGTGTTATTAATTGTCTTATTATAATAGACAAAAGTTTACCAAAATTATATATCAACAAGCAAAATAATTTTCTTGATAAAAAATAAAATTAAAAAAAAATTATTAAAACTTACATGTGTAATAAGTAGAGACCGGATTTATATGCACTTAAAACCATAGAAATAAGATGTTTCAATGCTCTATAATTTCATCAAAATATTCTTTAATATTCAAAAATATTCTTTTATGAAAAAATATTCTTTTTCGAAAAAATATTCTTTTTCGAAAAAATATTCTTTTTCGAAAAAATATATTGAATACTGAAAAAATAAATAACAGTACCTAATAATATGATGATATACTTGTGTACCTTTATTGTTTAATTGTATTTTAGATGTGTGAGTGTACAACCAATAATAATATGTTTTAAATAATAAAAACAAAAATGTACTGTGTATTGTTGAATAACAGAATAATATTATGTATTAAAACAACTCAAAAAAAAAATAATTCAGGCTTATGAAATCAAAAAATAAAAATGTATTTCATAATATAGTTAAATAACAAAATAATATTATGTATCAGAACAATTTAAACTTAAATAATTCAGTCTTTTGAATTTAAAAAATTAAATAATATTGCATAAAATAGTTAAATATAAAATAACAGTATGTAACACAAATAATTTATGTTATTTTCAATATTCCTTTCATCAAGATAAATAATATGATACTATAATAAAAATTGTTTTGGAGTGTGTGTTGTTTCCATATTATAAATTTATAAATGTACCTACTAAAAGTGCACACCAAATTTGCGTTCAGCAGAACCATTTGTGTTTTTAGCTTTAATATTTCAGTGAATTTATCTATTATAAAACTCAAAGATAAGAATATTAATAATGGTATTTCATAGGCTTTTATTGATATTTAAATTTCAAAGCAAGTTATGAAATTCTCTAATTAAATAATATCATTGTATCTTAGTAGTCCTCAGAATAGGTACCTAATAAAAATTGTTACATACGGTGAAAACATATTTTAAATTTAATTATCAATACAAATGTAACCCCTTAGTCAATAAGTCTTATAATGTTTTAATATTAATTTCACAATAATACAACATTAGTATTTAAGGCATGCATACGACACAAATCACAATATAGTGGCAATATAATACAATTTAAAAAAATATGTTTTCTACAAATATTTATAATTTTTTTAACCAGGAGTTAACATTGATTTAAACATTGATTTATTTATAATATTTAGATTTTAATACAATTATAAAATGTTTAGGGTCTTCCACTGTTGGACTATTTGAAAAAAAATACTGAAGGTCGTGCAATTTTGGCAGCCAATAAAACAACATTAGACAATGCTGCTAGAAGAAAACTGTGTAACATTATAGTAAGAAGAGAACTACAAGACGACCCAGAAAAACTTTTTAAAACTCCACGTTTACTCAGTCTTTCTCAAGAAATTGTTAAAATTTTCCCAGGGGAACATATAAGCACTTATTTTATTCCGTACATAAACTATGGTAAAATATTTCATATATGTTTGCATCTATCTTTTAACTTTATTTATGTTTTAATCTTTTATATTTTATTCAACAGGCCCCATGTTAAAAAAGTCTGCTAAAGGAAAACTATTGGACTGTTTTAACAACAGGAGGAGGGAATATAAGAAAGCAGGATTAATAGTCAACTCTCCTAAGCATACAGACCATTCACTGCCAAAATCAGCACTACTACTAGCTAGTACCCAACAAGTTGTTTATACTGGTAAAGATTTTAATTTTATATAGAAAACAAAATACCAACATATTTTTTACATTTTTTTCATAGATGGTGAAAATGTCGATGAATCGTTATCTTGGCTCCACAATTCTTCTGATCCGTGGGATCTTGTAGTAAAACATTGGTCTATTACAAGAACCATACGTTTAAAAAAAATGTTGGACACAAATTATGAAGATATATCCATAGCTGATTACATGAAGGAGTACCCAGCGTTACAAAAACCAGCAGGATATAATCTAGTAAGATTTAATCAACTATAATACAATTTTTCACAATTGCAATTGCTTTTTTCATGATCAATATTTATTTTATTTAAAACATTTTAATGTTGGTCATGAATAAAGTTATAAGAATGTACTTAATAAATGTAATAATTGATATTTTTTAGTATTCATGTAAATATTTCTTATATTTTTAGTTGATTGATGATTTTAACTTCATACATCCTGACAAAATAAACAGTCTTTATGAAACATTTCCGCTTTATAAAACAAGAATTTTAGAACTTGCAAAAACTGCATCACTGAAATTAAGGGACAGTACCATCAAAGGAATTTTGAATGAATATCTTGATTTAGCATTAGGTAAATAGCCAGTTTTAATTTAAGTAGTTTATTATTATTTAATTATTAGGTAATTTATTTTTCAGCAAGTGAAGAAGCATCAGCTATAGCCACATTTTCAATTTTGCCCTTTTTATTCAGTCCAGCTTCTACCAAAAGAAAGAAAGGAAAAAATAGCTCTTGGAAACCTTCAAAGCATGATATGAAAGATGGCTTTATAACGCATTTGAAATCTTACAGTGAACTACAGGAAACAGTAACAAGAAGAAGAAACAAGTATGCTCAACTTGGTTGTACCTTACAGCCTTTTATCATAATTGTAGGCCCTAGCATCAGTGAAATTGCACAAATTTATGTTTATGTTGATAACACTTATTATGTTTTAAACTCAATTGTTGGGGCAATTGATTGTTGTTTCAAAGTTATTCATGCGTTAAATTTAGAATATCCATTAGAATGTCTACAAGTTTGGACATTTATTCAAAAGGTATTTTATAAAATTAAATCTGTTTGGGACACTGAGTTTGTATCAGTGAATTCGCTTATAAGTGATATAGGGATAACTAATGTTTTATAATAATTTTCATTATTCAATGTCATTTGTATTCATTTACACATTATGTTTTTCAATTTTAATGTTTTAAATTTAAATAACTAAATCAATGTTTTGTTTTTATTTCATTTAATAACACTATGAAACTATAAAATTGTAATTTTAAAATTTTAAATAAACATAAGTTCTTAAAACTTTCATCATGCCTAGTTGTTTTATTTGTTAAGAAACATCCCCTAATATAGTGTTATTATGTAAACATTTCAAATACAAGCACGCTAAGCATGATTTCATTGAATATATTTGTATAGAAAATCATTGTAACAGGTCATTTTATTTGTTAAATTCATTTAAAAAACATGTTTCTGCTACTCATTACTTTGAAGCATCTAAACTTACCAAAAACCTTGTAACGACAAGTCTTCATAGTAATGAATTGGCATCATTTAATAGTCAAAAAAGTTTTGTCAATACACCTACTTCCTTTGAAATTCCACCTATACAGCCTTTGTTGATTGATAACTTTAATAATCCTAATTTTCCAAGTAACCAAATTGAACAATTTTTAGCTTCTTTATATGCTAATTCTCAAATCCCACGTAATGTTGTACAAACAGTTACTGAAGGTGTAACCGATATAATAAGAGGTATTAAAGGGTCATTGGTGAATTGTGCTACAGGAATTCCTCCAAATATTTCTGATCATATAAACAGTATATTTCAAGGCTTTGAATCTCGTTTTACAAATTTAAATACTGAATATAAGCGAATTAAATATTATACAGATTGTGGTTCTTATATTCCGCCCATAGAGATTATAATAGGACAGAGCCTGAATGAAAATAGAAACAACAATACATTTTCCATTGTTCCAACTCATTGTACTGAACAATTTATTCCTATTCGTGATGTTTTAAAAAAATTTTTCCAACTAAAAGATATTTTAAAAGATACAATGGACTATGTAAATAAAGTTAAATGTTGCGATGCTGTGTTAATGAATTTTATTCAAGGTAGTGTTTGGAAAAAAAAAATTAAAGATTATGATGAAAGTCAAATTGTTTTGCCTTTATTTTTATTTTTCGACGATTATGAGGTGGGTAATCCTTTGGGTAGCCATTCAGGTATACACAAATTAGGAGCTGTCTATTTTAGTGTTCCTTGCATACCCATTCACCGGCAATCTTCCTTGAGCAATATTTTTTTAGCTTTACTATTTCATTCATCTGACAGACAGCAATTTGGAAACCATATAATTTTTAGGCCCCTTATCAATGAGTTGAATTATTTAAAGGAAACTGGTATTGAGATTGAATCTGATGAGTTTAAAGGAAATATTAAATTTGAATTAGGTCTAATTGTCGGGGATAATCTTGGTATTCATAGCATTACCGGATTCGTAGAAAGTTTTTCTTCCAACTACCCATGCAGGGTATGTAAAATAACGAAAGAAGATATGAGAAAACAATGCTATGCTGATGTTAATTTAATTAGGAGTTTGGAACAATATAACCTAGATGTTTTAGAATGTGATGTTACAACAAGTGGCATTAAAGATGTTTGTGTTTGGCATGATGTATGTGGTTTCAATGTGTTGGATCATAGTGGTATGGACATAATGCATGATTTATTGGAAGGGGTATGTAAGTTTGATATGGCATTTTTATTAAATTATTATATTTATGAATTAAAAATGTTTTCCTTACAAATTCTTAATGAGAGAATGATTAATTTTGATTATGGGCCAGATAGTAGCAGTAAGCCTCCTGTATTAATCATGGAGAATATTCATAAAAATAATATTCGTCTGTCTGCATCTGAAATTTTGGTATTTGTTCGGTACTTTGGCTTATTAATTGGAGATTTTGTTCCCAAAAATGATCCAGTATGGCACTTGTATATACTTTTAAGACAAATTCTTGATTTAATAACATCTATGTCACTGCAAATAGATTCGTGTGAACTCTTACAAACATTAATAGCTGAACACCATGACCTTTATCTTAGGTATAGTAAACAAAATCTTAAACCGAAACATCATTTCATGTTACATTACCATACTATGTTAAAAAAATGTGGCCCCCTTGTAGCATTATGGTCAATGAGGTTTGAGGCAAAACATAGGATATCTAAAATAGCTGCAAACACTACTAGCAATAGAAGAAACATATGTAAAACGTTGGCAATCAAACATCAATTGCAATTAAACAATTTATTTTTTAAAGGTTCATTACCTTCCCATTTTGAAACAGGTCCTCCCAAGCTACTGAGTGACTTGGAATTGGAAGTTTTAAAAAAATTTTTGCAATTTAGTCCAGTGAAATCTATTGTTAAGTGTCCTTGGGTATCTATAAAAGGTACCAAATATAAGCCAAAGCTAGTACTTACATTAGATATACATGAAAATGATCTTCCTATATTTGGAATAATAGAAGATATTGTTTTATTTAATGATACTTTGGTAATTTTTAAGTGTAAGCGCACTAATACTGTTGTATTTGATGATCATGTATTTTCATATGAGGTAAAACTAAATGATGAATGTACATTTGTGTATCACCATGCATTGTTTTCTTATATTCCAAATAACATTAGTGTATTATCAAATGGATGTAGTTATGTAACTCTAAGAAGCAGTATTTAGATTGTTATATACTTATATTGTATTTTCATTATTTATTTATTACCTATGTGTTCATAAAATTGTATTTTATGTTTGTTATGCTAATATAGGTATGAATTATAAATATTTTGAGTTAATTTGTATTATTTATTATGTGCTATTTTGAATAAACGTTTTATAATTTAATGTTTTGTTTTCTAAATTATTTATTGT
The DNA here is from genome assembly GCA_027580255.1 of Therioaphis trifolii. Lineage (NCBI taxonomy): Eukaryota > Metazoa > Arthropoda > Insecta > Hemiptera > Aphididae > Therioaphis > Therioaphis trifolii. The sequence goes on from CM050404.1 coordinate 1,791,413, forward strand.
AGATTAATTCCTTAATTTTATTACTCATCAGTCATCACTATTGGAAGTACTCAAGTGCATTTATTATTGTGTATTTCCTACAATTATTACCTACGACCTACCTACATAATAATTGTAACATTAACAAAATAATTTATAATTACTACAATTATATAACTAGTACAAGTTACAAATTGAAAAGTAAAGTTTATGTATATTGATGTGTCATTGGAACACAATGTAATGTCATATCAACAACTATTCTGGTAGTTGATACTGTAAGGTCTTCTATTATAGCCACTGAACTATTGCTAAAACCATTCTAGATGTATCTTTGTTTCAACCAAACTGATAATAATCTACAACAGAGATTATTTGTGGAGACAACAACTAAATAAGTAATGTCTACATAATACTATATTGTTATTTTAACGACTCATTTGGTAATTGTAACCAAATACAGTTTACCAAAGATTTATTGTAATATTAACTAACCATATTGTTGTCACGGGTGCAACCAAAAATTCTGGTAGTATGAATCATATTCTGGTAATTATAACCATTTTTTTTCCGTGTTCGTTCCAAAAAACAGTCATAAAGCACATTTCTATAGTATTAAAAGGTTTCAAAAGAACTGAAGCGTCAAATTTTGTTACAGGTTTTTCATTGGCATCGTCAATAATAGCTTGTAAAGCGTTTTTCATTTCACTCCAAGAAGTATATAAAGCTTTACCCGCTTCGTATCTTGCTGACTATCGGATTTGAGACAAACTTTTTACACACTTAGACTTTTTTAAATAAAATAGTAAAATTTCCCAACGATGGGTAGATGCTATGAAAAACTTATACGTAGGTTAGGTAACCTTATACGTATAATTCTTGTAGATATCTAAAATATGTTGTCGATTTTTCACAGCAATCCACAGCAGATATCCACGGTAAATTTGTATTTATTTATTTATAAAAGCACTTCTACAATGGCATACTATAACATTAATTTGAAATTATTTTTCTGGGTAACAAAACCGACTTGGGTCGTGAAAAATGTATGGTGAGAAAAATGGGTACAAAAAGTTTGAAGACCACTGCTCTACTCCACCAAAAAATAAAGGCTTCAAGGAATTGATAAATTCTTTATATCCATACCATATTTACGTTTTATATGTATTTTTAGTGAATGGTAAAGACACTTATTTAAAAAAAAAAAGTAACTTCGAAACCTTGCAACCGATCGTTATTCTAGTAATAAAATATTCATAGTATTTTGTGTTGGCTAAAGATCTTATTGTGGAGAAATCACACGGTATAATTTATCTATGGTTACGAACCGTTGTTTGAAATCGATTCGAAATATATAGCAGATGGACATTTTGTATAATAATTATCATCGTTAACCATATTTAGTTTCAATAGTTTATAATTTTTAATTTTTCCGAAACGAGAAGTTTGATAGTGAAATTCTATCGAAATAAACGCAATGAATCGACTAATTACGATGACTATGAATATGTTTTCACGGAGACCCGCGGGTATGTATACTCAAATAATATTATATGCATATATTGCCGTGTCACACAAAGTCGTTTGTCACGCATTATCCGCGTATCGTGATCATTTTTCACAGTTATTGTTTTGTTAACTGCCTCGAGCCAGGAAGTTCCACTCTTCACGATTTTTACAGTATGTTTCACACCCTATACCGTTCATTACTTGTCTTATATATTGCAGCGATGGTCTATGCTATTCTTTCCTTCGGCGGATCCGTCCATTATTCTTCCACGGTAGATTATTACGTCTTAGCGTGTGACCGATAATTATTAGCTTAGCCCAACTAATCTTCAGGTTTTTTATGAAGCATTTTCTTCCTACACTCAAAGTAAAACGATCATTGGTCATATTCAACTTGATTTAAGAATTGTCCTGTAGCACCACACTTCGAACGCACCAGCCCATTTTTCTAGGAATCAATTGACAAAATATTGTTGTTTCGCTCGAGACTAATATTCGACTTGGAGAATAATTTAATTCCAGAAATTACTTTTCACGCGCACCTACTTACAAAACGTTAAATCTTTCTAAAAAAAAACTAGCACAGAACAGTCGTACGGATTTTTAATTGTTCTGTTTTTTTTCTCTTATGCCCACGACAGCACGGAGGAGGACGCGCGACAACGTCGTGACGGAAAAGCCACCGGAGCGACGACCGAAAGGGGCGTTCAGACGCGGTTGCGGCCGACTGGGCCGGACGCTGGCCCGCTGCTTGGTGCCGTGCTGGGGGGCCAGCCGTGGTCGCCGCGACGACGAGACCCAGGCGTACCGCCCGGGCTGGCCGCGACGCGACGCCACCGCCGCCGCCGAGGACAAAGTCGCGGCGGGCCATGACGCCGAGACCGCGGCCCGACGAAACGACGACGACGACAATAACGGCGGCGGCGGCGACGGCCGCGGCGACCTCGCGGTGAGAGCCGACAGTGACGTGTCCGCCGCGGCGGTCGGAAGCCACGCGACGACGACGATCGTACGGAGACAGTCACCGCCGACAGACACGGCCGTCCTTGCCTACGATTCCCGGCCCGAACCAGCAACCTTCGGGTCGTTTTGGCCGGTCGACTTTCTGACGACATTCCTACGCCATTGGTCGACGGCACGACCGCTGGCGATTCGCGACGGCCACTCCGAGTCCGCTCAGAACGCCGTGATCGAACAACACGACGTCCAGGTACGCGAAGACGAAGATTTCATCCGCGAAATCGACCTCATCTTTATGTTTCTTTCTGACGTTCATTAATGTTTAACGTCCTTTTTATTAGGTACTAGTTTATTAGCACTTTGATACACTGAAATCGATTAAAAACGAATAATACCGTAACTATCACGACGTAAAATATTTAAACTTTAAAAGTTCTCTTTGAAATTGTTTAATATTTTAATTCTCCCAAAGCTTCCGTAAAATCGTTTTTTTCGGTAGGTATGTATGATTTTGTTAATTGAACATGGATTGTTGTTGATAAATTTCTTGGAGGCATTTAACTGCAACATTTTAGGAATTTCTTAGGTTCATGTTTATGTTTTGTATCTTTTTTCTAAAAGTAAAATAGGTTCATATTAAAATAAATTTAAAAATTTTCCATTAGTGAAAAATCGATTATTATAATTATGTTTATTGACTTATTGTAAATCTGTGTTTTGTAATGTACGAAATGTACGTATTTTACAAACAGTTCAATAAGAAAAAAAATTTTAAAAAATAGGCGCAGATATTAACTACGTAATTTTAAATAAAGCTTTTACTTATTTATTGCCATACGAATAAATAAGTAAAAGCTTTATTATGCTAAAATTATGTTGTTAATATCTATGCCTATTTTTATTATTATTATTTTTTTTTTTGAACTGAGGATCAGGACCGGTTAGTATTTTAATGTCTAATTGAAAATATGGATGTTGAAGAAAAATCATGTTTTTTTTAAATCAATAAATATGTAATTATGCACTTTAAATGTAGTTTTGAAATTTAAATTTTCCGCCTCCACCCTTGGCTTACATTTCCGAGGGCGCTTATGAGTGCGTCGCCGATAAAAAGCCGTGAATGTATACGCCGCCGTCACACTGGACACGCGTGGGTACACTGTAGCCGGGAATCGGATTTAATTGCGAAATTCACGTGTCCACCAGTCGGACCGATCGGCGAAATAAATTCCGTGAGGTTTTTCTCGGCACTGCATAGCCATCGTTATTAGTGCGGCACTCCGACGATGGTGGAATGTTTGCCGGGATGGACAGCGTCGAACGCGTAAACGTTCGGTGAAAAACGGTACCTAAAGAATCGCACGTATAAAACCAACGTTGAGAAATTTCACGGGAAAACATCGCGATACGCACACACACGCGTACACACACACACACACACACACACACACACACACACACACACACACACACACACACACACACACACACAAATCATACTTACGTATCTACGTCTTTACAGGTATTTCAGTATTTGCGTGTGTGTACGTGTGTACGTGGGCATTGTTCGTACATCATATGTATTCACACCGCGGGAAGTTAACAAATTTAAATTAAATTTATACTTCAACCGCCCAAAATGTCCGATATCTAGGATTATATCTAGATCGCAGGCTAACTTAGGCTACTCATACCCATAACAAATGACTTTCCTTAAATAACCGCTCTCGACAATTACGGTATCTCTTCACGTCACAACCTAAAAATAAAAAACAAGGTCCTACTATATAAACTCCTCAAACCTATCTGGACATACGGTATTCAACTGCGGGGTGCAGCCAAACCTTCCAACATAAATAAAATACAAGTCTTCCAATCAAAATGTCTACGCCAAATAACCAAAGTTCCTTACTATGTATCTATGACACTCCACATAGAGATCTATCCATTTCAACAGTCAAAAATGTCGCAAAAACTTTCTACAAACGCACACACTCCAAATTCTACAGCCATCGTAATCCCTTGATTTCCGAACTATCCACCAGCGCTATTCCTGGTGACCCCAGAAGGCGAATCAAACGTACCTGGTGTCGTGATTTACTCAATTAAAAAATGTATTTATCTCTACCTCCCCTTTACTTTGTATTCAATCTCATTCTCTCTCACTAACACATTTAAAATAAACTCTTACCCTTAAGTGCTTCCAATGGGTGGCTTTTTATCTCCTGCCGTCTGCTCAAGCCATGTCTTCTCCTTCACATACGCTTATTTTAAAATTATAATTACAGATCGTGTATTTAATAATAAATGTTAAAAAAAAAAATGTGTACTTATTTATTGTTGTACATAGGTACATATTTTTTTGTAAATATTTAATATAATAGTTATGTCATAAATATGTATTCATTGCATTGTTCAAAATATCAATTTATATTATCTCTGTACAACGAATAAATAAATAATTCATAATTATGTATTTGAAATAAACTAATATTGGTGTCTACCCTTGATTTTTTTATTTACACAATACCTCCAGAAGATGTCAAACATAGATCATGATTTATTTTACAATTTTTAAGAAAATACCAATCGAAATAATATGTTTCGCATGTTTTATAGAAAAAGGCAAAGAAAATAAATTGTGCACTTAGTTTTAAAAATTTAATTTAATTTATATTTTTGTTATAGTAAATTAATTTTAACCATAAAGCATCACCGCCGCACATATACGCGTATACAGTCTGTGATCCAAGGCAATGTCAAATAGTAGTAGTTTTTTCTTACGCTTTAAAACTATTTGAGATAGAGATTTGAGTATTTTTGTTAAATGTGTATTAGATTATGACTGACATTTCGAGAGGAAATTTCGAGCTTCTAACTTAATTACTTTAGAAGTTATGAATAATTAACTAAAACTGGTTTAATGAAAATGTCGTTTACGGCAAAAATTAGCGTTTTCACTCAATTTTTCGGTAGTTTTTTCTTTGCGATTGGAAAAACTATAAACGATAGAGATTTGAGATCTCTAAGTGTTATTTACATGCAATTTCTGATCGATAGGTAGGGCTGGACGTGATGTTTGGATCATTATTACTATGAAAAAAATTGATCAAATACATAAAAAAAAAGGAAAAAAACATTATTGTAGAAGTGCAATATATTCTTCATTTAATTTAAATCGTTTTAATCTACTTATTTATGAACATTGGACAAAAACTAGGTAAATACAAAATAAAAAATTTATAAAAAATTTAATTTTTTATTCAAATTGAAGTGTACAAAAATAATGACATACAATCATAAATTATTTACCGTCGTTTGTGCGTACGTGTTTTTAATAAAAATTAATCAAAAAATAAATACAAATTGAATAAATGTCTATGGTAAAAACGATAAAATTATTAACATTATTGAACAATGTAGTTGTTCAACAGTGAAGCTAGGAATGAATTCACATGTCCGAGAATAATAATTTTAAGCAGAAATAATGAAAAATATCGAAATTATATCGTAAAAACTAATACCGCTTATAACAATAATTGACTTTTAATTTAAAAATAAATGTTTGTGTGATAGGAGCGTTGAACATTGGTAAGTAAGGTGGGGTAAGTGTGAACGCTTTTTTTCAACTATTATGGTCATTAAATGGTGCCTGTATTATTTATCTATTTAATGTTTATTAGATACTACATAAACACTTACAGAGAACCCAAATTTATACTCAAAAAGCCTGATAAATTAAAATTTAACTGTTTAGCGCTCGTTTCAAAAAATAATTTTGAAAATCACACTTTCCCCATTATCTGGGGCAACTGTAAATCAGCTCATAAAAATATGTTATAACTATATTGCAACTTTTTGGGGCAAGTGAGATAATTTAAACGTTTTAATTATTTATTTGATACAAAAATGAACAAAATTGACGTAAATTAATACGTCTTAATTTAATTTTAATTAATTTTCATGCTCGTGTCCCTAAAAATAATTTCTAAAATGATCGACTTTGAAATTTTCCGCAATCGACCGTTTGGCCGCCCCTGTCTTATGCTATAAAATACGATATCACGACGGCGAGAGCATTATATTATATCAGGGGTCACCAACTAATTTCTATGGGGGTCCGTTTTGAAACTTACCTGACTTTCCGCGGTCTAAACAGTTTCAATGACTTTTACACACGTTAATAAATAGGTTAATATGTTTTGTAAATTTGTTATTATATTTTGTTTATTCAAATTGTATTTTACACACATTAATAAATAGGTGAAAATATTTTATAAATTTGTAATTATACTTATTTTTTTATTCAAATTGTATTTTACACTCATGTTAATAAATATGTATATACATTTTTTAAATTTTTATTTATATTTATTTATTTATTCAAATCGAATTGGCAAAAAAAAAAAAGATTATACTTGAAAAATTTCATTTTTAATGTGAAAAATTACAATTTTTAGTTTTCAAGAGCTTTCTAATATTTGGTGCGAAGTTGGTGTAACTGATTAGCATTTACTCGTTCAGATGTTTATCTGTCAACCGAGATCGGAAATTGTTTTTAATGAAGTTCGTCTTAGAAAAAAGCGGCTTCACAAACATACGTTGATCCAAACATTGTACACAGTTTTGAAACCAGACTTTTTAGTTCTGGATATTTAATTGAACAAACGTATTTCATCCAGAATTGAACGTACTGTAAAGTGTTGGTGACTTGAATTAATTTTTCCTTTAAACCCAAGTCTTCCTGGAATCCAATAATTTTCATCTGTAGGGCAGCTTTATTAGGGCCAAAAACGCTTGTGGCTTCATTACTCCATTCGCCGTTAGGATGTAAAGAAAAACAATTGTTCAAAATTTACACTGCATTCTCAATTTTTCTGAAATCATTTAATCTTTCTTCAAATTCAGATTTAAGTTTCTTTATAAAATTAATGAACTGACTGAGTTAAATGTCAACATTATCTTCATTGTCATCAAAAATGGTATTTAAGTTTGGAAAGTGCAAACGTTCGTTTTCAATATCCCCACAAAAGAGATCCATTTTCCTTAAAAAACATTTGATTTCTGACAGTAGATGTCACACTAATTTTCCTTTACTTTGTAGTTTGAAATTCAAATCGTTGATATGTTATACATATCTTTCAAAAAAGCGATAGATATGACATGTTCGTTTACATCAAGGAAATCTGAAAATAGTCTTTTTCACATAATTAATCACTGCTAGAAAGAAATACCTCGATCTCATCTAATATTGCGAAAAATCGCTGAAGTACAAAACCTTTGCTCAACACCTTAGTTAAAAAGTAACAATTACTATAAATATCAAACACGAACGTTCTATTCAACACAGTAATACACACAGTGCAGAAAACAGTTTAAACTTTTAAACATTATCTATACTTGGAACTCGTCTGTCGCGTCATGTCGCGGCGCATTCGGCTTTTCGGCTTTTTCGCATTTCGGCTGCGAGTCTGCGAACTATACAAGCGTTCCACATAAGCACTAGGCAGACGATCGACGTTACTATCTTATCTATATTCAATTTTATGTAATTAAATATAATTTCACCACTTTGGCTTTCCCTCATTTATGATTATAGAAATAGAGATTATTTTCAATTACTTAAATATTTTTTTTATTATGTGATATACATTTTCTATGATTATGATACATATTTTATAGTTTCTATATTATACAAAATTAAAAACTATCATGTGTATAAGGGTCCGTAAAAAAAGTGTTCAATTATAGTATGTCGCTGCCGCAGGTAATCGAAATTTACGATCCGTTGACCCTGAGAAACTCGAAATTTCCACCGGGCGTTTCACCTTAAATCCACCACCGACGCCGCCGTTACGTCGTACGTATATATATATATCCGTATATATATGTATATATTATTATTATTATTATTATTCCTAGAGTTCAAAAGAGTGATTTTTTTTCTTTTTTATATTAATTTTTTGATAAACATTTATTCATCACGTGAAACATTTATTGTTACAAAACAGACAACATAATTCGTTTTACTCGCGCTGCAGTAATAGATAATTTTAGCAGCAAGTGTACGGACGGAGAACAATATATCTATCATAATGTTGAATCCCGAAAGAACGCATGGCACGTTTTTTTTTTTTTTTTTTTTTTTTATACAGCTTATACTTATTGTACAACAAAACAATACTGCAACACTGCGTCTATTATATAATAATGATAATAATAATAAACTAACGAATTAATTTATGTGATGAAAAAACAACATGTATGCATAACATTAAATGAAAATTTAAATTTAGCTTATAAGTGCATATGCATACATTTAAGATACTAGAATAAATCTTTAATTCACTGTTTTCGGTGCCTTCCTTTTTTTTTTTTTTTTTAAATGTATTTTGTGAATAAAATCGGTAATACAGTCAGTCAGAGGTGTATAAATCGGAGGTATGCGTTTTTTTTATGAAATAGCAAGGCATTTGAAATTTGGACATGCATTCAAAAACACTTAATAAATACCCCTACAGTATTAGTTAAAATTAAGAAGGAATTAGTTTATGTACTTAACTATCTTACTGCAATTCCAATTCCATTACAAAGTATACCCATATCATTCGACTTAAAAATACACATTTACACATTTTCCACATGCCACATTTGTCATGTCCGATTATTTCCAATCGACTTCTAGACGCCAAAATTTTATTCGTCTGTACCTCACACTTGAGTGATAATCGTCACCTGAGTTCATGACCCGTTTATAGGTTACCTGTACAGTGTTAGTGAGTGCCATCTAGGCCTATATTATATTGTATTATTTTTGTTATATCTAGGCCTGTATTAATATTCATTAGAGGTTTTGTGCGAATTGGTTATCTGTTTTACTTCTCAATTATTTTACCAGTCAGGTGTTTCACTTACAGCTAGTGTACACAATAAAATGAACACGGTATAATAAACAAAATAGTATAATTAACACAATAATTAACGTGTAATAAACGAAACATAAATAATTTATTTTCTTTTCAATTGCCACCGACTGAGCTCTCTCATGAGGTTCTCACCGCAGGGCCGTCCTAAAGGAGATCTTAGGGGGGGGAGGGGGCCACCCTCCGAACAAAAACACCAGTCGGCAACAATTGGCAGTCAGCACTGTTTCACAATATTAGGTTATATTAAATACCAAATTTACTTAATGATTTTATCACTATTCTGAGTATTATGTTTATGCAAAACAATCATTATTTATTCTAGGATGGGTATTTTAAGTACCTACCTAATTTATTTTTCTTGGAAGAAGCATTTGATATTTACAAAAAGGTAATTTTTTTAATTTTGAGTGAAGCGAAGGAATTTTTCGTTTTGTAATGTTTATTTTTTATATTTTTTGTCTAAAGACACTGAAGCAGTAAAACTAGTCCAAAATATTAATTAATCAGAAGTTCAAAAATTACAGTAGATGATACATTGAAGGGTCTCAAATCTCTCTCTTACCTACATAGTTTTTCCAACAAAAATTGTCAGTTTTTATATTGAAAATATATTGAAATCATATTGAAAATTTTAAATTTGGTACAAATTCTTGAAAATGTAATATGGCTTTACTCAATCCCTTGATAACGTTACTGAAATTTTTTTTAAATATGTATATATATATTTATGTATATTTATCCCTAAGCGTTTAATTAGAATACATACTAATTGCCGTAAAACAGATATTCATATATCAATAAATTAAATCAATTTTCGTTTTTAGTCATTACTCTAAAAATATTGTAAGAAACTTGTAATTTTGTTACATATTGGTACATATTAACAACATGATTGTACAATCGTGAAAAGATTTATGAAACAAGTTGTGAAATTTGATCTAAAAACCTAACCTAACCTTAGAATAACAGTTGATATTACATTGAAACTTTTCTCCGATTCATCTAATGAAAAAAAAAAAATCACCATTTCTTTAAAATTAAATACACTACCACCATTATCTTGTCCGAGGACTGAAAAGACAAAAGACAAATTTCCACCACCATTATCTTACCGGATTTTTTTGTACTTTAATATTTTCTTTTTTTAAATAATAAAGAAACTGAATTTTTTAATTCTTTTTAGGATATATAACTACCTACAACATTTAGGGTGGGAATATACGTAGCATTAACTGGTTTCAGTATTAAAGAGAAAAGACGACATTCAGTACGAAGGTTATAAAATTGTCGTTGTCGGCACCTTTTAGAATCTCCCCTCTCCCAGCCATGAGTTTTTTCTTCAGGACGGCTCTGGCCCGCGGTCGACCAAGATCATCCATCAGTTATAGAACATTCTTGACTGCGGAGTGTGACACTGAGACCGATACCGGTGACATTTGCACGTCATGCAGTTATTAATAACTTCACGGGGTTTTGACTTATCCAATACATAACGGTAAACGAAGAAGACGATCATCAGCGAAACCATTGCGCACACAACGGTGATCGCGATCATCAGGATGGCATTTCGGTTTTTGTTGAGGTGGTACATCAGGCCGAAGGTGTTGTTAACTCGAACCATTGACTTCACCCGAGAAACTGGTAGTCCATATTCCTGTGCCTGCAGTATAAACGTAAACAGAGTTCAGTTATAAATAACAATAGTATCTAGTTGAGGTTTCGTGATTAAATCATTTGCACATCGACCGCGTACTCTTTTCAATCATAATCTATTAACATGACTAAACGTATAAAATTCAATTCACCGCCTTTGTTCTGTTACAAAAGTTTTATTACCAAGTTTTCAATAAACGTTTCCTCTTCGTCGTCGTAGTCCGCCAAGCCCCGATCGTAGTCCACGTTCGACCACGTTCGACCGCCACCGTTGTCCTGGCTGTGATTGAAACGGGTTTTCATGATTAAAATTTGTATTCGAATCGCACCCCGATATTTTACGTTCTAATATTGGTCCACAACAATTATATTTCAAGAGTGAGATTGATGACCAACAGTGAAATAAACGAATCGTACGAAGAGAAATAATGACCGAGAAAAAAATGAGATAACTTTTCAATATCGACGATTCTACTTTATTAAATGTGATATCGACACATGTTCACCGTATGTCGATAATGCGACTAGCTTTCAAACATTTTTTCGTCACCAAACTTGTAAAATGATCGCAAAACAAACGTTGATTATACAAATATAATCTAAACGCGTTGGTGGGGGGTTACAGTTTTAGTTTTAAAATTATTATTTGATACTAAAAATGAGCGTATGCACCCGTGTGTATAGGTGTGTGCAGTGGCGAGCCGGAGGGAGGGGGCAGGTCAGCATTCTTATATTCGAATCGATACAATTGTCATATTAAAACATTAACAAAGTAACTTTTTAAGTGCTATAACTCCCGATTTCAGTTTATAAGTTCTAATTCTCCTTCCTATTGAAAATTCCTGGACACGCCACTATGTGTGTATGTGTGTATTTGCAATGTTAAAAAAAAAAAAAAAATTGTTGATGCGAATCGATTCGCGAACGCGTATTTCCGTACCGGTCGTCCGTCGTCATCGCGGTCGTCGCCTTCACAGTCGTCGCTGTCTCGCGTCTAAACAGCCACTTTGGCCACGCCAACTGCCAACGCCTGTCCTCGCGGTTTCGGGCCCCGAGCTTTCGTCGGCGGGAAGACCCGCGTCCGGGGTGCTCGGAAGTACCGTCGCCGTGCCCCCGGTCCATTTGCCGCGTCGTCTCCTTTACAGCCTCCGTCGTCGCCGTCGTCGTTTCCTTTACTGCTTCCGTCGTCGCCGTCGTCGTTTCCTTTACAGCCTCCGTCGTCGCCGTCGTCGACGACGTGGAAGTCACGTGCCGGAACGGCTGCGGCAGGCGAGGCCACGCGAACGGTCTACGTCCGCGGTCGGGTAAGGGCGACGTGCTGGAGCCGGCGCTCCCCGAGCTAACGCCGCGAGCCGTCGACGGTCCTGTCGGTCACACAGGGGAATGAAGAGATTAATCGAAATGAAAACCGGTCGGCGACGTTCGCGGAAAATCGTCGGGTCGGGTGTGCGTTTGCGAACCGTTTTCAGCCGTGAAAAAGAGATAAGCGGTTCGCGTACGCGTCGTGACGTCATACCTTGTGGTTCATTACACATATTTTGGGTACTAAACCACAGAATAGATTATTAACTTATTCTGTGACTAAACTGCCTCGATTCAACAAAAGCGATTTGGTAATAAACCGATTGAAAAATTCATGACGCAGCCGAACGTCCACACTACAAGACCGAATGGACGGACGTAACTTAAAAACTATGATTACGATCGAACTCGTCTACGCGGAGACGTTCTTGCGTTTTGCGGTGATTGGTTTTAATTGATTTTGTACGATTAAATTGCACTGCACTCGCCTGGATCGTTTCGTGACGTGATGTCGTGTCCACCGGCCGACGAGATTAAAACGCAGTGAACGAAAATGATCGCCACCGAACGAATGACATCCATATTGTTGAACATCATTTTTGTTTGAATTGAAAAATGTTTTTACAGTGAAATGAATGCGTTATGAACCATGTTAACATCAAACGCGTGTTATCATGGCAACCACGAGGTTCGATTTCAATATCCAGATTTTTTAGGCGACCATTTATAGCAGTCAAACCTCTGCTCAAAACACGTTTATTAGCCAGCCGTCTGATAATATTAAATATGATCATAATTATCATGCATAACCATCGTTTATTCGTTGCGTTCCGGTGATTTTCCATCGATGTTTCGCAAAAATTTCACTGAAATGCTCTACGTATTTTCCATTAAAAACATACTAGACACTATGTGATATCCACGAATTCCAGATTTACATGGTTTTACCTTTTACGTTAGGCAAACGTTTTGATGAAATTTTCTCGCACAAACGACATCTATATGGTACTCGTATATAAACGAGAGTGTCCTCCTGATTCATGATAAACGCAGTGCCTATTGAAAATCATTTCGACTCGTAACACGTTTTATGAAACTTTGAAATTCCAACACGGTACACGGCGCATAGTGTACACGCTGACGAATAGTCTACATCATAAAAAATATTTTAATTTTCATTCCGACGTCGCAATGTTCGCGGGCATTTTCTAATGTGCCCTCGAGAATGACGTAGAAACTACAATACGTTTTAGAGCGTGAAAAAAAAGTTTGGATTTATGTTGCGATATCGAGGCTAACTCTACCTGTCTAAAAGTTGTCTAAAAGATTGTGTGCTGGTACGTCCCGAGACAGAATTTGAATCATTTACGCTAAATCCGAAAACATTTTGATTTTAATCGGTGAAATCGAAAAAGTTCAAAAGCGATTCCTCCGTACGATTGTACACAAACTTCACAATATAGTTCACGTAGAAACTGAACTCGTGCGCAATATTTCATCAATGGAGTTTAAAGGAGTTTTCCTAGCTGGTTACTTTGTTTTAAAAACGCTTGATGGTAAAAATATTCTTCCCGAAACTATTATAAAACATAAGTTTACGAGCATAGGCGCCCGCAGAATTTTTTCTAGGAGGGGGCAAAATTCAATACATTACTAGGAAATGTGGTATTGACTATAAAATATTTATGGTAGGTGATTCAAATTTCAATGCATTTGTTTTTTTAAATGCTTGATCCAATACAAGGTACTTTACAAGATATAAATGTGTTCCCAACTGTTTCAAGTAAATAAATTGCTATCAGGATATTGTTTTGAGATATTTTAATGCATTTTTGGTAATAACTAATGCGTTTTCAAAATTTTGAACCTATTTTAGTAACATTACAAAAAAAAAAAAAAAAAAAAGACGACTTAAGATTGAAATACCAACAGTATTTGTTAAACATAATTTATTTGTATCCTTATAATTTTACACTATAAGAACATTAGATCATAAAGTTTTAAAATAAAACACTATCCGAATTTATTTAAAAGTCATACTAATTTTGAAATTAAAAATTAAATTAATAGTTGTATATTAATTTTTGAAAATTGTTAACATTTTATCAATTTTTTGTAGTTTTCGGGTTATTAATTCATTTTTCGAAAGGCATTTGAATCCAAAACTCAAAAATCGCATATTATGTAATATTTCTGTCATATAAAATAGATCCCAATAATACTTATTATCCTGTTCACAAACGGATGCGTAGAAAAACGTTTTAATAACATAACTAAATCGACTAAGGTAAAAAGTAATGATAAAAACATTATTTTTCAAAGTTTTCATGTAATGAATTCCAATTTAAAATATAGCCTTATGTTAATGGCTCATTTATTGGTTTTTAAAATTATAGGGGAGGGAAAATTTCCCATCTTGCCCCCCTCTTCGGGCGCCTATGTTTACGAGTGTTCTTGTTTAAAAGCTGGTACCGGCCCTTGTTTTTCATAAAATAGCACCTATGCGAAAAACTTCCTTTTCCAAATCCCCGTAAATCGAATAGAAACATTCCGTATTAATGTATCAAATAATTTCGACTTATCCCGACTTTAAAACACATATTCAAACTTTGTAATAAGCGTAAATGTTGCATAGAATTTATGTCTGACTCTATATTATATACCTCGACGGTCGTTTCAACGCATATAAATATAAAACAAATGAATATGATGAATTATGCGAGTAAATTACTTTTATTTTTTTCATTTTTGTACCCGTTTATTTTTTATTAATGTATAATTATATTAGACATTGCGAATACACATTTTGTTTTTAATTTCGAACGGAACAATGTTTTATTTTTTAAAGAAACCCGCCATTTAAATCCTTAATCCGTTTGATTTTGTCAAAGTAAAATATCCAAATATTTAAATTTTTTACCGCTCTATAATTACAGATGAAGTTTTGATAAATTCATAAAATATTGATTAAAAAAATGTGACAACTTATGGGCTAAAAATAGAATTTTAAAAATACCTTGTTTCTCAAAAGTTTATTCCTAATAAAGTTTAAATATTTGCCAGAAACTATTGAAAATTGTTTAATGTGATGAGTTTACTCATAAACTTCTCTAACGATCCTGAAAAAATTTCAAAAATTGTGACTAAGGATTTTTTTTATAAGCATTTGGTTAAATTATTATACGATTTTTACGAGATAAACTATACGTCAATTTCTGTCTAAACATCATGAAACTTTGAATACAGACAGAACAAAGCGTTTTGAATCTTTTGTAAAAAAAAAAAAAAATGTGAAATTTATGAACAGTATATTTTTAATATTTGACGAAAACTTTTGAAAATGTAATATGACCTTACTCATACACTTCACTAGCGGTATATTTTAATGCTGAAGCTTCGCTAAGAATCGTTTAGCTAAATAAATGATCTATCATTTCTTTACAACTCAATATACCTACCCTAATTATGATTTTTTTGCTCCTTCGTCCAAGGAGCGAAAAATACTCCGTGGGGCAAATTACGTACTTTTTAAAGTTAAATTGTATAAATTTGGGAAATTTACAATCGACTGCCGCCGAATGGAGGGCTAAAGAAAACATTGTTTACCTTTGACCTCCACACAAAATGTTTTTCACTGATCCTAAACAAAAACATAATTCTTTTCATTAAAAACGTAATTATCAAACTCTGAACTAAATCGCAGCGAAAGCTTTGTACACAGATAGTTCCGTTTCGTGGTATGTGAATAAGTACAATGAAAACAAACACTTTTTTTTCTTTTTTATGACACCTAATGAGGTAATAATAGACGCGCGTTAAAATCATCGGATATGTATTTAGCTATCGATCTCCCATGATACGTTGATATATTACATCAACCAGATTACGCCATTACAATGTTGTACTGCAGGCTGATCGTGAGCTTTCTCAATTCGATACGATGTTTGACCATACCGCCGCACCATGACTTAATAAAGAAACCGCGCACCGGTTTATTTAGGTTTGGTTTCCACACTGAGCGCTTAGTTTTTGTCCGAATTGTCACGCGCGTCGACGTAAAATTATTTTGCGAACAAGTCGATCTCCTTTGCTCAAAGTTTGAAAACGTATTGAAACCGACTGCGTAAATAATAGTATGCAGTGACATTATAAATACGTAGGAACTGGCCGGCCATCGTGATCGAATGCGGTATCATTTATAAGTCGTAAAGTTTCCTTTTTGAAACGCGCACAAACCTCGAAACAATTTGAACGCGTGGGATGTCTTAATAATCAAGTGAAGTCCCCTAGTGTGTGTCCCATTGGATATGGTGTGAAATCACAGTTTTATTATGACTACGATCCTCGTGATTTGTCGGCCGAGACTCGAATAGATTACAATAACGTATTATGACACGTCGTTTTATTCATTTCATTATGAAAACAGTCGCATAACTCGTTTATAAGTCAGTCTAAATCAATTACATAATATACACATAATTAGTCCGAAACGATTTGGTGGGATCGTCGGGAAGAAAAAACGATTTCATACAACTCACGTGTATAATACGGAATGTACACATTATACTAGAAAATGTACATATTAAAACAATCTGGTATGATAAAATTATTCAAAGTATTAGTTGAAAACCGTTTGAAAAAAAAATCACGACTGATTTACAATTCACACAACCTAGCTTACATATTATAATAACTATCAAATATATTAATACGAAGATAACGCATTAATCAATTTGTTAATTTAAATAAAACCACGCATTGAATGTCATTCGAGTAATGAGCCACTGTTTTTAATCGAGATGGTTATATATATCTACATACAAAAACGCACAGTCATTTTAAATTTGAAAGAAATGATTCATCGTATATTCTTAAAATAATTCTGGGCGGACATTTTTACAGATGACCGTATCATTCTGCGTGTTAATTATTAGAATATAATTTATGCAATGTAGAAAGTACACCTGATAACTGAAATGTTATTTACTTGATTAAATGTCCTTACTTCAAAAAATTCCGAAATTGTATTTATCTACTCTAACTTAATATTGTGTATTCTCCATACACATTTTGGTCTAATCTATAAATTCATTTGTGGTCCTAAATTCGTCTATTATATTGTACAGACTCTCCCGGTGTACACTGTCATAGGCTTTCTTGAAGTGAATAAATAGCTGTCAAATGTTTTGCCTGTATTAGTATTTTTTCTCTATTATTTTGCCAATTTTTGATAACTACTCTTTACTGTTGATCTCTCCTTCCGAAAACCGCACTGGTATTCTCTTAAATTCTCTTCCATATAAGGCATTAGTATGTTCATCAATATATTCGAGAATATTTTGTAAGCTGAATATAATAAAATTAGTTTTATGATTACAAAATTAAAAACAAATTTGTCATTCAACTAGACAAAGAAATACGTTTTCTTCGTCAGAAGAAATCATTACGAATTTTAATTTATTTTTATTATCAATATCACTATCAGCGTTTTGCCGTTGGTTTATTTAACTGATATAAACGTTCATCTCTTGTGTTACGACGGTTAAATTTTCGATGTAACTCGTAGCCACAGGGTGGTGGTAAACTTTCCCGATCGGATAAACTCTCCTGGGTTACTACCTGAAGGAAACATGTAAACTCTCCCGAGCTGTGCGTTGGCTACACTGAGATTGTGGTTATAGTTATAAATATTATGTGTTTTAATTAGGGAACGGATTTTAATTTAATAAATATTTTTATCTAGTCTTAGCGTCAGTAAGTTTTTGATATATGTATACGTTTCATTTAATTTTAAATAATCTGTTGCTAATTTTATTTTAAATATTTTAAAATATTTTAGAATAATTAAAATCTTTTACAAATAAATACATAAATTATGTAATTTATTTATTTATTTTGTTTATTTATTTACGCCTCGAAGCCATTAGTACAGAATTTTATAACAAAACATTAAAATATACAATTAAACTAATTTAAAACAATGTTAACTTTTTTAATTTATACATATTATCAAAGTAAAAATCAAATTTTTTTAATTCATTACCATTCTATTGATAGGTCCATAATAACTGTAATTTTGAGTGTGGTGACTTATAAAAAATGGTACATAATTTCTCGAGTTAAATGTCAGAACATTAAGTGTTAATATAGTACCCAGAAAATCGAAATCTTCAATATTAATATTTAATAAATTAAGGACAAAATTAACATTTAAGTATTTTCTTCTTTGAGCTCATGATACAATACCTAATTTTTTCTTAACGAAATTACAGAGTCAACTGAATTGTTAAATTTATAATTAAGTTTACGTAAAAAATAATTTTGGACTTTTTCTATTTTATTTATTTGGGTTGATTGATTTGGATTCCAAAATATAGAACCATACTCTAAAATCAGACGAACCAGCGCGTAATAGAGGGCTTTCCAACAGAGTGGGTCATGAAATTCTCGAAAATTTTTACAAATGAATCCTAACATTTGCATGGCTTTATTATGGATAATGTTGATATGATTTGTGAAAGAGAGTTCACTTGAGCGAGTTGTTCCTAGATGTTTAATAATATTTACTGATTTCAAATTATGTTAATTTTTCAAATAAGGTAGGATGTTTTTTACGGGTAAAAGTAATTTGAAAACATTTTTCAATGTTCAATGAGAGACCATTAGCCTCACACCATTATTAAATTTGTCTAAATCATTCTGTAACTTAAGACAATCATTTCGATCATTAATTATACAGTACATTTTTAGATTATCTGCAAATAGAGAATACTGGCAATGATTGAATGCAAATCCAATGTCATTAAAAAATATTGGAAACAATAAAGGGGGTACACCTGATTGAACATCAAACTTTTCAGAAATATTACCATTAATTATAACTTGCTGTTTTTTATTACGGAGATAAGACTCAAACCAAGAGCAAAGTGGATCAGCTATACCAAAATTTTTTAGCTTATTTATAAACAAATTTACATTGTCCGAGTCAAACGCTTTTTTGAGGTCGGTATATACAGCATCAATTTGACCTCAAATTTCAACAGATTCCAAAATGTTTGTATAGAAACTTAAAGGGTTTGTCAGAGTAGAATATTGTAGAATTTTCGTGTACCTGTTTCCCTCATGAAGACTATGATTCAGAGTAAATTTTTTTTATATGCATTATTTTGTATTATGTATTATTTGTAATAAATTCTATCTCATTTTCAATTTAAATATTTAAATATTATAAATACATATTTGTTAAGTACGTAATAAACAAATTCATATTTAAATATTTTTAATTTTAACTGATTTTCTGTTACTTAACTTTATTGTAGATATATTCTATCAAAATTACTTTAATTCGATATCATAATGGCTCAATTACAATTTACATATTGTACTAAACAACGTGGTGAAGAAGTTTTGACTATGAACTTATTTTATAATTTTGTTTGAATATTTTGACTTATAGTTCCATTTTATTTTAAATATTAACTTAAATAGTTTATTCAATTTGATAATTTTTTATTTAATTAACATATCTATATACTCTTCAGATGGTACTTTAGAGTTCGGGTGTAACAGCTAAAATCACAATAATGGTATGAAAATCACAGTCTGTGTTGCCAACTTACAACAGTGTGACAATTACATGTGTCGAGACTCAAGTGAATTCACATATGTTCCGGTTTAGGCTTTAAGTAGTTTTAAAGTAACCCGGGAAGGTTAACATATTTCCTTCAAGTAGTTCTAAAATTACCTCGGAAAGTTTACCATCGAAAGAATTTACATATCATTTTGATTGATTTTCATATTCATATAAACACAAGTCTCATCTGCTATGTCAAATACTGTTTTGCGAGTTTCTTCCGTACTGTTCTTGTGATTATACCAACCGGTAACCTATTCGGACATTAGTATATTATTGGATAATTTATATTCCTGAAAAATCATTAAAACAACCAATATTGTGTGAAAACTCTTTGAGCGTAAAAAAAATCTTCGGTGATAAAAGTAGTGATAGAGGTGATATTTAATTAGGTGATCCTATAACCAGGTGGTTTCTGAACTTTATCCCATCATAAAAACTATTTTTCGCCAACGTCATTTTTATAAATACTGTAGTTTTCTTAAATTTCTTGATACATATTTCAATAATAAACTATTTATGAGGTACATGAAACTAATGATTCAATTTCCGTGGAACGCTCAGTAACAAATTGAAATAATATTATTTAAAAATAATATTCATTTCTACGTATTGTTTCATCGAAAATTATAATAATAGTAGTAACTTTTTATAAGGTGTTTTTTTTTTTTTTTTTTTTTTAATTACTTGCTCTATCTACATGCTTTTTTGTAGGAGTAAAATATTTTTTTTCACAAAAACCAAAATGCGAAACACATCACTTTTGAAAGAATAGTCCATTTTTAAAACGTTTACACGCAGCATTGTTTTATCTACGTAATATCGGTAACTTTTTAACGGATACATTTTTGTAGACAAAATAAATGCTGAATCGATTAGTTATAAACACGCACTATACGAATTATTTCATT
The DNA here is from genome assembly GCA_027580255.1 of Therioaphis trifolii. NCBI lineage: Eukaryota > Metazoa > Arthropoda > Insecta > Hemiptera > Aphididae > Therioaphis > Therioaphis trifolii. The sequence continues at coordinate 1,812,286 of CM050404.1, forward strand.
GCAAATCGTCGGCAGGTCATGAGTTTTATCAACTGTGGACTAAAGATACCCGACGGGTCATGAAGAGGTGTAGACGAGATGTGTTGGCCAGTAGAGGAGAAGAGAAAATATTAAATCTTACCCCCATTCGGGGTTTTGGCGATCTGTATCTGAACTTTACGGTATAGATAGATCTTTGTCTACCGACGGCCGTTCTACTGGTATGAGATCACCGGACAAGTCGTTTCGGTCCGGCTACGGTAAATCCGACCGAAGAACTGGTTGTCCGTCGCAGGCGCAATGTCGACCGGAAAAAAGGAATTCAAACAGACGAGAGATGAATGAGATAAAATCTTACCTTAATTCGGGGTCTTAGCGTTGCAATTGACTATCGGGAGCGCTTCGTCCACCAATGGCCGTTTTTCAGGATCGAAATATCGAGACTGCACGTTACACGTAACTTTTATCTGACGATCCAACGTAATCGAAGAGGGATAACAAAATAAAAAGCGAATAAATATCCTCCTCGCGATAGTGAGGGGCAGTGCAAAAAAATCAAACGTAAACTGGATCCAAAGATTCCAATATAAAACCCTAGGTACCACTTCCAAAACCCCATTCTACGTCTCAAACCACACTATTCACTATGATCTTAAAATTGCATACGTTTCTGAAAATGCCAAAACTCATTATAAACGTTTTAACAGTCGCCTAACTCACCATAAAAATCCTTTAATCTCCGAATTATCATCTGCTTCCGTTCCGGGCAATCCAACTAAAAGACTTAAAATACGGTGGTGTCGAGACCTGCCAAAATAAATAAATATCTTGCCGTAGTACCTCCAACGGGAGGGGTCTCTACAATCTGCCTCGTCAGTCACTTTTTCATTTATATTTCTCCATCTAACCTAACCTAACCTCGTTTACACGATCTATGAATATAACTTTCCTTTACCTAACGTAACGCTCAGAGTCAGCCCACCAACGCCGACGCACACGGTAAGAGGGTTTTTTTTTTATGCTGATTTTTGCTTTTTTTCTATTTTTTTTCCCCTACGCCTTTGACCAGTCTCCCGCGTCGGGCCTCAGGGCCTTCTTTTCCTTCCACGTCTCGAACCGCTGCCACCAATCGCGCTCGAAGGCGCTCATTTTCTGGAGCCGGGACCACGTGGACGGGTGCGTCGTGTTTCCCAGCCACGTGAGTCGGCCGGACGCGTTTTGGTAGCGCTCCATCTTCTCAAACAGCCGACGGCCGGCGGACGGGTCGGCGCCCGCGGCCACGGCCATCTCGAGCCCGATGTGGTCGGCGCGGTGCTCCACGTTCCACCGGTCCACCACGACGCGCACCCAGAACGCCACGATGACCGAAAAAATGCTCACGACCAAGAGCAGCACGTTGGCGTTCTCTAGCTTTTTCCGATGCCACTCCGCGACCACCGCGTCGTACAGGTCGACCGCCGCCGCGGCCGTCACTTCGTCGTCGATCACGTGGTGCGCCAGCTCGTGGCCGATCACCACCATCAGCTCGTCGTCGTCCACCATGCGCAACATCCCGATGGTGACGAACACGACGTTGGACATCGTGGCCGCGTTGGGGGACGCGTCGTCCACCAGCAACATGGTCCACTGGCGGTCGCGCACCGAGTCCACCGTCCAGTTGGCTAGCACCACGCACCGCATCAGCGCGACCACGCGCTCGGACCGTGGGTCCCCGGGGCTCACCATCCGACCGGGATCCATCCAATTCGGCTGGTGCAGCGTCACGGAGCCGCACGCCGTAGGCCCCTCCGGCCCGGCGCGCCGCAGCCTCCCCTCGGTCTCGGTCGGCTCCGGCTCCGGGAGCTCCGTCGCCGCGGGGCCGCACGTCGTCGGCTCATCCGCCTCGGCGTGACGCAACGCCTTGCACGGCACGCGGTCGTCGGCCTCGCTCCAGAACGTCTGCCACAGGACCACCGCCGCCGCGGCCGCTGCCGCAGCCGCCACCCAGTATCCGGTGGCTGCGAGCAACGAGTGCTGCGGTCCCCGAACGCGTGCCGCGATCTCCCGGCCAGAGTCGCGGTCCTTCCGAATGCCACGTTCGACAGCTCTACGGATCAGAAATCGGACACGTATTATGATTTTATTATTTATATATATACGTATAAAAACGGAGTAAAAAATGTATAACAATTCATCAATTGAGAACGGCTAGGCCGATTTGGTTCAATTTTGTTTTAATTGTTCGTAATTGCCAGGTTTTTACAAAAAACATTTTGGAAAAACCATTTTTTCATTTTTTTTATTTTTTTGATCATTGATTTTTTGAGTTCCAGAATGTTTTTTTGAATTGAAAAAGCTACAGCAAGCTTTAGCTTATAAAATTGTCCATATGACATAATTTATCGTTAAAATGGGGCCCCCGCCAACACCAAAAAAATGGATCAACACGGAGAAATATGTCGTGTTCAAGAATATTAGGTATTAATATTATGTTTCACTATATAAAGTAAAGTTTAAATTTTGTAAAGTGATAATTTTCGTATCGTTTTTATTCCGTTTGATTTTATTTACAGCCGTAAATACCTTCTCCTTACATTAAACCGTCTTCGTCGTATGTTTTTGCTCCAGAAAACAAAACGAAAAACATTGTTTATCATATAGCACTCAACTGATTTTTGTTTCAGTTCAAATAAATCAATAAATTAATTCTTGAACTACATGTTTTATTATCACTCTTAAGTTTATCTGAAGGCGTTAAGTTCGCCGGGTCCGCTTAATATTTGAAAAAAAAACTTTTTGGCAAAACAATGTTTACCAGGTCAGCTAGTGTTGTTATAGTTATTGACGTTTTGTACTCGGCTCGCGTCCGTGGTTTTCCAAACGTATTAAAAACAAAAAACAAAAAACAAAAAAAAAAAAAAAAAACTGCCGAAAAACCGCAAGGTCTCTACCGTTAAACGAGACACTTTCACCCGATCAATTTTAGTCGTTTTCGGTCATAAACCCAAAAATATTTTATTTACGAATTGGTCAAGTTTAGAAAAGAACAACGGATTACGCTTACATTTTTCTGTGGATGCCATTCAACAGTGAGTTTTTTCCCCACGAAATCTGTGGGTAACGACTCAAAATATTGATCGGAACGGTTTTGATTCGAAGTCCCGTGTTTTCTCGTGGAAGGAAACTGATGCTTGTGTGATTGTTCTTCGGCATACATATGCGAGAAGGAACTGTTAAATTCTTCAGGATTCCATTATTCGCACGTCTTGTCGTGTCTAAGAATTCTTTGATTCGATTGATTTCAAACGAAGGTTTGCTAGTTTGTAATATATTTTCTGAACATTGTGAAACATTCTTTTTGAAAATTTTCGGAAAACTGTGAACGTAACAACACAAATGTACGAGACAATTGACTGAAAAATACGAAAAATCAATACTATACCTCTTAAATACTGACGATAAAGCCATATAAGTTTAATAATTCAGTTCTCATAACATTTCAATGAGAATTTCTTGTTTTTTCATATCGTTGAGGAATATGTGTATACGTAATTTAAATAATTTTTATAACATTGAGTAACTATGAAAACAATATTATAATTTAGATAGTTGTAACTTAATTGACGTGGAAAAAAATAAAATCAGCTGTTCATTAATTTTTTAAAATTTAGATAGATACCTAATTTAAATTTCATTGAATACTCATTTCTTGAACGGGGTGTTTTCTAGTTGCGGTTAAAAAAATACAAACAGTGTTCATAAATCATTATATAAAATAATAAATTGGAAAAAAATAACCACTACACGTAAAAACAGATTATAAGTTGATTTATGTAGTTAGTATATAGTTGATACAATGATATGTCTTGTTTAATGTGTTGTTTTTATTTTATTTTTTATTTTTTCGTCTTTTTACGGTCGGACTTTTAACGAATGGAATGCATTTTTGATTTTTGTTATAAAGATGGACAGTTGTTCGAAAACTACGTCAAATAGAAGTCAAATATAACGACATGATTTTTTTTCCTCTCTCAGAACGTTTCTCCGTCTCGGAGCCCGGCCGAGGAGAACGTCAGCTGTTCTAGGAAAAAAATAACCGAGTAGACCGTTGTAATTCTGTCATGGTGAAAAACTTTGAAATCCCAAATCCTTCGCTTGTCCTACATTATTATTTATTAAGGGGGCTGGAGCGTAGCATGTTTTAAGGAGTAATATTTAGGCAATTCATATGACATATAGATTCATGCTGTATCAATGTGTGAGTAGTAAATGCACATTAGTGTGTGTAATACGTTATCGCCGCTACCGTCAATTTTATTGATCAAAATACCCGAAACTACGATACGAACCAAAATAATCAATAAACATTTTTACATTTTATCATTTTATAATATAAATGTATAAATTTACACAACTCGTACGGAACATCTGTTTTGATTACCTATTCAACATAGTACAATTTACATATAATGTTAAACCATACTATTATAATACATGAAAAAAATAAAGTATGATTGTACTTTTTTGGACAACATATTCTTTAACTAGGTAAATTATATAATTATAAAATATAATAATCATAATAGTATAATCATTGATTAAATATATTTAATCAATGGTATAATATAATATAAATGAAAACATTTAACAAATTAACAATTAATTAAAAATAAAAATTAATTTAAAATGTATTTACTTTATTTACTAACAAATTAGAATATAGTATTACTCATTGTCTGTTGAATTTATGACAATTTATTCTGTTCTTGTCAATTAATTTTGGGTTTACAATTTCCGTAAGCATATGATTATAATAAAATGCAGAGAGAAAAGGTTCCATTTTATTTTTAAAAAATGAATCATCTTTTTTTATTTTTTGGAATAGCAAACCTGTAAAATTAACAGTTTAATATAAATGTAATAGTTTACAATTATGATGATTATAATTATAATTGATTAATTTCACATAACTAACCTTTGGAGACCAAATTACAAAATATCCATAGATTTTGTGCAATATGCAGCTGGCCTTGAATTTGATAAAAATAGTTATGGTTTTCTTTGAGAAATAATTCCCCTTTTTTCAAACATGCCCATTTTATGATACCATTTTCGATAGCTTCGGTGGGCGTCATCCGAGATATCGATGATGGACACTTAATTTCAATTAAAGCATCATTATCAATGATGTCCGTCTGGACTCGCCGCTAAAAATTGAAATTCTGGATCTATGGAAAGCTTAATTGGGTGAATTTTTATTTTCATAATATTTTCGACCTCAGAAATAGCAAATGGTTCGTGTTGAATACCATATTTTGTCGACTCATTACCTAAAAAAAAATTTTTAAATGTAATCAAAAATTATATGGTTTTATAATGTAGGTATAATAAACATTACCTTCAAATTTAGTGTACAAAAAAGATACTAAAATGTTGTTTCTACTGGTATTAGGACGTAGCTTACATATCTTTCCGAAATTTGACGCCGTTAGACGAATTTGCCTCTCTTTTAACCACTCTTGACATTGAAATTGACCAGTTGTAGCTTTTGCTATCTGTAAAATTTGGTCATCAGTTTTTTTCAATTTTTCAAGAAATTCAATTTTTTATTTTCAAATTCTTGAGGATCTAAGTTCAATTGCTAACACTCTAGTTCTGTATCAATGTCACCATAATCTTTATCGGGGCCACTAAATTTAGTAACTTTACTCCAAGTTTTAAAAAGTCGTTTAACATTGGCTTTGCGTTTAAGATTTGCTGATAACTTTTTAACTATTTAACTAATTTTCTTGTGAAAATTACGTATTAATAAGGGACCTGAATTTTGTGAAATAACCGCAGCACTACAACGGGTTTGATAAGAACCTCTCAGTGAAAAATTTATACGTTTCCCACCGACAAATTTGGCGACTAAACTATTATACCTTTCAATGCAGTTATTATTTACACCATAAATTAAAGACGAAGAATGAATAATGATGAGCCAATAAATGCAATGCTGACATAATATCACTGAATAAACCACATAATTGCATATCAGGAACATAATTGATTTCAATTTTTTTTTTTTTTTGCAAAAATAATCATTACAGTTAACATGTAAACCAAAAACATGATAAGGGCCATTCATTAAATCTTTTTTGAGAAGATTTACTTTCTCATTATGAGTAAGATTTTGGTTCATACGATACTGAGCGGCCATGGTCACACCACTCCTTAATTTTCTCAATCGGTTCTTTAAAATTTGTACTTTATGAGGATTTTAATAAAAAAAATCGCTATTTTACGTGAAAATAATGATTTTCGGTAAAAATTGAAATTTAATCACGTATAAAAAAAAAAATCCTGGCTAACGATTTTCGAAATTTTTTCAGTATTTTTAGATAATCATATGAGTACCGGGCATATATAACCCGGGCTGAGAAGTCGATTTCCGTCGGTCATGATCGCGAATCGGAGGACGAGTAATAATAATATTACTATAAGATCCATCTTTCTGTTTGTGTTTTCCAAAAATTGAAAATAACTTTTTCCGTAATATTAATCGCGATCGCGTTATATGAAAACCATTCGGTTTGTACGCACGTTCGCACCGAGAGAGAACACTCTTACCGTCAGAGCGATCGACTTTTCTGTGAACCGGTGAAAGATTTAAAATGTCATCGACAACGTGTACGTATTGTTGTCGGTTTGAACGCGAGATGCCGATTCAAGGAAAAAAGCGATTCCGTCGTAAAGGATGCACCGTAATATTATTTTTTAAATACTATAGCGCCTTCGAACTTTTCAAACAGTGAGCCGCGGCGTTACACTTTTAACATTGTCTCGCAAATCGGCCGTGCCGTGATATAACAAACTATGAAATTATAATCGAATTCACCAATTTTTTTTAAATTTAAGAATTTTTTTTTTTGTGAATTCGAAAACAAAAAGGCTTGTATTTAAATACTAGACACATAAGTATGACGAGCCAAAAAAAAAAAAAAATTCAAAAAATAATGTTACTTTTCAAAATATTTTGAGTCTACGTACGCCAACACCTGGGAAAGTTTTCCACCGATCACGGTTTGAACACACCTGTTTTACACAATTACACACTTTTAATATACACGTGTTTAATATACGTGTGAGTCCACGCAGTTACCATTCATCGTTACCATCACCATCTTCCCTCCGCTTTTAATTTTAGTTGTGAATTATCGTTTAGGTTTTAAGTATTTGTCAGATTTTTTGTGAGTTCTATGGTCATTACACCAGACCGATCCGACCACAGAGACTCCCCCCCTCCCGTTACCTAAACTGCATCATCCTTCTTCCCATTGTATAGACTCTAATATTCCTTGTTCCCGTGTTAAGTTTAAGTTACTGTCTCCCATCCTCGCCGTCGTCGTCGGCACATTAGGTTGCCGACCTTTTACATTCACAGGAGGTAAGACGTTGGGTTGCCTATACGGGAAATACAAGGAGCACATATATATATTAGAACTCTTCCACATATTTACCTCAATGTGAGTGGTCCCTCGCCCTACCCTCTCCTTAACAAGGAATATTATAAAATTGATCAAAATATACAAACATTTAATAGATACAATTAACGCTATCACCTGAGTAACCCTATTCCTGTATGAAGTGTATGAAGACCACAGGTGTAGCGGAGTACGAGTGAACGAGTAACTTTAAATATATATATATATATATATATATATATATATATATATATATATATATATATATATATATATATATATATATATATATATATATATATATATAATATATATATATATTAAAATACTTCTTTAAGGTGAGTTATTTCAACTATAGAGATTAAGAGGAAAACAATTAATACATTTACGTATAGACAAATGTTTCTTGACTCTACATTATATGGTAAAAACTCGACTCGTTAAGAAGTTGTTAAAAACTAGACTCATTTATTAGATGTAAAAACTCGATTACTTCGTTCTCTATTCGTACTCTACACATCCCTGTGTTCTGTTTACCTAAGTATATTTATCTGAGTGCGACATAAATTGAGGCGCGTAGAGCTAAAACGACTTAACCCACAAAAAATGGAATTTTGTTTTATGTTATAAAACGTTTCAGATTGATATAATATTTGAAATCCACAAGTGCCTATCCCACAAAAAAAAATTATTTGCTGGATGGCAGCACAAACGTCGTTTTGGCATTGCAATTGTAATATTACTTTCCCGGCTAAAATGGCCTAACCCATTACGATACATATTATTATAAAACTGCTATGAATTTTATCACCAAAGAAAATAAATCTATTTTTTTTTATATATATTATTATACTCTGATACAAAATGTTAAAATAAATTCCAAAAATTGTATTCCTTTAAAAAGTTTGCGGTTATTATTTGGTATAATTTTTATAAGAATAGAATCCTCTTTAAAAGTAATTTTTTATTTGTTCTCAGCATGAAACTTTTAAAATTCTTATGCAAGTTAAGTCAATTTTTAATAATTAAAATTTTGTCTAATATAGCTGTGTTATATACATTAAAATGTAAGTCAAAGGGAATTATTACATTTCACAGAGGTGGACTAACCATCAAACATTATAGTAAGTTACTCATTTATGAAAATCCTGAGTGGCCTAACCCACATAACAACTTTGAAAACTTAAAGCTCGTAAATGGATTATATATAGTTAAAAAGACACAAATTTATTCTTCAAAAATAACTTTCAAGTTATGTTTTATGACAATTCAGTGATTAAAAAAATGCAAATGAAAAATAGAAGAAACTTGTATTGCCCGTCTCCGAAAAACCTATTTTGTGGGTTAAGCCGTTTTAGCTCTATGCGCCTCAATTATGAGTTGATAATTGCAACCGTTACGATCTAGTGGAACGAGGAAGAACATGAAAATATAATTTGTTCTATAACTCAAGACAACGTTATTATGTAATACATTGTATAGAACATTTAAATCTAGTTTAATTCTTCTATTTTCAAGCACATCAAAATTTAAAGAAATGAGAATAGGACTATATTACAAGGAGAGAATACAAGGAATGAGGTGTTCTAGATATTAACTTAGTTGTATTTTACAATAACTTGGAGCAAAATATGCATTTATATATTTTTTTAAATTATATATATATACATATAGTTTAAAATGAAACATTTATTAAGTAGGGTCAAATCTTTAGTCTAAAATTGTAACCAATAATATAATGCTATAATAGGGAAATATGAATAATATTTTAATACTCAAATAAATATTGAAAATGATTATAAAAACAGAGCTGAGTACAAATAATTAAAATGAATTCTTAAAACACTTGAATAATTATTGACATTAAAATAATCACTTTCAGTGTATTCCTCCTTTATGAGATTCATAATGCACCTGAAACATGTATAAATTAGTTTAAAAAAATTAATTAATAATCTTTATTTTTTGTTTTAATACCTTGTATTGATGACGGTCAGGGAATACATCTTCACAACGTTGGCACTTAATAGGTTTGTCTGAAGTATGAAGCTTCTGAACATGTCTACGTAAATTAAATCTGCTACTACAAGTTGCCGGACAGAGATCACATTTGATCACAATTTTTTTTCCTAGAACCATAATTTCATTAATGTTTGAAATTTAATAAATTATAAAAAAATGCATCTGTAATTTCATATAAAATGTATATACCAGTATGACGTGCCATGTGATATTTCAATTTATTATACTCTACGTAAGCATTATCACATATAGAACATTTGAATGGTTTTTCATGTGTGTGCTTATATCTTTCATGTCTTAGAAGTTCTCCTGTTATATACATATATATATTCAAGTGAAAAAAAATTTAACAATTTTATCACAGTGAATTTATTACTAAACACATTTCCAAAAGGGAAGTTACTATGAATAATTATAGATAAGAGTTAAATTTAATAATAATTAATGGCAGGGTTCTTGTGTTAACAATTATTTTAAATCTGTAACAATCATGACTGTAGAAGCTTTCATTGGTTTTAAGCAAATAACATACAAATAAAAATATAAGTTTGTAATTGTTATCTTTCCTTTTCCAGTTATTTTAGTTTTTAATCCTTAAATTATAAGGATCTCATTTCTGAATAAGAAAATTTTTTAAAAACTAATAAATACTCAATATCACTTAATGAAGTGTATATACTAATATTTATAATATAATTAATTCAGTGAGTTCAATAATCACACCTCAAATGAATTCCATTGATTATATATCACTAATACCCTAAGGTTGATCAATCTTAAGCATTATTTGATTATTTTAGTAACAACTAAAAAGATCATTCAAAAAATGTAAAAATTAGTTCCAAGAGTCAAGACTAATCCAAAACTTTGTAAACCAATCTCAGGTATTGTATATTACTTGGAAAACAAAAAAAGAATTTAAAATCAACCCGTTCATTAGAATTCAAATAAATTCTTGGGTATGAACGCATAAAAATTGAACTAGTTTGAAATCTTTAGTAAAAATATTATAAGTTAACAAATGAACATACTAACAAAACCTTTAAACTACAACATTGATATTAATTAATGAGTTGTAAAAGGGTAAATACAAGAAATGTATAGTTGTTTTTTTAATAGGTAATTTTTATTTTAGGGCTGATAAGTTTATTTACCTCGTCTAGAAAAAGCACTTGGACAGCTTTTACATTGATATGATTTTAATTCAATATGTGTGTTAACAGGGTTTTGCAATGGAGCAAGAGTTTTGACACCACGTTTACAATCAGTAAGCTTACGTGGAAGTTCCTCAAAATGTAACTTCATATGGCGAGACATTAAATACCTAAAAAATTATGTTTATTACAGAGTATAATGCAAAAAATAAATTGTGATTCTTTATACAAATTTAATAATAATTTCGTTAAACTTATGTCTTTCTTTTTGATTTTAAAGTATCGATGGTAGTAAATTTTAATAGTGCACTAAACTAAATAAACTTATATATATAAGAAAATTATAATATAGAAATCAATATTTAATTTGAAAAAAATAAAAATTATATCATAGTAATTAAATCTTAACTCAAAAGAAAAAATAATTGCATACTATTGGCAAAAAAAAAAAATAAATTCAAAATAAAGTAGCTACCTACACAAGTTCTTGAAAATAAAAATAGGGATTAATTAACTAGATTAGCACAATAATAAAATGTCATGACTGAAATGAAAGTCCATAATCACATATTTAAAAAATATTACTTTAAGTAAAAATTATATTATCAATCCCTGTAAATGGGAAATTAAATTACCCTTTTCCAGTAGTATAATTACAATGATTACACTCATATGCTTGAGTCACAGGCTGTGACTTAGTTGGTACTAATTCAACTGTTTTGGTTTTACCATCTTCTTCACCAGACTCCTAAACATATCATGATATTAGAAATGGATAGTAAAAATAAAATTATGTCCTTTGAATAGTTGATGTCTATCTTACTACTACAGTTGATTTTAACAGATATTATGTTTTTTGACTACATTTTTATATTTTATTATATATACATTTATATACCTCATTGGGAACTAATACAAGCTCTTCTAAATGACGTAGTTGCGATATTTTATAATTTGCCTTGCTTTGAGACCTTTGAGTTAATATATGATAATATGAATGATTCATATGAGATGACTGAAAATGACCATACAAATTTAGATAATTATAACGAATATTTTTCAAGACACCTTTGAATGAGGTATTTATGTGTCTTATGCAACTTTCTTTTACGGCACTAACTTTAAACTTAGTGTTTTGAATAAATTGAATGTGTGCAAATTCGTTCAATTATGTGATTATTACACTGTATGGTATACAAAAATAAAACTTACATTTCCCGTTGCAAACGAGCCCACATAAAACATGTCCACTTCTTGAGAAATGTTGCGGTCAACCAAGTTGCACTTGCGGACTGTCTTCAAATAATTTATATTGCATGAATCGTTGTCGGATTCTATTGAATAACAATTAAATGAAACACATTGATTTGAAAATTGAAATGTTGACAGTAGTGTACTGTCTTTAGTGTTTAGTATTTCAGTAGTTTTTCTTTCTTATCTATGTAAGATTGCTGTTATCATATAATAAAATATAGACAATTATTGTAATATTATTACCGTAAAACAGAAATTACCAACATTATTATATTTCACATGTACATTACAGATAAGATTTTATTAGATCAACCGAATTTATTTTTATTTGGGATTGATTACAAAGTTATTACGGTATTTTTACTTGTAAGAAATTTTATAGAAGCCTTTATTTATAGAAGACATTATTATTCACAAGTTGCATTTTTTTTTTTTTTTTTTTGTAAAATCTTTTGTTTAACACCGGCGTGTTGACATCCATTAAAATCGCATTACATTATAATTTAAAATAAACAATTTTCACTAGCACAATAAATTACATTTATAAAAATAATTAAAAAAATAGTACCACATTGTTCAAGAAATTCTAACGATTCCTCTGTTTCATCCTTCATATTGGCCAAGACTTTGGCGTGCAACCCAATGTCCAACCCTACAAAAAACCGTGTCACACACGAGCGAATAAAATTCAATCATCAAAACGCACTCACCTCCACTTTTGTTCTTTTCCATCGGGTCTTCGACTTTTTTCAGCTGGTCGTTCAACGTTAGGACTCAGAAATCGAAGAATGTGGGCATGTTTAGTAAAATCACAGAACAATGTAGAAGTGAAGAATGAAGAAATCTCTGGAACAGGTGGCAGATAGAAACGATTTTGGTCGATAGTTACGGAACTGGCAACCATTATAAACCCCGCTACACCCGCCACAGCAGTTGCCGCCTATCGACACATATACATATTGCATTCTAAGGTCATTGGAAGCGTTATCACTGTTACATAGGATTTCAGATTAGTGTCATACCTAAAGTGACCATATATTTTTTTAATCAAAACGGGACAAAATCAAAATCATAATTATTTGTTACAAACAAATATTTTTAATTTGATAATATTACTAGCAAATTTCTGTGGTACTCAGTGCCGGATTTAACCATTGTGCCGCCTTAAGCACACAATAAATTGCCGCCTTTTAATATAAATATTTTTCTAGTCTAAAAAATTTTATTAAATCATACAATTATTGTTTTTTTCTTTATTACTTAAAATTTTAATGATGAAATATAAAAATATACAGCTGTTATAAAAATGCATACATATACATTCGTATAAATATTTCATTAAGAAAAATATGATATAAAATATAATGACAAAAAACATGGTAGTAATAAATACTAAAATAGTTAATTATTGTAATCAAAATTAAATAGTTAATGTCTAGTACTGGGAGATGGTATTTTGCGCCAATTTAATTACCTGTAATTTGCGCCATCAAAAGGTACATTTAAGGACGTATGTAATTTGCGCCAAAATATAAAAATATAACATGTATTTTGCGCCACATATACAAATTAATTTTGGTAATTTGCGCCACGACAGAAAACAAAATAGAATATGTAATTTGCGCTACACTTTCAACTTCAATATTGTTGAAATTTACCAGCAGATAAATTTACTGATATCGCATAGGATAATATACAATAGTCAATAATACGTACCGACGTGTGTTCAATATAATATTGTTGTGTTCTACTGATAATAGACATATCGTCTCTATTAGATACGAATGAAAGAGATTAGTCTACGAAAATTATCAATGTATTGTTACATATTGTTAATATTGAACAGGAATGTCGCAAATCGTGATATTTACAGTTAGTCCGATATTAATCGCGTGTGCGTTCATGTTATTTATTTTATTTCAAAATTTTATAAAAATATAAGTAATGGAAAACAGTACAAATATTGGTGAAATTATTAAAAGCACCAGAGGCAAAGATTTATTATTATTTTCAAATTTTACGTACTGAAAAGTGCATGAATCGAAAAATGCTTCAGTACGATGGCGTTGTACTGTCAGAACTTGCAATGCAAAAGTGTATACTTCTATAGAAAATATTGTAGAAATAGTTGAAATTGTAAATGAACATAACGGGCATGATCAACCAAGTATAGACAGAAAAATGTTTTCAAATGGATGTAAGAGAAAAGCTGTGGAAAATCTGTATACTAAACCAAGTAAGATATTACGAACTGAAATTTCTGAAAATATATCTAATTTACAAACTATCACTACCGATGATATATCACTAGTTCGACGTAATATTTATAACGCCCGTAGAAAAATGGTGCCACCATTACCAAACACAATGGAAGAATTGCAAAATAATATAAGCAATTTAGATTTGAAAACGGACCTCAATGAGCAATTTTTATTAATAAATGATCCGAACTGTCATATAATAATATTTTCATGTGACACAAATTTAACCCTTCGTTAGTCACTACGGGGTATTTTAATACCCCAGGTATATAAAAAACGTTTTTTTTTGTTTGGAGGTAAAGCCATATTCAGCTCCACGGCCGTGATATCATTAATGATAATAGTATAATTATAATAGTGTGATTTTTATCATTATCAGTGCAGTATTAAATAATAAACAGTCGTTCAAAGTGGAGTCTGGAAACATTTTACCCCAGGTGACTAATTTTGCTATAGATCGTATAGAAAAATAATTAATTAAAAAATTTCAATTTTTACAGTTTACAGCGTTTGAACAAAATCTAATTAATGTACTTAATATGCTGAATGATATAGACAGCGATTAATATATTAATTTTTAATAATTCAAGACTGAATTAAGTTGTTCAAGTTGCAATTTTTATTTTATTTATTAACTAATCTGATAAAAAGAAGTTTTTATGGTTTATTTTTTATTATTAATTATTATTTTAGCTATATTTGAAGAAAGACTTATATTTACATATTATAAATTTTTAAATCTTGTTATGCTTTTAAAAAATTGTTACTAATTGAGGATAAAAATATTTCTTCAATTCTTATTATATGCTGAAAATTGAATTATGTTGTTATTTTTTCATTTTTTTTTCACCCTTTTTCAGTTATGGTATTAGTGTTCCTATTCAACATACATTGATAAATCATAGTCAAAATGTGTTGTACGAGTTACCCAAAATACAAATTTAAAGACTAAGTCACTTTATTAATATAACTTTACAAATTAAACAATTAACTAAAAAAAATTATTAGCAATAATTAATATTTTAAGTAATTTACAATAAAATGTATATTCACAGTGAAATATTTAAAAAAAATAGCTTCCAACTATTAAAATATCAATTATACCTATATTCAAAACATATTAGCAAAAAATAAAAATAAATTCTATGGAATAATTAATTAAAAAAATTAATTTAATGTATGGGGTATTATATTACCCCGGGTGACTTAGTGTGTTCTAATTATTAAGGTGACTAACGAAGGGTTAAAAGTTCTATGCGAATCTGAGATTATATATATGGATGGCACTTTTGAATATTGTCCCAAGTTATTTACGCAATTGTTTTCTTTGCATGGTCTATGCAATGATCATTATATACCACTTTTATTTGCATTACTTCCAGACAAAAAAACTTCAACTTACGTAAATTTATTTAAAAATATCATACATTTGTGTAATGCACGTGAAATTTCTCTAAAACCAAATTTATTTATATCTGATTTTGAAGAAGCAATTCATGTAGCATTGAGACAAGTCTGGGATGACACTAAAATATTTGGTTGTAGATTTCACCTAACTCAATCGTGGTATAGAAAAATTCAGGAATTAGGCTTATCCGACGTATATCAAAATAATAAAACAGAAGAAAGCAAGTGGCTAAACCATACATTTGGGTTGCCATTTATTTCTCCAAATGAAGTCAGTAACTGTTTTATTGAAGATTTTATGTCATCGATTCCTAATGATATAAGATTTCAAAAATATGCCGATTATTTCGTTGACACATATATCTATGAAGAGGCTAAATTTCCACCAATAATTTGGGCTGCGAATATCGCGTCACTAGCTCTCACTACTAATGCTTGCGAATCATATTATTCACGTTTCAATTCAGAGTTCTATCACCCACATCCTACTATTTACCACTTTTTGGACGTACTGAAAGGATTTCAAACCGAAACATTGATTAAAATTAAAAGTATACATCTTAAAAAACGAAATTCTACAAAAAATAAAATTCGTTTGGAAACTTTTCAAAAAATATATGAAGACTACAGACAAAATAAAATTGACAGAAAAGGCTTAGTTTCGTCATTAAGTTATAAATATAAAAAAAACGTGAGTAAGCTAAGTATTATAAGTACCTAGCTAGGTATTTTATTTCAAAAATTATATGTTATATTACGAAATTTATATTTATACATTACAATACTTATACATTTATTTATAATTATTATTATTATTATTATTTTTTATTTATTAAAATTAAAATGTTTCAGCATATTGTCATGCTATTACAAGTTAACTAAATTTATTTATTTAATATACATGAAGTTCGTTTTACTTGTGGCGCTAATTACAATTTCAATAAGGTGAACTATGGCGCAAATTACAATTTTTGTAGGTAAACGATGGCGCAGATTACATATTGCCATTTTATTTAGTTTTATTTGGCGCAAATTACAAACTTAAAAAGTGGCGCAAATTACCAAAATACAATTTTAGATGTGGCGCAAATTACATATATATATTTTTTTTTTTTTGGTTGTTTTTGGCGCAAATTACATATGCCCCTAGTACTCATTTCTGCGCGACTTTTGAGTCGCAAAATCATCTATTATGGCATCAAAGTCCATTTTGTTGTAATAATACCATAGAACAGTGGCGGCTCGAAGGAGGTATATTTGAATCACGTGATTCATAGAAATATTAATGGGTGGGTGGGTGTCCTATGGTTGGGAAAGGTAGTTTGAAGAATTTTCGAAAGTTGGTAATTCCCCAGACAGCAAAGTTATGTTTTTAAAATATTAAAATAATGTTCATAAAAAAATTAGAACGTTTTTTAAATGTTTTCAGAAAGTTCTGATCATGTTTTTAAATGTTCATATAACATTCTCACATAGTTATTTGTCCACAGAAATGTCGTTTCACTAATATTAAAATATCAACATTAATGTAATGTTAAACCAATGTTAACAGAATATTATTCAAGCTCTTATAGAATATTATAAAATTGTGATAACATTAAAAAACACATTTTTTTAATGTTGGTATAATATTTTAGGGTATTCATTAAAAATAATATTAAATTATTTGTTTTTAAAAATTGTCTAAACTATATGAAGTTTTTATAATATAATTATAAAATTTGCTTTAAAAACACTAAACCAATATTTACAGATAATATAGTTAGGTAAGTACCTTAAGTTTTATTGTAGGTTTGATATTAATACTAAAGAAACAAAACACAAATTAAAATAATGAACATAAAATTAATGTCACACACTTGTAAGATGAATACAACAAATAGGTACCAAGTTTGGAGTCATCTTATATACATAATATATATCATATATATATATATATATATATACATAAATATACTTATCTTACATATATTTCAAAATTTGTGATTAACTGATAATTATAGTCAAAGCAGTATTTTATTTAATAAACAAACCTATTAATTAAGGTCTACCATGATAACTAAGTTTATAGGAGTATAATAATAAACAATCAATATTGTAATAAAGTGTTTATTTGAATTGTTAAAAGATACATTTTTACAATGGTTTTGAATCTTTGATTCTGTATGGTGCATGTGATAACCAAGTTCCCATAGGTTCATCAATTTCTTTTTCGGTACAATTCTGATACTTTAAATGCATTCTTAATGCATCTGAAAACAATTTAAAATGTGAGCAAAACAATTAGAAAATATTTAAGTGTTACAGAATTAAACACATTGAATATACAGATAACTGATAACATACTATAATATTGTTTGTATAAATAATTAATATGTACAAGTATAAATTATTTAAACATTTTATATTAAACTAATTAAAGTATTTTAATATATATATATATATATATTTTTTTTTTTTTTTTTTTTTTTTTTACACTGCGAAACAACTATAGTAAAATTATTAAGGAAAAAACTCATTTCCAGTATTGTTTAGTAAATTTTATTTTAGTATAGGATACAACATTTTTTCTTAAGAATTTTGATGCATCATAAATATTTTATTTTGTACTTATAGTATTATTATAATTTATTAACAAAGGAAATATTAAGTTGACAATAGCAAAGATAAGTAGAAATGTTCAGTGACAAATAATAAATTAAATTTACGAGATTATTCAATATTTCTAATATTCAATACTGGAATAATTACATAGAAAATATATAAAATTTTTGAACTTCAATTTTGTCCCTTCTCAAATTAGAAATTTAGACATTCAATTTAAATCATACCATCTAAGTTGTAACTTGTTGATTATAGAATAATTTATAATTATTAGTTTTCTTAATAAATAAAATACAAAAATTTAAAATTCAAAAAGGCATGAACATTTATCAACATTTATTAAAAAAAAAAAAAAAAAAAACAACGGTGACTACACTACTACAGTAACTAATCAAAGAATGTAAAAGAAATAAAAATATCTACCTATGATCAACCGGTAACAAGATAATTTTGTAAATGACTGTTTTTGTTTGAAACCATACAGTGAGTAGTTAATTAAAAAACGATCATCAAACAAGCGGCCCATAATACGTCTAACACTGTTTCCTATGTCTTTCTTGCCAACAAATAATGAAATTTTTCTAACCTATTATAACAAATTTTTAAATTTTAAACAATTAATTATAACACAAAAAACAAGCATCATGTTGGTCACTTGTTACAAGTTAGTTACTTACCAATACACTTCTCAAATTTTTGTCTTTTATTTTATCTTCTAGAGCTAGCAAATCTTCATTATTTTTAATGGGAATTAGTGATTCAATGTCCAAATTATCGTGGGCTGAAGGAAGTAATGTTGATTTATCTTTGATCAATGCTTCTATATTATGATTCATTGAATGACAAAACATTTTTAAAGCTTGAATTTCATATTTTAAAAATGTAAATGATGTAAGGGACATGTCATAAAGATCTAAGTAAAAAGATAATAAATTTGAAGATAAATTCCTAAGATACATTATAAACATTAATGTCAGAATGCAATGTTTAATACCTTTTATTTGATTTTGATTAGTTGCAGAATACTGCAATTGTCTCTTAATAGTCTTAACACTATTAGTTTTTACATCTGAAATCTTCAAATTTGTTTTAGGTATGTTTGTTGATTTTGTTTCATTGAATCTCTTTTCAGGACTTTCTTCTTTGTCAATTTGACTAACTTTCCAAATTCCACTAGGTGATGATATAGTTTTAGTACTATGTATTGACTTTAATGGAGTGGTTTTTAATGGAGATACACCAACTAAAATAATAGCACATTAAATTAACAATTTAAAATTAAAACAAACTGTTTAAATTTCTATTTAGGTTATAATTAAATAAATTGGTGCATTATAAATACTTAAAAAAGAAATCATGTATAGGTAATATAATAAACATATTTAATAATAAAAACAAGTTAAATTGAAAATTATAGTTCATAATTGATACATACAAAGATATTTGAAAAAATGACTATGTTCTTAAGAAGATGATTAACCTAATTCTAACAAGAATTTTAGCACATTAAAAATTATAAATTGTTTTCTCTCGGATATTTTTGAATGTCATAGCTGTAATTTGGAAAAAGTTTTGTGTATGCAGTAAATAATGTATGCAAGTACATTTTCAATTATTATTTTGACAAAATGATTAAAGCATTAAGATGAAAGGTCTCTAAAATTAATGATTTAATATACTAACTAGCTTTGAATACAACATATGTATTTAAAACATTTATATGAAAATACATTCTTATTTTTAAATGACAAAAATATACATAATAATGTATTAAATAATAAATAATAATAATAATCATATTATGATTGTTGGCATAATGGGCATTGGTAGACTCCAATACATTCAGTAAAAATTATAAATACCCAGATTTATGAGTCAAAACAATATTTTAAATTAATATTTAGGTATACTATTGATTAATATTTTAATATTTATTAATATTACCATTTTCCTGTGTTAAATCTGTATTTGTGTTAGATGCCCAAGTTGGGTCCACATCGGAATCATCAAAAATCGAGCTGTCAGAGTCAGATACTTCATTAGATTGAATAACATCAATACAATTAACTTTTTGACCACTAATATCTGAAATAAAAATATAATATTATAAGTAAGGAACAAAAAATAATGAATTTAAGAGTCAAACCATTTATATTAGTACCTTGAGGGATATAACAAGGTGGACCATTCAGTGGAGTCAAATCCTGATTTGCAGTATTAGTTTTGTTCTTTTTTGCTTTCATTAAGTTGGGTGAGAAACTGCGCTTTAAGTTATACCTTTCTTTGCTTAAAACTTCATCTTCTTCAGTACAAGATATATCTGATTTTAAGAGGGCTTTAGGAAGTTTGGATTTAGCTTTAGTAAGAGATCCTGCCAAAAAAGTTGTATACAATTCAGATTCATCTAAATGGTCAATTTTAGGATATTAACTATGATACAAGTACTATATTATATAGGTACCATAAGTTTTTTTAGACATAATTTTGACATTGTAAAAAAAGAATTCTTTTTCATTAGGCTTGATTCGACTTTCAATCATTTTATTAGCATCTTTAAAATTTTTTGGCCAAGCACATATATTTTTGTTTAACCAAGTATCTGGTACAGCAGCAACAGTGTTGTCATCATTAAAATGTACAATATTCCAACCGCATGCAGTTGTTTTCATCTGAATAAGAATAATTTAAAAATCATTAATCAAAAAATCAATGAATACTATATATGACAATATGTACAATTTTAAATATACAATGATTCAAAAGGGGAATTAAATTAAATCAAAAAATATGTACAGAAATTAAAAAGATAATATTTGTTAGTTATTTGTATGCATAACTGGCATAGCTATGCATTTACCATCATGAATAAACATCATCATTTTTTTTTTAATATCCTCTATAGACCAACAATTAATTCTTTTAGAAAGCTTTTGTACTTCAAATATATCTAATATCGTTGAATCAATAGGATTTTCATAAAATGAAGTTTTTATCTTATATTTTTGACCAATTATTATTGTATCATTATTTTGATGACAAAAATTCAAACATTTCACAACATCTTTATTCCTTGTAAGAATATAACTATTTTGTAATGATTTAATTTTAATTTGTATAGTTTTGTATAATAGTGTGTAATATTGAGTACCATGTACATTTTCTGGTAATGGCCCATTAATATGTGGATTTTTTAATACAACTTGTTCATTAAATATTTGTCTATCTCTATCCTTACTATTGGTTGTCAATTTATTAGAATATTTCTCACTATATCTGTTGATAACCTGTTCTAAAGGTTTATCATGTTTTCTTAAAAATGATTTAAGTTCTTTCATGTAGTTTTCAAATATGAATGTAGAACAATTATCAAGGGGGCCATATCTTGAGTAATCATCGCATATATGAAGTAACCCATGCACGTTATGAGAAATAAATTTTGGACCATAAATATTGTGAAAACTCATAACAAAATAATCTAATAATTGTTTAGCATAATCAAGAAGAAAATTAAAATTTGGACTTAGAAGAATTATCATCGCTATATTTAATGTCATAAAATTTGAATAACATTCCTCAGATAAAATATTCTTTAGAACAATTGGTCCTGTATACAGCAAAAAGAAACGAAACTCAGTCGCCTTCCATCTACAGAGATCTTGTATACTTCTACCTTTTCTAACAAAATCAGATGTGATGTAAGAATTTAGGTTAAGTATAGATTTTGATAACTCATTTATTTGTATTGATCGGAGACGTACATTAAATGGGCCTTTGTTAACCCAAAGCATCAACAATTTTTTCATAACACCCATATTTACAAGGTGTAAGTAGTCTAGACTAAATGAATAGACTGCATCAAAATTAGGTAGTGTTACTAAATTAGAAATTGTATCACCTACATGAAAGTCTTCGTCTAGAATATTAATGTAGGCCAAATGATCTCTACTAGTAGACTTTACTCGAGTGTAAGGAAAACAAACTCTATTTGCGATATATTCCCCCTCAATTTTGCATCGAGTACAAGAAGAAAACCCACTGTGCCCTTTGACCTTCAGGATAAAACTTTTAGCTGGAGAATCACAACAAAAAACCTTTATGTGTACAAGAACTTTAATAGAGTTTATAATAATTCCATTTGAAATCAGCTCTTTTGCTTCAGTGACAAAGTCTGAAATAAAGTCATTGCTACAACGAGGTTTTTCTTGTCCATAGTAGAGTCCTACAATAAACACATTTTTTGGTTGTGGACTATCGGCATCAATATAAGCTAAGATTGGCCAGAACTGATTGCCACTACTTTTAGAAATAGGCAATCCATCTATACCGATTACAATTTGTATTTTATCTACATTAGGAAGGATATTAATTTTTATTCCATTAGCTAACCCAAAATGATAATAATGACCAGGTTCGACAATACGAATACATTTTGAGCTCTTAGGAGTCTTCAATATGGTACGGCAATCAAGAGGTAAATTGTTAAAACAATTATGCTTCTTTAAGCCTTTTAATAATCCATTAACAGCATTTTGGGGCACATTATATTGTACTGCCCAACTAGCTAAAAATTGTTGTATATCATCATTATCATTTGAATCATCTGAAGATGTAAATTGAGGTATTTGTCTTGGTAAAATGGAAGTAATTGAACATTCATCAGCATGAGAGTCATTATGTGTTTGATTAAATGGAGATAATAAAACTTCAGGTTTTTCAGTGTTATCTATAATAATTTGTGGTATAAAAATGGGCTCTACTTGTTCATCTATTTGTTCTAACAGAGGTTCTCGCTCTAATGTTACAGGATGGAAGTCAGGATTAAATTCGGAATTTAAGTACATTCTCTGAAGTACATTTACTTCTTGTATTATTCTCCTTCTTTTTGTTCGATCACTTGTACTCATTTTTTTTTTAATAGAAGATAATGGTAAAATAAATATTATAAAATATCTCTCCACCCACCTATGGATAAAAATAATAATTATACAAAACACCTGGGTACTAAAAATGTTATGGATAATATTGTTTTTTTTTTATATACCTACCTATAAATTATTTAAATTTAAGTTTAAAATTAAAAATTAAAAACTTGATAAATGTATATTGTTTAAAAATATAGGTAATAGGTAGGTACTTTAAATACAAAAAAAATGGATAAGAACCTACCAAATAATAATAATGATAGGTACAATAGGTACCTTCAACTTGAGTTTCTATCTATAGAAATTCGTCGAGTATTTTAAATGTTAGGTATGTGTAACAACTAGTTTTGACTATTGGTCATAGTTAGATAAGAGAACAAAATAACATAAATACACTGAAAAATAAAAAATAAAAGGATACAATAACTTGACAAATAATAGAAAATTTATAATAAGAAATGAATAATCGATCAGTAAGTAGGTAACAGGTTGTAGATACCTATATAGATAGCTGTCATGAATTATGAATCGTTAGGTTAGATAAATAAGAATACCTATTATTATTTTTTAAATCAGTTTTATGAACATATAATACCTATAATATTATTAACAGAAATATTTAGGTACCTAATTATAATAAAGTTTAGACTTTTGTACTATTAGATAAACAGAAAGCACACAGCAAAATTATTTTATATAAAAAATATCTCGAAAAATATAATTGATTCAGTAAATTTATTATTTTACTAGGCAATGGGTACCTACCTACATTATTATTAAATTCTAATAAATATAAAATATTTTATCTATTAATCACATAGGATAGATCGGGTTAGAGTTAATACCTACAAGCACCTATATTATATTAATTAGGTAATTAAAAGTTTATTTTATTATGCTAATGCTACCCAAGTAGTTACTAGCTACTCAAGACGCTTATATTTTTATACGTCTAAATTATACGAAATATTCATAATTATAAATTGTAATACTTACGATTATTCAAATCATACAATATGAAATTGAAAACTTCGTCTTCTTTTCTTTTACTTTTTAGTCTTGAATTTTGAATACGTACACAAAAACACGTGATGACGTGAGAGCACAAGTAACAAATTTACAAATACAACAGTCAACAGAGTACAGACAAAGACATCGAACAGTTGAACCATTTAATCACTCGAAAAAGTCGTTACATAATACATGTGTGTAATATAGGTTATTACCGATGATCATAGCGTGGAGGGGATTGATGCTCGGCCGCCCGCCATCGTCGAGGAATTTGGGAAAAACCAAAATCAATTTTATTAAACAATATCAAAGATTATTATTTATTACTAGATAACGAAAACCTAAAATAGCCACTGACGAGTGACGGGCGACGGCTATGCACGGGCACACGGCTTAACGCTAAACTACGGATAAACTGCTCTTTTTATAATAACTAATTAACTTATTGATTATACTATTTTAAGTTGCAGTATTATGTTATGCTGACAATAACATATACAGTAATATTATTTTCAAATTACCGATTTAAATTATTATATTATAATAAATAATAATTCAAAATTTATAAAAATAATTGCTCCAACATAACAATAATATTATAAATTAACCGTCCTCTGGTCTGCTGTAGCGCTGTATATCACGTTCCCACATATTTTCTTTCCTTACCGGGTTTACAGTATACCTGCAGTATTTATCAGTTTTTATTTATTTCATATAATATTAGGACTTAGGAGTATGTTAAAATTTAAAAATTATTATATTGTTTTAGATACATTACATTTTTAATGTTCTAAGTATAAAATTATAATAATATTTAAAAAATAATGTTTTAATAACGTGGACATTATAATAGTTTTAAAATATTTACATTGAAATGATAATAATTTAATATTTCAAATACATTCTATAAATATCATAATACATAATATTATAAATATAATATTCTTAAGATAAAACTATAACGTAACATTTATAATATTTCGTCTTGGTTATAAGATTAATATTCGTAGAACGTCAATGTTTCAAAATTGCTGTCTGGGTCAATTATAAATATAATGTTTAGCTCTACATGTGTATCAGCGTAAGTCGTACAGTAACAGCCAACATTAGGTTAAGGGACGTCGTACCCTAGTACCCGCATGTGTAAAGAATGGAATATAAATATTATATTTGTTAATTCGAAGAAATTATCGATGAAAGATAACGATTAACGTTACTCATAATAGTAGGTTACTGATTAGAGGGTGGGTGGTATAAAAATATTAAATGTGAGTCAAGAAAAAAAAAGTTCAAGCCGCCACTGCCATAGAACATGCCACACTATGAGCTCTCGTTCTCTATTGCATTGACTAATTACTGGGTTTTTTAGATTCTGAGTGAAGCGAAGGATCTTATGGTTTTACAATGATGTTTATTTTTTATTTTTTTTTTCTGTAAACACTTCTTTCGTATAGAAATCCTTGTCCAAAAGTTTCGTCCAGCAACTTTTTAGATTCGAAATTGAACTAAGATGGTACTAATAACGATCGAAAAACTGAGTAAAAACGGTAAAATCGGTAAAAATTCGCCGTAAACGAGATTTTCATTGTTCAGATTTTAGGTATTTAGTCATAAATCGAAAAGTATTGAAGCTAGAAACTTGAAAATTTTATCCAATATCAAATACATAAATGTTTTATGGATAAAATTATTATATAACTCGTTTTATAAATTACAAATCAGCGTGTGAAAGAAAATCATTTTATGAAAACTTTAGTTTCAGTGAAAATTAAAACTCGTAGTTATAATTACTTAATATTTTGACATTATATTTTAGGTAAATATAAAATTATTCAATTTTTTTTTTAGAAAGTACTTCGATGTGTCATCCATGAATTATTTGAAAAAAGGAAATATTTTCCAACTTACTCACTGTGCCAACTCATGAAAGTCGGACATTTGTTCGGTGGAATGATTGAATGCGATCTTATTTCGTAAGCAATTATGCTATTATTATCGTCTACGTATATTGACTTTTAATTAATTGTATTATGTCGTACTTTTTTTTTCAGAAACAAAAAAGATTTGAATGAGGCATACGACTTCATTTTAGATGCTTTGAAAAAATCTCCAGAGTCAGAAATGTTTTATTTCGGATTAATGGCTTTGGATCGTATCAAACACCTGTTGATTAACCGTCCAGAATATTGTACTGAAATTTCCAATGTTCCCTATCTGAATGATTTCCCTCCAGAGTTAATAAAGGTAAGTTCTTTTTTGTTTTTCAAACAATTGTTTATTACTTATTATTATTTACTATATGATGTTTTCAGTTGTATTTTTTTTTGTTTTGTTTATTTCATAAACGCACTACTGATTTCGATAAAAAAACTCAACTTAACTAATGAAGTGAATTTAAAAATAAAACAATCTTATGGTATTTTATTACTTTGGTCGTTAAAATTTTCGATATGAAATGCAAATATAAATGAATAACTAAATTTGTATTATTTATTCATAAAATCAATTTCCATTAATTCAAACGATTTTCTCGTGAAATAATTTTAAAATATTAATCAATACGTTATTAAGTACATTCGTTTTAAAAAGACTACTCGTACTGAATTTATAACACTAAATTAACCATACGTTAATTGTTTTACTATTGTCACAGTTAGTGAACTCGGGTAAAATCAAACAGAAAACCAAAAACGTGCAAAAACCGATTTTGCCCGTTCCAAAAATTATGCCGGAAATTCAAAAGCCGAATCGTAATATTACGACCGGCACGACCGTACCCGACCCAGTGACGTCTGTTTCGTCTAAAAAACCGACTGCAGACGTCGTTTCGTCTTCTCAGGTTGGTGGGGAAATCTTGCTGCTCGGACTATGGGCGAATCGTGTTATTAATTGTGTGCGCATTTTTAGAATTCGATCGTGAGCTCTGCGCGTGTCGAAAAAACACGTTCAGCAGCAACGGACCAGCTAAACAATGACAACAAAGAGATTGAACCGCCGGAAAGCGTTCAACAGAAAATAGCATTGATTTTCAATAGCATGAACCTAGAGAACGTGAGGCAAAAGGTGAGCACAATAATAATAATAACCATAACTATAGTCATAATATTTCATAGGAAATTCAATGAAAATGTATAGCACTTATTGTACCAGACCCCGAAAAAGAGTAGCGGATCAGTTGAAAAATTATTATTGGGTTCCTGTTTTCAAAAATGCTATAAATGGTTTATTATGTTTAAAATAAAATTTGGGTTTGATGATCTTAAATCCGTTAAAACTTCTATATTACTAATTTTTGTCGGTTATTATGACGTGTTGAATGACTATACTGACGCTATGACAATTTTATGTTGTCCTAGAAAAATATATGATCTATCATAACAAATCATACTAATATTGTAAAAAATTATATCGATGTGGCTCTGAACAACGTGAGTTCAAATATAAATTTTAAAAATCACAAAGAAAATTCTGCATTATTTTTTATACGAACTAATTTAATTTTAAGATAATTGATATAGTTTTAGATTCTGAGTGAAGCGAAGGATCTTATGGTTTTACAATGATGTTTTATTTGTTTTATTTTTTTTTTCTGTAAACACTTTTTCGTATAGAAATTCTTGTCCAAAAGTTTCGTCCAGCAACTTTTTAGATTCAAAATTGAACTGAGATGGTACTTTAGAGAGGTCATTTTTCCAAAATCTCCATAGTTTTTCCAGTAATCAAGAATAACGATCGGAAAAACTGAGTAAAAACGGTAAAATCGGTAAAAATCCGCCGTAAACGAGATTTTCACTGTTCAGATTTTAGGTATTTAGTCATAAATCGAAAAGTATTGAGACTAGAAATTTGAAAATTTTATCCGATATCAAATACATACTTTTTTATATTGGACAACATTTTCAGAACAATTATAGCATTTTTGACTTAAATATAGAACTTTTAATTTACCAAATTGTTTGAAAGTTTTTATGTAATGTAATTTTAAATATTTGACAAAAAGTTCTGAAAATTTAATATGACCTTACTCATATACCTAGCTAATTATTCTAACAAAAATTCAAAAATCGTGACTCAGGATTTTTTTTTATACACACTTTAATAAATTATTATACGATTTTTTACGATATTGTCTGATTTCTTTTAAGTTTATTTCTAAATATTGAGGTGTTGTTGAACCTTTCCTGCAGCATAGATGTTCGAAGCCAAGTTTTTATTCTACGCATGGCCGAAAAACTCCTCTCACAAGTGGAGGAACTTATAGGAATAGTTAAAGCAACTTGAAATAGTTTATATAAATTAGGGAAAGTCCGTTTTGTTAAAATCTTTTTCACATCATTTAAAGTTATATAATTTTCATTAGTTGACTGCAATATACAATTCTTTGCCACTTCTATTTCTGACTTTAATACATCTTAAGATACATTCATCAAATCCTGAAAATATACAAAATACAGGTTCCTGGTTCACTTTTAATAAAACTAGGAAATTAGAGCATAGGTAAGTAAAAATTAATTTTCAATACGATACTTACTTTATAATGATCTACAAAGAAAAGACTTTCCTCAAAGTTTAATTGAAAAAATTGATCAACAGCTGTAGCCATTTGGAGGCTTTCAGTAGAAAATCTTTTTTCTAAATTTATCAAGATAGTATCAAATACAGGAAAGAAAGCGTTTTTTCTAAAGTAATCTTCAATGCTTATGGTTTCAATGGTGTCTTTAATATTTTGTTCAGCACTTGTGGTTACAGTAGTATCAAAATGTTTAAGATTGTGTGGCTCTTGTCTTTTTCTTTTGCATCCTAATTAAGTAAATATTAATTTAAAATTATAATATTTATAAATAAATATAATATATTTATTAAGTCTTACTTTTAGATGGCGTCTGTATTGGTATTTCATTGTCTTTAGCAAAGATTTCTATTTCACACCAAAGCTTAGAAAAATACTCTGTTGTTCTAGAATTTTTAAAAGTCATCATCACACCTTCAATAATATTTTTAGATTCCCCTAAGGTTGCATTTTTTTCTTGAAATTTGTTAGAAACAATATTAATATTAATTAATACTTTTTGTAGGATAAATAAATAAACTATAAATCGTCCACTTTTTAAATTTGTTAATATACCTAAAACAATGATATTGGAATTTAAATACTTTGAATCATTAATTATTACTTATTATATTATACCAATTGCTTCATTTACTCCTCTATCATCTTCATTTTCAATTTCTTCTTCTAAAGCTTGAATAATTGCTTTATAACTGTTTTTAACAGACTCTATATTTCGATAACGGCAATTCCATCTAGTGTCACTAAGTCTAATCATTGCCGTATGTTATATTCCTAGTTTAGTTTGAACCTCAGTTAATTTTTGATTTTTTGACGGATGAGAAAAATGCACGTACAGGGATTCTAAAGTGTTGAACACATGCCTTGTTTCCTAATATAAAATATTAATGTAAGTAATAAATAAAATCATGAAGATCTAAGATGTATATAAATATTCATTACTTTTACATATTTACATATATTAATCACAATGAGGTTCATTTTATGAGCCATACAGTGGGTATATATAGCGCAAGGATATTGATTTTTTATTTTATTTTGTAGTCCGTTAAATTTCCCAGACATAACATTTGCACCGTCATATAACTGAGCAACTATTTATGGTTTAGAACTAAGTTTACACTTTTTCAGGTACCATAATATGTAATGATATAAACTTTCAGCATCTTGATTCTTAGAACAATCTATAAAACCGAGAAATCTCTCCACAACATCTAGATTTTTAACATACCTTACACATAACGCTATTTGTTCTTGTTTGTAACACCTATAAATTAATTTAATAAAAATAAATTAAGAAGTCCATGTATAAAACATAATATATATTTCACCTTGCTTCATCACACATAATTCCAAACACCTCAACGTCTTCAATATCTTTTACAATTATTTCTTTCACAACATCTGCACATATATTTATAAGTTCATCTTGAATTATATGACTTGAGTAATTGGTTTTAAGATTAAATTTTTTTTCCAAATTCCTCATTACTTTTTGCTAACAATTTACATAATTCTTTAAAGTTTCCTAAAAATATATTAATTTTTTTTACAAATAATTATCATAATTATTAGATATTTTACATTTAAGATTATTAGTAATATTAGTTATTAGTTATTACTTTTTAGTTGTTAGTTTAATACCTTGATTTAAAGAATCTTTTTTCTCGTCGTGTCCCCTTAAACCAATTCCTTGACAACTCACAAATAAAACAATATCAACTAACATTTTCATATATTTTTTATTACTTTCAACCATCAATGAATGCTGAGAAGATATTTGAGAATAAACACTACCAGTTTCTTTGTTTTCTGATATGCTGACCATTTAACCATACATGTAAGATGTAAATTACTTTTAGCATGTGCATCCAATTTATTGAGTTTACTTTTATTCCCACCTTTAGATCCACTACAAATACTCAACTATAAATTATAATATACTTATATTAATAATTATTATTAAAAAATTATAAATAAAGCATAAATACAAAGCACTTGCTTTTTTCCAATTTCTAAAACCAACTAGAAAGCTATCTTTAAATTTGCCATTATTTCCAGTACTAAAATTTCTACAAGCAAAGCAAAAAATTGAATCTTTTGATACACTATATTCAAGCCATTCATAAGTTTTGTAATGCTTATGATTGAAAGCGCGATTTTGAGTACCAAATTTAGTTAGCGGATATGACTGCAATATATTTAATTTAAATATAATATAATAACTTAAACTAGGTACGTTTAGTGTCTACCTACATTTGTACTTACTGTTAAAATTGGTCGCACAGGGCCTGTTATTAAAGTTCCCAAGTAGGAAATGACATTTGTACCTACAATATTTTCAACACGTTTTTGTGTAGTTATATCAATGTCTAAACCAATATTTAAATCTTCATTTTTAGATTCTAGTGTTGTTGTTGACGAGGAATTAGTAACAACTAATTTTTGTTTTTTAATATTAATGACATCAAACATTCTTTAAGCCATTATTGAATTAATTACAATTTATAATTTAAAATTAATTGATTAATTCAGATAAATACACAATTCACACAAATAATATAAAATTATATGTCATATGTATATCAATAGCATGTCACTTAAGCGTCGATTACATTGAGCGAGTTTACAAGCTGATAGTTGGCTATTTTAGAAGCGGACTAGTCGGCTAGTGCGATTGTAATGATTACACGTAAAAAGTGTACTACTCGCTCAGTAGCCAACTAGCTAGCGAGTAAAACCACGTGTACTACCCCGAGGCGGTTTGCCGTTGTGAATATTAGGTACGTTTCAATTAAACTGATATTAAGGTTTTTAATTGACATTTCTCTGTAAATACTGTTAAAATGAAGACTTAAAAGACTTAAAAGACTTAAAAGAATCGCCAGTTGATAGATAACGTAGTGTTACTTCAAGTTTTGTGGTTACTGGGATTGCCATTCTCATAACTGTATGTTCTTTTTTGAGCATTCAATTTACCGTCTTCAGTTAATCTTCAAAATGGGTACAGTCTAATCTCAGAATACTGCGATATGCTGAAGCGTCTTCGTCCTTCAACTCTTTCAGTAAACTGCTCGATGCACCATACATCTCACGTCTGCCTATCCATTGTTTCACCCATATATTTCTTTGCCTTTTCCGCTTTTCTTTTTTTTTAACTCCTTTTTGATAGCATGAGCTAAAATAATGACACCCGCACGTATAATTTCCGTCGACATTTTGTCAACACTGAAACCATAAACGCCAGCGAGTAGCGAATAAAGTAGACCAGCTTTCAACTTTACTCGCGGATAGTTAACAATCCGCTAGTTGGCTAGTGAACATTATTACACTGGGCGAGTTTACTAGCAGATAGTGAATTTGCCAACTATCAGCTTGTAAACTCGCTCAATGTAATTGACGCTTTACGGAAAACCACGCGTACCTAGGTATTAAAAACAAAAAAAAAAAAATAAAGGTGATCACCGTATACGCTCCAAAAACGTAATCGACACTAATGCTGTGGCGGTATGCAGCGTGCGTATTTATAACTTTACAGGTATCGCAAACAAGTTCTAGAATATTCGCGATTATCAATATATACCTACAAAATATGATTTTCCCAAAAACGATAAGCCGTGAATATTCTAGACCATTCTCGTACCTTATCTCAACAAAATAAAATAAAAACTATAAATATCAAAATAATATTGAAACACATAATTTTTTATTTTGACGTTTACATTCTGAGGGGGCTTAAGCCCCCCCCAAGTCCTTCCCGATATCGCCTATGTACGTTAGTGTATAATATATACTTTAGTAAATGCATACATAAATAAAAATAATGGTGATTGCGGTTTGTGTAAAACTGTGACATAAAACTATTGTGGGTAAGATACTTACCGTTTTGATTTGAAATAAAGGTAAAAATATCATATTTAGTGGTTTTATTACATAAAATATAAATGTGTGACGGATTCGATTCGATCCAGGTTTCAATTCAGAAAATTTGATTCATTAGTCAATCGATATGCTATTGTACTTGGTTTAAAAAATAATATAATAGACATAATAATTAATATAATACAATCAATAATAATTATAATAGGAAATATTTGTAAACAAAGACAAAAATTGTATTTTTACAATAAATTTAATTTTCATTTTAATATCACACGCGTATAAATGATTAAAAATGCTGGGATCCAAAGTAGGTTTTAAATTTTGAAATAATCCACTTTTACGGAAATTTTAGGAATCCTATAGAATCCCTTTATATCGGACACTGTTCCGGTAACATAATAGGTATGTACTTTTTAAAATCAGGACGTTACTGACGTATTTGACACTTTCAGTGCGCCGAAGTAAAAGAAAACTTAAAGCGCAGACATTTGCCGTGGTTTTCGGCGTTTGTGACAAAACGCATTCGTGACGAACCAAACTTGCACTCTTTGTACTCGACGTGCTTGGATTGTTTCGACAGCAGTCCGCTGAACCGGTTAATCGAATCAGAGACCGTGATAAATATAAAAGTTAGTCGGAACACATCGTATCACACACGGATATTATATACGTGTTTGTTGTGAATACAAAATGTTGTAAACACAGCTACCTATATACGATGTGTGTGTGTGTGTGTGTGTGTGTGTGTGTGTGTGTGTGTGTGTGTGTGTGTGTGAGTGTGTGTGTAATCAGTGATAAAATAATGATAGCTAATCACGTCTGAATCTTTTAGGCTTTGTTCGCACAAGACACCAAGTCAACTCGGACGAAGGCCTCGCTCGAAAACCTTGGTCAATGGTTGGGGTTGATTACTTTGGCAAAAGACAAACCTGTGCCGTTTGACCTCCACCGAATGGTGATCGTCGCGTACTACAAAGAGGGCGACGAATTAGCGTTCGCCTTACCGTTCGTGACGAAAATTCTCGAATCTTGTAGAAAAAGCAAGGTAAATAAATTTAAAAAAAAAATTTTTTACCCCCAATCACAACTAAAAAAAAAATACACGAATAATGGTTTTATTGGCTATTCCACAGGTATATAATCTAGAATCCAGCTGGAATCTTAAAATAATGGATTGCCTCGCTGAACTCCACAGAACGCCGCGTTTGAAATTCACGACTAGTGAAATACAACGTGAAATCGAACACCTGTTTAAAACGCTGGGCGTGAAACTCCAGGTACGTGGTTTTTAAAACTGTCAGTACGTAATGACGAAATATAATTTATTCTCGTCGACGTTTTTGTTTCTCGACTTAGTATTATCCCGGATATACCTTACTCAATCCGGTAGGAAGTGACTTCTACCTGAGCGGAAAGAAAAATCCAAACAAAAATGATGATGCTGCATGCAGAAACTCAACAAAAACTAATGATTTTACAAAGTTCGATCCGCGATGTCAAACACGCCGGTTCGTCAAGTCAAAGTATGAAAACCAACAATTGATTACTAAATACTTTTTACAATGCAACTCGTTCCGGGGGAAAGTGAACAGCTGGCGTCGTATGAAAATAAACCCAAGTCATATTGTCAAACCCCTTTCAATAGAGAATCTAACGTTCATAATTTTTATTTTACTACAAGCGATTTCATATATATATATATATATATTTATATATGTATAAATTATTTTAATTTGAACCTTTCATACGTTTTTTTCATCGCATGTATTTTCAAAACTATTCAATAACAAGTGTCAGATATTTTTCAGTGCAATTATCTAAGCAAAACAAAATGAAATTTATAAAAGCTGCTCTTTTTTTTTTTGTAATTTAACTTGATTTTATAATGGAAATTTTTGAAGATACATCAGAAAAATGTAACGGTAGTTGCATATTTGTTAAAAATAAAAAAAAAATGCCGTTTTAAAAAAAGTTTATATTTAGAACTTTTCTTTTAAGAGTTTTTCTTCGTAATTAGTGGTATTTTCATATGAAGCAGCAGGGTTTTTTCCTCGGGGCACATTGTAATATAGTATCATTTAGTTATATATGTTTTGTTTTGAATTGATCAATTATAAATTTTAAGATAGCCAACCAACATTATTTCATAAATAAAAAAAAAAAAAAAAAAAAAAAAATGTTTCACTATTGGTTAACATCAATTGACTCAAAAGTTAAGTAAAACTTAACAAAAACAAGAATGTTACTCTCTTCAATTTAAAGTTGTTTATAGTAAAATGTTATGACATGGTCCGATTATTTTTAAACACTAATATAATGATATTTAATTATGATAGTTACCATCCGGTGTTTTAACTTTACCTAATCTAATTGTTTTCTGTATTTTCAGGTGATGGCAAAAATCAAAAATAAATTAAAAACGCAAAAAACACAAAAAAAAAAGAATTTTTTGTTGTGGGTCTGTCTACCTACACATGTTATTTTATATATTTGTTAAATGAAAAATATGAGTTATAACTCACCCATTGCCAATAAGGTCCCTATTTCGTTTATGTTGATTAGAAAAAAAACACAGTATATTAGGTACAAAAATTAATTTATTGTTATATAATTAAAAAAAAAAAAAAAACATTTCTTATTGTTACTTGAACCTATTTACATTTATTTATTATATTTTTTTAAAACTCATTCGTTGCCAATTAAGCCCCTATTTTGATTTTGTTGATTTGAGAAAACTTAAGTACACTTTGTACAAAAATTAATTTTTTGTTAAATAATTTGAAAATATGTATTATTGTTCTTGAAACCCATTTATTATTTATGTTTGTTTAAAACTCATTCATTGCCAATCAAGACCCTATTTTGATTTTGTTGATTTGAAAAAACTTTAGTGTACTTTTTACGAAAATTAATTTTTTATTAAATAATTTGAAAATATTTATTATTGTTAGGCCCCTGTTTCGTTTATATTGATTTGAAAAAAAAAGGTAGTACATTAGGTACAAAAATTAATTTATTGTTATATAATTTTTAAAAAATGTGTATTATTGTTACTTGATTTCTATTCCTCGTTTCTATTTGTTAATAACTCATCCATTTCTAATTAAGTGACTATTTTGATTTTGTTGAATTGTAAAAAATATTAGTACATTTGGTACAAAAATTAATTTTTTGTTGTATAATTTGAAAAAAATATGTAGTATCGTTACTTGAAACCCATTTACTATTTATATTTATTTTAAATTCTTCCGTTGTCAATTAAGCGCCTATTTTGATTTTGTTGATTTGGAAAAACTTAGTACACTTTGTACAAAAATTAATTTATTGTTAAATAATTTGAAAATATGTATTATTGTTACTTGACTTCTATTCATTGTTTCTATTTGTTAATGACTCACACTTTGCCAACAAGGTCCCTATTTTGTTTATATTGATTTGAAAAAAATATTAGTACATTAGGTACCTACAAAAATTAATTTATTGTTATATAATTTGAAAAAATGTGTATTATTGTTACTTGACTTCTATTAATTGTATCTATTTTTTAATTTATTAATAAATCATCCGTTGTTATTTAAGTGTATATTTTGATTTTGTTGAATTGTAAAAAATTAGTAAAATTAGTACAAAAATTAATTTATTGTTATATAATTTGAAAAAAAAATGTATTATTGTTACTCGAAATCTATTAATTATTCATATACATAACTTATTAGTTGCCAATTAAGCACCTATTTTGATTTCGTTGATTTGAAAAAACTTTATTGCTGTATAATTGGTAAAAATATGTATTATTGTTATTTATTCCTACTTATTGTTTGAATTATTTTGTTTGTTATTATTATAATTATTTCTTGAAATAAAAGTTTTGGCGTCTATTATTTTGAAATTACTCTTTCATTACTGATGAGCCAACGGTACCTGTTATCTGATTTTACATTCATTAATTATAAGTAAATGCTTCGTCTAATTCTATTCTAGTTGTTATAATAAATTATAATTTATATTACATATTAACGCTAATTTAATCATGACAATGTCTCACGGGGATTGACCAATGACGATTTAACTTTGAGGAATCGTATATTTGATATATTTTTCTTGTATGATTTATAACTAGGGCTAGGATTTATATGCAATAACAAATTGTAAAATATGCATTTGATTTACCAAAATATGCAAAAATATACAAAAACAAATTTTTATTATTTCTAGATATATATTTTTATCGTAATTTATTATTATTAAATTAAATATAAGTTTATATAATTACATTAAATATTAGTTAATATTATTACAAGCTACTATGATATGTTGTTTCAAATTTTCAAATATGAACGACCGGCGATTTGAACGTAGAATAGATTTATACTGACTAAAACTCCTTTTCACATCACACGAGGTTATTGGTGCATGTTTGAATGACGCGATTTTCCCTGGAGTTAGATTAATATTAATATCTTCTTCTTCATTTTCATATTCACTGTTTATAATTCTATGAATTTTTAATAGTGTTTTAAATCCCTTATTTTTTTTTTAGTAGAAAATCTGTTTTAGTTTTTACCAATTCTGCTGCTCTCCCGTTACATATTTTATTACATTTATATACAATAATATACATTTATTTTAAGTATAAGTGTCCGCACATTTACGCAACACACGTCGTACTAATGAAATTAAATACGTCGTTAAATAATGTGTAGGTAATTCTATCGGTTGTAGGTAAGATAAGATTAGATGGGTAGTATTTATACTATATATTTACAATGCGACGGATAAACCAAAAACTATCGGTATTATGAAATAAACGCCATTTAAAATTAACAATAATTTATAAAAATTTAAAAATTTAAGTTAAAAAAAAATAAAAACCTTAAAATCTATAAATATGCAATTATATGCATTGTGTTCAAAATATGCAAAAATATGCAAAAAAAAAAATTGATTTTATTTAAACGAGAGTAAGCAAAATCGTGGACAAATCTGACAAACAATCGATTTGGACTTAAGGAAAAAAACATGCAAATGCATATAAATCCTAGCCCTATTTATAACATTTAACGGGAAATATTATTTTTTTTAGTATTTTTAGATTCTTTGAATAAAAACTTTTAAAAAACGTAAAAAAATTTGATCACGATTTTTTAAATGTTTTTAGTGTCGTTAGACAAGTGCATAAGTAAATTCCTGTGAAATTTTCAAATGTTTTTGATAAATATAAAAAACTTTATAAGAAGTTAATTTAAAAAAAACATGATATTTTTAATGTTCTATTGGGCCCGAAAGTTAATACATTCTTTTGAAATTTTCGTAAAGCATGTATTAATATACCATATTATGGTATATTAATATATCATAATATGTATAGAGTATAAATATTTTTTTAATGTGATATTCAAATGGCGTTTTTTCAAAAGTCTAGACAATTTTTCTTCAATTTTTATTTATATACAACATGACATATCATACTCAATTAAATATGATTTAACGTCGTTATGGCAATATGCATAATATAATAAAGCTCGAAACCCGAAACGGGGTACAATAAGGCACTAATACAGACGCTAACGAAGCATTTTAAAGCTACGATTATTATTCGATTAAATTACATAAATAGTGGTGTCGTATTCACCGAAACCCGTAACATACGTGTAACCGTTACAGGAAAAACGTATGCATAGCGTCGTATCAGTCGAAGGTCATTGCGCCAAGTCACGAGGACGGTGAGGAAACACGATGCAACGGTACCCCCTATTATGGATAATTTTTACTCTTTTAGGTTTCCAAATTATCATTACTTATTGCTGGAAATATTGGGAACAGTGTACGCAGAATCATGTCTCGAACATTTCATGATAACATACTTATAAACTATTCGCTATTGGGATTTAAAAAAAAAACCGGTCTCTAAATGATTTATTAAGCTATCGTTTATTGATTGGTAATTAGATTATTAATGCGTAATAAATATAAATGTAATGATTTTTATTTTTTTAGATGTTGTTAGATCAAGTAACAGATTTAAAATTATACATGAAAGATTGATGTTTCAATTTCAGTGTGGTTGTCTCATGCTCGTTTTAGATTGAAAAAACTAAATACTTCGGAAGAAACATCGATTTAAAAAGAAACTCTTGTCCTTTCCAATCATAAAGTTGTTAAAAATTAAAATAAAATAATAAAGTTTGTCTTTTTTTTTTTTATTGCAAATGATGTTTTTATTGAAATTGTTTTTTTTTTTATAGAATCAAACCTGCATCAATTGAAATGTATTAGTTAAAATTGTAGAATTTAATTATGAAATCAAATTATAATTGTGTAAAATTATAATTGTATAAAATTATAATTAATTTTAATTGTGCCGATTATAACTCGATTACTAATATTCTGAGCGCCATTAATTGGGAAAGTGAGTTTAATAATTATTATCTCCTACAATAAGGTTATTTCTTAAAGGCCACTGTCTTTGAGTCCAATGTTTGTCACGCGCTCGACTATCCCACTCACAAATGTAACACGGAAATTTTGTATACCCATGTTGTTGACCAAGTAGCATACATATTATTTTTAAATCTCCACAAATCAACCAATTGTGTTCTAAATATTTTATTTTTTCGAGAACAAACTTTAGGTTATCGTAAGTTTCTTTAAGGTATACTGAATGGGCTACTGGCACAGATGCTAAACAATTGCCATTATGTAGTAAAACTCCTTTTAAACTCCGTTTACTTGAATCAATAAACAGTCGCCATTCATTTTTTTTATATACAATATTTCCTAATTTATTAATCAACTTGGGAATATTGTTACAATATACTAATGATTCATCTTGAGTAAAATATTGAACATACTCATGTTCACGATTTCTATAAAAAGATGACAATGTGCCTGGTGCTAATAAGTTTTTGTTACGAAGTCTCGAAGCTAAAAGTTCTGAAGCATATTTGGGAAGATCCAAATCCCTTATAAGGTCATTTAATTCACTCTGTGTGAAAAGTTCAGGTGTATTACAAGATTCTTCAAAATAATCAATATCACTGGATTCAGATGTTAAAATAATATCAAGATTGACTGGAGGTAAAGGTATAGGTATAGTGGGGCCATGGGGCATGGGTATTATAGCAGATCGAATGCCATCGGGATAAATAATATCTTTCTTATTTTTTATATTAAATCCTTGTACATTACATGAACAAAAATAACAATCATCGCCATGATTTTTAGGTTCACGCCAAACCATTGGTATTCCGAAACGTAAAGCTTTCTTCTTACCTTTAGTCCAATTTCTAAGGTCTTCGACGCAAATTTTACAAACTTTATGAGGTGCCCATGATTTATCCTGATCTCCAATTTGTATTCCAAAATATGCATAATATGCATTTTTCACGAATGGAGTAATATTTTGAATTTGTTTCTTCACCATAAACTCGCCACAAATAAAACAAAAAATGTCTGGACTATTAACGCAGCGTCTTCTTTCCATGTTTATAATATATTTTATTATATTATATCTAATAAAATATTTCTAATAGAACACTGACAATAATATATTCTTACTTTTTACTTGTGTATTGAAATTATGACACTATAATAATGATAAAAATAAAGTTATAATAAACACATTTATCTCCGAGCTTATTTTATCAGTTTTTTCCTAATTGACGATTTTTTCTAAATGGCGATATGGTCGTATATACCTAATATAAAAACCACTATATCCTTATTCATTATGATAAAATGTATGGATTAAGATATGGTTGTCAATTGTAACTATTTATCAATATATAGTAACGATAACATACGTATAATAAAGAATTAACTGTTCGTAGACTATTTGTGCATAATGGTAATTGGTGATAACGGGATAACTTTTGAACTTTACGTGATGGACGAAAAATAATAATATTTTTGAAATCAGCGTCAGAAAATACATATAAATCAGCTATTAAATTTTAAACAGTTAAATCTTTGTAGACCTGTGTAATCTTGGAATTGAAGCTGCAGCTAGTCGTCTACAAACAATTTTAATAACGTTAATTGAGCAATATGTACCGCTCCATATATTTCGTCGCTCTACCTTCCCCAAATGGGTAACACTTAAATTAAAAAATTTAATCAGTGCTAAAAAAATTGCACATAAAAAACTGAAACAGTTCGGCACAATGCACTATCGTCATAAATTTTCTCTGTTACGTGCTCAAGTCAAACTTGAGTCAAGGTTGGCATATGAGTCCTATCTAGGTAAGATAAATACTTCTCTCCAGAATGACCCACATACATTTTGGTCGTTTATCAATAATCTCCGAAATACATCAGGTATCCCTAATGTGATGCATTATGGTGATATTATTGCATCGGATGTAGATATTGCAAATCTATTTGCACTTCTTTTCAATTCCGTTTATAAATCACGTTTACCCCCTCCACATTGGAATACTGAAAATATAGGCATTAAACCATTTACATTTTTGCCTTCGAGACTTACTATTGAACTTAACGAGGGAGAAAAAAATGTATTATCCCTGAGAACAACTAAGTGTCGTGGGCCTGATGGGATATCAGCTCAATTTGTATTTAGTATTAGGGCACAGTTAAAATATCCTCTTTTGTACTTATTTAACCTCTCATTAGCCGAAGGTGTATTTCCGTCAATATGGAAAACGAGCCAGGTAACACCTATTTATAAATCAGGTGACCCAGGGTCAGTATCTAATTATCGTCCAATTTCTGGTTTACCTCTAATTGGTAAACTATTTGAAAAGATTGTCAATAAATGTATTGAACGTAGATTTAAACTAGTCTTATCAACAAATCAACTTAGGTTTTATGGCGGTCGTTCCACAACAACTAGTGCCTTAGAATTCTCGGCGTTTATCAGGGATAGCTTCAAAAATATGAGTCAAGTTGATGTGATATTCACTGATATTTCTAAAGCTTTCGACTCCATAAACCATATAGTGTTAATTGATATTCTGGATGTGTAGGTGAACCTCTGCTCTCCTAGTTCAAATCCTATATAACCGGTCGACGACAGTTTGTATCATTATCTAATCAAAAATCCGCGGAATATTTAGTCACTTCCGGAGTCCCACAACGTGGGCACTTGTCTCCACTTCTATTTAATATTCTAATTAATACTTTATGCGAATCTGTTGACATCAAAATGCTATTATATTATGCGGATGATGTAAAATTATTTAATTGCGTTCAATCTGAGAGTGATGCTGTTTCGGTACAAGAATCATTGAATAAGTTAGTCCATTGGTGTAATACAGTTGGGTTAGAGCTGGCAATCTATAAATGTAAAGTTATGTCTTTTTCGAGACGTCACTCAATTATTCAATATGATTACTCTGTTGATAATGTGGTATTACAGCGAATAAACCAAGTTGAAGATTTAGGTTTTATTTTTACTCCAACGTTATGGTTTGCACCTCATATTGACTGAATAGTAGGCAAAGCATTGAGATCATTAGGGTTTATAAGGCGACATGCATGGTCGGTCATGTCTGCAAGATGTTTGTTAATACTATATACTTCTCTTGTTAGATCGATTGTAGAGTATGGATCTGTGGTATGGTCTCCAAGGACCAAATGTGACATTGTTCGAATTGAACGTGTTCAGCATCGTTTTTTGAACATGGTTTCTCGATCTATGGGTATCAATCATGAACCCCACGTCTATAAACCCGTCTTAATAGCACTCAATTTATCCACCCTAAGTGAAAGAAGAAATATGAGTGACATTAAACTTTTGAATGGTTTAGTCTCTGGTGTAATTGACTCACCAGACTTGTTATCTAGAATAGGTTTTCGCATTCCGGGTAAAACCCGTTCTCGTGACCCCTACTACCTTGCTTCAGTGTCAAAAAATTATTTGGATGATGATCCTCTAAGGAGAGCTATGTCTTTAGCTAATAGTCAAACTAGTTAAACATTTTTTCTAATTTAGGTTTTTGTTCAGTTAAATTTAATTTTCAGGAACTATGTAGTACTACTATATAATTCTAATTTATTGATACTCAATGTGTTATGTTCAAATACATAAAAATATTGTATAATGTATATTCATTATTAAGTAATATAT
The DNA here is from genome assembly GCA_027580255.1 of Therioaphis trifolii. Lineage (NCBI taxonomy): Eukaryota > Metazoa > Arthropoda > Insecta > Hemiptera > Aphididae > Therioaphis > Therioaphis trifolii. Next base: position 1,854,884 of record CM050404.1, read on the forward strand.
TGTAAAAGCTGATGGCGTTTAAAATAAAATAAAAAATAAAATAAAAAAATAAAATAATTTTATGCTGTATATTTATGACCCAATCTCCGGGTACACTTTAAAAAAATAGATTTAATTTGTGAATGTGTGTCAATACAATGTATTAATTTGAACAAATGTTACGTAGTTGACTTGCGCACCAGAGCATTTCAACATGAGCCTTCGATGTATATGAACTAGAAATCATGTAAAAGCTAATTAGTGCACAACTGCAGGGGATCAACGAAAATATCAATTAATTTAAAAGAACTTGTGAAAAAGTTTATAATAATATGTTATTTAACAATAGCGTCTAAGCGAAATCGTAATAGACCAATAGTAGGTAAAGTTCATTTATGAAATATAATAAAATAATAATCACGATTTGAAATAAGAATATAATTGATATAATAAATATAATATTGATATTTCCAGTGGCAAGTTTTTATAAACCAACTGATTTTGGCTTTGGAATGTCTCCTGGACACAAGTATAGAATAACAGATAGGTATTATTCTCTCTCAAGCGCGCGCGCGCGCGCGCGTGTGTGTATTCTTCTCGTCTCGGACAATAGTAATAAAACATATCCCTCGCTCCGTAGGTATTTGTACACGGAGACGACACACTGGGCGATAAATATTGTTTCATTTTGTGAACCGCCAGATAGTCGCCTTCAATTGTGTATGATATTATCAACATAATATTTTTCTTCACATCGCCACTGCTACTTACCCGCTCATCATTCGTGCAACAGACGGTACATTCCGTCGCCGCCGCCCGGCTTACACTAGAGATTAACACTGTGTTTAGTGTAGGAAAAATGGTAGATCTGTAGGTCATGAATTATGAAAGAGTTTTCTTGTTCTTTAATTCCAGGAACGAACCATGTTTTGATTGGATTATAGACAACTCCTGTAACTCAAAGCACTAAAATATTTTAAATTTTATGATATTCATTTAAATCAGCGACGATTGTGTGTATATAGCTGCACGTTGATGGTACGGAGAACTGACGATAGCGAGTTCCGCTTGGATTATTTTCCGCACGTTGTCGAGGATCAAAATAACTTTGAACAATGTTATAACAGTACAGTGGCGCCGAACTCAATTTTTATAGGTGGGGCAAAGTACAAAAATTAATACCTACCCCACCCATACACCTAACAATTTTACCTAACCCTTTCACAACTTAAAAAATGGTCATCAAATTTTTCTTTGTTTCTCCGTCCCGTCACCCCCGCCCCTTCTATATATATATATGTATTCTTCTATATACGTTTTTCTGTACCTGCCCAAAATGGAAAAATTATACTGCCTCACCGTACCACCAATTTGACAAGGATTGACAATAACAGTGTATACAGTATACTAAATGGTTCAAATATATGTTATTATAACAGACAAACATTGAAATGTCGTGTTTACTTTAATGACGAAAATATACATTGGAAACCGGAAGTATTATTTAAATATTTCAACTAAATTATTATTTCTTATATAATAGTGCAGATGAATAAAATATACACGCAGTTATTATTTAATTTGTATTATTTATTTAATTGATAGGTGTTTATTAATCAGTTTTTGAAATTAAACACTTTCAAGTTTCAAAAATTTAACTTTAATAACCCTAACCACCTAGCACCTACCACCCACCCACCCACTTTCTAAGGTGGGGCGACCGCCCCACCTGTATATAGGGTTCGGCGCCACTGTAACAGTACAACGTTTAAGTGAAAAAATTTACATCGGAAATACTCCGAGACTCTCCGAGTGTAAAAATTGCATATTTAATTTTATTTTAGAAAAATTGAAGACTTATCAAAGAGTAGGTGTATGTTACAAAAAAAAAAAAAAGTGTCCGCGTGAGGCAAATAACTGATTACAGTTTATCGAGATCGATGTATGTGTACGTTTAGTACCAATAGCTACGATATATATCATAGAAAAACCCAATGTTATGTGTTTGGTTTTGCCCAGCGTTGTTGTCTCACCAAATTTGAATATTTTTCTTGGTTGTTGTTCGAGAAGTCGTCGCTTTTAAAAATTTTAATTTTAATTAAAAACAAAAAGTGAAAAAATTAATTAAAAAAATATATGAACCACAACATATTGATAACACTGAGTTTTATCAATTTATGTAATAAACCGATTTTTGAAAATATTGTAACATACACTCATTTCATTCATAGGTCTTCAATTATAAAAACGTATAATGCATATTTTGAAAAATACTAATAAGCCAATGTTTTCAATACAATGAGTGCTGATAAACATCACGATACGACATTCTATATCTCAATGAGAAATAAATACACTGAAAATAAGCTTTTGAAAAAATATTTCTTTGAATAAATTTAATGTGTAGAAATAATGTAAAATTTAAGTGGTGCGTCGTTGTAGATGACGAACGGAAATGTTAATTGATTAAAAATAATACGAGAAAAATAGTATTATTATATAACATACATGTTAAAAAATTATCAATTCTGTAAAACCGTATTAAATTAATAGTATAGTTAGTCAAAGTAAATATAAATTATGATAATAATAATAATAATTATACATGTATGTATCATAGATATAATATTATTATTAACAACGTTGAGTTTTTGAAAAACTACTATTCTTTTCATCGAAGGTTCTTCTGAAGACACAAGTGTATAATACAAGTATGTGTATAGATTACGTTCTTATGTGTACGCGCGTGTGTTTGTGTGTGTGTGTGTGTGTGTGTGTGTGTGTGTGTGTGTGTGTGTGTGTGTGTGTGTGTGTGTGTGTGTGTGTGTGTGTGTGTGCTGCCGTACATATTATAACAGATTCCAATTGAATTAAATAATTCGGTGTTGGTGAGTTGCAGCCCAAACCCTAAATAACGTACGAGTTGCGGCCCGGTTTTATGAGAGGTACGTACGAGTTGCGGCCCGGGTTTTTGAGAGGTACGTACGAGTTGCGGCCCGGGTTTTTGAGAGATACGTACGAGTTGCGGCCCGGGTTTTATAATACCGTATAGCTATTGTTTTGGTTAAAATACAATGTAATAAATATAATAATAATTTGCGTTTCTGGAATATAATATTTAATGATAATAATAAAAAAAAAAAATTAAAAAAATATTCGTAAATTTATAATACCGTATAGGTAGCTAGAATATAATTTATAATAATAAAAATATTCTATTGTTTTGGCAAAAACTTAAAACTTAACGATTTAACTAATTCAAAATTATCTATTTCTTTTAGCTCGAGTTTTGTCATCTGTTCTCTAATGAAAGCTTTTTTTTCACACATTTTCTTTGTTCTTACAATTTTACTTCTGAATTTTATGTATGTTTCAAATCGAATTTCTAGTAACACATCAACGAAGTTATAAATGTTAGATTGGCTAGTGTAGAACGACATATTTAGTTTTGAATGAAAACTTTCACAGCTGTTAGTAGTGCGGTTGCAGCTAGCAGTAAATTGTGCCCAAATATTTGGGGGGGGGGGAACATAGCGTCTGGAGCAGGGATCGGCAATCAATTTCCATGACGGTCCAGATAATTTGAAAATGAATTTTCTATGGCCAGAAAAAACTTAAACATTAGTTAGATAATAATAAATGTGTTTATTTTAACAGCACAGTTTAAGACAAATATATTCGCTGTCGTAATCTTCAATTACAGCATGGCAAATGGCAATAGATGAAATATCTTAGTTCTATATAGAATCATAAATGTGCGGAAAACCAACGTAAAAAATAAAAAATAAAAACGAACAATATTTTTGGCGGTCCAGTTATTTCCCCTTCGCGGGCCGAATATGGCACGCGGGCCGCCTATTGCCGACCCATGGTCTGGAGAAATATAGTTTTCAAAAATGTAGTCTGTAAATTTCACAATTTTGTCATTTTCAGCAGGCTGTATTGCTAAAATGTCGTCAGTATCGAACAATTCGTTTATCGTTAATAGTTTATCACTAAATGTATAGCCAACACTGCATCTGACAGGTACATCGGGCCGCAACTCACCTATACCTAAAATACCATCGGGCCGCAACTAACCTAGGGCTAAAATAATATCGGGCCGGAATTCACCGGTCTCCAACACCGGAAATGACATGCCGGGCCGCAACTCACCCACAGCCAAATAATTATGTCGACGACGCCACTGTTATTATCGTGCAAAGTGGCGTTCATTATATCGCACTCAAAACTGTATAGGTTTTGCCGCGTAGAACGACCATTCTACTTAATATTTGACTGCTAGTTCTGTACGTCAGCAGTTTCATTTCCTGACCCTCGGCCTTCGGTCGTTCACAGACAAAAGATAATAAATAGTGTCGTCCGCACGCTCACCCCAACACACCGTGTCGAATTTCGGGGTCACTTCTACTGATTTAATATTCATTACCTATATACGATTATGCGACGGACGGATACCCACAATCGTACATGTACACGCACACAGCTCTTTTGGGTTGGAATTTTATAAAAACAACGTTCGGGATCCTGTAAATTATTTTTTTTCCGAGAATAATAGCCGCTAGTCGGACGGCAATGTGTTTTATGCTTTTACGTGTACGAATGAAACATCTACGCGAAACAGTTGAAACGCAAAATATTATTTGCAACAAGTTTGGACGCTGAAATACACGTGTTTGAATGAGTATAATATTTATAATAAACACAAAATAGTATTGAATATAGAAAAAAACTCTGTTCACACGTTCACATATCTCTGATCGCAGTAATCTGCTAAACTATGTGTATCCGGTCAAACGTTTACAGCACAAAATACAGACTTCATTTTTGAGAAAGTTGGTATTTCTTTAAATATTTCCCAGTCACGACAAAAAAAAAGAAATGGTTTTGAGTAATTTATTGCTTTTCATTATGCAAAGTGATATTATGTCAAACATAATAATGTATGTACCTATATATAATAATTTGTAATATATATGTTACGCCACTGACGTGAAATTTCTAAATTTCATTTAATGGCTAATTTTTAGCTACGTTCATGAAATGGACTATATTATATGTGGTCATTTTATGAACTGAGCATTTTTTAAATTCTTTTTTGTATAATTCAAGGGCTGGGCATACTAAAAATCTGTCCAGTTCATGAATAGGATAACAGATTGATAAGTATACATAAATAGGTTATATAACTACGTATAACCATACATAGTTGATAATTGACGTACGTTTGGCCAGCCCCCCCCCAACGTGAAATCCATAAACAAATTATGCAAATATTTAGCACGTAATTCGCACGAATTCGCACGCCTGGTTTGGAAATTCGCACGACCTTCCTTCCCCTCCAAAAATCAAAAAATCGTGGGGGGGGCTGGCGAGACGTCTCGCCAGCCCCCCCCGGCCGTAAAAATTAACATTTTTGCAAATTTTCTTTTGCAGATATTTAGCACGTAATTCGCACGAATTCGCACGCCTGGTTTGGAAATTCGCACGACCATCCTTCCCCTCCAAAAATCAAAAAATCGTGGGGGGGGGCTGGCGAAACGTCTCGCCAGCCCCCCCCGGCCGTAAAAATTAACATTTTTGCAAATTTTCTTTTGCATATATTTAGCACGTAATTCGCACGAATTCGCACGCCTGGTTTGGAAATTCGCACGACCTTCCTTCCCCTCCAAAAATTAAAAAATCGCGGGAGAGGCCAGCAAAACGTCTCGCCAGCCCCCCGGCCGTAAAAATTAACATTTTTGCAAATTTTCTTTTGCATATATTTAGCACGTAATTCGCACGAATTTGCACGCCTGGTTTGGAAATTCGCACGACCTTCCTTCCCCTCCAAAAATTAAAAAATCGCGGGAGAGGCCAGCAAAACGTCTCGCCAGCCCCCCGGCCGTAAAAATTAACATTTTTGCAAATTTTCTTTTGCATATATTTAGCACGTAATTCGCACGAATTTGCACGCCTGGTTTGGAAATTCGCACGACCTTCCTTCCCCTCCAAAAATTAAAAAATCGCGGGAGAGGCCAGCAAAACGTCTCGCCAGCCCCCCCGGCCGTAAAAATTAACATTTTTGCAAATTTACAAGTTACCAAGTGGTTTTTAATTGATCATATTTTTTTAATTTTTTTTGTAATTCAATTTCTTTTACGAGTATTTAGCTGATTGATAATCTTAAGTATTATGGTATTTTAATAACATATACATATATATTTATATTTATATGAAATTATTGTTTATTTTTTAATAAAAAAGTAGGTTAATTTTAAAATGTATATACTATAATATTAAACACGTTTCGCCACCCCCCCCCCCCCACGTTGAATATCTACTGAATATCTGTTTTTGGAACATAACTACATAACTATATCCTGAAACCTTATTGCTACCAATTTTTAAACAAAGTATCCCCACCTTTATTACTTATTTTCTAATACATGTATAAAATTCTCGTGTCACAGTGTTTGTCCTGGATGAACTTATTTGTTTATACAACTGAATTCTTAAATTCTCTTGATTTGACATTTTTGACATTGAAATTTGCCGTGCCCATCATTCTTCTACGAAAAATTAACCCCCACGACTCTGCAACGGTACCAAGCTATCATTAAAGAAGTTGATGAACAATATTATCGAAGCTACAATAATTATTCTAAATGGAAAGTTTAAAGGTGAAGATATACTGTTGCCACACGTTCCGATGATCTCAACAGATATGCCTTTTGAATTCAAACTTTGCAGTTTCCGGTGCAACTCTTCTTTGCAATGACCATCAACAATGCACAATGACAATCGGTACAATTATGTGGACTGAATTTTGAAAATCCATGCTTCTCACATGGACAGTTGTATGTAGCATGCTCATGTGTTGAAAAACCTTATGATTTATTTGTGTACACAGCAAAAGGAAGATTAAAAAATATTGTGTGTCCAAATGCATTTCAACAAATATCATTCAATTGAATACTTAAATTGTCAGATTACTCAGATTTTTCTCGATAAAATGAATAAAATTGCATAATGATAAACTAAATTGAATATTGATGTAAGATTATTACTTAGTATATTTTGTATATTTTAACCGTTTTATATCTATATGTATAAAAATATACTGCTAGCATAATCATAGGTAATGAATTTAACATAAAGTTTGAGACATACAAGAGGAAGAATTTTTAACGGGCTACGAAATTCACGGATTCAGCTAGTATTATGTAAGAAATAATTCTGTATTGATGATTGTTCACAATAGTATATTATAATCATTGTATAATTTCATTTTTAATTTTAATTTATTATTGTTACAAGCTATTTTGTAAAATATGAGGGTTTAATTTTAATTTTAAACATAATAAATACAACGATTTGAAGAATTTATTTATTTGTAGTTTGTTATTTGGCAGTTCAGTCTATATTTATTATTTTCATTGATAAGAATATATATATACAATTCAGTATAATGTTATTAGTGTCGTATAGTTATTTTTAGATTGGTGTATTTTAAATTTTATTAATTATTGTTAATTACTTTATTGAGTCTAAATCTGATAATAATTTATTGTCATTTGCCATTTGGTCTTCGACATTCCAACTCACCTAGGCCCGCGAACGTTGGTTAAATTTATTTTATCATCTTTTAAATAATTACTTGCTTGTTTTAAAAATGGTTGGACGAAAGTGTGCAGTTTCACCTACGTCTGCAGTTGATGCAATCGTTTTGTTTAAAGATAGAGTTATTTCTTCAATGGATGGTGAACCTCATAAGTATAGTTATATTAAAAGTTTGCTTGGATAAACATATTTACAAAGAATTTAACGATTTGTACACATTTTTTCTAGTAAATATTTAAATTTTTATACTATTAATATTTAGATTATAGTGATATTTGAATGGTTAATATGTTAGGTTAGGTTAAAATTAAAAAATTGAACTTAATTGAATAAAAAAATATTGAATTAAATATCTAACATAAAAAAGCATAGTTATAATACACATGTCGAATAAAAAAAAACCAAATCGGTAAAATTAGTCTTAAAAAAATTAATCCCATGCATTTAAAAACTAAAATAGCTACAATTTTAATAAAAAACTATCTAAAAAAAATTTCATATGCAAAAAATCCAAATTTGAAATTATGAAATATGAAATGTTTTTTAGATAGTTTTTTATTAAAATTGTAGTTATTTTAGTTTATAAATGCATGGGATTAATTTTTTTTAAGACTAATCTTACCGATTTGGTTTTTTTTATTCGACATGTGTATTATAACTATGCTTTTTTATGTTAGATATTTAATTCAATATTATTATTTTTTTTTTTAATTTAGTTTTTTTCATAGTATATTTTTAATTTTTAGATAAATATTAAAAAACAATTATTTTTTATTCAATTACTATTTTTTAATTCAATTTAGGTTTATTTTTTGATAAAATTTAGATTTTGTAGTTAAATCAGATTTTTTATTCCATGTAAGTTTTTTTATTCAATTAATATTTTTAATACAATTTAGATTTTTTAGTTAAATTATGTTTTTTAATTAAATTTAGATTTGTTAGTTAGATTTTATTTTTATATTAACTTACATTTTTTTATTCAATTAAGATGTATTTTATAACTGTATTAATTTTTTTCAGTTAAACTATAATTTTTATTTCATCATGATTTATTTATTACGCTCCTATTTTTTATTCCACTAAAGATTTTTTTAATAGACTAATATTTTTTATATCAACTTTTTTATTTAATTAATATTCTTTTTATATTCAATTTAGTTCAATTTTTTAATTTTTTTTTAAATTTTTTAGTTATATTATATTTTTTAAATCAATTTCGATACCTAATATTAAAAAAATCACAATATTATTCAAAATACCTAATAGTTAACATCAAATTTTAATTTTCGTAAGGAATTATTTTAATTTGAAAACAAGGATGATTTTGTGGTTTTTAAAAAATGTAAATTTGAAAACCGTTGAGGTACAAACGATTTTACTTGAGGTACAAACAGGTACAAACGAGGTACAAACGATTGGTATGGGTTTCATCTCAAAATTCGAAGTTGGGGGTGCTGGGGAAATGGATCTCCATACGGTACATCAAAGCGATACCCACACACACCCGCTTTTTTTTTCTATGGTTATTTTAAATTTTAAATTCGAATTTGGATGAAATTACGTATTGAATAACCAAGAATAACGACTTTCGTAATAGTGCTGTGATTTAAAAATATTATTCGTAGATCCTTGAAATTACTGGAACATATTTCATGTTATAATTGTTATACATAATATCTTTGATGGCTTATATTTACTATATAAATTATATTGTTATTACCTATTTTAAAAAAAAAAAAAAACTTGGTACCTATAAAATAAATTACAAATTAATCAAATCAATTTTACTCAATGATATTACTTAATTATTATTTTTTTGGGTACACTATGAATAATTGAGTAAAATTGATTTGATTAATTTGTAATTTATTTTATAGGTACCAAATTTTTTTTTTTTTTTAAATAGGTAATAACAATATAATTTATATAGTATAAAATATCCTAGACTGAAAACCGTCTTTGCCCATAATCATTTTTCGTGTAGGAACAATAATATTATATCATTGAAATCAAATTTAATACCACCCGTTACGGTATCCTACTTGTAACCTACTGTATCCACTTCCCGTTTTTTTTTGTTTTAAACCGAAAATAGGTTGGTTTACAACGTTTAATTTCATCCTCCATTTTTCACGATCTTCAGCAAGCCTTTTTAATCCAGTTTCATATCTATATTTTATAAGATGAAACATTAAATATTATTATATATTATCATAATGTTTTTTAATTATTAATTATTAACCTTTAGAAATAGCTAAAGGTACCAATAGTGTTTGGGCAGACATTAGTGCTCATCTGAACTACAAAATTATCAATCAGATAAATACTCGTAAAAAAAATTGAATTACAAAAAAAATTTAAAAAATATGATCAATTAAAAACCACTTGGTAACTTGTAAATTTGCAAAAATGATAATTTTGCAAATTATCACGATTTTTTTATTTTTGGAGGGGAAGGAAGGTCGTGCGAATTTCCAAACCAGGCGTGCGAATTCGTGCGAATTACGTGCTAAATATATGCAAAAGAAAATTTGCAAAAATGTTAATTTTTACGGCCGGGGGGCTGGCGAGACGTTTTGCTGGCCTCTCCCGCGATTTTTTAATTTTTGGAGGGGAAGGAAGGTCGTGCGAATTTCCAAACCAGGCGTGCGAATTCGTGCGAATTACGTGCTAAATATCTGCAAAAGAAAATTTGCAAAAATGTTAATTTTTACGGCCGGGGGGGGGGGCTGGCGTGACGTCTCGCCAGCCCCCCCACGATTTTTTGATTTTTGGAGGGGAAGGAAGGTCGTGCGAATTTCCAAACCAGGCGTGCGAATTCGTGCGAATTACGTGCTAAATATTTGCATAATTTGTTTATGGATTTCACGTTGGGGGGGGGGGCTGGCCAAACGTACGTTGATAATTGTCTTGGAAGGTATTATTCAATAATAATTTTATTAATTTTACTGATGACGTCATACTTCTGTTAGTGTGCATTTGTATAATACAAATAAAAACTAATATGATGAATGAGGATATACCATAAATTAGGATTGCATGTTCTTTAAACAATAGACGACAATTGATATTCTATTAAGTAATCAAATCGTAATAATTATTATTATACAAAATTATAACTCATTGGTGATATTAAGGACGGCGTTATTACCCAATTCTCTTTACATAATGATGTATATAATTTATAAATTGATAAATTGAATCAATTGTAAAACCAAAAACTTCGTCTGTTGGCATACATTTGTATCGGTATTTATTACACATAAATGTTTTACTGTTCAATAAAAATGGTACGTTTACAGATAAACGGGACTTTTATTTGTAAAATATGTTGTATTATAATTATTATTTATTAATCATAGTACTTTCAAATTAAAAAGATTCTGTTAATGCATAAAATGTTTTCTTTCGAAATTTAACTTCTATGGATTGTGTTCTTTCAGAACTAAAAATACTTAAGAAATGTAGTTCGTTTTCTAAATATTTATGTGTTAACGTATAATAAACGTATATAACGCACTGTTCATATATATGTATACCAATTATAATTTTCTACATCAGTTACAATTTGATAAGAAAACATAAGAAAATAATCGTTGTAAAATCGATAAATGCCTTAATCAAAAAATTGCATTGTTCTGTACAAAAGTTGAGCGTGACTTCATAATCATATTAACTATTCGTTTACTGTTTTATGTAAGTGTGTTAATAACATTCTTAGACTTTAAAAAAATCGAAAAAAATAACTATGTTTAATCAATATATTCTCTGCTCACTTTTAATCTAAAAATCTAGAATGCATGAACCAACTTTCAACGGCCAATACCCGTTTGCGTACATTTGACCTTTTTTGCGACTCGTTTGCGTACAAATTTACAACTCGTTTGCGCACACGAATTTTTAATCTTCTTTCTTTATTCAGCTTAACGGTCCTTGAAGGACCTGAGCTGCCACAAGTAAGTCTCTCCACCTTTCTCTGTTGAGTGCTAATTCAACAGACGCATTCGCATCCACCAATTGAATGTCCCTCTTTACAGCATCCTTCCATCTCGTACGCGGTCTACCCAGTGGTCGTTTTTTCTGTATCGTTGCGGTTATGACCTTTTTTAGTATATCATCTTCAGCTCTCCAAGTATGTCCAAACCACTCCATTCTCTTAGTTCTTATAAACGTTAATATTGTTGGTTTTCCATATAATTGGTACAAATTTTCGTTTTTCCGCCTTTCGAATGTTCCTAGATCGAGGTTGTACACCGGGCCAAAAATTTTTCTCAAAATCTTTCTTTCAAATATTGCCAGTTTTATGTTATCACCTTTCGTCGTAGACCAAGTCTCACACGCGTAAGTAACTATTGGTCTCAGATAACTGATATAGAGTAGTGTTTTCGACCTTCTCGACAACAATTTAGATTTCAATAACTTTTGGATGCTATGGTAGCATCGGTTTCCACTTGCTAACCGTTCAACTATTTCCTGATGCATGTCATTTTTATTGTTTATGTTCACACCTAGATATTTGAAGCTTTCTACTCTTTCAAATGTGAGATTATCTACTTGTAGATTTGGCTGATCTTCTCTCCTCCTGGAAAGTACCATAAATTTTGTTTTTTCTTCGTTAATACAAAGTCCCATTCTTTTACTGGCTGTCACAAGGTTAGACATTGTCTGGGTGATATCTTGTCTTGTGTTTCCTAAAATGACAATATCATCTGCGTATGCTAATATTATTTCTTTATTTACCACCTCAACTTGATGACTATGGTTTATTTCTCGAATCACCTTTTCAAGACCTAAATTGAATAGGGTTGGGGATAAGGCATCTCCTTGCCGTAGGCCTGATTTTACTTCAAAGGTTGATGATAGTTCTCCCAGAAATTTTACTTTGCATTCTGTTTTGTTATTGCACAACTTTACCATATTAACATATTTTTTCGGTATACCGGTATACGAATTTTTAATACCTGCAATAAATGACCCAAAACGTATGACTCGTTTGCGTACATAAACTATAGCAAAAGTCTACTATAAAACCCAAAAGAACTAACAAAAATAATGTTTAAGATTGTTTTCAAACATTTTCCAAAGAATTAATTAATTTCCAAAACTAGCGTAATACCAATATTGTACCAATGTACAATAATTACAAATTTGATTTTGTTCACCCCGGTTTTGTTTGGTTATTAGATCTTGGTTATATATTATTGTATTTATAATATTTTTCTTTAATAAATAATAAATAAATAACATTTCATATATGATCTATGCATAGATCCAATCAATATAAAATATAACGCAATATCATTATTTGTACAAAACATTTTTATTAACAATTAATAGATACATACATAATTACAGAGTTTCAACAGAGTATATGGAATTTAAATAGTTTATTCAAATGGGAAAAATATTTTCTTTTTTAATTTTATGAAATTAATTTTTAAATTGTATTAATATGAAACATATAAATATGAAACAAAATGTATACATGCGTGTCAAATGCATGATTATACAAACAAGAAAAATAGTCTGTTATTTAATTAATCTAAATTTATCAAAATCTTTTGGTTCCAATTGCAGTTTTGGATTTAACGTTTTTAATATATTTCCAGATTTATCCATCCACAACCATATCTTATTTGTAGAACAGCATTCTCTATTTAAGAAAAATAAACATTTAAAAATCGTTTTCTTATAGTTATATATTATCAGTAATAAAATGTTTACCCAAAATGAGCATATGCAGCAACAGGATTAGCTCTTTCATAAATAGATTGCTTGGTAGGATGTCTATAGTACATGCTATTATGTGTGTCTGATAATGTTCTAACCCATGGGCCTAAAATTAATAACGAGAAATTAATTGCATTTAAAATATATAATAAATAATTATTAAATTGTCAAAACGATCCAAAAGGATATTAAAAGTAATAATATAATATTAGTTAAAACATTGCAAGATTTTCGCAGTCCTTAGTTGACTGGTTAAGTCATAACCACTTTAAATTATCATACAAAATAACAAATTTAACTAATTGGAACTTTACATAATTTAAGTTTAGATTTAAACCGATTTGACACAAAGATTTCAATCCATAGATAGTTTAATTACTTAGTGTGGCTTTGATAAATAATATTCCAGATGCATAGCAATACTTTTCTCGGTCCAACTCATACGTCTTAACAAGTCTGTGATGGCATTTAGACCACCTGCGATCAATCTTTTTAAATATGTCTGTGATATTTTCCATATTCTTAGGTTCTTTCACTCTAATTTGTATTTGATTTGATTCTATTTTGTTCATAGATTTGGCGAAATCTTTGCAATATTGAATCCTAAACACGAATCATGAACTTACACCCGTATTGAAATTTATTGAACCAATAAAAAAAAAAAATTACCGTGATAAATAATGCTCGTTACTAATGTCAACATTGCCAAGCTTATACGCGTCTATAATATGCAATACTCTTACTGTACGTTGCTTAATATCTGAATATTTTAATTCAGTAGCTAGTTCACCGTAAATGAGTGTACCAGGAATTATATTTAGATATGTGTTAGTTACCCATCGATTTTGAACGTATTCATAAACTTTACCATCACCTACACCTGAAAAAAATTATTAAATTAGTGATGATTAATTGAAAAAAATTATTTTCGTTTAAACTTTAATATTGTGAAGACAATCTAGGAACATACTCAAAAAATATGTAGGATGCTGAGAATTACTGAGCAAGACACAATGCCAATCATACACAGATATAATACGTCTTCGTAAAATTCCTTTATTCAAAACCTCTGGAGATAAATGTAAGAAATCTAAAACAACGAAATATTAAGGTAATGACATTCTGTAAAAGCAGCTAAATCATTTGGCATTACTCTTTGGTCCAGATACAAGAGAATCGAACGAATCTTTAGGATCACTTATAAACGGTGCACGTCTTATATCATAATTTACTTCCCACAATTCCAAGCATTTTCTTTTTAGGTCTTTTTGTCTTTTATCAGCTAAACGATGATCTCTAGTATATGCTATTATTTTTGATAAACTAACTGCTTGAATCTGTCCTAATCTATATAAAATACATATGTTTTCAAACAATTAAAAAGTAATTCTCTTTTAAAGCATTATTTAAATATGGTTTATTATTAAACTTTAAAAACATGCAGACATAATTTAATTACAAAACTACACACATATGCTCCTAAAATTGTATAAATTCAAAAACCGATGATTTTATACAGAAAATAAATTTTAGGTATGAATTTAAATTACTAAAAAACTATTTTGGTGTGTTTTCATTTAAAACTAGTGATAAGGAATATAAGTTTTAGGTTTCGAAAAGTTTAGGAAATGATAATTTATGCATATTCTTAAAATATTCAATTCAAATGAGCACAAAATATTCAAAAAAATGCACGACCACAAAAATATTTCATATCATAAATACAGTAAATATACTTGCATAGAACTAATTCAATTATTATACCTTCTCCATAAAAATGGTTTTTAACAATATCTACATATTTATATTTCAACGGCTAAAACATTGTTTCATTAACGTGAATTTTAATGAAAATAAAAATAATAATAGAGTATGTTTATTTATCAACACATAATATTTGATAAATACATTCAACAGAAAAACGTTCTTCATAACTTCAACACATTAAATACCTAATAAACTACAATTTACGAAAATGTATAATGGAAGAGGTACTACAAATGTCCATTCAAAAGACTCTTAATGGCTTTAAAAAAATAATTTTTAAAAATAAAAGAATTAACACTATCATTAAATTGGAAAATGCTTAGTAATAGTCCATAAATTGTTGTTTCGGTAATAGCATTTTTTTGAATCGATAAAAAATCTTGAAAAATGTGTTTATTCAAAAATACGATTTTGAGTAATCTTAAAAGTTAAATACAACTTTTGAAAAAAATTTTAATTGTCCTTTTTGATTTAATTCTCATCTTAAAATTTCTTTAGAGATAAATTCAAATTGACGAACATTTAATTCCTAAAATATTCCTATAAGTTAATTTATTTTATTTTAGTATTCGAAAAATCTCATTTAAATAATAAATATAGGATTTTTTTTTTTTAAGGAAATTATATGGTTTATTTGAAGTGTGAAAAAAATTGCTTATTAACTAGTTTCGTTAATTATGTTGGGTTAACTCAACTTATTACTAGTATAAATTATATGTTTAAAAGCGATTTTTAAGTATAACTGGCTTACTTATTGTTAGAATCCCAGATATACTTATAGAAATTTAAATCTTCAATTATTTTTGCCAATGGTACAATAGATAATATATCTTCATTTGATTCTAATTCATTCCAAGTTAGATTCACATTAAATAAATATTGTTTTATCTCTTGAACGTTATCCAATCTCCATTTACAAATTACATACCTAAATGTAGGTAAATATTTAAATTTATCGAAAAATCGCTTAAACATTTAAACTTTGATTCACCTTTCAGAATTTGCTGGACGACTTGTGACTGGCTTATAAATACTGATTTGTTTAAAACAACGATACAATAGGAACAATAATCCAGCACTAAATTCTGTGAATACATCAAATAGTTTACACATGAAGTGCCCATGAGGTCGTAGAATACTCAAAGCAGTTAAAACTTGACACAAGTATAACCGTTTAGACAAGATTTCTTGAAAATTTTCTTGGCCCTCAACAGAAAATCCCTACAAAAATGTTTGAAATTGTTTCATGTTGTAAGTAATTATTGTAAAAAAGTAAAAGTCAATAAATTTTAAATTTTTAAAAACTTACACCATCAGCCATAACAAAATGTACACCTTTTCCTTCAGTCATCTTCATCACATAAATTTCTAATGCTAAAATATTGTCTGGTTTGTATATATCGCCATCTTCTTCTCTGCCTACACACAATAATATAAATTTACTATTTTCAAATCTCATACTTAATACATCATCATCAATAACATAATCATATTAGTGCATATTTTTTCAAAACTCATTATATGATGCAAAAATGTATCTGGCAATATATCTAAACACCAGTGGATAATACAATTAAAAACAATTAAAATTAAATACTCAAAATGAAACTCAACAATAGTTTATTTTCAAAATATTGCTCAAAGTTACAAATGATCTATACTGCCAGTTATATTAGATTTGATACAATAAATTAAAAATCTAATTTTTTTTGGTAAAAAAGTATGAATTGTATTTTAAAAAATTATTTGTAATTTGTTATTTTTAATTAAATGAATTAGTTTGCCTACAATATTATTACTTGTTAAATTACATTTTAATTTTAAATATTTCTTATAATTTATAATTATATTAAACTTTATAAAAAAAAAAGAAGTATTTTGTGAAGAAAATTAACACGTAATTATGATATTCAAACGTAGGTATTGCACAATATTTTTTAAGGACTTGAATTTTGTATTTGGATAATCGATATTGGACAGTATTGATATAACTAGTAACTACAAATATGTATATTATAAATCACATATAAAAAGGGTCTTTATTTGGTTCTTTATACCCATATGACCACTGTATCTTAAATAATATATGTAATAGAAATATAAATCTTTCCAAAGTGTGGAGATGTTAATCATCATACCTAGACCCTCATTATAGTCTCCTCCATTAATAAAATGCACAATGCATATATATATATATATATATATATATATGAAAAAAAGTAATAAATAGTATATAAAGCTGCATTTGGAATTTGGTTCTCTAGTGCAGCGGTTCTCAACCTGTGGTGCGTGTACCACTAGTGGTACGTGAAAAGCTTATAAGAGGTACGCGAAGAAATTTTCCCATAATAAAAAAAAAAAAAAATTGGAATGAATTACTATTCATAAGCTCTACGGTTTCTAATCCCTTTTGTATCAATTGAACTCTACGAAATTACATTTTACCAGTTATTGTGAACAAAAAATAAATAAAGCAATAAATTAAACCTGAAAAGTGATTTAAGATTTAGAGTTACATGTATGGAGCCCGATATTGACATCATCGTTCGTTTAAAAAACACCAACCGTCTCACTGTAGTATGAATATAAACCAAAATAATAATGATAATAATAACGATAATACCTATATATTTAATTAAATTTTTTTTTTTGTTGTGCATTCAATATTTTTACAGTCATAATTTTGTTGTTCTTAATAAATCAAAATTCTGTACATATAAAATAAACGTTTACAATATTAATATAATACGTTAAAAAAAGGTCTGGAAGTACATAAAAATTTTTAAACGGTGTTGGTGGTACACGAATATTAAACGTTTGAGAACCGCTGCTCTAGAGTACATTATATGTATATCTTAAACAAAGATAACAGTTATAACTGATATAACATTTTTCATAATACACATAGAATATGTACACAGTAGGTAAAAAAAAAAATATATAACGAAACAGTTTAATGGAAAATTTTTCAATTAAAACCTGTTTTTATTATCAGTTTAAGCAAGTTACGATACACATTTTAGTTGAAATTTTAAATTTGTACTTTTCTTAAGATGATGTCATTGCACGTTTTGCGCTGCCTCTTTCTATATATTAAGCTGTGTAACAAAAACACGTTATGTAAAACTTACATTTAAATACTGAAGGTAAATTTAGAGCTTTATGAGAAATTTTTTCATTAAAAGCTGAAACATTTTGGAAAGCCTGAGAAATATTGTTGGAAAAATATCACAAGAGAAAGATGTTTCAAGGATTTTAGATTTTTTTAACAGTCGAAACTTGTTAACAAGTTGGAATTTTATAAATGTGATTTCTTATTCTCAAAAATATATTGCACTTTAAATTAATCAATGTGTTTCAGCTAAAAATTTAACTTAATAGCCATAATTTAAATTTTATGTAACAAAATTTTGTTGTAACTTCTGGTTAAATAAAGGCAACAGTTATTGCATTGAAATCATCTTAAGTAATACAGACGTTTATTTTTTTACAACACCAAATTTCTATGTAATTTCTATATTAATTTATTATTACTACTATGAACTATAATTTTATAGTTTATAATTATATATTTTATTTAGATGTATTTATTTGATTTTTATTTTACGAATATGCACCAAACTTTTAAATACATTTCTATTCTGAACTTTCTGATAAATTATCTCATCGTTAGACGCTTATTCAGTAATTTTGATTAACGACACTCACCATAATACGGTTCAAATGACTTAGGAGAACCGGCTTGAAAATCATTCAGCTTGAAGTCATTAGCATTACGTAAAGTAAATCCAACGCCTTTTGCTTTCCAGCTTTTCCTCCACAACACATACTCAGAAAAACCACCAGGTCCAGCACATATATCAGCAAAGTAGAGTAAACTGCTAGGTGTTGTAAGCATACATTGCTAAAATAATAATTATTTATAATTAACATAATATAATTAATAAAATATAATTTAATATAATTAACATTATCGTATAATTTCAAAATTATATGTTATCACAGCATAAACACATACCCCATCACTATAGTGAGGATTGGTGAACATAAAATCACATGCCCAATCAATATTGGCCATTTTCATAGCTGCTCGATTTTGAAATATACCGTTTTTTATGGTTTCAAACGGATTCGATTTAGTTCTAGCAACGCGAAAGTCATGATCGTCAATGTGATCTAATACATTCTGTAAAGAGTGAATTATTTTAAGTCAACACTGAGTCTTTTAACTAAAAACGTAAAATCTACCTTGCTAGAATTAATGACTTTGAAAATGTCTAAATCTGCAAACTCAGTTTTTTGATCATAAGTCAATTTTTTTTCGCCAGTTTGAATCCAATACTTCATATCCTCAGCTGACAACAATAAGGGACCTTCATTTTTTAACCATTCCGTCACTTTCAATATTTCTGTTGACTGTAATTTTACATTAATGATAAAAATTGTTAACTCTTTTTGAAATCATTATTACTTCTTCTTGTTCAGGATCCCAGTCCAAAACAAAATATTCATTTGATTCTCGTAACTCCAAATCTAATTCTCTACGACCTCTTTCAGTAGGTAATTGTTCTGGATTAATGTGGCCTTGGGCACTGTTTCCAAATCCTTCGTCTCCTTTATAGCTGATTTTGTTCTACACATGAAATCATAATGAGGTAAGTAAATATTTTTCATTAGTTTACTATAGTATATTATAACATATTATAAATTTATCAAAATATGAAATGATTACCATCAAATAAATTATTTTATTAACAATTGTTTCTATAATGTTTTTGATTTACTGTAATTATATTATGAGAGGAGAGCCGCGTAAAAAATTGTATACGTTTAAGTAAAGAAAATAAAAATAATCAGTTCTAATCGTTAAGCCGACTTGGCCGGTCGCGTGTTTAGTATATATATATATATATATATATATATATATATATATATATATATATATATATATTAGTTTAGTTTATTATTTAGTGTTTACTGTTATATATTTAGTGAGTCTTAATAATGACAAAGTGTCCGAAATGCAAGGTATAATGATGTAATCGAGAATAAGTACCCAACATCATCTCCTAAACATAGTTAAGTCATATTATCCAACAACTGGCAAAAGTGTAGTAGAGAAAAATTTCTTCAATCATGTAAATAACTTACAATCCAATTTGGGGACGAAAATCAACAATATATCAAATAAAAATCAAATATTTAAGTTAAATCCAATCGGTTGTAAAGAAGTCATAAATATATTAAAATATTTGAATAACAACTCAGCAACAGGTCCTGATGATTATACTGTTCTCTTTATCAAACAAATAGGAGAAAATGTGATACCACCAATCGTTCATATAATTAATTGTAGTGTAGTCAACGGTATAGTACCAGATGAATTAAAAATGGCTAAAATTGGACTGATATATAAAAGCGGAGATAAAAACAGTTTTTTAAATTACAGACCCATCTCGTTAGTAGGTATTATAGCCAAAATCCTTGAAAAAATGATAATAAACCAACTCTTAGAATATCTAGAAAGTGATAAAATAATATTTGAAGGACAATATGGTTTTAGAGGGAACATAAGAATAGAGTACGCTTTAATCGATTTAACAATTTTTTTGCACAACAAAAGGGATACTAAAAAGAAAATACTCATTTCGTTTCTAGACTTAAAAAAGGCTTTCGATTCAATCAGTAGACAGTTATTACTTTATAAGTTAAAATAATTAGATTTTGATATTATCACACTTAACTGGTTCTCTAGTTATCTGAGTAATAGACATCAACTAACCACTATTGGATCGCAATAATAGTGATTATTGTTACGTCAAAGATTATGGAGTTACACAAGGTACGTTGTTAGGTCCCATATTATTTTTAATCTATATTAACTCTACACCAGCTTCATTATCAAAAGGTAAATTATTCATATTTTCCGATGACATAGCTCTAGTTAATGTCGAAGAAAACTGGGAAAAGTTAAAAGAAATTGTGAAAATTGACTTACAGCTTATATAGAACTGGATGGAAAAAAACTTATTATCACTAAACATAAATAAATCAGTATGTATGCCAATAGTCACAAGTTGATCACTACTTAGTGTTGGGGTAAACTTGATATTACATCAATGTAACGAAAATAAGACAATCTGCATTTGTAATCCTCTCAAAATGGTACAACAATTTAAATATTTAGGAATTATAATAGATCATGAGCTGAAATTGTCTGAGCATATACGAGTATAATGTATCAAAAATAAAATCCGGAGACTAATCACTCTATTTTACAATATTAGCATTCTTAATAAATCAGTCATACGGCAATTTTACATGGAATTATGTAATTCACTCCTATTATATGATATAACATGATGGGGAGTCACCAGTAGAACAGACATAAAAATGGTACATGCTACCCAGAAATGTATAATATCAGTAGCTTACTCTTTCCCATCAACGTACCCATCTATAAATCTTTAAAAAAATACTAACACTCATTCAATCTATAAATTATATATTGAAGAAACTCTTATAAAATCAATTCAAATGCAGACACTTAATAATACAGAAATAAAAGACAATAGAACAGGAAATTAAATAAAACTACCATAAATATCATTATCTAGTACAATAATTGCACCCGATTATATGGTTAAAATTATATTCAACAATTTAGGAAATAATGTAAAGAGTCTTATAAAGTATGAATGTGAAAAGCAGTCTACTAAAATCAATGATTTTACAATTATAAAATCATTTTATAATTATTAAATTATAAATAATAAAAAAAAAACGGTCCTCGGACAAGATATTGCTGATGAATGTATTAAGTTTTAAAGAAATGATGACTCATTTCTTTAGTATAAAACGATTCTGAGCAAAGCTTCAGTGTAATATAATATATTATTATTTAAATACTGTTTACGTATTTTACGGTTATTTCTATAATTTTTTAAATGCTTGAAAAAAAAATCTTGAGTCACGATTATTGATATTTTCTCGGTATTGATAGTTTAGTATAAGAGTAAACTTGTATTAAAATTTCAGAACTTTCTAACAAATACTCAATATTTCATTAGAAATAAACTTAAAAGAAATCAGACAATATCGTAAAAAATCGTATAATAATTTATTAAAGTGTGTATAAAAAAAAATTCTGACTAACGATTTTTGAATTTTTGTTAGGATAATTAGGTAGGTATATGAGTAAGGTCATATTAAATTTTCAGAACTTTTTGTCAAATATTTAAAATTATATTACATAAAAACTTTCAAACAATTTGGTAAATTAAAAGTTCTATATTTAAGTCAAAAGTGCTATAATTGTTCTGAAAATGTTGTCCAATATAAAAAAGTATGTATTTGATATTGGATAAAATTTTCAAGTTTCTATCTTCAATACTTTTCGATTTATGACTATATACCTAAAATCTGAACAGTGAAAATCTCGTTTACGGCGGATTTTTACCAATTTTACCGTTTTTACTCAGTTTTTCGATCGTTATTTTTGATTACTGGAAAAACTATGGAGATTTTGGAAAAATGACCTCTCTAAAGTACCATCTCAGTTCAATTTCGAATCTAAAAAGTTGATGGACACAACTTTTGGACAAGGATTTCTATACGAAAAAGTGTTTACAGAAAAAAAAAAAAAGAAAAAGAAAAAGAAAAATAAAAAAAAATAAACATCATTGGAAAACCATAAGATCCTTCCCTTCACTCAGAATCTAAAATCTTATAAAGAAAACAATTAGTAAAATTGTGAATGTCCTTGATGAGAATGTGTGTAAAAATCAACTATTATTTATTTATATTACTTTATATTTTTATGACTATAAAAACCGAATTTATGTAAATATTAAGGATGACCATTAAAATTGGTTAATTATATAATAATATGATATTATTATTTAGAGAAGTAAATTACATTTATTCTCAATTGTAAAAGACACCTATCATTTATAAGAATTACATAAAAAAATATGTATAGGAACTCCGTATACCAGAAACGAGATCGTTCAGTTGGTATACGCATCAGCTCTTATCATTAATATTATTGTATAAATGTAATTTTGTAATTTGATTATTGTATTGAAATAGTAATATTAATTATGCTGAATAAATAAATAAATAAATAAATAAATAAATAAATAAAATAAATTACATCGTGTTATAACTTACGTTTATCTTCACATAGCTTTCCGTATGAATGAGTTCGTTTAAAAGTTCACTTTTCCAACTGTCCAAACATAATTTCAATATTGGATGAAATCCATAAGTGTTACTAAGACGATTTATCAAATATTTAGCGAACCATGGCAGATGTTTGCGTGTTATTATTTTTTTGATTTTTGCGCACTTTAAATGACGATTACGTATTAGTATATATATTTTTTTGTTTGTTTAAATACCGAGAGTCCGAGTACAGAGTGTATGGTAGGTAAGTGAAAGTAAAATAAAAATTTTACAATTTACGAAAATATGTTAAAGTTTTCACCTGTGCTTGAACATTATCAGAATCAGTGTGTTCGAAAATTAAATTAATTTCTTTGATCGCGGCATCCAGCGGAACCAAAATGGTTTTATCATCATCTAATGTAGGCAAAAATGTCGATCCGCAATCCTCAAGTGTTTTTTTGGTAAATAAATTCTAAGATTCAAACACATAATAGCTACATAAGAGTTGTATGCAGGTTATTTATAATAGAGAGTTAAAAAAAAATATGCCTCTCGAATCTAACTCGAAATATACTATTTGATATTTCGAATTAGCAATGACGGAGTAATGCAAAATCGAAATGTGTTTGAATAATAAGTAAAACAAAAATCGATCGACTCAGTTAATTTTAAATTGTTAATGCATCAAGTAAAAATGTGTGATTAGGTATTTTATAATTTTAAAATTGTAAAACTGCAAGTATGGAATATTTTGATTTGTTGAAATTGATTTTAATTGGTTATGTAATTAAATCAATGTAAAATTACAAATGAAATGAAAAACTAATGACTCGATTGGTTTTGTTTTACAATTTACATCATCATATCATTATTTTATGCAAATAAAATTTTGAAATAATGAACAGTGTTACTTGACTTTATTTTTAACGTACTTCGTGCAAAAACGAATATAAAATTAATAATATAGTACAAATAATGACTCCAATATTATTAATTAGATTCTTCAATAAAAGATAAATGGTTTTGATGCATGTATTGAAGGGTCTCCAATATGGATGATCAATGGTTAAAAACATGTTGACCTAAAACAAAACATTAAAAACAAAATAACATTAAAAATGTAATTTTTCAGAAGGTTAATAAATTATCTTTTATATGTGTCACGGGAATATTATTATCCTCCAGAATCCTATTTAAAGATTTGAAATGAAAAGCATCAACTAAATTCTTATAACATTTTTATAGAATTCACTGATTTTTTCATAATTAATTTGAAATAACATTTGGAGGCAATTGTATCTAATGAAAAAATCTTTTGAAAAACTTTCCGAAAATAGGACTAAAAACCAAATTTATAAACGGTATAGTTGATTACTGAAGTTTTGCTCCGAATCTTTTATTTACGGTTAAATATCACGTTAATTTACATTTAATTATGACTTTCTTTTATTTGTAATTTTATATGCTTTTGATTAGCTTAGAGCTATTTTACTAAATATATAATGCCAGACACGACGAATAAAAAATACTTTAATTTTGACTTTATTTTATTCGTTATTTTTTATGCTCATAATGGGATTCATTTTGATAGTGAATAACATAAATAACTAACTTAAAGAAACTCTCTTATGATATTTTTACGAAAAAACGTTAGTTAGACTGTGACGAAGTTCCTATCTTTGTTTATAAACAACGTCGAACACGGCAATCAGTAAAAAAAACAAAAAAATCAACTGTCACACATTGTTCTATGAATTAAGTATACTGTATACGCTGTTATTTAAATATTACATTGGTTTACTCACCATTGACATTATCAATGAGTCTGTGCACACAGTTTGTACTGGTGCACGGGTTTTCCAAAAACTGCAACAACGATTAATCATTATTGAAAGTCTTGTTAAGTATTCGAATACTTGTATTAAAAATACTTGTATTTTTTTTTTTTGTACTTAAAATACTTTTAAAATACGTTTTGATAAATGTATTTTTAAAACCTTAAAAATGCTCTTTACGTATTTTTATTCTAGAACATCAAATACTTTTTACGTGTTACTGTTGTTTTCAGTTATAAATATTTTTGTATTTTTCGAATTAATGTTTGTTTTGAAAATTATATTTTAAAACGATAATAATTCAAAACATGATTTCTTCAAATAAGTGGACGACATATTAAATCCCCTACTTTCCCTACATTTACCACGAAAGACAGTTGGTCGGATCAACCATTATTTTGAATCCATAATAAGTAATTCGTTGTGTTTTAGACGTTTTAACAGAAATTATACTATTTACAAAAAAATTACTCTTGTATTTAGTATCTGATTGGAAGTAATAGATGGTATCAAATATAATAATTTTAGACCATATAATCATTTATTTATAATTTGTAACATTTAAAATGTAATTGCTACAAAAATATTTTTAGACATACCAAATTTATTGAACTTAAAAAGAGTATTTTCGAAGTATTTTGAATACTTTTTAAAAGTATTTGTAATTATATTCAAATGCTTTTGAAAGAAAGCATTCGAATTCGTATTTGAAATAAAAATAACACAAAGTATTTAAATACGTATGGTGAATGAAAAAATTATTTGATAGATTGATTATTGGAGCCGTCGTATAATTTTCAAATAATACGAGCGGCACTCGGTTTAGTAATAATTGAATTTATAACTACGACAGACATAAAGCTGTGTATTTCACATAGCACCGACGTTAACCTTATCAAGAGAATACCCGAAAAAGTTTTCACGTGTTTTCGACCATAATAATGATAAATGATAATAATAATAAATCTATGTGATATGTGTTACGAAACACGCAACGTTATCGAATCGATGGCAATATCGCAACAGGTATCGGACAACCAACTGTGGAGAAAGAAAATTTTTTCGAACCAAAGTTATAGGAAAGAAAATACAACGAATAATCAAAAAAATCGTTATTAGTATATTTCAATAATTATAGTGATCTAATTTCATCGTGAATGACGATAACAATTACTTCAAATGTGTAATATACCTACGAATGTAAATTAAAAATAAAGTTACAAATACATATATACTTGAATTTGATAAAATTAAACTTGAATAAACTCATATACAGGTAGAAATATAGATAAGACGAAATATTTGTAAAAAGCAAAATGATCACAATTATAGAATTATAACGTTTCGTGATTATCAATTTCCTGACGATGAAAACTATGCTTGGATTTTTCCTTCCCCTCAACTTGGTTTTCCCTTAATAAATGTGTACATGTACTGTTTTTTCTCGCTTTAGTGCTCTAGAATCAGCAACAACTTGTTGATACCAAAATATGCTGCGTACTTATTCAAACAACATTGATTAATTATTAACATGGTGATAATAACAAAATGAAAATTTTCGACGGAAATTTACAATTTTTTTCGTAATTTTGCAAAAAAACTTAAAAACGCGTTTTACGTGATTTTCAAATGGTTTAAAAAACCAGTTTTAGATTCTATACAGAAGAACAAGATAATTACTGGACTCAATACATAGCGATGACGGGGTAAGCCGGTGGCCACATCAAAATTTAATAAGTAGCTGTTGTATAATTGAATACACTCAAACATTAAGATTTCATAACCTTAGGTCTAAGTGTCTTAAAAATAAAAATATACTTAAAATTTATTATAAATTCAATAATAATAATAGATTACTTGTTGAACTTGGTGGTTCAGTGTCTTTGATATTTTGTAGATGAGAAAATGCAATCGAAATCGCATATATTTGAAAATTATAATTTACACGTCCGCACAGTTCGGTTGTCTTTATAAAGATGAAGAAATCGGTTTGTTGAATTCGTGTTTGGACCATTTTTCGACGCATTATTTTCAGCCAACAGTCCTTGGATACGAGAATACACAAATAAATAGCCAGTCACTAAGGCGAAGAGTTGCAGTACGGTGTACAGACGTTGTTGTACGACGTCGTTGTACATTCTGCATTTAAACATGAAAAAGTTGGACACATAGTTCGCACCATCAATACGGATTCAATCTTCGTTCAGGATAATGGTGACGCATGTAAAGATTCTTTATATGATTTTTTTTATGATTGGATAATCTGATGAACTGCATTGTTGTACGATATTGTATTCAATTTGAAATCAATGATAAAATAATTGTTTTCGGAAACGATTTTGAGCGAAACTCAAATATTAATTAAACGCTGTACACTTGTTAAATTTTCGGGTAAATGCAACATAATATTGACGTACTATTATAATTTAAAGTTCAAGTTATTCTGAAATAATAATAAAAATAAATAGTAATCGATGTCGATTTAAAAAATAATATTCGTAATAATGGTTCGTTTTTTCATTTTGTTCTGTTAAAGTTTACAGTTTAAGTTTTTATTTTACTGTACTGTTTTGTAAAAAATTCGAAATTGCTATTTTGTGAACCGAATATTTAGAAAAAAGTTGGCACTTTAATTTCTAATAAGGGTTATGGAAAGTCAAAAATTACTCGTCATATTTACTGCGTTTCTCATTTCATTATCTATATTCACCACAATTAATTAAACGGCTTATCGAAATCTTATTTATAACAAAATTTTCGTCATAACTCGAAAATTTATCCTATCAAAATTGATTGAAATTTGTTTTGTCATAACTCATAATCAATAATAGAAAGATGTTATGGAAAGATATATGATAAATCAAAATCATTTAAACTTGATAGAACGTACCATAATTTTAATTATTGAATTCTCATTTTCTGAGAGTTAAAAAATTTAAAGTAAAATAATGACCGAACTTTATCAAAACATTTCCTCCCTCTCTAAAAAAAACTGAAATGACACAGTAATACGTCAGTAATATAGCATATTATGGTGAGAATTTCAAAATTCTATCAACATTATTTTTGGAGTGATGACGAAGTAACTAGTCGATTAAGTCGATTTAATGAAAATTGTCGTTTACAGCGAATTTTGCTGTTTTCGGCCCATTTTAAACTATTTTTTCGTTTACCCGGAAAAATTATTCAGATGAGAGCTCAACAACTATATTTTTATTCGTGACATGAGCTCCTACAATATCGAATAGCATCTTTTCTAATGTTATGATAAAATAATTTAAAACTATTAAGTCAAAAATAAATCATAATTTATAAAAATGTATAAGTATTTCTTAATTTTTTTTTTCACAATAGGACCGACTCAATGCTTAAATAAGAGTGAAACGACTCGTTCGAGTAGTCCCACGGTGACCTAGAGGTAACGCATGTTGTGCACATGCGTAAGGTCTCGGGTTCGAACCCGACCGCTTATGACTGGTTACGGAATCGGAACCAGAAAAGAGTCCGTGGGCCAACTTTTTTTCCAATCATCTATTTTTTTTTTGTTTTATAAATAATTCATTTTTTATCAATCGTCTTCGACGTACGTGTCGGCTTATACTATCGTCATGAGTTTATTCTAAGAACTTGACAGTGTACGACGTATATATATATATATAATACCCAGGGGCGTGCCTAGGGGGGGGGTTTCGGGTGTTCAAACCCCCCCCGAAAAATACCCTATGGGTACAATACTTTTGATAATTTGTGATGTTATTGTTTTACATGATACGCAAGAGTAGAAATTCTATCGAGCCAAATAAGTTCAACGAAAGTAAAGAACATAATTTTCCCATATCTTATTCATGAAAATAATAATGAGTTTATACCGTATAATTCAATGTCAATAAACATGTAGGTACCTACCTACGTATACCTAGCGAACAGTTTGTATATTTTTTTTACAACAGATCCTTCTGTTTCTTCATTTGTTTAAACGGGTTGATTTACGTAAGCTAAATATGTACCAAAAGTAGCAATAAAATGAACTCATTATATTACTTTTATCATTTTATGATAGTTTCATACGTACAATTGAATAAAATATGTACAATTTACCTACATTATAATGGCCATAAAATACGTAGTTGATAACAATAAATACGTGAATAATAAAAATAAAATTACAAATATTAATTTTTTTATTCATAAACGTTTTATTTATCTAACAAATTGTTCAAACTTTTTATTATTATCAATTACGTATTTTATAATCTGTTATACCCGTGCAAATAACGTAGAATCAAATTGCTATAACTCGGTCATTTTTTGACTTAGAAAAGAAATTCAACCACTAAAATTCATTAAAAAATACCAAAAAAAAAATAATTTGTGGTCAAAAATGGACCATGCCATTAAAAAAAAAAGTTATTGTGCGCATGCGCAAAGTTAACTGTCAAAAAAATAGTCTAATTATTTGAAAATGTCTATAATAATGTTTATTAATTAGCCGAAAAAGCAGAATTGAAATATATGAAGCCTGCACATAGTTATTGAGTGTTTCCACTTATCGTGATCACACTGTATACATATACTTATAGATAAGTATATAGATCATATAGTACTATGAGTTTAATACTCATAGTCTTTAAATTTTAATAGACGGTTGTATTAGGAAAACAACATTTTAACGTTTTTTAAAAATTACATTTTATCAAAATGAACTTGTTCCGTATAAGTTTGATTAAAGTATTTAGAAAAAATTGATACATCAACGGTAATGTAATCTTATATATAAAATTCTCGTGTCACAATATTAGTTACCATACTCCTCCGAAATGGTTTGACCGATTTGTATGAATTTTTTTATGCAGACTAATTAGGTCTGAGAATCGGCTATCTTCTAAGTTTGTATGCTGTGCGATAAGTGGTTCCGGAGTTATGGACTCTTAAGTGCACAATATTCATCACCAGGGTTCGGAACTTTATGCACTAAAAAACTATAAAATATGTGCATACGTATGCACTAAAAAAACTCAAATATGCAGTATGATATGCAACTATTTTTATAATAATATGTATCTAAAAGTATGATTATGAAAAAAAAATTATTTTAATATTTATTCATTTAATTAAAAAAAAGCCGATAAGATAATGGTGGTGGAAGTTCGTCTTTCGTCGCTTCGCTCCTCGGACAAGATAATGGTGAGGAGTGTATAGCACTTTCTATCATGGGATCACCTGGTTTACGATAGTTTAGTTGTATGGTACTTTACATTTGAATGCAATGATAAATCATTGTAAGTTAAGTACAGGATACAGTAGTTGGGTGGGATACACGAGATGCATTGCTAGATTAGGCATTATTGGATAGATTTTGGAATTATTTTATATTATAAAAAAAAAAACGATTCTGAACGAAGATGAAGATGTCAGCCTTAAATTGTAATATATATTTTATTTTAATATCCTAGATTGGGTTAAATTTACATTTGTCTATTCATGTGACTTCTGCTCGTGAGCATTGGACAAACCAGGATGTGCATAGATAGGGCGTAGGTAAATACCATATTATTAGCCTAAATGCACTATCGTGACGGTACCACCCGACCCCGCCGTCCATATATGCTGAATGCTCCGTGGCTACGTCTATTTAAATATTAATAATTAATAATAATATATAAAATCCGCATGTTTATGGAACTGATACACACATTAAAATAACTGGAAATTGGAAGTTAGTAACGTTCTATTCAACCATGTAAAGGTACGTTATACACCTTGTGTTTACAATCTACCAATATTTTGTATAGAACAGCTGTCAGCTACTGATTATATTATAATAAACTTAATCTATTTAATTATCTCTATCAGCTGTGATATTACATAATATTTTCATTTCTTATCTTTGAATACAAAAATTTTTATACATTTTCAACTACAAAATAATTTGCAAATATTCGTGATTTTGACAAATTTTGTCGATTTTTGAACTTCAACTGCTTATAAAAAAAAATTTAGCCTATGTATTTGAATAATTTTTGAATCACTCTTAGATCAACTTATTCAAAACCTTCTATTAAATTTTCAAGCGATTTGGTGGGGCCAAAAAATTGTTATCGACTTTTATAAAAAAAAATCTAAGAAAAATCGAATTATTCAAATGCCTATAAATAGCTAAAAAATAAACGAAATATTTTGAAAATACAACTATGTAAAGAAAATGCCTATTTAAACATTTTGTAAAAGTTTTAAGTTTCTACGACCTATACTTTTTGAATAAGAACAAATATCAAAAATCAATGATGCCTAAATTGTTATTTTACGCGATTATGTGAAAAAATTGTAATTTCAAACACTCATAAAAATTTTTTGTCTGAATCCGGTAGAGTTTTTTTTGCAGATAATTGAAGAAAAACTAATGAAAAACCTTGTACCAAATTTTCAAAACTTAGTTATAAAAGAAAAAAATTTTACGATTTTTCAACAACAAAATTATTTGCAAATTTTCGCAATTTTTACATATATCGTATAAATTGGAACTTTGAGCACTTATAAAAAAAAATTGTGACTTACGATTTTGGATTTTTTTTTATCAGTTATGGAACAACTTATAAGAAACCTTGTATTAAATTTTCAAGATTTTCTGGCAAAAAAAAAAAATTTTATCGTTATTTTAAAAAAAAATACTTAAAAAAATTGAAAATTTCAATTGTCTATAATTAGCTCAATAAAAGTCAAAATACTTTGAAAATTTAACGGTGTATAGAGAACGCTAATCTAAACATTTGGTGAAAATTTCAAGTATTTACATCGATTAGTTTTTGAGTTATAGCAAAATAAAAAATTTGATTTTGTCGAAAACTGGTTTTGCGTAAAATATACCGTTTTTCCCTCATTTTTTAAAGGTTTTTCCCGGCGCGTTAAAAAAATATTGAAAATTTTTAACTTTTGACACCCCAAAGTACCAACTAGATTCAATTTCCTTTCAGAAAAGTTGCTATATAAGGCAATCGAAGCATTTTTACTGCCCCAATCCGTGTCGACAGACACAAAAAAAAAAAAAAAAAAAAAAAAAAAAAAAACACATCATTGTAAAATCAATACATTCTTCACTCCGTTCAGAATCTAAAAAATGTAGTAATCATTTATGTATTTTTCTAACTAAAATATTAACATACCAGCAGTTATTAACCATCCAATAAACGGTCGGTCATTACGATTACGAGATCCGATTTATTTAACTATACATTGCATGACACGTGCTGTGACAGCTCTTGGTATAAATAAATATATTTTTATTCTTGAAGATTTTAAATTAAAAAATTGGCAAATTAAAACAAAACCGAAATTAATGCTAGTTACAAAATAATTTAATTTATTAATAAAAAAATTATTAACATTAAATATGCATAAATAGGCTTCAAATCTTTTAATATGTGAAATCATATAAATTTAGTAAAATTATGCAAAAATATGCAACATAAACTTTTGTATTTCAATTGTATGGATCGTGAAACGAATTCGTATCAAATCAGATTTTGAATATGCAGCTTCCCAAAAAATATGCAATTGCATAAAGTTCCGAGCCCTGTTCATCACACACGCACGCACGATATTCAACAATTATTGTTTTGCCATGGAGAGATATGGTTTTATACACTCTATGTGGTTATTATTTATTATTCGTTTCCGTGGAACGCGCGTCTATGCCATTAAAAGTTACGTATCACGTAAAATTTCGTGCATATAAAATATAATTTTTTCTTTCTTTACTGTGAAATGAAATTTGTGAAAATTTGTTTTCAGTGCGATGTTTTTTCGTATGTTTTTTTCGTCGCATTTTAATACAATTGTTAAGCTACAAGTTAAAAGTTTTTTAGTTCATTTTTTTTTTTTTTATTAGAAACATTGTAAGTTTACAATTTATTTCGACCATTACTTAGTTCATTTTAATACGTTCGATTGTGAAATTCATATTGTTTTTTTAGTGACAAAAAGTTGCCACAACTGTGGAACGGTACGCGATTAGTCATTCAAAAATTAATGAAAAACGTTATCGAAGCCAGCATTTTAAATGGCAAGTTCTGAGGTGAAATAATATTTATACCACGAATCCCTATTATACCTACAGATGTGCCAATTTAATTTAAACGTATTAAGTTTCCAATTAGATTGACATTTGCAATGACTATCAATAAGTTCCAAAGCCAAACGATGTCTGTTTGTGGCTTAGATTTGAGCACACCATGTATTTTACAAGGACAATTAAACGTGGCATGCTCTTGAGTGGGTAAACCATCCAGTTTGTTTGTGTGAGCTAAATATGGGCTAGCAAAAAATATTGTTCACACTATAGTATTATCGTTCACAGCGCTCCATGCCTCCTTCACACATTTACCACATCCTTACACACTTTCAATAAGTTGGTTATTTTTTTTTTTTCTACACTAGAAATTACCTAGAAATAATTTATATGACGAAACAATGTTTGCCGGGTCCGCTAGTAATTTAATATAAATTCCTACTTCAGATGACACCAAGTTTAAATAAAAATGTATAAACATACCTCTTTTTTATGACTTTATTTACTTATCAAGTAATGGCTAATATAATTTTAGTAACGTTAAATATTTATCATCAACTCGTCATCAATATTATGCAAAAAATTTAAAATAATTATATAAAAATTAAATTAATTTAATCTAAGTGATTTCAAAAGTTTCAGTTTTCCAAAAATCAAAATCTTGATAAAAGATAATATTATTATTTGCATTTTTATTATTAGGCCAATTGAAAAAAAAAGTATCGTTTAATTGAAAATAGATCTATATACATATTTATTTGTAGCAGTACCTATATGATGTATGTAATGGTGACTATTAAAAATAAAAATGAAAACAAATCGAAAGGAAAAAGATAGAAATTGTAGAATGTATATCTACTATTTTAATAAAAAAACGGTTGTGGAAAAAATTCAAAACCATACATTGCATATTTGTATATGATTTCAATCGCAATTATTTCGAGCCACTTCTAACAACTAATGTAACGGCAGACACATGGTTGACGTCGGGACGATCAATAATGACGATGTTTGTACAACAACGACGGCTAGTCTGCCGTCAAAAGCACTAATTCGGAGGTGGTGATGAGATCGCCGGGTCGAAGAAAGTGCAAATCATAAATTAGTAAACAGTTTTAACTCGAAAACTTATACAATATTAGTTACAGTCATAACACATGGTATATGGTGAAAATGTACAAAAACAAAAGTTAAATAATCCATTGGTTAGGTCGTGGAATTAGTGCAGGTGAGAATGATAACGATGTGACTTGCCATAGACGGTCAGCCAGCGGTGAAGTGATCGTGGGTTAATGATCAACCTCCATGTCTATAATAATAATAATAATATTAAATAATAATTATAATAAAAATAATAAAAATAATAATAGGTACTTAATTTGAATATCTATCAACCTGACGTAGAACAAATGGTATTATGTTTTTCAAAATATTTTTTTTTTTTTTTTTTTTTTTTTTTTTTTTAAATAATATCGATATGAATGCAATCGTAAAATGTTATAACGAAAATGGTATGTTCCTAATTAGGTATATAAAAATGTGTCAAGTACTATATTTCTTTCTCTTTCAAAGGAAGTTACACAATTTTTTTTTTTTTTTTTTTTTAAATAAAGAACAGTAAGCGGTAATATTGATGTGACATTTAAATTTAAAATCCAAAATGTTGTGTTGAAGAATTCAGATTAATTTTTAATAAACATGATAAAAATGAAAAATAATGATCTATAAATGATAACAAAAAAAATAAAAATAAATAAAAAACATTAATATTAAGTACGAATCTTTGAAGTAAAGTCCCCCACACATGTGTACATTAATGTCGTACCTTGTCGTAACGTAGGTATCCAATCTCAAAATACGCAATAATGCAATTTATCCAATGAAGTAGGTACCAACCTGTTTGCTAAAATATTGAATGTACCTATGCGCGTGCACACACACGCGCTAAGTCAAAACTCGTATTCACATACTAAATTACTATACACGTGTAAATGATGACCCAACAACAACAAAAAAAAATAAATCGTGTACATATTACGCACACATGACAAGTCGTATAATTATATTCACATTATTCAAACATCGATACATATGTACCTAAATCCAAAAATAAGTAAAAAGACACATAAAACGCCAAGTCAAAATATCGTATTCACGCACACTCAAACAAACTTATAATATCGTATTCAAGAAATATAATCGGGTAAATACAATCAATTCAACTCATATATATAGATGGGAATTTTTTTTTTCTTTAAATAAATATTCATAAGTTCTAATGGTATACTTATTTCATTATTACTCATAAGTAATATAATTTGATCAATACAGAAGGATTGGATAAATTATATTAAGTGATATAATTATTAATATTATTAAACACGACGTGGTCTGCGAAAGGTACATGACAATTAAGTGCAATTTACACACTAAAAATAAAATAAGGCTTCATAAAATATTTAGAAGAGAAAAAAAAAAAAATAATATCATAACAAAAAGGTATATTGGTTTAAAATGTATTAAAAGAGCAAATAGTTATGTTAAATGGTGTATTTTGTTTGAAGAGAGAAAAAAAAAATGGAATTTGATTATTGAGTATCTAAAGGTAGTGTATTAGGTTATACATACATATACACACATACATATACATACATGCATATACATATATACATATATATTATTTTCTATACCACAATAGAAGAACGATTATCAATGATAACACCATTACGTGACGCATTGACACTCCATCGGTAACCGGCCACCGCCATATAGGATGTTGAAAGTCGCAACAGCATCACGGACGTTACTTGCCCTAATGGTGGTAACGAGTAGAACGTATGCATCATGCATACTCTCACCTAGACGCGTACAATGGTGGGCACACTTGGCTGGTAGTCGCAACAACGATGCTTCGGCACCAAATCCAATATTAGCCGAAATATTAAAACATTAAAAACGCACTGTGGATACACCACCACAAAATTGCGGGTAATAGCGGAATTCGAAGTACGGCACATAAGTGTCTAGTACGCTGGCACACGGAAATGTTCGGTTATATGAATAAATTACTAAGTTAATTTACACGCACGTAAAACAAATCGAAGCCAGAAAGGTAAGCGCGAACAACGCGACTACAGGACGAGAACACCGTCTAGATAAACGTGGATTCGCCGATTATGCGTTGTTTAATATAATGACGCGATGGCGGGCACACACAAAAAAAATAATAATAATAGTAATAAACAGCGTCGAGCGATCAAAAACCAAAATTACCCAAAAACGTACGAGGAAACGTACGAGGAATATATTGGCTGGCACATGACTTTTCTTTTGATTGTTCGTCTTGAAATCACTGCTCCAAGTCGTCGTAAAATCTTGTCTTGTTGTCGGAATTTTTCGTGTGTACAGTCCTTCGTATACACAAAAATAAAATGTATGGAAATACACACACACACAAATCAAAAATAAAATTTTCGTGTGTGCAGTCCTTCGTACACACAAAAAAAAATGTATGGAAATACACACACACACAAATCAAAAATAAAATTTTCGTGTGTACAGTCCTTCGTACACACAAAAAAAAATTGTATAAAAAACGCGCACAAACAAATCGTAGGTTGACGAGCCACTAGTTAGCCGATCAAATCGTACGCATAGACACAAAACCTAAATTTGAAATAAAGTAACACTTGGAAAATTACGGTAAGTTATCTATAATGGTCGAGTCACACGACCGTCACAGAGTACTCCTTTTAATCTCCTTTCCTTTTACTTTTTATATCATATGTCTTAACCTAATTACACATACTATTATTGCTTACGTACTACTTGACAATTGTTGTCTTATATTCTAAATGTTATATTAATTTGTCTTCTATTGCAAAATGTTTATACAGTTTTTGTTTTGTGTTATTTTTCCTATGTGCTAGATATTGTTTATGATATTTCTTAATATTACTTTGTACAATATTGCCTAATACTACAGCTAATTAAACATTTCATGCTTTTCGGACGCTTTAAAATCCGAATTACGGACTTTAAACTATTATAGGGCCCACATCGAGAACTTAAAAAGAGCAAAAAGCCAAAAAGTAGAAAAAAAGCCATTACTATTGACGTCATTCCTTTTAATTTGTGATTTAATTTTCTTAACAAAATTATGGGTAAATTGAAAACTGGTACGGTTATTATGAACGCGATATATCGGTGCGATCTTCGTCGCTAAGGTTTCTCAGAGCATACAAACAAAATACACTCGTGTGTAAGTTAAAAACAATTATAAAATTTTGATACGAACACTCTTAGTAGATTAGACAAAATCATGTTCTCTGTTACGATATTTATCCAGGTATATTAACTGATTTTCAACGGTTATAATACATCGATAGTTTATCCAAATTATAAGAGCGAACCATAAAAGTACATCGTTATCGTATTATAACGATCGGTTATTTTGTTTCGTCTGTTGTGCGCCGAATACGTTTTCGTCCGGAGCAAAGTGTGTTGACGTCTTCTGTCGAGACCGTTATCATCGTTACACCCGGTGTATTCATTATTGTTATCACCATGTCAACCATTGGTCGCAAACCTTAATTAATACGTGAGTACGATATACAGCCACTACGGTGGGTTCGATGATCCCTTCGAGTGTGTTGAGAGAAAAAGCACAAAATAAACAATTGCAGATCATAATAATACAAATTATAACAAAAACGCAGCGAATGCGCATTTACATGACGTGTCATACAATACAATAAAGAAAACTATCAGAAACATTACGTTTTGGTGCCTGTATTCGTTTTGCACCGATTGACGGCGACAACCGACGAGTTATCCATCATAACGCCGTATGACGTGTGATCGCAACCCTAGATTGTTGTTTTTATAAACAACGATCTATGGTATTCTGAAATAAAAAAAATGTCAATATTAGTATATATACCACGTTAATATTGTTATATCGCTTTTTATTAACACGGATCACATTAAATTAGGTCTTTGGTTCTGTTTTTTAGTCAATATTGTAAATATGTTTTATTTATGTTTATAAATAGATAGGTATAGATATAATATCAACAGAACACTTTAAATTATGAAATGTATTAAGTTCTCATACAATAAAATAAAAAGTGTAGATATGTCGTCCGACGAGGGGGACGTTGCTGTTCCTATTTTATGGCTTTTTTTTTTTTAGAGAAATTGAACGGGAAGAAAATAAACTAGCATAACTATATAGTGATTCCATGCTCAATCGACATTTTATAATCCTATTTAATAAAATAAATAATAATATTACATACATATACCTTATACTTATTTACTTGTTTAGTTACTTAATTTTTAAATCTTTTCAGAAGATGCGCACAGTATTTTAGTATATGTCAAAATTATGTACATGTATAAATATATAACTAACTTTTTATTGTAGACGATTAAACATAAATTACATAATTTTTGGCATAATCAATTGGCAGAATAACAATTTTGATA
Source organism: Therioaphis trifolii (assembly GCA_027580255.1). NCBI lineage: Eukaryota > Metazoa > Arthropoda > Insecta > Hemiptera > Aphididae > Therioaphis > Therioaphis trifolii. The sequence goes on from CM050404.1 coordinate 1,893,524, forward strand.
CAGATGTCTTTAGAGTGTACACTATCGAGCCGTGATATAACCATCGATAATTACGGGGGCCCAAACGAGTCGTTACCGAATACACGGAAGAAAAAAGTGGACAAAATTAATGATTATAATAAAAAAAACGTCTCTCGGTCGTCGTACATAACAGAGGGAGTTGTGAAACAAATTACAAATATTTATAACAGGCGTAGCAGAAATATTACGAAATAGCACCAAACCTCCACCGTTATCGGCCTATACTTATACGAATACTTAACAAATTTCATTAAAATAAAATATTATATTCATAGATACACAAAATTACACGGATTAATGACTATACAAAAATGTTCTTATGTTATCTGTATAATAATACGATAAATAATTGTATATCCATATTATCTTTTTATGGTGCAATTATAATGTATACAAAAAAACACAATAATGTATTAACTCAACGAGCTACAAAGTATTTTATCTGAAATATAATGTCATAAAATGGGTAAAAATAGAACTCGGTAAGTTAGAAATCCCTTTTAAAAAAATAACATTTTAACTAACATAGTTAAATGTGACTTAATTTTTTCATTTAAAATTAACTTTTTCTTAACTTAACTCGTCAATGTCTAGCAAAAAAAAAAAAAAAAAAAATAGTTTGAGTAAATAAGCCTCTATTGCGCAGAAACAAAAATTAAGTGTAAGAATAAATAAGTACTTCACTGGTGATCATCAAACATTCATTTGGTTTAAATTAACACGATGAAAATTATATAATGGAATGATAATTTATAATTCGAATAGTGATTTCATCAAGGCTTAATAAACCAACAGTTGATTGTTGAACAGAGTAGATAGTTTATAAAATATTATAAAATAATAATAATAATAATAATGTCATAATATCGAATAAGACATAGTCGGGTTTTTAAAAACCCCCTTTCCTTTGGACCACAGTTCTAACCGCACACGGGTGTGCGCTCATGTGTGTGCGTGAGTGTGGGTGTGTTTCTTTTGTTACGGACCATTTAAAAAAACGTGACCCTCGACCCTTATGTACAAAGGGAGACGGCTGCACTGAGTGATAAATTTCTACTCGTTTTGACGTTTTATCGAAGGACGACCGTCGAATGGCCGGTATAAAATGCATTCATATTATTATCTTTATATTTTACTGTTCTCTGTCACTGCCTCCACAAACACTTGCCCGAATTAGTGCCGCATCCTTTGCATCCATATTACACCACCGTGTGGATTATATGAAATATTAACGCCATGTTAAAGAGAAAAAAAGAGATATATCTGTAATAAATTATGCGCGAAATTTAATGCACTGTGCGTGCGTTTTGTTGATGTTTTTTCTTGTCCGTGAATGAATAGGGTTTAGTTTAGATTTTATATGTCTTCTGTGACTTCAATGCCCATATGTGTTTAAATCAAATTTATTTATTCGTTTGAATAATTAACAGTTATGTGGAAATGGCTTCACGCTGAGGTACGGGTAGGGCAGATAATGTCGAGTCCTGTAAGGGATATCGCTAGTGCGTTGTCACGGGTCAAAAGAGTATCGAAACGACGACGATAACCCTGCAACGTTTTGGAGAAATCATTTTACTGACGTGTACATACTGTGTAAAGTGATTATAATAACCACGGTATATGTATCCAGTAGAATATTTAATTAACATATGCATATTTAATTATTTAAAAAGTCTCTGGTTGCAACCCTTTCCCTCCAAAGTAAAAACAAATTTAATGTACGACTGAATTTAAATGTATTATACAATAATATAATATTTATATTTACAAGATTCCAGACTCATATAAAAAATATATTATAAAATTGCATTTAAAATTCATAAATGACTTATTGCGTGAGAACAGAGAAAGAGAATATTAATTTACCACCTATATATATGTTACGGGCAAAGTATACAATTTGGGCATTTTATACAATGCCCGTGCATTTTATACAATACCCGGGCATTTTATACATTGTCCGGACATTTTATACCATTCCCTTCGTATATTGGGCAATATACAGTGGCGCCGAACTCAATTTTTATAGGTGGGGCAAAGTACAAAAATTAATATCTACCCCACCAATACACCTCACAATTTTACCTAACCCTTTCACAACTTAAAAAAAATGGTTATCAAATTTTTCTTTGTTTCTCCGTCCCAACACCCCCGCCCCTTCTATATATATATATATATATATATATATATATATATATATATATATATATATATATATATATATATATTGATATATATTATCGATATATATATTCTTCTATATACGTTTTTCTGTACCTGCCCAAAATGGAAAAATTATACTGCCTCATTGTGCCACCAATTTGACAAGGATTGACAATAACAGTGTATACAGTATACTAAATTGTTCAAATATATGTTATTATAACAGACAAACATTGAAATGTCGTGTTTACTTTAATGACGAAAATATACATTGGAAACTGGAAGTATTGTTTAAATATTTCAACTAAATTATTATTTCTTATATAATAGTGCAGATGAATAAAATATACACGCAGTTATTATTTAATTTGTATTATTTATTTAATTGATAGGTATTTATTAATCAGTTTTTGAAATTAAACACTTTCAAGTTTCAACAATTTAACTTTAATAACCCTAACCACCTAGCACCTACTACCCTAACCACCTAGCACCTACTACCCACCCACCCACTTTCAAAGGTGGGGCGACCGCCCCACCTGTATATAGGGTTCGGCGCCACTGGCAATATAGAAAACGGATTAAATGATTTAATGAATAATGACATGTATTTATTAGAATTTATATTATTAGAAAACATAATAAGTTTTTAAAATTTTACTATCACTTATTGTCGCGTGTACATGTAATTGATTTATATGTAATATTAATTGATCATATTTCAATTAAGTAAAAAATAAATTATTTGAAATTTTTTTTTTTAACAAATTGTTTAAATCTTCATAAACTTTTTCATATTGAATAATTAGTTACTCACTGAGTCAATTAACCTGCACTTTACAAACGATTCGCGGTTACTATATATATAGCATATTTTTGAGAATAGGTAAAAGGCCGATTGTGACACTGCATAATAAGCACTACAACTACATAATATAATATAACTTTTAAATCAGTAAATATAGTTATAGGTAATATATTATGTCACGTACACGCGTATAATATGTGGACGAGCGGACATCCCCATTGTAAAAATACGATAAGAACAAACAAACTAATGACAAATAATAATTTTTAGATAATAATTTGACTTTATTTTAACTATGTTTTACGATTTGTCGTTATTCATTAAATCGTTTAATCCGTTTTCTATATTGCCCATTGTATAATTTGTATGAAGGCATTCGTATGAAGGGCATTGTATAAAATGTCCGGACAATGTATAAACTGCTCAAATTGTATACTTTGCCCGTAACATACCTATATATATATATATATTTAATTATATTAGTAGTAATAAAATACGGGTTCTGGACCCTAAAATAAAAATTACAGGGAAGAAAAAAAATTGCTCCAAGCGGCGATTTCTACATATTTTTACCGTGTAAAAAAAAAATCCAAATATTAAAAAATGTTTTGTTCTGTGACCTAAAATAAAATTTCCAGGGAAAAAATATTGCTCCTCGTGGCGATTTCTACATCTCGTATTTTTACCGTGTAAAAAACAATCTAAAAATTAGTTAAATTTTTTTTTGTTCTTAATTTTTCCGGAGAAATATGAAATAATTTAGACATTTGGTAACATAAAAACAATTTTAACATAATTTGGTTTATTTTAAATTTTTTAAATTTTTAGTTATATTTTAGATTCTGAGTGAAGCGAAGGATCTTATGATTTTACAATGATGTTTATTTTTTTTTTATTTTTCTTTTTTTTTTTCTGTAAACACTTTTTCGTATAGAAATCCTTGTCCAAAAATTTCGTCCAGCAACTTTTTAGATTCGAAATTGAACTGAAATGGTACTTTAAAGAGGTCATTTTTTCAAAATCTCCATAGTTTTTCCAGTAATCAAGAATAACGATCGAAAAACTGAGTAAAAACGGTAAAATCGGTAAAAATCAGCCGTAAACGAGATTTTCACTGTTCAGATTTTAGGTATTTAGTCATAAATCGAAAAGTATTGAAGCTAGAAACTTGAAAATTTGATCCAATATCAAATACATAATTTTTTTATATTGGACAACATTTTCAGAACAATTATAGCACTTTTGACTTAAATATAGAACTTTTAATTTACCAAATTGTTTGAAAGTTTTTATGTAATATAATATTAAATATTTGACAAAAAGTTCTGAAAATTTAATATGACCTTACTCATATACCTACCTAGTTATTCTAACAAAAATTCAAAAATCGTGATTCAGGATTTTTTTTTATACACACTTTAATAAATTATTATACGGTTTTTTTAAAAATTTATTTTGATTGTTCGATTGAAAATTTGTATCTTATAACATTTTTAATATTTGTTAAAAGCTCTGAAATATTAAAATGACCTTACTTAAATAACTATACTTTCTTAAATATTCTAAAAAAAATTTGAATATCGTTAGTCAGAATTTTTTTTAATACATGTTTTAATGAGTTAATATAAATTTGTATACGAAAATATTGACTGTTTTTACGTTAATTTTTTGCTTAAAATCTGTTTAAAACTTTTTTGGTGCATCTGATCACAATAAAACTTGGAACGTAGATATAAAAACATTTTTCGAATCTTTTGGTGACAGAAAATTTCTAATGAGTTATAATTGTTATAACAATTGAAGTTAAAATGATTTATATATAATTGAATATTTTATGAGGGTTTAATTACAAAAAAACTCACCAAAAATTATGCAAATAACCGTAAAATACGTAAACAGTATTTGAATAATAATAAATTATATTACACTAAAGCTTTACTCAGAATCGTTTTATACTAAAGAAATGAGTCATCATTTATTTAAAACTTAATACATTCACCACCAATATCTTGTCCGAGGACCGAAGGGACGAAGGACGAACTTGTACCACCATCACCTCACTTGCCAGCTTTTTAATATATCATATTAACTTTTAAGACAATCGGCTAATCACTAATTTCAATAAATAAAATTTTTTTTCTTATTATGTTTTTGAGTGTCTTATAAAAATTAAAATGCACGTTTTTGTATATTTCGGTAAATAAAAAGCATAATATATTACAATTTTTTGTTGCATGCAAATCTTAGCCCAGGTGATGAGCTTTAATAAATAAATAAATAAATAAATAATTCATTGATTTTTATAATTGTATCGTATTAAGACAATCGGTCAATCACTGATTTCAATAAATATATTTTTATAACTATATTTTTGTGTGTATCTGATAAAAATTAAATGCATATTTTGGTTAATAAATTTTTTATCGCATACGAATCTTAGCCTAGGAGATAAGTTTTAGTCATATTTAAAAGAACTTATTACTAACATCTACATAAAATATTACATTTTCGAACGAACACAAATTTCAAACAGATAAATTCATAGAATGATGAGTGTCTGCTAGATTTAGAACGTAATATATTAATATTATAATGTTGAAGTTATTAAAAAAAAGTTAGATACATGTATTGTGATTTGCATAATTTTATTGTTTTGTTATATTCGACAATATGGTATAAAAATAATAATGAAAGAATAGAACGACTTATTATTATGTGAATGATGAAATCTGCGCACAGGTACGTAGGAACTGGTAAGTTTTCACTAGTTTTCGTTTTTTGTCGGTGGTTTTTGTGTGTTTTTTTTTTTTTTTTGTTAAAAACTCATAAAACATTTTTTAAATTTTTTATTTGCTTTTTATTAGGAAAATAATTAAGTACAGCAAAGCAATTACAATAAAACCAATAGATTAAAAACATGTTTTTGTCAGTCTAAATCCAAAATTGTATAGTGATTGAATGTGTTGATTATTTTTTGTAGACGATTGATAAGCGGTCACCCATCCATTTGAGTAGCGTAAATGCAATAGTGAACCGCTGAAATCGTGAGACATTTCCGCGGCCTCTATAGCAGGAACAAGAGCTTACTTGTGATCCCGAGCAAAACAAGTAGTTTTAAGTAATTGATGTAATTTTTTTTAAATCTAAAACATGTTAGTATTATATTGCTAATGTTATTTTTTTAATTCAAATACATATTATATTGTGATTTTCATAATTTTATTGTTTTGTTTTGTCCGATAATATGGTGTAAAAATAATAACGGACGAGTGGAACGACTTGCTGTTATGAGAATGATGAAATTAACAATAAAAAATTAACCCACGTACGGGTACGTAGGAACTGGGAAATATTCACTCGTTTACGGTTTTTTAAAGCTTCCACTAGGTCCCATCAGAGAGTAATTTTAGGGCTTTTAGGTCTATATTTTAAGGTCGTTGTCACTCCTTATCAACTGTTTTTATCGAAATTTTTTCTGGATCGTATGGAACTTGAAAGTATTTAATCGTTTTCGTTTTTTTGAAGCTTCCACTAGGTACAGTCAGAGAGGGATTTAAAGGCTCTTAGGTCTACATTTAATGGTTGTTACTCGTTAGCGCCTGTTTTTATCAAATTGATTCCTGGATGGAAGCTACATGGATCGTGAGGTTTCCTTCAAAATCTCATACGCCTTCAAGTTTTTTTGTTGCATTTTCAACCCACTCGTAGATCTCGGTCGAATGTGGTTGGACTCCAAGTTTGAGCTCACTAACACACCCTTTCCCTTTTGTGAGCAATTCGCCTCCAGTGAGCTGAGGTAGATCTGACGGCTTCGCAGTGTGGTCTAAATGGGGCGGAGTGTCCATAAAAAAAAAAACATGGATAATATCATTGACTTTAGAATAGACTATTCCATAACAGTTTATTATATATTCAATGATAATGTAAAATTTGTAAATAGTGTTCATGACGACAAATTATTGTATACATGGTAGAATATTATTCAAAAGAAATTTAAATTTTCAAACTTGTGAATGAACCGATTTTTTAAATCTAAATATATGGTATACTTAAAGTGACCATATATTTTTTTAGTCAGCACGGGACAAAAAAACAAATCATAATTTGTATTATAAATAATTTTTTTTTTTTAAATTTAATAATTAGCAAAATTATATTTTTTTTATTTTTAGAGGACAAAAAAATTCAAAATAGATAATAACAAATATGTAGAACATATAAATGTGATTATTCTAACAATGTTAAAAAATCACAATTGAGTTATAAAAATATTTTAATTACAATTTCGGATAATCAATCTGGAGGTTTGGAACAAACATATTCCCCGTGGTGATAAATTAGTGAGTAAAAATGATTATGTTTGTGCATTACACATTGAGGCTAATGCTATAAAAAATAATTTATAACAGTATCTATGTATAGTTAAATATGACTAGTTCAAAATAGATGAAGGTGTAGTAGAAAAGCTAGAAAGAAGAACTACTCCAATTTTAAAAACTGAGGCAGTCCCAACAATATTTCCAGGTCTTCCAAAATATTTAACCTCATTCGTAAAAAAACGGTTTGCACCGAAATAACGTTTGATAAATCCTAAAAAAAAAAAAAATTGTATGAGAATAATGAAATAAATGGCACAGACAATTTATAACCCGATTCCCGATACACTAAGCAATCCCAATACCGTTTACAGTAAATTACCGTTTATAGTAAATATTAGTAATTACCGCTAATCGACCATATAGGTACACATGCACGTAAGAATTAGATATACTTCGATATAATATAATTAGATATGTATAATAAAAACGATGGAAAATTGATTTTCCCGTGATTACGGGACATTTTATTATCCCGAAGATTCCTTAGGGGACAACGGGATAACAATACAAAAAACAAGACTGTCCCGTTCAAACCTTAGGTATACTGGAAGCAACAACACCCGACTCGTAAGCAAATCTTAACGTGTTGTAGATAGGAACTGATATGCTATTGCGTACACACTACACTCGATGAACACGGTGTAACACAATAAATTGCTGTGACTGTTCTAATATGGTCTACGTAGGTGTAATAAAACGTTATCGAAGCGAGATATTGCAGATTGATCTATGAATGTGTTTTCAATCAAAAATAAAATCTAGATGAAAATGTGCATTATTTATATTTCGCAAACCGATAGATCAATTAGTACGTTTTCCTTTATATCAAATGTAAGATTATAGTTAATTAATATTAAGCACTTAACCATGTACGATGTAAATATGAAACGATTGAAAATTGATTTTACATTTTTTAGAATTAATACTGCTACGGGGTTTTCGAACGAAATCAATTGAAAACAATTATTTCATGGCACTTCCTATTTTACATTGGCCGATAGGCGCTTGGCAACGCTGCAGTCTACCCGGCCTATTGGCTCATAACTACGTTTTAAGGTTTCAAAATATTGACGTTTTACTTACGATCATCAAGAGTCAAGACTATTGATTATGTGCGTGGTTTAAATAAGAGAAAACACTTCTACAAATAACACATTTTTTCAACGGTAAACTAAGCTCAAAATACTCTTTATAAGTACTGTACTCGTTTCTACACGTTATAATGGGTGCACTCATACGTCATGTACATCGACGTGTACTGTCGTCACAGTCCGTATACGCGCGGTATTCTATGCCGCGTTTCGGAAAATTGTAATATTATTTTACGTCCGCGAACCCGTAGATAATATTATTGTTGTCGGAACGGATAGGACATTATGGTCGCACTAATTGAAGACGTGTCTACGATGGTTCTCAAGAGCGTTCCTATAAACGACACGCTATGGGGCGATTTTGTTTGCTTTTTTTTTTATTACTTCACGACAAATTTGATTTCTCTTTAAAATTCTCCGTTTTATAAATCATTTAATTGAATTCCAATCGTCTCGACTCCGATAAAATAAATAAAAGAAAATTTTGATTTATAAATGCACTCGGTCTGAGTTTTACCGCAAACTGCAGTGATGTACATATTTTATTCGTTTTTATTTTTTTTACCGATTCATTCGTTGAGCTCGATCAAATGAAAAATTAAGATTGCTGCAGATATGAACTATCATCAGTTGATACTGGTGAGGTAACAGTGGTTAATATTGGTATCAATAACGTCGGAGGGGCAATCAGCACCAAAGCGTATACATAATATTATTATTGGTGGGGCAAAAGAATAAGTACAATATAATTTGACTGAATGTATGATATATATGTGAGAAAAAGCTATGAGTGCTAATGCTACGTATAACGATACCACGCTCCAACAATATAGTATGATAAAATTGAAAATATTTTTCAATATTCTATCAACAAAAATAAGTATTTTGGTTTTTAGTCTATTACTAAGGGTAGCTTGGAGGAGGAGCAAGTGTTACTTTGCCCCCTCTTTGGATCAGCCATTGCGGATGACCTAACCGTTCTATACTGTCAATGTGCGAACCGAAGAACGCTTGTAATGATATCGACACAGGCGGATGATAGACGCGTCGTCGGCATTCCGTCGAAAATCCCGTGTATTTTGTTGTTCGGGAGTTCTTTTTTTTTTTTTTTTTTTTTTAGTGAAATTTCTTTACCTAGAAAAAAATTGATATTATATAGCGTTTGGCTGTAAATTGCTCGACCGTAACAAAGTTTGCTGCCGTGAAAACGAATAACACGAGTATTCTATAGTTTATTGTATTCTTCATTTTTCTAAAAGCTTACTGTTTTTACGTAGTTTTAATCTCGTTTCCGATCATTTAATGTCATTCGTATAAAATTAAACAAATCATCAATTGTAAATGAAATTTCATTTCCTATACGCGTGTACTCATTATAAAATATAAGCTTTTTTTTATATAAAATGGAAAACTGTAGGTACTGTATTCTCTAGCTGTATTCACTAAAAATTAAAGCTCTACTTAATTATGAAATCAAAAATTAATACAATTAAATACATGGAAATTTGAATTATATGTTTTATGTGCCTATCTATTAAATGAGAGGAACGAAGAAAATATACGTTTAGGAAGCAAAAAATTAAATTTGACCCCATCGATATCCTTACATAATAATACCTACATTATAATCATAAGTGTGAGCACCAGGTGTGCAAGGGTACACTGCAGGCACCCCAGGAGATTTTTTTTATCTGGGACCCTAATTGAAAAATCTTGATATTTTCCACGATGCGTGGAAAAACATTGAATCATAGATGTGTTTTTGTTGATCGTTGTTATTTGCGGTCCATTTTTATGGAATTAGTCGGTAAAATAAAAGAACTATAAAGTAAGATACAGAGGCACACAATACTATTTTTTTAACGGTATCATATTAATACAACAATACCCTACCTCGATTCAGACGCAGGCACAGTTGCTTGGATAATTCAGTTATATATATTTTTCAAAACACATTCATTACATAGTATATTACATGTAGTATTTTTTATGATTAAATGACTATACTAAATAAAAACTATAATAAGTAATCATGGATGTATATATATATATATATATATATTATTTCAACAGAGGAATTTAAGTAAATAATCATAATTCATAACGCATAAGTGTAATGAAACAAAATATTTTGTAAACAATATTTTTTCTAAATAGGTATATAGAAAAATATAGGTATATAGTAAAATTGCATTTTAAGTTATTTTATACAAGAAGCTGAGGTCATAGGTGACAGTATAATGACAAATAATTTAAACCACATTCATAAATCTTTGAGTAAACAACGTTTGCAAAACCAATTCGTAAAATTTGAATTGTGTAACAAATAACACGTTGATAGAACATGAGGCGCAGTTTACATGATATAACCGTTTTACGTTAGGCATACAAACGTTTAATATTTTGTAATAATTATTAACAATTTTGATTTTTTTTTTTTTTTTTAATTTGACTTAACATTTTAAAATGTGAATTAACCGAACTAGATCGATTTTCTACGTTTTTCTTTTAACTGTTATAAAATTATAGTACGACCGGGGCACAGTTTGCACGTATGATTTTGTGTTTACCCGTACTTTGAGCGTAGTTTACACAAGTAGCTGCAGAGATCGAAAGAGGAAAACAAATCAATGATACAAGACACACTCTACACCAGTATGTACCACAACACAGAAGACTTAAGTCGAGGAAAAGTTTCATGGCATCTACACGGGAAATCCCAACAACACCTGCAGCTCGCAGAATAGACCCGTGGAAGCACAAAGTCCCTATCTCCGATTTCAAACTGCAAGAACATATTATTATATCAAAGGGTGAAAATCTGTTATACCCAACATGGAAAACCATTAATAGATTGAAAACAGGAATAGGTAGATGCAAATCAAGTATGTTCAAGTGGAAACTAACAGAAGATGACAAATGTGAATGTGGCTACACCCAGACCATGCAACATCTCCTGGTCTGTCCAAACCTCCAGACAACGTGCAACACTCAAGACCTACTGGAAGCCAACAACCAGGCAGTAGAAGTCGCTCGTTACTGGCAAGAAATTATATGAAGGCAATCGATGACCCGGACTCGGAGAAAAATAGCGTAGTTTACAATCGCCGGTGTTCGATAACACGCGAACAGCATTTGAAAAAGAAAAGCCTGCATTCGCCTTTAGTAATAACCATTGGCCTGGCCCTATCATTGGACTGACCTAAAACATAATGAATCATAGTCGTTTAACATAAGCAATAGGGAAAAATGGTAATTGTTCAACGAATGTAAAACAGATATACACTGTACCCTACGTCTTGTACGTCTTTAATTTAAAAATTAAAGACGTTTTCGTATTTCAGAATTTTCTTAAAACATATGAAATAGCATTTTCGGAAACATATAAACTTTGTTCCATCGCTATAACAATACCCGTATCATCAGCTGCATGTGAACGTACATTTTCCTGTATGAAACGCGTAAAGAGCTATTCAAGAAATAGTTTACTTGATATTAACTTTACAATTTGAAGTATAATATCAGTTGAGAAACGTGAAGCCAAATCATTAGATATTGATGAAATAATTAACAAGTTTGTTGATGCACATGAAGATTGCAGAATTATTTCAAAGTAGTTCTAGTTATTTCATCATGCTGCCATAGTCTAGTAATCATTTAAGCTTGTTGCATGATACCTAATATTAGCTCATATTAATAGTTTTTATTTATATATTGTTTAAATTAATATTTCGGTCACATGATTTTTAAAGTTTTTCATTATTGACAAGTGAACATGCATTTATACGTTTAATGTTCGTGTATTTGAAACCAATTTAATTTGTATAAAACATTATGTTTTTCGTAAGTTTTAAAAATATTTGGCTTGTTGGACGATCACAAAATAAATATATTCGGCATATATTTCCAAACTATTTTTTAACTTTTTAAAATAAAATTAAAAAATTGTAAATATAGATAGCATATTGACTAAATTGGCCTAAGCCGCACGAAGAAAATTTAAAAATCAAAAATCCAAACGCCTCATAATTAGACTACTATATGAAAAATCGTATCATACAAAGGGCTGCGTGGGAAAAAATGGCCACCAAGCTTATTTTCCTATAACAGCTGGGGAAATGATTTGCAAATTTTGATAACTGATTTGCAAATATTTGCAAATAATTTTGCAACGAATTGGTCTTGGTGGGGGGGGGCAAATTCACGAACGTTACCTGCAATATTTAAAACTGATAATTAGTTTACTCAGTTTGATGCGTCGTGCTTATAGTATTAAAAGTTATATATTATCACATTTGAAACATAACAATTAGTTAACCTAACCATTGTATTTCGTTTGACGAAAAAAAAATTCTTCTATTTAGCAATTTATTTTAAAAGTCGTAATGTTGTAATTCTTCATTTAAATGCAGAATGATAATAAACTTACTTACATTATTATTTATTATCACAATTTATCCAATACTTACTTTGATAATCAACAAAAAAGTGATGATCGAATAACAATCATTTAAATGTGAAAGTGTACGAATTTATATATTTCGTTTGATTTGCATATAGATCCTAAGTGAAGGTACAGAGTATAATAGCTACATTGTATGTGAGTGTATGTGGTTATTATGATCGTGGAATTTAACATGGGTATGCTTAAATTGGCATCAAGTGTTGATAATATACCGTAATAGCAGTGGCAGATTCAGAAATTATCAAAAGGGGAGGAATATTATGTTGCCAATACATACATACATATATATATATATATATATATATATATCAAGTCATATTCAATAGAATAGTAATAGAAAATTATAACCAATCAAAAAAAAAAAAAAAAAAAAAAAAAACTCAGTGGGATATTTACTCCATAACAACCCCTCCTTTGGATCCACCACTATTCAAAGTATAATGTTGCAGTTACAAATAAAATATTCGTCATATTTTTAATTGAATTCAATCAAAAAAACTTGTATGTTACGGAGACGAAATTTTTTAAGACACAGGAAGAGATAAATATAAATGACTGGGCAAGATTAGTAATAAAAATGATTAAATCAATACCAAAAATGATTTGTATGCAATCTGTCTGCACTCACTTGATGTAAACGTATCGGTTTGGAATTTCGTATTGCCTAACCATTGCCATTTTACATTATACTAGTAATTAAATGATATATCCAATACTTACTTTGGTAATAAACAAAAAATTAATGGTTAAATAACGATCATTTTAATGTGCAAGAACACGAATTATTTGCATATAGATCGCAATTGAAGCTGCAGTGTATAACAGCTACATTGTACGTGAATGTATGCGGTTATTGTGATCGTGACATTTTACACGGGTATGCCTAAATTGATATCAAATATTGATAATACACCGTAATAGCAGTGGTGGATCCAGAAATTATCTAAAGGGGAGGAATTAAAATGTTTCCACTGTGTAATAGCAGTGCTGTCAGTCCTTACCTTTTGACGGGAGCTAAAGGCTTATGCCCTCCCCCATTTTGACAGGTCATATAATATAAATAAAACAAATATTAAATGCTTTATGAATATGTATTAAAATGATAATATGATTCGTCTTTTTGCACACGCAAAATAAGCCCCTCTCTTTTCTAATTTCTATATCTGCGTGTGTATGCACATATCAAAAAAACGTCATGCCATAAGAACCAAAATACACTTTCGTTGTACACATGTTGACCTTTGATTTTAACTTACTTAATAGTGACTTTTTAAGACGGTCGCTCTATACGTAGGTAAATACACGATATGTGTGGCATATAATATCATCTATACTCGTGTTTACCACACGCCATAATAATGCAGTATAACCAGCATATAATCACGTATTTATCATATAAATAACGTAATAATCAAAATACCTCGTACACGATAAACGATGCGATGTAGTGTATACCTTAATATCTTAGAGTACAAGGAGCATACAAATATATTGTCCAAGTTAAATAACGATAACAATAAATAAATATTATAATTTATTTTTATTATTCAAAATAAAATAAAAAATGTCTGGCCCTCGTCACCGGCTAATTTCTTGACGTTGCGATGGGGTCGACTTCTTCATCATTTGAAAGTTTAAGGACGACTATTTCTTTGAATCCTTGGCAACTATTAAAAAAAAAAAGCAAAAATTGTATAATTTTGTTATCAACACAAATGAGTCATAATTAATTAGTGTAGAAAAATAAACGGATCACACATAAATCAATAAGTAGGTACTCGTTTTTAATAAATCAGAATTGTATAACCCATTTTAAAATTTATCAAAAATTTGATGATTTTTTTAGATTCAATGTCAAACAAAATTATAATGACAATGAAATAAATAAAACCAAAACAAACCCATTATCTTTGATAATATTTGGTTAATTTTTCTCATTTGAATGGTGTGAATTACTGACTCACTTAAATTCGGGGCGATCGACATTATTATTAATAATTTTAATCTAACATTTTGAAAAATATAGCTAATTTTTTCGGGGGCGGAAATGGTTTTCAAATGATGTTATTAAAAAATATCAATCGGTATTACAATAAGAAAAAAAAATTATATTGTATGTTGATACCTAACCTTAAGCTATATAAACTAGATAATGATATAATGTTATTTTATATATTTGTTACGTCATTGATGTAATTTACAATAATTATTGATACTGTGATATGTAACGGTGTAATAAAAGTGGGTAGAAATCAATTATTTAAGTTTTAAATTATTAGTGAGGAAAGCGTCCGAATAATGTTTAACTACCTAATTTATTTGTTATCTGGTTCCACAGTCTTTTATAGACACGTATTTTTATATGTATAATTAAAGTTCAAATTTTGGACTCCTCGACTGAAATATGAGCTGAATACACCTCACACTTAAAGTTGCTAAAAATGAACAGATATTATTCTTTCACCGCTTTCATTGGTATAATGATATAAAATTAGAGGGTCCTTCGATATTTATTTTCTGTAATTAAAACAAATCATTGTTTATACCTAAATAACTTTGTTGAGGCCAGTTTCGCGACCGATCAGTGCACACACACACACACACACACACACACACACACACACACACACACACACACACACACACACACACACACACACACACACACACACACACATCATTATGTTATCTGTTTTGTGAGTTATTTCTGTTTAGTTGTGCCGTGTGTTATATAATATTGTTGATTATTATATGCAAATATCTGTCTCGTTATCGGTCCGCCGCCGCCGATTGTAGGCGAAGAAATATCTATTACGGCCGCCCGCCTCTCTGTCTGTCTCCGTCCGTTATGATGAACAGACCATAATGTGTAGTTTTTTCTTATTTTTGTGAATTTTCATATTATTGTTAAAGAGTACGTGTGCGAAACGTTATTTAGTTATTTTATTGAGTTTTTTTGTTTTCTGTGCGCTAATTAGATGATTACACCACAGGCTCTAATGGCCATTTATTAAATTATTATAATTTATATTGTACGAGCGCAAATCGCCGTCGTATTTATTATTATTATGATTTTTTTTATATTGTGAGCGCTAATCGTCACAGTATAAATTTTGTATTATATTATTTTATTAAATTATTTTATATCGATACTTGTCGGGCTAAAAGGGCCATTTAATATTATCATTTATATTGTGTTCTAATAGCAAATTTTTTATACTATTATTTTTATTATTTATATTTTGTGTGTGCGAATCACCATGACCTTGTGAATTTTTATATTCCATTTAATTAGGTTATAGGTGGTGGCGGCTGGCCAGTCTGTGCTCCACGAATGTGAGTATTTATTTCATTGTTAATTATATTTGTGTATGTGAATTATTCGAACAACGATTTATTATTATTCTTTTATTTTCAAACTTGATGAAAGTAGACTCTAACAGTCAACCACAGTAGAGCTAACTACGAATTAATTGCCTACTAAATTCTTATTATTATTTTCATATTTTAGTTGTTCGGTATAATTACATCGCACTCACAGTTACCAATCCTTTATTTATTATTAATTTATTTTATTATATTATTTATTAATTGCTGAGCCAGAAGGGCTGATTTTCTATTTATTATTTATAAATTGTTGTGCCAAACAGGCAATTATTATTATTTGAATTTTACTAATGGAAATTGTGTTGCTGTGAATTTTTATATATATTCTACATTTTTATTTATTATTTTGTCACCAGCAATATATCAAGCAGTTAGTTACCATTTTTAAGTCGTGTACTATTTATTTTTAGTTTTAAGTACACACATACAAGTATACACACGTACACAAAAACACACATTTCGCACAACAATCACCACGTAGTTCGACAGCATTTGCCCGGCATTCCCGACCACTGCTGTTCGAACTACTCACCGCATTACACACCGCTGATCGGTAAAAAAATTCACGCGTATAAGGTGTCCGAGGATCGCGTAACAAAACTTTACGCTCCCGGCCCCAACAAACTTAATGTTTTTTCCATACAGCAATGATCCTGATTAATGACGTTTTGATAGCTTACTTACTCTAAGGGTGTTGATACTGATGACTTTTTACCTTCTTAAAAATAACACGTTTTATATTTTTGTTATACTTTAAAGGAATATAAGTTTGAAATAGTTTATATAATATTACATCATATATTTATAATTATTTTTCCATTGTATAACCTGTAAACACATTTCATATATATATATATATATATATATATATATATATATATATATATATATATATATATATATATATATATGAAATAAAAACCGAGTATAAACGGTAAAATTTGAAAATTTGCCGACACTATGACAAAATCGATTTTATTTATTTTGTCCTATCTCTGACAGTAATCTTGCTAGAATAATGAAATTTTCATTATATATTGATAGCGTATTAATATATATATATATATATATATAAATTTATTTATTTATATATTTTTTTAAATATATGATAAACTTTAACAAAACATGATATTTTCAAAGTTCATTCTTTACACTAAAAATGATTGATTTATTTTGGAACTTTCGTTCAATATGTATAAATACGCCATTAATATGTAATACAATTTCATCATTCTAGTAACCTTACTTTCAGAGATAGGACACAATAACTAAAATAAATTTTCTCAAAGTGTCAGCAAATTTTACCGTTCTTACTCGGTTTTTTGGCAGCTATTCTCCGTGCCTGGAAAATCCGTCGAGACTAGAGAAAATCACCTCTTTAAATTACCATATATATATTTAATTTCTGATCTATAAGAGTTGTTGGGTAAAACGTTTGAAAGCTTGTTCATACTCAAAAAAGTTTCCAGTAAAAAAAAATAATTTTAAAAATAAACATCATCTTGAAACTACTGAGCCTTTCGCTTCACTCATAATTAAATACGTTCACAAAGTTAAAATAGACAATGAATATGGTTATCAACTCAGAAAAACAAGATATCATTTCTATAATTAACTCAATCAAAGTGATTCTCTTACAATTAACTATATGTAGTTTGTAGTTATCGTTAAACAATATAAATAAAAAATAATATTTTTTATATAAAAAAATAGGTCAAGGGAGAGGACCGGGCCATTCGCCCCCTCCTAAATGCTCCTTTGTATATATATAAATAAATAAATAAATAAATAAATAAATATAGATATATATATATAGATATGCACACACGAGTATAGAAATCTTACAATATCTAAAAATAATTTACCTTTATCCATTTTCCTAATATTTAAATTTGTCCGTAATATTTCGGGAAACTTCCTAATATCGTACACTTTCACCTGTAGATCATAAAAATTAATTACAAATAATCCAATCAGTTTTTATTAAAAATAATAATATTTCATTTATTAACTATAGAAAATATTCATAGAAAGTTTTTCATTGTATCGAGTAACATTGACATACCAGGTGACACTTTATTGTTTTTCACGTGTTTTTTTGTCAACTTTGAATTATTTTCCTTTCAGACATATGAAAAATGAAATATACATTATGCGAAACAAGTAATATTGTCTTCACGAGCATAATATTTTTTAACGTATTTCAGTTATCTTAAGTATCAACTTGTATTTTGAAACATACAATTTTGTGAAACACAATATTCACTATGTAATTACAAAAGTACATTTTTATATTTGGACCGATATTCCAATGCTCTAAAATTGTTATTATATATAAAATTGTATCCCTTACACTTTTACCTTGGCATAATACTTTTCGTCCTATCATAAACGATTGTAACAACGTTCCTAAAAAAAAAAAAGCCAAATATATCGCACCATGAATTTTCTTCGTTTCTAGTAACATACGATAGTGATTATGGATGAAGAGAACTTTATAATAGCTACATTAACGATTCATGTAAGATACGCGAACTAATGTATTTTTTTAAATTTGAATACAATGATAAATCATCGTTTTCGGAAAACAGTTCTGGGAGAAACTCAAGACATAATTTTTTTTAATGTGAGTTATTTAAATTTTTGAAAAAATGAGAACACTTATGTTAAATTATTAATGTTTTCAAGTTTCAAGCTGAAAAGTACGAGAATATTGTTATAACGGAAGTTCATGTTGATTTAATAATATTTGAAACATTGCTCTTTTTCACCATATTAGACACCCAGGTTATGAAAAAATAAATCTGTTTATCTTTAGCTTTATGACAATGTAGAAATTAAAGAGGCTACTTATGGAGACTATTGTGTGAAAATGTCAGAGTGAAAAAACAAAAATTACTAACTCCACGAAATAAAAATAAAATAAAATTTGAAATTATACATAAAAAGAGTTATTTCAGTCATAATAACTATTTCAAGCAAACGTAAAAATTAATTTTTTGATAATTTAAAATTGTATCTTTATGAAACCTGAATCTTAAATATGTGAGTAATATCTAGAGAATAGAGAAAAATTATCACCTTTATAAAGTACCATCAGAATGAAATTTCTGATCTAGAGAGCTGCTCGGTGAAAGTACTTATGAAATTATGGAAAATTATTATCACCCAAAAAAGTATTTACATACATAAGAAAAAAAATCTAACAGACCAGTATATGAACAACAGAAGTTCTTACTAGAAGGCAACAGTGCCAATTAATGTTTTAAATTTAAGGAGATTATAAACCTAATTTTATAAATAATTTTTGATATGTTATTGTGGAACATAATGAATAGTCTATGAACTCAGTTAGATAATTTACACATGATTACAAACAAGTGATATTGCACTGTGCATTCACGACATTTTAGTGAGAACTAAACTATTTATAAAAAACTCATTATATGTTTAATGTTATTTAGGCTAGTTTTCTTATGTTAAATGCCATGATCATAGTATGATTTTCTTGTTTCGAAATTTAAAAAAAATGCATAGTGTTGCTTAATTCAAAAAAGTACGTACATCGTCCTATGGAATATTCTTCACTCCTCGGACGAGTTAATGGGGATGGGGTCATTGCATTTTAATGAAAAGATAGATAATTGCTTTAGTTACAAGATTCTGAACAATTTTTCAGAATTTATGTAGAATTCGACAATTTCAGAAGATTTTTTTTTAATGATCTTTAGTTTTTTGATTGGCAAATTTTGAAATTTTTTTTTATGATTCAAAACACTTTTTTCTATCTGTAAGCATAATGTTTGGATTTACCGAGTTCTTCAAATATATTGTTAAAGTTGAAAATATACGTAAAAACAGTTTATTACGAAAAAACCGTATAAGGATTTACTTAAACGCTTATAAATAAAAATAACTAGTCACAATTTTTAGTCAAAACCTGATATATTCGTTTCACTCTGAGTATAAAAGTATTTCATTCAAACAATAAGGTAATTATATAGGATGCTGTCATTTCAGAAATCTAAAATTTTAAAAAAATAGTCAACATGCGTATTTTTTTTTTTTTTGAAAAAATGTGGAATAATAAACTTTTAAAATGTCTAAAAAAAAAAAAAAAAATTGAGTAAATAAAACAAAATTGACTGAGAAAATAATTGTATACCAATAAAAGTCACTCCATTATATATTATTGTACTCGTAATATCAGAATAATCTAGTTTTAATATAACTCGATTAAATGAGAAATAACATATTATGATATTTTCGCAGGTTCTTACATTATGATTGAACTAAATTGTTTAAACTTACAGCAAGGGGACGGATCTTATGCTCTGGTTTTATGAGATGGCTATAAGGATGAAAAGGTTCCTCTGAAACATAACAAATTCACACCAAATTATACATTGTTTTCGAAAATCACTTTTTTGAATAAACATAATTAAATTGTTTAATATTTGAAGTTCATAAGTCCTCAACATAGGTATCTGAGTGGAGCCACTATACACGCACACACACCTATTTTCTTCACCTGTTTTCTACCTATTTTTTAGTAAATGAATTATTTGATAAAAAAAACGCATGTATGAGTCCATTTTTTTACAGTGAAATTATTTCGCTTCAAGGCGCGTTTTCTACATATCAGTTACCGTGTAAAAAAGTACACTAAATATTTTTTTTTACTCGTTTTTTTTATTTGACAAAAATAATTTTTACACATTATTATTACAAGTTAACATTCAGATGCTTATAAATACAAATTTAGTTTAAACAAGTTTCTTTACTTCTCTGCTAATAGGTACATATTCTACAATACAATAATTCAAGTGTAAAAAAAAAAAATATTTAGTGTACTCTTTTACACGGTAACTGATATGTAGAAAATGCACCTTGAAGCGAAATAATTTCCCTGTAAAAAAATGGGCTCAGAACATACATGCGTCTTTATCTATCAAAAAATTCATGTACTAAAAAATGGGTAGAAAACACCGCTTGGAGAGCATCTTTTTGGCTTCTCAAATGGACTCGGAACATACAAATACATACTACTTGTATAATATTGTATACCTAAACAACAAATATAATATCATTTTTAAATTATTTACGAAACAAAAATGTGGTAATTTTTCTCATGAATTCACATGAATGAATAATAATTTTTTCTCGATATAAACGATATTTATGAAAACTACTAAAAAAGCATTATACTCGTGCTAACGCATTGCAAGTTAGAAATAATTTCTAAGTTACCGTTTCTATCGACAGTATCTCGACACCGTTTGTACCTGTTGGAAAGGGACCCTGATGAAGACGGTCATGTAAACGGCGTGCTTTATCCACTTCATTAATCGGTTAGGTTAGTCGTTAGGCTTGACGTATAACAACACAAAAACAAGATGTTTGTCGGTTGTTGTACACTCTAACCGCTAAACAAGCATGTAAAGAAAAACCTATTAATTGGCCCAGACGACTACCTTCTTAAGTGACAAAGAATACGATCTTAACACTGCTTAAAAGGATAGTCGAAACAGGTTTTTTAAAAGGCTTACTTTCCCTTACAGCTATAAAGTTATTTTACACTCGAAACAACTGACAAAGAAAAGATCTAGCACTGGATGTTTCGAGCGTGAGGCAACCTTTACCTTAACGTTACTGCAGTACTTCTCTCCTCAAACTGACAAAGAAAATGATCTAGCACTGGATTGAGGTTTAAAATACAATATGTTTTAAATAGCCTTTTTTTAAAATGTACCAACTTATACTTTGACGAGTACGTAAAATAGAAAAATGTTAAACATAAACATCTTATGTAATCATAATTAAAATATTTTTAATTAAAGACAACGAAAAATATTATTAATACGAAAAAAACAAATGAATGACCGCTCACTTTGCTCGTGAATCGGGCAGCGTTCCGTCCTCCACAACGATGGCAGCAGAACGAACAATCATCGCGTCTTGCGGGGGCGTTTTATTCTATTGACAACACGGCGTGCGCGTTGCGAACACGAATGAGGAACCACACTTAACCCCACCGTTATGGGCGAAAAAAGGATATTGCGTATGATAATTTTTTGAACAATCCTCAAAAATAAACAATTAAAAATGTTTGAAACGATAAAACATAAAACGCCGTTATCGCACACGAGCCCGCAATAAGTCCCTGATGGCACTGTGTATACGAGCGGTGAAGAATATTCTTAAAAATCTAAATAAACGTGACGTAGCCAAGGCCGTTTCCACACACGGCGCGGGGTCGGCCGGACACTGAATAATATTTTCTTAATGTTTTCACATCCCGAGTGCGTTGAAAACATGTGCACAACATTTTTAACAAAACGCATGAAAATTGTATAATTTGTTTTCTGAATCGATTGGAAAAAAGACTCTGAGCCATGTGGCGATCGATTTGTTGGCCGTGATGTTATTGATAAAACGTCAGGCGAATAACGCGCGCGTGGAGGCGGTATAAATAACGCGTTTACTTACTAAACTGAGGTTCCTTCGACGGCGATGGTGGCAATGGCGAAGCTGCCTTCGACGGCAATGGTGGCAATGGCGAAGCTGCCTTCGACGGCGATGGTGGCAATGGCGAAGCTGCCTTCGACGGTGATGCCTTCTCGTTGGACGGGGATGTATTCATTTCGGCGTTTTGATATATCGACGTAAGACACAAGGCAGATGGGATACGCGGAGACGCGAACAGTCGGAAAATGCGTACAAAACACGACTACGCGAGACACAACAGGTGGCGTGAGGCGGACAAGACACGTGGAATGACGACCGGACGCGAGGGAGCACAAAACAGGCACTGTTGCGGTGACGCGGTGATGAAGGCGCCGGACAGCGACGGTGGTGGTTTGTGAGCGTGCAAAGGTGGGCACGGGCGGTGGGGGACGGGCACGGGTAGGAGTTGTCGGCGGCGGCGAGAAATAAATTACGTACGACAGAGAGAATAATGTTCTGCCGGGACGTGTTCGATCGTATTATGAGACCGGTACGACGCGTATTGTGACTTCTTTAAAAACATATATGCTCGACGTGTTTTGATATCACGCAACTCGTTTTACAGCGGTTACCGCCGTGAAAACGTATCGTCGACTAGCGTTTTTCTTTTGGTTTTCGCCGAAACGAAGAATTCGTCATTACACGAGCGTCGTCGTTTTTACAATGATCTTTGTTTTTGATTTATGTTATCCCGTAAGCTTTTTTTCGGGTAGCCATCGTGCTTCGAAAGTTTCATCCGGTAACTCTGTAAAGCGAAAACATCGTGTGTAAACGGTTTTTTAAAGAGGATATTTTTCTCTCCTCGAAATAGTTTTTTACGTCGTTGCGTGGAAAAACCGAGAAAGATCGGATAAATTTACCGTTCGCAAAATCGATTTTAGCCATATAGTCACAACTCTATATTTATAATATGTCCTGAACGGTCACAGACTATAGTTCAATAGTGGGTATAGGAGCGCGAACGATAACAATCTCAACTATCCACGTCCTATCCATATTACCTAACTATGTACCTAACTAGATTTTTATGATTCTAATTTCTCTATCACTATATACATTCCTGAGTTATTAAAAATAATTTTTAAATCCACACGTTTGAGCCATTCTATGTATAGAATACCTATACGTCGACCCATGTCCTTGTAACTGTGTATATTTTAGAATAGGACCTTGAAAATATTAGTTAAGGTTCTCCGATATCCATGTACCAATCAGTGGCGTATTTAGGATTTTTCCAATGGGGGGAGGGGGGGGAGGGGGTCAAAATAAAAAATTTAATAGGGAGCCCTTAATTAGTATTAAGCTTTAATGACCACTGGACAAATGTATGATTTATATACTGCGTTAGTATAAATTTGAGGACTTCGCTCCATGGCACGACAAAAATTAACAAACGAGTTACAAAATACACGGAAGTATGAAATCTCATATTTAAATGAGATAAATTACAAATAAACCCCGTAAAATGTTGATTATTTTTTACTCTAATTTTGCAATTAAATAATTAAATATAAAACAACAATAGATATGTTTTGAAAAACTTAATATTATTTATATTTAATAGTTCACAGATATTAAAAAGCAACAATGAATTTTATTCTGAATTTTATTTTATTTTTATTTTATGTAACAAAATTTAGTTTCCAAGATTTTTTAGATAATTCGTCCACAGCTTGCCATAGCAACTATAGTCAAAAAATCTAAATATTTCACAAATTAATATTTACCAGTGTCAAAGAGCCGTTGAGCTAAAATAAATTTAGTTTTAAATAAAAAAAATCATTCACCTCAAAGGGATCAACCCCCCCCCCCCATCTTTAAATACGCCACTGGTACCAATACCCGTATATATTTATGTTCACAAAAATTCGCAACCTGCTTCTAAAACCTGTGATCGACCCTTAAAACAAAAAGAAAAAAACCCCACACATAAATACATGTCAGAACACGTGGGACGGATTACGCAAGACCCCGCGTAACAATTGAAATCCGTTTTCAAAATTATTGCTAAATAGGTACTTGTGAAAATCATCTTTAGCGAAACTTGTTGCGCAGAAGTACACGGTGTATGATAATAACCGAATAATAAACAATCGTCCGTGTTCAGTGAAACGACATTAATTTGGTAATCGATTTAAGAGAAACTCAATGCTACGATTTATAGTAAAATTCACTGCTATTATTGAATTTTGAAACATAGGTATAGATCACTAACAACACGGACGATGCACGTACCGAAGTAGAAAACGAGGAGGCCTGACGTCTAATATACTGCCGTGAGCGACGTGTACAAAAAATATTATACAACAGGTACAATTTTTGAACTTGCAAATTTTTGATTTCTTATCTTTCTATTTTGTTTATTTCTTTATGAAAGTAATTGTTGTTAAATTTGGTCATGATTACTCAACCCCTTCACGTGCCACAAAGGGGTTGAAAAATTCCAAAATAGGGTAAATATGTCAATTTTTAAGTTTAATTTAAAAAATATTACACTTATCCATAAATGTATTAAAGGTAAATTATAGATACCTACTTAATTCTTATATTGTCAATAAAAAATACATTTATACAATTTCTTATTGATCTATTATTTTCTATGAAAATTTATAAAATACTAAATATTTAATTCATTTCACAAATTTGGTTTTTATACATTTAATTATATATTTAAAATTTTTATTTTAAAAATTATTGATGATACAACCAAATATCTTAAGTATTGAATTTTCTAAAATAAAGTATATTAGTAAAAATTACACTGGATTCACAGTTTTGTTATAACATTTTGTTTTACACTTTATAGAGCTAAAATACACGGAAAAATAGTTGTAATTTAAGTATAAAAATAATAAACATTCATCTTTCATATAAAAATTGTAAATAGCGTAGTTTATTGATAACTAAATAAATTTATTAATATTGACTATTTATTATACATTTTTTGATTTTAATTATAATAAAATTACGTATAGATTTTGAATGGAGTAGGTAATCAAATTATTTCGAATAAATTTCGTCTGATATGATAGTTGATTTTCGAGCATCAGGAAATCTCTTTCTATGACTTTCGACGACTTGTAAAAGGAATTGTTTTTGATTTTCATCTTTTGTAAGAATCGAATTATAATTTTGAATTAGAGCCACACTTAATCCTAATTGATAATCTGGCATATTTTCCCATTCTTCAAGATCAAACTTAAGGAAATCAGTTGGTATCTTCAATATATTAAAAAAAAAAATGATTTATGATTAACAAAATCAGCAACAGTTTTCTGGGTAAAATTTAAATCAACAGTATCAATTTTAATTCTATTTTTATAATCTTCTGAGTTTTTATAACTTAATGGCGTGACCATTTTTCTTTTAATTTGATATGAAACATTTTGATCAAAAAATGAAAAAGATACCAGCAAGTCTGATATACCACTGATGACGTAAAAAGACTGTAATTCCTGCTTTTGATACAGCTTTATCTGGGTACATTGATAGTTCTTTTAATAAATTTAAATCGTTTACAGGAGCTGATACAGCACAGGGAGCTTTAAACCAATAAAATACATAAATTTGAACAATAAACAACGAAAATCTTTTCATATAATTTATTGTATTTTTTGACGTTTTGAATTGATTTTTAAATATACAAATTTTAATGGCGTAAATAGCGCGTGCCATCCATCGTACCCGATGAACTGCTCCAGGCTTAATAAATATTATACCTCTTGTAGGAACACCCCCAAGATAGATAATTATGAGTTCTAACAGCTCCCTGTAATCGTCACGCGAATGAAATGAAATTAATTGTTCTTTGCAAAATATTATGACTTCGTCTCGATTACTTATTCTTTCTTCTAAGACTTGAAATTTATTCTTATCAATATTTTTCCACTGCTGTTGAAATATTAGAGATATCTGAATGATTGGCCCAGTTGATGGACTGTTATAACACACAGTAAAAATAGCTCTTAAAACTATTTCTAATATATAATGTCGATATTTTTAAATTAAACTTAAAAATTGACGTATCAACCCTATTTCGAAATTTTACAATCCTTTTGTGGCACGTAAATGGGTTGAGTAATCATGACCATATTTAACATAAATTACTTACTCATAGTAATGGACAAAGTTGGCGGGTAAGATATTAAAAATATTAATTTTTTTTTTTTTCTTATAAATAAGGACCACCCTAATATATATATATATATATATAATTGTAAAAAAAAGAAAATACGGTTTCTCGGCGAGCAGAAAAGCTTTATGACGTTTGTAAAAGAGTCGTTTATCAGCGACTGGAAAGGCATGGTTTCCTAGCAACGGCCATAGTCGTATGTGTATGAAATGGGCAGGACCCGTTTGGACCAATTTTCCTAAAACACAACTCATTTGAACCAATTTTGAAAACCCCTTTGGACTAAAAAATATTAGTTTTATACAACTCGTTTGGACCAGCATTTTCCTTCCCATTTTATTTTTAACAGGCTTAGGACTGTCTTTGGCATGGTTAAAAATGCTGCTTCTTATTTTAATTACTATTATTGATTTTTTAAATATATATATGTATAATAATATGAGTGGTTACTTTGTTTTAGAAATAAGCATAAAAATAAAAATATATAATTTTATATTATATTATGTTAAATTATTATGTTAAATTCGAGCTGCTTGAAACATTTGTCCAATGATCTTCAAGTACGTCAATTGAGATATCTGACCATTTTTATATTGTGTCCATCGTGTGTGTAGTATGTTGTGTTTTTGAAGTGTATCATTTCTTTGTATATTAATTTTATTATTTGAAATTGATGATATTTTTAGCATAGTTTGAACTTGGAAATCTTTAAGAACGTCAATTACTTGGAAAATATTTGGATGGGGTGTATAAAATTGTGAATTATAATGAGAGTGAAACGATTCAGGACCATTTGTTGTATGTGGTGAATCAGAAGGCTCTTCTTCCCAAATAGAAGAATGAAAATCTGCATCTTCTGATATGTAATAATTCAAAACATAGTCAGTAAAGTGAGTAACGTGTTCGATATTGGGAGCAATAGACATCAATTGAGCAAACTCATCTCCAACTTCAGATGGTGGTAAAAAAGCTAACCCATAAAAATATTTTAACCAATTTCCGACTTCTGAGTTTTCTTCTTTGTATTCATTATATAAATAATAATGTTTTTGAATTTTACGATAAAAACTTTGGCTTAAATGAAAAAAGCAGCACACAATTTTACAATTCGGAAATGTATTTAAAACAGCATAATGTGCAGGTTTTTCGAAATCTGCATGGAAATTTTTTATTTCTAGAGTCTTCTCAGTTAAATTTGTACATAATAATTTTATTTCATTCCACATATATTGATAAATTTCTAAGTTTTTGAATGGAAGTAAAAAATAAATTACAGGAACGTAAAATTTATTTATATACACATGAATTATATACAACTGAAGAACGAATTTAGGCGCATAACGAAAAGTACCATCTCCAAAAACATGTGTGCTGTTATCATACAACAAATTAAGATTTGCTTTGCAGGTGAATAAAATAAAATTTTTACTAGAAATATGACAAAATTTTTCAGCGTTAAATTCTGTAATATTGTCCCCTTCTGCAGAAAGTATGTCAATTGTATCTTCTAATGTTTGTGGCAACGTTGGAAATAATTTTTTACGGACACAATACAATGATTTACGTACTTACCTTAAACTAGAATATTCAATATCTGTATCAAATCCACTTTGACGTATTTCTTTTAAAATAATTTTGTTAAAAAAATTGGACCAAACGGGTTCACAAAATCCTGGTCCAAACGAGTTGCATTTTTATTAGTGGCCCAAACGTCCCTGGTCCAAACGTGCCACGGCCGTATGAAATAACCGGTGGCGTCGTCAAGTTTTTACACCAAAAACATCCAATGACATCAGCAATAATGCTGAATTACTAATTATAAAATAATATAATATTAATATGTATGTGTATACACACACACACACACACACACACACATATATATATATATATATATATATATATATATATATATATATATATATATATATATATATATATATATATATATATATATTTATGAATAAATGTATATAAATACATAATAATTTACATTGTACATGAATATTCTTTTCCTCTATTCTTACGTAATAAGTCATTTATGACTTCTGAATGCAATTTTATGATATACTTTGTATTTTAGTCTGGAATCTTGTAAATATAATTATTATGTTATTATAATATAGTACATTTCATTTCAGACGTAAATTTAATTTTTTTTTCTTCTGGGGGGGGGGGTGGTCGAAACCAGGGAACCACCCCGTAAATACGCCACTGTATTTACGTATAAATCCGAGCCCTAGTCATAAAGATTTTATTACAACGCGCCGAAAGACGCTCACCTAAACACGTGGTTACCTATACAAAATACTCCTCAAACCTCCTTCAAATTTATACATTTATTCTTTGTGTACGATAAGAGGGAAATTTTTTTAGAAAAATTAGAAACCGTACAGCTTGTGAATAATGATTCGTTCCATTTTTTTATTTTTTTTTATAAAGGTTGATTTTCTTCGCTTATCACTTATGAACGTTCTACGTACCACTAGTGGTACGCGTACCACACGTTGAGAACTGCTGATCTATGACTTTAAATAATTTCGTAATTTTTTTCTAATGATTATTATAATATAATACAGATAATGTAAAAAATGTAAAAAAAAAATTGAATATGCCCAGAGAAGGATCGCACCATCGCGCCCCCCAGAAATAAACCCTTGGCTTCTTCGATCACGACTACTGTCTCGTTAAATACTTTTGTAAATACTGTTTACTACTATTATCACTTGTACTTAATGAAAAATTATTTCACAGATTGTACAACAAAAAATAAATGACAAAAAAAAAAACACGTGGTTTTACTTTTACATCGGCGCTGTCATTTTTTTGGTGTACTGTTGTCGGCGGTAACCGCATGTGCAGGCCATTCATGCACCGCGCCGTCTCGCCAGGTAGATGCGTCGTTGTCGACCGTTACCCGAGACCTCCACTAAACGGCCGGTTTACATTGACCGCGAGAACAAATGAAACGATCGTGTGTGATATTTCACAGCGGTCGGCCCTGTACAGGACGACCACAATTATCTGTGCAGGAAAAGGTGACCTCGTCCGTGTTATAATTTATAATGAATGAATCATAGGTAGTGTTTTCAAGTTTGATAACATTTTATTGTAATGTAGTCTGTATTTTGTAGGTAAAAAAAAATAAAAAATAAAAATTTACTACCTTATGCTTATGTGTATAGATTAAAAAAACTCTTTTGGGGGTTGTGGGAGGCGTAGCCCCCCACAGTAACTCCAAGTTTAATATACAGTGTGTAATACAAAAAAATATATATTTTAGCCTCTGTTGTTGTGCATACATATTATTGATTTCTGAAATATTTCATTTTGATCGGAAATAAAAAAATATAAAAGTATAGGAGGAAATACAGTAAAAATCTACTAATTAAAGTTGGAAATGTTACAATGTTGTGTTGAATTATTTTTTAACATAAATACATAACATATTAGACAAGGGGGTAAGTAAATGATAAATTAATAAATAATGATTCATACAAGCATACTACATATTATATATTTTACAAAAGTTTCAGAACTCATTAACTATATGTTTATTTGCATAAACTCATGTGTATTTATAATTTAATATGTAGACATGTAGTCATAATTACTACGTTCAGGGCCGGATTAAGCCATCCGTAGGCCCTAGGCATTGAAAAAAATTGAATTTCATAACGGCCACTTTTGAATATTATTATTTTATATTATTTTAAATTGCGTCATGAGTTTACAATGGAATTATCAAATATTTAATTTTATCTAATAAATACAATTAACAAGCACTAACATATCTAGATTACATTTTTTTTTCGGCATTTTGCGTTGGCGAATTCGTCAATGATATCATCTTTTCTAATTTCTCTCAATAGTTCTGACTCTATTGATAACAGTGCTAGAGATGATAATTTTCCTTGACTGATAGTATATAGATCTTTGCCAATTTTTGATTCTTTTTAACACAGAAAATGATCGTTCACCTCCGTAAGAAGATCCAAATATCGCTAAATAAATTCTAAAAGCAAAATTGAAATTTGGAAAACTTGTCATTAATTTTTTTCAATTTGTTTTTGAAGCTATGTCACTTACAGCTATGCCTGGTTCACGAAAATTTACAAAAATTAGAATTTTGCTACAAAATCATTTTCCAGGTTTACTAAATTAGTCGCTTTTATTTCGATTTCACTTTTGGTTAATTTGTCATCAGTTAAACAACTAAACCTTTCATTTGATTTTGTGTATGCTTCTTTTCGTTTTTTAATTTCCACAATTAAGGAATCTATCATAACAAAAACTGTTTTTATTTCAAATTTATCGCGTAAATTTGTTTCAAATTCAGGTGTGATATACTGTAATAATGTAATAATATACTCTTATAATAATTTCCGTATCGCATGGCCATCGCAAAGCTCATCGTTTAAATAATATAGGTATTGCGCTCATGTAAACAATTTGATTATATATTTTAGACTGTTTTTAGATTTTGAGTGACGCAAAAGATCTTGTTTTTATAATGTTTATTATTTTATTAAATTTAACCATCTTTCGTAGGCCCTAGGCACAGTGCCTACAGTGCCTAATGGTTAATACGGCCCTGACTACGTTATTACTAATTAAATATAACATTAACTATTTGTAAACTATGTGTTATACTAGTTAGTACCTATACATCATAATTCAACTTAAAAATGTATAAAACAAAACATAATAATTTATTAATTATTAATAATCAACATATAATAATGAAAGACATACACATTTTGCCTACGTCCATGATAATAATTAGATTTAGATAAATGAAGTCATTTTGATCGACTAGTGTTAACTATATTATGAAACATACCAAAAAACGCAAAATTCAAAAATATTGTAACGAAACGAAATAGCTTACGCTATCTAGTCTCATTACCGACAGCACCACCCGATAAGCCTGCGCCATCTAGTGGCGTATACATCAGGCACCCACATAGGTAAACGCCAAACCATGCCTACAATTACCAGATATAGAGCGCGCCTTTTCCTGATCATATTAAAAGTTCCTTAAGAGGACGTGTCACCGAGCCGCGCAAGCGTAATAATTCCTTTAAAAACACGTTTGCGCGTTCCAATAATATGGCTTACTGAGTGATTTTAGCACAAAAATACCTATGTACAAAATTGTAGAAGACATTCGAATCTAGGTACGTAAGAAGCCGGATTTTTGAAATTTGAATTTCAAGCCCTAGAAAAAGCTATCGAAAAAAAGATAAAAAAGAGAGTAATTCAACATGGTGTATTTCACGCAGTTTTAAAGATATTAAAAATCGGGCTTCTTACGTACCTAGATTTGAACATCCTCTAAAATTTTGTAAATAAGTGTTTTTGCACTAAAACCACTCAGTAATCCATATTATTGGAACGCGCAAACGTATTTTTAACGAAAATCACATAAAATCACGGCTGACATGTGCTGCTTTATGTTTATTTGCGGCAGATGTCAACAACGATTGTAATCCCCGACCCGCGAACCTACCACGTCAATGTTCCAAACCGGATATAGACGTGTTTCAGCGCCGATAAATAAATAATAATAGATTATAATTTTATTATTATTTTTGATTATGACGGACACACGTCGTTCACGAAATATGAACAATAGTAATTTACATAAATAGTAGTGTAAAACTTATTCACAACAATTTCTATATGTTTTGCGCGTTCCAAAAATATGAACTACTGAGTGGTTTTAGCACAAAAATACCTATATACAAAATTGTAGAGGACGTTCAAATCTAGGTACATAAGAAGCCCGATTTTTGATAACTTCCAAACTTCGTGGAATATAGCATGATGAATAATACTGTTTTATACTTTTTTTTTCCAATACCTATTTTTAGTATTTGAGATTTGAAAATCGAAAATCGGACTTCTTACGTACCTAGATTTAAGTACTCTCTAAAATTTTGTATATAGGTATTTTTGTGCTAAAACCACTCCGTAATCCATATTATTGGAACGCGCAAAACATATAGACATATTTGTGAATAATTATAATTTACATGATATTATTATTCATGCTGTCGCGTGCAAATATTAATATTTTTACAATTAAAACGTTAAAAAATTTTAAAAAAATGTGCCTAGCTGGTTTTAATATTTTTTTACCTATGTTAGCATTACTACGTGTTGTATACCTTTTACCTAATCCGTGAATAATGACTAATTTTTCGTTTTTGTAAAAAATCTTACAGTGAAGATTATGATGTAGGGATCACAGTTTTGACTGAAATAATAATTTCAATAATTAGAAAGACTATTTTCAGAAAAAAACATACTCATTTTTAATTACATGTAACAAAACAATAATGACGCATGTATATTTTTATTTTTTACGGCTTCAAATAATGTTTCATAAATTATAATGTTTATTATGTTATTACAATAAAATAGTATTGTAGGACAAAATAATAATTAATACTTGTATTCTACAATTATATCTATAATATAAGAACATACTATAACATGATTAATAATCAAAAATAAATTGTTATTGACATTAATCATTCCTACAAATATGATTAAAACTATGTAGTAAAATATAAAAATGCACTATTTTATACAATGTAAAAATTATAGTGTGATTACGTTTTAATAACTAATAATTTATAATTATATGTATGAAAATATCATTAGAAAACCAATTCAAAAATGTGGTTTATTTGTAGACGATCATATACCATATTTAGCAGCTACGCCAGGTAACGAATTTTTTAAAACCTATATTGGTTATTACACTAAAGACATTTCTCAATTTTTGTTTACAAACGAAATTAAAAAAATTAAAAGTTAAATTTTTTATTATATTATCATAGATGGTTTGGTAAAAGATATTGCAACTGTTGAAGTAAAGTGTCCCTTTTCTGTTAAAGATTGTGAAAGTTTAGAACAAGCTCTCCTTGAAAAAAAAGTAAGCTTTATAGGTACCATCCTATTTTTAAACTTTTTACTTAGAGAAAGTAATATTCGAATAAAATATCACATAAGAAGTAAAAATATCTTAATCGAATTTACAGCAGTATAGATGAAAATATATTTTAATATCCACTATATCATCGTAGGTAATGTTACTTTTATAGATTCCTTATTTAATAAATAAAAACAATAAAATAATGCTCAAAGAAGACAGTAATTACTACTATCAGATTCAAAGCCAGCTGCATATTACAAAACGATATATCTGCTACTTTTTTATATTTACTCCGAAATGGAACAAACTCGAAGTTATTAACTATTCAGAAATATTTTGGAGAGAAAAAATGGAACCAAAATTGACATTGTTTGTATTAACTGTAACACAACAATAGGTAACATCAATGCAATTTTGATTTTTACATATTTTATACGTAATATAATAACACACAAAATATCTATTGTTAAATAATAATATAAATTAAGTCTTTTTAACTTAAGTATTCACTACGTTTTTTCAGATTTGATGAAGCATGTTTACTACCCGAAATCGTTGATTCTCAATAAAGCAAACGATTGCTGAAAAGTGATATTATTGATCCCCCATACATCAAAGAAAATATTATAAATTATATAAAAAAAAAAAAAACAAAAATTAAAATAAAAAAAAATATAGTTATACATTTTATATTTATTGAAATCATATTTATATTTTATAATTTCATATTTTACCGTTTTTAATCAATTTCGAGGTAGGTACTTTATCCTTATACAAGGAAAAACATTTGAAAACGGAGAAAAATTATCTCTCTAAAGTATCAATTAGAAAACATTTTTGAAACAGGGTTTTATAGTGACATATAATTACATATCTAATCATTAGAATCAGTTGACCAATTTTATCTAATAATATACCTTTTTGAGATCTTACTGTGAATGCGTTTTGCTTGATATTTAAGGTTTACAGTACGAACAATTTATTAGCAGTGATATAGTTGAATCGAACTTCATTATTAAAAATACAAAAAAAAATATTAACAGAATAATAAAAATTCTCTACAACGTATCTACATATTCTGATTTCATGTATAATTTAAAATACTAATACTTATTTTATTTAAAAAATCGTTCAATTGTGTACTCGTATTTTCTATAATTAGGTACCTATAGTATAAATTTATATCCATGCTATGTCATAAGTAAAGAGCGGATCTTTAGGTTTTTACATATTTTTATTGATTTTATGCAACTTTACGAGGGAGAAAAATGTGGACGATTTATTTATTACAGAGTTCATAGAAAAAAATTTTGCATATTAAAGCATATTTTGGACATTAGAGAATATTTCGCATATTTTTCATATTTTAGAATATAATCTCTTCATAAAAATTCGTATATTTTGTTAATTTCTCGAAAAGTGATTTTGTCAGGAATAATTTTTTCTAAGAAAAAAAATAATTTGATTAAAGAGTGATAAAAATTCAAAATCATTCAATTATCTACTTGTCTGTAATCGAATTGGTTATTTTCCAAAGGAATGGTGCAAATTTATCTATTATTTTTTACTAAACTATTATGTTTTTTTTAGCTTTTTAGATTTATATAGCTATGTATCACCTGATTTACATTTTTAATTATTCAATAATTTACCTGTTACCAAGAGAATGGCGCTTAACAGTCATTTATTGTTTTTATTGAACTATTTTTGAAAAAAATCATATTTGCATATTTACAAATTTAAAAAATATTTAGAGAATATTTTAAGGTTTTTTTGAAGCATATTAGCATTATATTTTAAGGTTTTAAGAACCTAAAAATCCGCTCTTTAGTCATAAGTATCACAATGGAAAATAAAGATTATATACAAATAATTTCAGTCTTATTTTTACAGTTATTGCGCAGACTTTACGACAGCATAAATAGGAATCATGATGAATAATAATACACGCGCCGCGCGGCATCTGTTTACACTAAATGTACACCTTGAACGATCATATCGTAATGAAACGCGCTCCTCGTCGACAACAATAATCAGACCGATTATGACGATCGCGGCGGCATGGGGTGTGGCCTGTCGCGTGCTTGCGCCGCACGAAAACACCTAACAGCGCATTCTCTGGAGCGTTGCATACGTTTTTTTTTCGTGACACGTCCTCTTAAAACACCATGTAATTAATAAAACATCAATTTAAATCACCAATGAATGATGTATGGTAATGTCGTCAGCAAATATAATTTTTTTTAACCAAACACCGCCACATCGTACTTGAAACATCAAGAAACAACAGAACATTATCAACATCAGTTACGCGACTCAACAGTCGACCTGGGATACTAGCAACACATATAGGCCATACGTTATGGTCGGTGGTAGCTGGCGGTGTCTTCTCTCACGTCCTAGCTGCACAGGCGACTGACTGGCTGACTTGAAGTTACAGCACGACTGCACGAGCTTAAAGGCTGTGTAATAACCTGACACGGTCCGTAATGGTCGTAGGTACAAGAGTACACCGACCATATCGCGTTCACTCTCTTATCCAGCCACGTCAAAGGCCGCGACAGTCGACAGTGATGACGATAACCTCCCACCTACTGCCTCGATAGACACTGAGGTGGATCAGGGAAGCCGCCGGCAACACACGGTGGATCCGCACCGCGGACGGGCTCGCTCTCTGCCACCAACCATCCGCGTGATAGGTAGAGTCCCCGTGCCGACGTGTTTTTTTTATGCCTTGTTTTTTTCTTTTTCTTCTGTTCTTTTGTCCTTATTATTATTTACGTTATTTTTTGTTTATTTTAATATAATTAGGATAAAATAAAACTTTAAAATAAAAAAAATAAGTTTAATATTATTTATTCTACTTTATTATTGTTTATTTTCACCACATTCTCCACCACATCACCTGCGAGCGGACGGCTGCCCACCTGCACTTCCGTCTCAAATTGGCTACCCGGAAAAGAATCACCCGGTTTGAGGAAGATTGGTAAGTTTCGCTTTTGAATATACCTCGGCGAGTATTTTTACAGGAAATATAATTCACGTGGTGTATTTCATTTTTGGTCGTCGTTACGTAGGTAGGTAATACCATTGGTTATAGAATCAATTTTTTTATAGAAAGTTTTTAAACATGAAATCATCTCAAATTTATCTAGATAAAAATGTTTATAATTATTATCTTTATCTAGATAAATTATTAGTTATCAATTCCCAACACTTTTCCGTATACCAGAAACGAGCTTGCTCAGTTGGTATTCGTATCAGCTCTTATCACTATTATTATAATAATTTAACTTTTGTAATTTGATTATTGTATTGAAATAAGTAATGATATTGATTTTGCTGAAATAAATAAATATATAAATAAATAACACTGACCGTGTGCACCGTGCTGCAATTCTTCAATTTAGTGACTGGCTGATTATTCGTGTAAGCCAACAGTCATATATTAAGACTGCTGGCTACAAATAATGCGTCGAAACGGTCAAAACACAAATTCAACAAACCGATATCGTCATCTTTTTAAAGACCACCGACCAGTGCGGACGTTTATAATTCTTTACGAATCGTAATAGATGAGATTAGTTAGGAATTCGCTCAGGCACAACCTACCAAACGCTTCAAACCACTGTTTGAAAAGTAAGCATATTTTATTTTGAATAATAATGTAATCATAGTTTTTATGTTTAAGACACTTGAAAATCAGGTGATATTATCTTAATGTTTAAGTGTCTTACCCCCATCATCCCTTTGTATCACGGGCTGTTTTAAATATGCCCATCCGTATTTAATCTAAAACTGGTTTCCCAAACCGTTTATTACTAGGTTATTCTAATTTTCGTAAAGTTCAGTAAAAAACTCTAAATTTCCGTCGAAAATGTTTGTCCCGCCATTGTAACCATGGCAACCATGTACGATGTTGATTTTTCAAGTATGCAACAAGTGTTGTAGTCAACAAGTTGTTGCTAATTATAGAACATTAAAGTGGAAAACAGTAAATGTATATAGCTATAAATGAAAAACCAAATGAGTGAAATATCAAATAATAATCCAAGCACAGTTTACAGTTTCAAAAAAAAAAATTGCCTTTAACTAGTTTTTTCTACTTTTCTTGTATATTTTATAATTAATAATGAAAAGACGACGTGGGTTGATGAAAATTTATATTTTTTCAATGTGTACTTGAATTAAAACTTCAACTTGAAATATTTGTTTACCTTTTTATTCCATTTCCTTGTAGTTAATATACCAAACTCGTATTTTTATTTGTTTTTCTTATCTATTTGCCGTGTCGATCGTAGCTGGCTACGATAATTTCAACGTAATGCATTACGGCGTTTCCAAAATGATTGTGGTATTATTATTACATTATAATTTATGATTATTTTCTTCTAATTGTATATATATATATATATGTTTTAAATAATAAAATTATGATTACGTTAAAAAATCATTTTGTGTTCGTGGTTTAAAAAGTCTAAAAATATATCACAATCGCACAAATACCTATTTTTTTAATACAAATTTTTAGAAGATACAATGTATTTTTTTTTTTCAAAGTGCGTAAACATTTTTGATTTTGCTTATTATTGCTTATTTTAATGTTTTTAAGTACTTATACTAAAATATTATATTCGTTATACGTGTTCTGCTACCAGCATATCATATAAAATTATGATAATTATCATCTATCATTATTATGGTCGAAAACTGGTGATAAACGTATTCGGACATTCTCTTAAATGCGTATAACGTCGGTGCAGAATGTAATTCCGTCGGGTTTATAAATTGAATAATTATTATCTCTATTGTGTCACTCGCATTATTTGAAAATATACAGGTCTACCGGGAAAATATAAAAAAATTGGACCATTTAGGTAGGTATGCCTTTAAAAACAATACTAAAAAAGACGTATATTTTCATTTAAAATGATTCTATATTATTTCGAGCATTTGAATACTTAATATTATTATTAAAAATTGGCTTGTACAAAAAAATGTTATATTTTTTATTTAAAATACGTATGTTTAGACTCTAAAATACACATTAATGGATATTCAGCCATTTTTTAAGGCTTGAGCTCTTTTGCGAAATTGTGTCGATTATAATTTCATTATCCAATGCCATCAAAATATTAGATTTAGCTGGCATAAGCATAAATGATTCCAAATGATCTTGACTAAATGAATTTCTTATTGTACTGAAAATATATTTCAATTTCAAAAACATTCTTTCACAAGCTACTAGTGTTGACGACAGTGATGGAATACATTTGTATGCAAAACTATAGAAATTTATTTTTTACGTTTTATATTTCAAGAGCACACTACATCGTTTTGAATGCCGAAGTTCTTATATATTTTTTTGAGGAATTTCCTTATTATTTTGTCACACACCAATGTCCGAGAGTTACGATCCGCTACTGGACAGTTTTACTTTAGATAATGCGCCTATATCTGTCGCCAGAATGAGGATTAACCTATAAACCTAAAAAAAAACAGCCCAACGGGCTACAAGTATCAGTGGCCCACCGGGAAACTTCCGATATCCCGCCTGCCCAGTCCGGTCCTGAAAATATACGATGGTCTCATTAATCATTAACCGTTGTTTCAGTTTTTGGTAAAGCCGTGCATCAGAGCAAACCTTGTTCGCCGACTCATTGATTATGTCAATAGTGAGTAAACGAATGTAATTTTTAAATAAAAACATAAACATTCACAGAACAATGTGTGACCGTATATTTTTTTTAAATGATAAAATTATGCTGCGTTTGGGAGCTGAGTTTGGAACTTCGTTACTGTCCGAAGTTACTTTTTTTTATTTTACTAAAAATATCATCAGAGAATTATTATAACTAAGATTTTAATGTTAAAAATTACCAAAACGGTAGCTATCAAAAGCATTTAAAATAATAGAAAAAGAATAAAAGAAAATCAGAACTAAATGAAAACAAATGTAAATCAACATTTCTAAGAAAAACTTCAGTTTACGAACAATATACTTTTTATATGTTTTCCTGTTTTTTGTCTAACTTCCGATAGATTTTTCAGAAATCGTTATCAAATATTCAAAATGTTGTCAGAAATAAACTTTAAAAATAAGTGAATTCCATAAAAATCATATGCGAATTTAGTTAACGCTTTCGATTTCAAATGTTTAAATGGGATTCTGAAAGCTCATAACACCCCAATGATACATATAATGGAAAAATCATCAATCGTCTAAAAAATAACATTTGTTTTTTTAATGATTGTTTTAGGTCACCATGTTTAAAATCTTTGATCCATACTGGAATTCTTTCATTATATGGACCAATACAATTTATCTTCACTTGAAGAAATTTATTAATAATATTGGAATTATTGAATTTGGAATACCCAAAAAACTTATCGATCTCATAAAAGCATGCAACACGAATACAATGTGCAAAGTGAAGTTTGGCAATGGTACATCTGACAGTTTTGAGGTTAGCACAGGACTCAAACAGGGTGATGCCTTGTCACCAGTTCTCTTTAACCTAGCGATTGAGAAACTGATCAGGTCAATGCCAATGCGACAAGGCATGGAGTTGTTATCAAATAGTACACTACTCGCCTATGCTGATGACATAGTTATAATAGGCAGTACGCGACAAGAGGTAATGATAAGAACTAATGATTTGTTAAAAGCAGCGAAGCCAATGGGTCTAGAAGTAAATCAGGATAAAACCAAATATTTAGTCATGACAAGGGGAGCAAGGGATATCTCGGACCTAGTAGTAGAAAACTATACCTTCCAACAAGAGGAAAACTTCAAATATCTTGGGGCAAACATTAATCAATACAATAACATGCATAATGAAATTAAAATTAGGATATCAGCCGCTAATAAGGGTTACTACGCTTTGGAAAAATTGTTCAAATCAAAGCTCCTCTCTAGACGATCAAAGGAACGCCTGTACTTAAGTTTCCTACGGCCAGTTCTAACGTTTGCATGTGAAACTTGGTCGACTACTAAAGGAGATGAGGAAAAAATGGCTTGTTTCGAAAGAAGAGTTCTTAGAAGGATTTATGGACCTATACTAGAAAATGAAGTTTACAGAAGAAGAACTAATGTAGAAGTACAACAAATTTATCAAAAACCCGGTATCAACGCGTACCTTATGAGCAAACGAATTGAGTGGGCAGGCCATGTATGGAGGTCAAATGGTATTCTAAAGAAAGCTCTGGAAGGAAAAATCAATGGGAAAAGACCTAGGGGTCGCCCTAGACAGCGCTGGATAGACAGGGTTAAAGAAGATATAAACAAGTGCGCCCAGGGATTAACTTTAGAAGACAGTATTGACAGAGATAGTTGGAAAAAAGTAGTAGAGGCAGCGAAAGTCCTTCAAGGACAGTAAAAGCTGAAGAAGATGAAGAAGAAGAAGAAGAAGAAGAAGATTGGAATTATTATATGTTCAATATTATTGATTTTATATTAATTTCTGAACGAAGTACGTGAAAAAAAATGTCAAGTGCAAAAACTAATAAATAACATTTTATTTTCATAAAATAATGCCATAACGAAATAAACTGTAAAACAAAACCAATGCAATCATTAATAATAATATCTTTAGTCATTCATTATTTTCATAAATTTAATGTACTATTATATGTTTTGAAAATCAGAATTCAGAACCCAAAAAAATACCTGTAGAACACAACGCAATATTTTCATATTTATCAGACGAAGAAGAAAACTTTTTGATCTCGCCGGACATCGTGATCAACGAAATAGAGTCTATTTTTTTTTTTTTCAAAGACACGTGTTCGAATGACGATCACACACAGGTGAATACTTAAACAGATCTTCTTTTTTTTTTTTTTAATATTTATATTTAACTTTTTCCTTATCATTGGTTTACCAAAAGATGTAAAGTACCAACATAATTGAATAAAATATTATTGTCATGAAATAATGCGATAATGAAGTAAACTGTAAAACAAAAACAATGCAATTATTAATATCTCATTTTATTTATAACATTACATAGATTCAATATACCTAATATATTAAAATTAATTTTCACAAATCAAAATATTCCTCAATCAATTTCAAAAAAAAAAAAATAAAAAAATCTGTTTTAGATTAAAAATGTATTTATTCTGTGTCTCTATTATAAATACCTTGCATGTAACTATTGTGTATTAATCACGTGTTTTCAAAATCAGATTTAAGCACAATTTTCAACAACTGAATTAAACGACGATTCAACCCAGATGGTTCTGCTGGACACCATGATCGATGAAATAAATTTTTTATTTTCGATCATATGGTTCCAGATAACGTCCACACACAGGTGAATAATTTCGCAGACTTGGGTTTGTTTTTATGTTTTTATTTGACTTTTACTTTTTCGGTTGTTTAACTATTTACATTCTGTACTCAGACACTAAAATATAATAATTATATATAATTGTCATCTTCAGTGCGACAAAATAAAAAAAACGATACCACGAAAATATCTACCTTGGTTATCGAAATATTTGGTGAATCGTCTGGAAGATTTGCCTGAATTTCATTCGTTGTTAATATTGTGTTTGGAACGTTTCAACAGCGAACCACTTAACGATCTCATTTATTCGGAAGCCTGTCAGAGGATAAACGTAAGCTATACCTAATAAAATGTTATTGATTGAAACGTATATGATTTCGAACGTACCTCTCGTATAGTAATACAACAACTATTAATCGTGAATTTTCAATTTTACATTATTACTTTTACTACAGTCTATGAACCGGAATGAAACTGGACTAAAAACCGAAAAACCTCTAAAATCGATAACGCCTGACCCAAAAAAGTCGCTGTAAAATCATAAAACTATTCGTAAAATTACTACCAGCGCTACCAAATCTGGCATAGAGACGGCTAAACCATTGAAATCAACTACCAACCATGGTCCTTCTTCCAAGGTTGGTAGAAAAACTTACTGCTCTATTGGGTGAATCGACGTTAATCGTGCGCATATTTTTAGCCTTTAATCACGAAGTCTGCTTGTACGAAAAAAACACCTTTGACAGTCACGAAATCTCAAAATGATGACGATACGATAGTTGAACAACCAGAAAACGTGCAACAGATAATAGAGTTAATTTTTAATGACATGAATCGGAACAACGTAAAAAACAAGGTGAGCATAAAACTAACGATAATATTTCATAGAGTAAAAATGCACCATATATATATATCGTTTAAGGCTCCGAAAATGAATATGGTGATCAGTTAAACTATGGCCTTAGGTTCTGACTTCCACGCAAATAATTTATAACATACAAATATATTTTTGAATGTAAAACGCATAAAATGATTATGAAAAAAATTATGATTTTTTTTTTTTATTATTATTTATTACCTTTAACATGAATTCAACATTTTCATTTTTGTGCCCTTCCGAAATATCAGCCGGGGCGTAGGCACCTAACCCCCCTTGCTACCACCTTGAGTATACGTTTTGTCATGTGTACGTGTATAATATGTTACCGGTATAGGGATAAATCATTGACTTAATACAATTCCGAAAATTAACAGAATGATTACGGTATGTAGTATAAAACACCTAGATATTTTATAGAACATCGTACTTTTAATAGACAATGTATACGATTGATATAAAATTATCTATTAACATGAACCTTAGGAA
This sequence comes from Therioaphis trifolii, assembly GCA_027580255.1. Classification (NCBI taxonomy): domain Eukaryota; kingdom Metazoa; phylum Arthropoda; class Insecta; order Hemiptera; family Aphididae; genus Therioaphis; species Therioaphis trifolii. The sequence goes on from CM050404.1 coordinate 1,937,083, forward strand.
ACGCATGTAACGCAAGCAATATTAAAGGTAAATGTCCTTCCATACAAATGTGTAAAAAAAAGACACAATAACCCATTGAATGGTTTAATAACCAATAGTTGTATAATGAAATATAAATACGTAGCAGATTCGACAAAATGCGAGTTTCAATTCAGTACTGCGTGATTGATTAGATCAGCGGTTCCCAAACTTTTTTTTCCGCGGTGCCCTTTTAGGGGCCCCAAGTTAGCCACGGTGCCCTGCTGTATATAACATGATAGACAGAACAAAAAAAGTTCTCATTGATAACCAATTTTATTAATTTTATTAAACCTAATACAATCTAAGGCCTCTAAGCATTCTAAGCTACACAGATAATTTTACTATAAATGAATGCATTTTAAACTTAAAAAAGATATGGAAATAAAAATTATTGCCATTATGGTTGTAATTATTACATAAAAAATATTAAAAATAAAAAATATTCACATATGATTTTATCTGAAATTACATTTACGAATTCACTTATAAGGTTAAAATTAGAATGTCAGAATATACAATAGAAAATATAACATTATTTACGAAAACAATAACGAAAAAAATCAATAAATTTTAAACTATTTTTTATGAACCCTAGACCATGGTGCCCATAGAAAGTGCTCGCTGTGCCCCTAGGGCACCGCGGTGCACAGTTTGGGAACCGCTGGATTAGATAATTGATAAAATATCCTTAATTCAAGAAATATGACAAACGGATAATCATAAAATATTTTTAAATATTATGTATATTAATTCATATGTAATTAAGTTGATAATATTATACGAAAATTATTGCATTTTTACAATTTTTATTTTGTTATCATTTACCTATTTTGATTTGTAAGTTTTTAACGATTAAAAACATAATCAACTTTTCATACTTACCCTAAAATATTATTATTTTATTATTGTGATGGACATTCCATAGAAATGCTAACGATTCTATAGAATACAAATATTCAACAATGTGCCGCTAAAATATATGCATTACATTCATCGGAAATGACTGATCTATATAGATTTCAGTGCGCGGAAGCAAAGGACAACTTGGAGGGCAGATATTTGCCGTGGTTTTCGGTGTTCTTGACGAAACGTATTTGCGACTCCGAGTGGGTTAGGCAGACGTTTTGTGACGGTCGGCCTGCCCTACCCATATCGATGGACCACCGGACACGTGAGCCCTCGGCAGACCGGGTACGCGGGCCCTCGGCCCATCGGAAATGTGGTTCCGCAATCCGCCGGAAGCCGGCCGCGTACCGCGCTTGGGCGGCCCCCGAAACGACAAAAGTTCTCGACTTGAGCTTGCCGCTCACGGCCGTAGCCACACCCCCAGGCCCCAGCCCACACTGGTAGAGCCGACAGACATTCGGGCCTTTTGTGGGACCGCTAATGTGGCATCTGGTCCACGCGGACCGCAGGTCGTTCGAAAAGCCGGAACTCAACACCGCCATATAGGTCGAGGAGGCGAAGCCGTTCTCGTACGACGTGCCCGGTTATATAGACGGCATATTACAACCGTCCCTTTTCAAAGTCACCGTGACGCCGTGACTGGGGCTTACCTCCGAGTAAGACCGTTTGGCGATAAGTTTTCGCCTCCCGTGAGTCCCGGAGTCAGGCAGTTCAAAATTATCCATAATTCACATTGCTTAAAGTTATTTTCAAATTTATACGTATCTGTTATAGGTTTAAATAATTATTGTTGTCAAAAAATTGTAAAAATCATACTATTTAATCACCACTTAATCAATTATGAACATAAAAAGTATAAAAATTTAATACAAAAAATAATGTTATATAATAAATATTAATAATCGTATAACGATAACGTCGGAGTACATTTTTACGAATCGTTTAAAAACATGTAACTTCATTTTTATAAAAAAAATTGTTTTCTATTTTCTATCAACGTTATATTTACGAGTATGTTGACTTGTTTTTATTAAGTAATTTCCTCTATTTATAAGTTATCAATGTACAATTTCATGAAATATATGATTGTGTGTTTGAAAAATAATTGTTTGTTTTTTTTTTTTTGATTTTGGTAAAAAAAAAAGTTATTATATGTTTGTTTCATTTCAGTAAAATGTATAATGCTTTATGTGTTATTTATTATTGAATACTTTTTCTATTATTAATTGTACTAAATATAAATAAAAACTAATTTATATATATTTACAATTAACACCATATTAGTTAATAGTTATTATAATTTATAAATATCGATTGGTAAGAGGTAAGAGACCAATACTCATTGAAACACATAAAGAAATTTTACAAAATATAGATAAATTTATAAATAAGTGGCTAGCAGTCCCATTTATTAAGGAAATTTTACAATCGGTGTCCTTTATAAAATAAGTAAATTTTTTTTAAACAATATGATGATACAAAGCATGAATATCGTGCAAGAAGAAGGAGTCCATTGACACCACTTCAATTAAAAATAAAGTACTAAAAAAATAAAATATACTAAAAAAAGTACAAATAAAATTATGAATGTAAAATTGTGCTTACATGAGTTAGAGAAGATCTCTAGCCCAGTTTCTTTTAAGTCGAAGTAAATAATTTATAGGGTTAGAGGAATTATGAAGATTAGATTTTAGGGAGATTGGATGGTTTTGCGTGTCATTGAGAAATTTTTCAAAGTAGCAAGTAGCAAGTTCAGGAAGTGTTGGAATTCTTAGATCTTTGTGGAGAGTGTGGTTACTGATATACCACGGAGCTCCTGTTGTTATGCGTAGATTTAATTGATTTGAAGGATTGTAAGATAGAAATATTTGTTTTTTTGCGGATCCCTAAACTTGAATATCGTAAAACATAGCTGGGCGTATGTATATTTGTTTGTATATTAGAAGTTTTATATTTACCGGCATCTTAGAACGGAGAAGATGTCTCAGGGAATGAAGACGAAGGTTTAAAGATTTGCGTTTGTTTTTAGTGTGGTAGGCCCAGTTTAGTTTTTTGTCTAGACGGATACCTGAGTATTTAGTGTTATCATTTTGAGGAATTTTACTGTTATTTATCGATAAGGCCGTTGGCGGACAACTTGTAGATATAAATAAATAAACCTCGAGATCGTAACAGAAGATCCGTAATATGTTTTATGGTCTGTTGTAAAACATATTGATGATCTTATGTTTTTCTCAAAAGGAGCAATTGAAACCGAATTTTAACAAACTCTAAATATTTGAACACGGAAAGTATTTGGATAAAACTTATTATAGATACTATTAATTGTTTATATTTTATAAGTATTATAGATGCATTTGGCCTCGCTCACAGACGTATTTATGATTTAATGTTGTTTTCGTATTCCCGAGGAAATATCAATAATTCTTTTAGGCCATCATATCGAATAGCATAGGGACCATTTACAACTTTATTAAAAATAAGTTAGTTGTTTCATAGTTATATATATATATATATATATATATATATATATATATATATCATAGCATTGATTAAGTATATTTAATCAATGATAGTACCTCGTCAAAATCGATATTTTTGTTGTTTTCGTTAGCGCACTCATGACCTTTGTTCTGAAACAGCTCGCTCGGAATACGGGGCTAGTATATACTAAGGCAAATGTAAACTGGGCCCGCGATTACCTTTTTTGTTGTAAATTCGGCCCCGAAAATTTTAGGTAATAAAGTAGGTAGATTGTAAACTCGGCACGGAATTACAGGTAATAAAAAGGTCGGTTGTAATCTCGGTCAATAAAATATAATAAGCACAGATTATTTAATCAATACATACATATGAGAAGATGCTATGTTTCCACCTGATATATGGGCCTGTGCATCAGTTGTACGGGTTTAGCAACTAATGCATGCGAATCATTTCATGCGCATTTCAATGCAAGTTTCAATTCCACTCACCCCAATATATATATGCCGTCATTGCAAAATTAAATGAACTACCAACAGAAATGTACATTAAAATCTACAGCCTAGATGAACCATTTCAATTTCAAAATACAAAAACTAAAAAAAAAGAGAACTCTTAGAAAGAACACTTACAAAATATAAAAATAAGGAAATATCAGTGAGTGAATACGTTAAACACATGGCTTTTTATTTAAAAAAATTTACATTAATACATTTTACATTGATTATATAACAAATTTCATACTATTAATAATAATATGACAATAAAAATAACTTTTCGAGGATAATGAAAATCGCCTCCTCTTGGTGTCCTCCGGTTAATGCTAAATGGTTCTCAAAAATATCATAAGAAAATCATATGTACATTTTTATCTGGGCCGAGTTTAAACCTAAATTATTTTTACCTGAAAAAAACACGGGCCGAGTATATAATAGACCTTTTGAAAATTTTTTTTCCACGGGCCGAGTTTACAAACGCCCATATACTCGGTATCGTTTTGTCAACACTCCGACAACCTGTTATATCATTATTTATTATTATTACACTCTGCAGGCCGTGTACGTGTATTGGGGCGTGTGTATAACGAAGTCGGTTCGTCGCATTCGCACGTTATAATATGCGCACGAGCTAAACCGTGGAGGACCGAATGTCGGCGTTACGTCATAATACCAGGAAGTCATATTTAAAATATTAATTCGCATATTTTTGCATATAAATGCATATTTAAGTATATTAGAAAAATCAAGATCATATTTGGTAATTTTCGATATAATTTTTTTAAATCAACTTAGATAAAAAAGAACTAATTGGTAAAATTAAAATAATATTTTTATTATCGTTTAGATAATGTACTGTCTATCCGATAAAGTCGAAAAATATTATATGGGAAGTGAACTTCAGTTACTCGTCATTTTTCAATAATTTATTATAATTATTAACTTATCGAAATAATACTTATTACAATTTTCATATAAATATTATAATTAGATGAATTAATAAAGTAAAATATATAATTAGAGCATATTATAAGTGCATATTACTTGCTTTTTTTTTAGTGCATAAATGCATGCATATTTTGTTGGTTTGATGTTTAAATTTACAACACTGTTGTACGACATCGTCTGTGCACCGTATTTTCAGTTATCTTTATCTTTATCTAGATACAATTTTAGTTATCTATGAGTACCTATCTAGATAGGTAATTTATTTAAATGGCCTGAAAAAAAAGGAAATTTAAAATATATTATTTTATACATTTTTTTTTTTTTTTAATTGGTTGAAAAGATTACTGAGAAAAACTCGCGTGGAGGCCCAGGAAAGGAGATTATAATATGTACTATCATGAAAGTGAAGTAGCCATACGCAACAATTTGTTAAAAAATGCAAAAATGTATTATTATTTTAATTTTAAGTCAGAGAATGATTTGTCATCTTTTATGAAGTTTATTGAAAAAAGTACATATATTTTTAAATGATTTAAATTATGTATTTTTATTTTTTTACCTTATACCTGTAGCATGTAGATCCTGAATATTTTTAAAAATTAAACATGAAATTATCTCAAATTTATCTAGATAAAAATGTACTAATTTTTATCTTTATCTAGATAAATTTTATTATAATTGTCTTTATCTGTATCTAGATAAAAATGTTTATAATCCTCTTTATCTTTAGCTAGATAAACTATTAGTTATGTATTCCCAACACTGATTACGATAAGTGTATTTCGCACGTGCGACGCGACCGAGTGTCGTCATACGATGGGTGAAAAATGAAAAATTGAATATATTTATTTTTCGTGTTTACGAGAAAAGCTGTTTTACGAAACACCACTTGATTTAATCAAAATCGTTTTTGTCGCCCGAGAATATGTAAATCTACGCCTAGGTTACGGGTCACGGGTAAAACACGGCCGATAATGTTGCCCGCCATAACGTAGTAAGCAATCGTAAAGATACACGATGCAGTCCACGAGATTTTGACCATCACGATTTGACTCTGAGTGATATATTTGACATATTTGAATTCGCTTTCTCATACGCGTCTGAATATAAAAAAATAGATAAATCAAAACATAATTCAAAACTTTGTTTAAATGAATTGAAAAAGATTTTTCATCTGTTTTTTGTCGACGTGCTTTTTAAAGTGTTCAGATTGATTGATCCTAGTTATGAAATAAAATTATAAGTAAACACTACAATATTACGTTTTTAAACTTCCTGACAGCCCCACAAGACGTCTCAAACGCAACTGGTGCAGAGCTCTTCTTAACCAATAAAATACATTTATATTAATCATAAAAATTTCAATTCATTGTAAAAAGGTGATTCGACTGCGAGCCTTCCTTCACGTTACTAAAAGTCATTTTTATATTACGCTATTATACTATTTCATATTTATTTATTGTATATAATGTACAGATTTCCAATTTTCAATAAATGTCATTAACAAAAAAATAAAAAAAATCACATTTTCAAACGTTTTTAACTTTTAAATTGTATTGTAGTGCCTATTGTTTTATAGATATAAACATTTAAAGTTAACGAGTAGAAACGAGTGGAAAAAATTGGATACAACAAAAAATTACCACCCAGAAAATTCGCTGTTTTCAACTAGAAATGAGAAACAGAAAAATAAAACAAAATGTCTTTTGAACCCGAATTGGTCCAATGAAACAAATTTAAATTCTATGATTTCCGTTAAAGAATCGTTTTTATTCATTGGCTGAAAATCCTTACCAACCACTTCAACAGTAAATTATAACCATAGAGATATATACGTATTAAAATACTTATAATACATTTGAAAATCTAAAAAATACAATCATTCCTCGATTTCAGAATTAAAATACGAATTTGGTAATCCAAATACTTTTAATTGTTCTACACTAATAATAATACATTCATATAAACTTTATTTTTATACTCTTTCTTAACTTGACACAATTCGCAAATTTAATTGTTAATAGTTCAACTTTTGGCTTAAAGTATATACGACGATGAACGGCTTCGTTGCGAAAGAAGTAAGTAAAGCGATGAGATCTATGAAAACGTAAAGTTTAAGTGCAGTTGATTTTGCTCCATTTGAATCGTTCATATATAATGTAAAGTCGAAATTACAGTTTGACCACGGAGCAAAGATTTCAAAAGCCAAACGACTTAGTACATTATGCATTTGTATTGATTTGACAATTAATAATTTTATTTTACAGATGAACACCGAAATCCCCGTTGAAACGTGTTTCTCCGAATCATCCCAGTACGTATATACTAAGATACACGAATCTCGAATTCTCTTGTTCGAAAATCATACCGAAATGATAAATGATTAAATGCCTATTTCAGATGTACGCACACAAACATAAAAAAGGCGAGAAAGATAGGCAGGGTTTGTGCCCTATGCGATACGCGGGTCTTCAAATTTTGGAAGGCACGAAAGTGTGTGGGTAAGAAATCACGTTAGTCATAAATAAATTAAAAGAACTTTTTCCCTCGTCTCAGTACGACACGATGCAATGAAATATAATTATGTATTATACACGTATAAACATTTTTCAGACTGCAAATCCGTATTCCATAAAAAATGTATCATGGCCCAAGAAAAGGAGGTAAGCGTAACAATGAAATATCATAAAATTCCGGTAGGGTAACTCACAAATTTTAAAACTGGCAGCTCAAACGACCGTAGAAAAACATTATAGTCGTGATGAGTGGTGCTCTCAAACGCTTCTGTCACAGACGATTCAACAGGCGTGTGGTGTGACTTGAAATTCGTATCTTTAGAGTTAAAACTCAATTTCGAAATAGTTTCCAAACTGGACTAGAAACATAAAACAAAAGCGAAACGACTAAACACGCTCAAACCACACAACACCGATCCCCCCCCCCCATAACCATAAATTGAAGTAACGCCACGCCTCACGTCACTATAATATTAACAATAATCTCTCTATGATTTTTCACTTCATTTACGCGCGCGCGCGCGTGTGTGTGTTTTGCGCAGAACACTGAACGGAACGCGACTACAGAATCGGTAGCCACCTTAGAGGTCAGTACATTGATCGCCATGGAGGTTACCTCGACCGGGGTTATGACGGTACGACAGCTGTCCGAGTTCAATAATGTCACACCGTTGTACTTGACGCTGGCACCATGGCCATGGACGAATGTTACCACGGTTACCGTGGATTGTCGCCGGCGTCTGACTCCAATGACCGTTGTGGTGGCGAACGGTCACCAGCTGTCCGTGGACATGTTCCGCGGTCTCTTCGAGGCGCTGCCCGTCCGCAGTCAACGCACGTCTGCCGCCCGTACGTCCACGTCATCGAACGCGTGGGACCTGGTCCTCGCGACTCCGACGCCGCGATCACAGCGCCGACGAAGATCGGCCGAGTGGTCCGACGTTGGGGCCCGAGAGGCTGGAGACACGAGGCCGTCCGGTCGGGACCCACTGAAGCGCGCGTGTCGTGACGCTAGCTTGTAAGCGAATCGACTGACGGGTTTAGGGCCGCGGCTGGTCTGAGTGGACACGAAATCTCCCAAGACCACATTGAAATAGAACCGTGGTAGATTGTTATTGTTGAGTTACTTTCCCACCAGTCCAGCCGTCCTATAGCGTTTTTAGTTTTCATTATTTCGAAAAAAAAGGGTAGATTACTCCATACTACATTAGGTTCAATATTGTATTGATGATCGTCTTTATCTGTTTTGTTTCGATTTAATAGTTCATCTCTTTTCACCGATAAAGCAGGTGGTTTCGGAGATCCTGGTTGTCATTCCGAAAATCATACTTATATTATCACCTTCTTAGTTTTTCATAATTATCAAATATAAAAGTTAAAAAATGAAATTACAAAAAATAAGAAATTAGTTTATCATGTAATACGTAGGTAATTAAATAATATAGTAACATTAAGTATTTTCGGGCGATTGTAAATTCCACCGATTTTCAGGTAGTCGATTTTAGGGTCAGATTTATAACATGTAAATTCCACCGGTACGATTTTTCTACCTGAAAAAAAAAATGTAAATTCCACCGATGGTAAACTCCACCGATTTCAGATTTATTATTAGTCACTTTATTAGTCTTATCTACATTAAATTATTATCTAGAGTCTAGACAATAAATTTGGTAGATAAATTCTTGGTGGTGTGCGAAACTATTATACAGTAGTTAGTTCCATTAGTTCGTTTTCAAAATATTGGCTCAATGTAGTGCTGAATTGAATTTGACTACTAATGCATGCGAGTCATTTCATTCGCATTTAGCACAATGTTTTCAAAATGCACATCCAAATATACATCATTTTTCTACAGCTTTACTGGATATTCAAACTTATACCTACATCAAATTTAATAGTATTAACGAACCTAATCATTTAAGAAATTCCACTTCAAAAACACGTCATAAATAACCTAATTCAATCATTCAAAGACAAAAATATCACTATAATGGAATTCGTTAAAGCAGCTTCTCATCATTACAAGCCTAAATTTTAATATAATAAATAAATTTAAAAAAAAATGTAGGATAAAATTTTTGGAAGATAATTTGAACCGCCTCCTCGTGGTGTCTTCTGGGTAATTCTAAATGGTTCTTTCTCAAAATACATCCTAACAAATTTATTAAAAATTGGATCGGTGGAGTTTACATTTAAAATATCGGTAAGAAAAAGGTACCGGTGGAATTCACATTTTTTTTTCAGGTAGAAAAATGTACCGGTGGAATTTACATAAAAATATGGTAAAAAAGGTTCGATCGGTGGAATTTACATGCGCCCGTATTTTCCCGTAGAACTATTAATGTACATTCTAACTTGTTTCCAACTATAATTATTATTCATTCACTCTAATAGGTTCATATTATTATGTAACTTAGTATTGTATTGTCTGCTATTCATTTTGTTTTAAACTACACATGTATGTTCTCAATTTGTTCTGTTAACGATCTATCAGTTGATCTATGTAAGACTCTGATTCGTAAAACCGTATCGATTGCCGCGCTTCGTGTTAATTAATTGAATCAACTACTCGTAATTAATTTAAAGATTTATCTTTGGTGCGTAATCAAAACGTGTTAAGTCAATCATTTTTCAATAGGACTTATTTAAAGTTTAAAAATGATTCTGAAATGAAGTTGTAATTACATTAACTTTTTGATAACTCTTTCAAACTACCATGTATTACTTAATAATTAAGGATATGTTTTAATCGATCGGAATCAATTGACGTAGTACGAATTTTGACTAATTTTAATGAAGATATGTGACATTAATGTTAATGTAACTGATATGAATTTAGATGAAGCAAACTTATTATTTGAATCAATTAAAACTTCCACAAAATTCGTCTAACATCAAATAGTAAGTATTTTAATTTGAATAATAATTATTATTTGATGTTATTGACGGTTTGTTACACAATTGTTGTGTTATAAACCGTATTCATGATGTGTACTATTATCATTCTATTAGCTAATTTATGTACGTCTCAAATTTATGAAACCATTTTAATTGACAATAAATTGGTGTTCATACATTAAGTTAAATAACTTATTTAACGATAAATCCATCGTTGCATGATCAAAACATGTTTAGGCAATAGTTATAAGTTTTCAGTAGGATTTATCAAAAGTTTAATAATGATTCCTAGATTAATTTTTAATAACATACATTTGCGATACCGTTTTCAAATAAACATGTATTTCTTATTTTAAGATATATTTTCAACGATCGAAAAAAATTGTTTTGAAAATTTTCAATTTTTACGCTCTCCATTTCAATTAGTTTTTGAAGAAATTGACTTGCCATTTTGACCGGAATTTTACTTCATAATATGATCAAATTAAATAAAAAACCAAATTTTTTAATACATAATTCAAAAAAATGTCAACTAATTGAATAACCATAATTACGTATTTTGATCTAAAATAATAAATTGTAATGCATGTATGTGAAGTCCATGATTAAAACAATGAAAAATCCAAACTTTTTCATATAACATCAAATAATAATTATAGTTATTTAAATAATAATTATTATTTGATATTATTGATGGTTTATACACAATAATTATATTATTTTTAACGGTCTCACTTTTTAAAGTAATATGTATATTGTATATTATATGGTTTAAAATATATAAAAGCATTTTAAGTATAGAGCAATGGCCTATGATGGTAAAAATACATTGTTGAGTAAGAGGTGGAATCCTCTTCGTTTTGACACTACTACTCTAAATTTAAAATTCTTGTATTTATCAAACTATCAACCTCATAAATAACGATTTAAATGCCTAATCTTCTGAAAATTCATTACTCTTTGTTATTTTCATAATAAATAGTATTTACTAAATTCCAACGTGTAGTTGCTGAGATGGCCGGTTACTGCAGTGATTTGGACTAAATTACTTACATTTTCAGAACTTTTACAGTATTTTCCAATAATGGTTAAGCGTAAGAGTTCGTTAATAATTATAATTTCACCATTTAAAATAGAATATCGCCCAAAGAAATATATGAATAAAGCACTTGAGTATGTAAGAAATGTACTGATCATCTGATTACATATATTATAACGTTGAATTAATCTTACAACATTAAAATCACAAAATATCAAAATTTAATAACTAATTACCATGAACTTAGCTTTAATGGTTTTATCTATTCAAACTTAAAAAAGCCGATAAGATAATGGTGGTGGAAGTTCGTCCTTCGTCGCTTCGCTCCTCGGACAAGATAATGGTGAGGAGTGTATAGCACTTTCTATCATGGGATCACCTGGTTTACGATAGTTTAGTTGTATGGTACTTTACATTTGAATGCAATGATAAATCATTGTAAGTTAAGTACAGGATACAGTAGTTGGGTGGGATACACGAGATGCATTGCTAGATTAGGCATTATTGGATAGATTTTGGAATTATTTTATATTATAAAAAAAAAAACGATTCTGAACGAAGATGAAGATGTCAGCCTTAAATTGTAATATATATTTTATTTTAATATCCTAGATTGGGTTAAATTTACATTTGTCTATTCATGTGACTTCTGCTCGTGAGCATTGGACAAACCAGGATGTGCATAGATAGGGCGTAGGTAAATACCATATTATTTGCCTAAATGCACTATCGTGACGGTACCACCCGACCCCGCCGTCCATATATGCTGAATGCTCCGTGGCTACGTCTATTTAAATATTAATAATTAATAATAATATATAAAATCCGCATGTTTATGGAACTGATACACACATTAAAATAACTGGAAATTGGAAGTTAGTAACGTTCTATTCAACCATGTAAAGGTACGTTATCCACCTTGTGTTTACAATCTACCAATATTTTGTATAGAACAGCTAGTGTCAGCTACTGATTATATTATAATAAACTTAATCTATTTAATTATCTTTATCAGCTGTGATATTACATAATATTTTCATTTCTTATCTTTGAATACAAAAATTTTTATACATTTTCAACTACAAAATAATTTGCAAATATTCGTGATTTTGACAAATTTTGTCGCTTTTTGAACTTCAACTGCTTATAAAAAAAAATTGTGCCTATGTATTTGAATAATTTTTGAATCACTCTTAGATCAACTTATTCAAAACCTTCTATTAAATTTTCAAGCGATTTGGTAGGGCCAAAAAATTGTTATCGACTTTTATAAAAAAAAATCTAAGAAAAATCGAATTATTCAAATGCCTATAAATAGCTAAAAAATAAACGAAATATTTTGAAAATACAACTATGTAAAGAAAATGCCTATTTAAACATTTTGTAAAAGTTTTAAGTTTCTACGACCTATACTTTTTGAATAAGAACAAATATCAAAAATCAATGATGCCTAAATTGTTATTTTACGCGATTATGTGAAAAAATTGTAATTTCAAACACTCATAAAATTTTTTTGTCTGAATCCGGTAGAGTTTTTTTTGCAGATAATTGAAGAAAAACTAATGAAAAACCTTGTACCAAATTTTCAAAACTTAGTTATAAAAGAAAAAAATTTTACGATTTTTCAACAACAAAATTATTTGCAAATTTTCGCAATTTTTACATATTTCGTATAAATTGGAACTTTGAGCACTTATAAAAAAAAATTGTGACTTACGATTATGGATTTTTTTTTATCAGTTATGGAACAACTTATAAGAAACCTTGTATTAAATTTTCAAGATTTTCTGGCAAAAAAAAAAAATTTTATCGTTATTTTAAAAAAAAATACTTAAAAAAATTGAAAATTTCAATTGTCTATAATTAGCTCAATAAAAGTCAAAATACTTTGAAAATTTAACGGTGTATAGAGAACGCTAATCTAAACATTTGGTGAAAATTTCAAGTATTTACATCGATTAGTTTTTGAGTTATAACAAAATAAAAAATTTGATTTTGTCGAAAACTGGTTTTGCGTAAAATATACCGTTTTTCCCTCATTTTTTAAGGGTTTTTCCCGGCGCGTTAAAAAAATATTGAAAATTTTTAACTTTTGACCCCCCAAAGTACCAACTAGATTCAATTTCCTTTCAGAAAAGTTGCTATATAAGGCAATCGAAGCATTTTTACTGCCCCAAATCGTGTCGATAGACACAAAAAAAAAAAAATAAAAAAAAAAAAAAAAAACACACATCATTGTAAAATCAATACATTCTTCACTCCGTTCAGAATCTAAAATATTAAATAGTACATTATACAATTATTCAAAATGGCCAAAAAAAAAAAAAAACATTTTTAACCATACCTGTATTTATTACAGACAGTCCTAAGTCTGTAAAAATGGGAAGGAAAATGTTTTTGTTTTATTGAATTTAGCAAAGGCTTGGTTAATGAAAAACAATAATTTATTACAACTAGATGAATTGGCCGGCTTTGGAAGTGTGCAGTTATAAATGGAAATGAAATTATTAATAAAACAATAAGAATTCACAACATATTTTGTATTATTGAACTGAAATTATAATATTATTAAATGGTTCAGATTGTGAATATATATATTTCACACTTGACTTAGTCATCTTGAAATTGTAAAAATTTAAAAAAAATCATTAGCGTCTTCACGAACATTGTACGTCGTAGAAAGTATAGAATGTAGCTCTATATTTTAAGCTCAAAGGCGATTGATGAAAAACTCTATTATGCTGGATTGAGTATTGGCGTTGTTTTAAGGAGAAAACCGATGTTATGATCAATCTAAATCTAAATTTAACGGTAAATTATTTTCATCAAATATCTAATAACTAAAACACGACATAATAAAATTAAAAAATGTATTAGTGTTCCATAACTCAAGGCAGGTAAGTGTCGTATATAGTAGACAGTCATCAAAATATTACTTAGGTCAGTGAAGCATATGTGCTGAGACAGCGATTAAATTACGATATAACACCGCCGTACAGGCAGGCACGGGAAGTCCCGTTGTCGCTGAGTGAATCGGCGAGGACGTATGTACTCTGGTTGCACGTGAGAAACGTCAATCATAGTACGGGCCATTTTAATCGAATTAGTTAATTATTTTACTTGTGTTTTAATATATAATAAAGGTGTTTCCGACCTAAAAACCCGAGTATTATTTCAAAGTCTTTCTTCGTTCTTACCCTTAATATTGGAACAGTGCTCAGACCCACACACCTTAATAGTCAATGAGGTTTTTAATAACCGAATAGTGCTCCGGTTGTGGTGTCCTAATAGTCATTCCAATTTAAGAAACGAACGGAGAACGACAAAAACGCACACCGTCGTACCTCAAAGGTTAACAGTGCTAATCAGAATTATTCTAGAGACAGTCATTAACCTAGAGTGTACGGGGGTAAGGTAAACAGTTTGGTTTACCGCGTATCATCCGATACGGGTGATACCACATAAGTTATGAGTTTGTAGTAGTAATCGACCGATCGCATTGTAGCCCACATCCGATTTAGTTGTATTACATTGGACGAGTAGTCAAATTTATCTATTTCTCATACTAGAATGTGACTTCTTTTAGGAACGCTGAAAAATGTAAACGTCTTTTCATTTGATTATGCTTGAAAATGTCTTATTTAATACGGGCTACGGACGACTTTAGTAAATTTACCGAAAAATAATCGTATTTTAACATATAAAAAAAAAAAAAAGAAAATAAATAAAAAATCCTTATTAAAAGTATTGTTAAATTTAAACAAATGTTGCACCCGTTCATCAATAAATTGTTATTGTAGTGCTTAAAAAGCAAATCAACTATACAATTTCATCCTGTCGATTTGTATCGAATATCATATTGTGTTTTTAATACAAGCATATTTTCCCTATTATGCAGCCTGAACATTATAATTATGAGAACGATTTTTATTAGTTATTTGTATTAATTGTTAACCTATTTGAACATAACAAAATATGGAAGTATTAAATAATTAATTAGGATATTTTTCAAAATGTATAAGAAACATTGAAGGAAACAAACGTTCGCTGCTTGCGTTTAGGGAACACCGAAAAGGGGCTACGTGCCCATGTGATCTGCGGAATTGGTGTCATTGAAATCCGCGTGAATCGGTAGTGGTTAAAAACTCTGCTGGACGTTCACTTCAAAACGATAACAAAACGTGGTTAAAATAAATTATTACCCTCTCACGTGCTACGATACGTTCACAATCGAAACACAGCGCATTCGGTGTGAGACGAGCCGACGGGAGGGAAAATATGAAAACGATGAACAGTGCTACGACACGGACAGGTGTGCTTTCGCATAACGTCGTGAGTAGAAGCAAGTATGAGACGGGAAACTGGGGAAAAATCAACCAAAACACAATAAGGTTTGATTAAAACCATTTTTGCCGACTACGAAGATTTTCCCATTACGATTCGACTCTGTGAGTAGTTATACGAGAGATTTGAATTTATTTTCTCGTAATTATACCTTTAAATTTAAAAAAAATAAAATACATCTATATTATAAAAATTTCGTGTCACGATGTATGTTCGCGATAATTTTCATTTTTATTTTATTTTATTATTTTTTTGTTTTGTACGTTATTTATAATTTTTACTTTTGAATTATCAATATTATTTGTCGATTTAATTATTACTATCGTGCGAACGTCGCGGAAAGAAAGGACTGGATAGGAATGTAAATTAATTTTACGCGTTTCAAATTACCGCAATCGATACGACGGCCGCTCAAAAAACGCTATCACGTGATAACGTGTAATTTTTCATATTTTGTTTAAAAAATTAATCAGTCCTTTTTCAGTTCTGTGTTTTTTCATTGCGAGGAAAACTATACGTCTCGTAATGAGAAACATTTACAATCGTCTCTCGGAACTGTACAATCGATTGTGATCATACTATTCAATGTTCCATTATTTTTAATTAAATGTATGTGTTCAACAAACGACAGTGTCTTATTTATTGAACTCCTGTTTCACGATGAGTCGTACGACGCGTGATACCCACGCACCGTACTGGTGTCGGACTCTGATCGCAGCAACATTTTTTCGCATTTCGTTTTTGCAGTATACCTACTTCGCTACGCTCTTTACGTCCGACATTGAGTACCGATCGACTTTATGGTAAATTCCATCCGCCCACGAGACCAAATTCTATGGTACGGATGCACCCTGCAGGATGGTGACGTTTTCACTCGATTTATCGCGGTATTTAAAACTCGAGTAAATTTTTAATATTTTAATTTGCACCTGAATTATCGTAGACGATGTAGTACGTCTATGATAAACGATTTCGTATGCGCAGGATTCTGATACAAAACCAGAACAGATTCTTTACTTAATTTATTATTATTATTATTTTTTTTTTTTTTTTTTTTTTTTGTTTACGTTACTCGAGATTATTCACCGTATTAAAAAAAAAATTAAAAAAATATCGTACTCTAGTGCGTTCTTCACGGACTTTGAAATGGTACATTTTCGAATAAGATCAAAAACACTTTAGCTTAACCGGCACGGTATTTTTACGTGTAAAAAAAAATGTAGGTGAGTTTGCATTTGTATACCAATTGTGATCTATTACAGCAAGTCAGTACCGATAGTTTTTATACGAGTACATCTTTATAAAGGTAAGAGGTCGATGAAAAACTCCAAAACGTCCGTCAAAGTGGACTGTGCGTTAACTACAGCTAACGCACGAGTTTTCAGTATTTTATCTGCAATGTCTATTGACTGTGAACCGGTTTTGTTTTGTTAAAAAGTGTAACACGAGTAGTTTTTAAATTCATCGCGTGTGGACACCCGGCTGTTTGCATTTTAAAAATCGACACGCGTTTACTACTTCTCTTACATCTAATTAAAATAATGATGATAATTATAATTTCACAAACAAGTGAACGAATAAAATTGAAAAGAAAAAATTTAATTTAATACAAATGCATGGATTATATGTTATATCATACGCCAAGAAGATGTGTATAGTGTGCAACTGCAGAGGAATCAAAACAAACATTATTTCAATAACAAAATTGTTACGGTATTTTTTGCTCGCGTGCTATTGAAATATTACGTATGATAATATTTATTGATTTTACTAAAAACACGATAAAACAGTGTATTGATAGTGAGTGAGATAATTGTACGACATAACCGTTAGATTACAATGTCTGCACAGTGCACATTAGAATGTGTTTGATGGGATATTTTCGAGCGAGACATTTTAAGTGTTAGATATTGGACGGGATAATTTGTCGCGCACCCACAAAATCTAATAGTCGAAAATTTAATCGCAGCGAAATATAAACGTCACTGTAAAACCAATAGATTCTGCGCTTTACTCATGAAGCCGTAAACTAAAGATAAGTACTATAAACTATGATATTTATGGGTCCAGAACTTATTTACGAGGAGGCGGGGAGCATATTGATTTAATCATAACTCTAACATCATTCCAATATCGCCAGTAACTTCATCCAATTTATTTATTGTAAACAACACTGTTGTTACTGAATCAGTTAATGATATTCCTTGAGATTCTAATTTAGTTATTGTTGATGGTAAAAATCCATAGTTGGATTTTTAAAAGTCAAATTTGGTTCCATTGAAATTTCAATTAGAAGGGCTTGAGTTTCTTTTATAGTTGCAGCATCGTTAAAATCAAAATGCTGCATAATATCTCGTATTTGTTTAAAATATTGGCAGTAATAAGAAGTAGCTTCGATCCAAGTACCCCAACGTGTGAGTACATGTTCAGGAGGAAGGGGGGCTCCAGGAGCTTCTGTTTTAAACAATAAACACGCGAAGTGGCTTTTAAAAATACTTGCTTTCCTTTTGCTACTAATTAGTAATTTATCTACTCTAGGAAAATGACTCCGAATATTTTCTGCCAATCTATGTAATCTGTGTGTCATACAAGCAATATGAATCATCTTGGAGTACTGGGTTTTAATAGTTGTACCTGCTTTCTTCACGTACGGCGCTGCATCACTTAAAAATAGTTGTACGTCATCGTGATGAACACCATTGGGCCACAGTAAACACATTGAGCTGTCAAAGAGTTTGATTATTGTAGAAAAATTGGCATTTTCTAGAATTTCAGTATTCAATATATTTTGCCAGGTCCATCCTTCAGCAGAGTTCCAATAATTACATTTGCAATATATCTTCCTTGTACATCTGTTGTTTCATCTATAGAAACCCATATTTTATTTCCAACAACGTTTTTTTTCTAATTTGATGCATAGTTTCTTGATATCAATAATTCGTATACGTTTTTCTCAACGCAGACACACTAGGAATGTCGTTAAGAGTATATTTTTCAAGAAACGATCTGAATTGAACATAAAAAATTTTATGAAAAGGAATGTTTGCACACATCATAGCTTTGCATAAATCATGTGAAAAAACAGATTTTTTGTTGAACGTTTGTGATATAAATTGTTGTTTATTTTCTGCTGGTCTATTTCGACGAGCCAATAATCATTCGTGTTTATTTGTTTTTATATGTTGAGTTACTGTGAATTTTTTTTCAGCGCTTACCTCAATTTCACAAATCGTACAGTAAAGCATAGAACCATCAGTAGCAAATTCACCAAACTTTTTCACATATTTATAAAATATATTTCCATTTATTTTCGGCACTATGCGAACAGTAAAGGAAAAAAATATAAGTACGGCAAACACAGCAAAGAAACTCGGCGCGCAGTTACGTATCGGACGACACTGAAAACCATACTAACAACATTACCAACGGATACGTTATAAATTCATAATAATGTTGATATAACATATAATATAGATATCTAATGTCCATTGAAAATTCTTTAGTATCTAGTAGTAAATTATAAAGATTACGTTCTTCGATAAAAATTAATCGAAAAAATATTATCTGAATGTCCACAAAATAAAGATTGAATGCGGGCACCTACGATAGTAACCTATACGTACATACCATAGTCTACACTGACACAACGCATGTAATAATATAATAACATAAAGTTTTTAATCAATCAATTAGGTAATTTTTCTCTAGAAATTGTTTGAATATGTAAAATATGCATGAAATATGCACATAACAACAAAATATGCCTTTTTGTTGAAAATATTGTCAAAATATGTAAAAATATGCAAAAAAAAAACATTAATATCCCACCTTTTGGAAATATGACATATATTTATAACTTGGTATGCTATGAAATAAAGACTCAGAAAAAAACATGCAAATCCTATAACTTCTCTGGCCTAATTATTACTATTGTCTGTTTTGATTTTATTAGTACGGCGGTGCTGCTGGCCCGTCATTTGCATATAAATCGGTAGTCTTGTATTTTTATTTATTTATTTTTTTAATATTATAACGGTCACCCTTTCCTTACGTCCCTGTTCATTGTGGTCCGGTATTAAAAATCACCACATTTTAGTCAAAAGCATTATTACAGCCAATGTTCACTTATCCAATAATCTTATTAATAATTGAAAATATCAAAATAAATCATATTTTAATTGTGTGTGTGTGTGTGTGTGTGTGTGTGTGTGTGTGTGTGTGTGTGTGTGTGTGTGTTTGTGTGTTTTTGTGTGTGTTTGTAATGTATTTAAAGGTTTTCATGCACAAATATTATTATAAAAAAGGAACCAATTATCGTCAATAACGGAACGGGGGGAAAAAAAAACTTCCTGATTATTTTTTTTAATAACTTAGTACTCAAATGAAATCATTGCATTGTTTTAGAAGAGGAACTTCGGAAGATTGCGGAGAGAATGCACGAAACATAAACTGTTCAAATCTTAATTAAATTGTATTTATCCGTACATACATTAATATAAACGGTTTATTATGTAATACATCGAACACATGTTTCATTAAAAACAATCTATTCACATATTAACGCACCATTATAAAAGTAAATTAATTGTATGCACCTGTTTTTAAAATAATCAATGCACCATATCAAATACTTTATTAATGATTTGATAAATTGAATAATTATAATATTTTAATATTGCTAGCGTTTTATATTTTGACTATTAGTATAAGTATGTGTATTGCGTCATCGCAGTATTCAGAATGAATAAAAATTATGAATGGATGTTCCACATATAATTTTCAATAAAAAAAAATCTAAGAGTATCACCACTGCATGCAGATACACGGATTTAAATACCGAGTTAGTAAATTTCCCAACATATATAATAGTTCCGGAAGTAATTTTTGGACGAATTATCCTTGAAAGCCAATACACAATTACGTCACGTCACGAATAGAAAATATTATCAACAGCACAACAGTAACACATTAGGTTTAAGACAGGGGAGTTCTTGTTTACCAGGGTAAATATTTATGAAATTATGGTAAGGTAATAGAAAAATAGGTCAGAGATAAAGCATAATATTATACTAGGTAAGTAGTACAAATTATGTTAAGAAATAACTCCATTGTTTCAGTTGTGCAAATTACAATACAAAAAAAAAATGCATTTTTTAATAAAAGATTGATTGTAAATATTGATCTTATTTCCGAAGTAAGTTTGATCGACATTATGTATAAGTGCTAAAATATCCCTTATAAAAGTACATATTTCAAATGAAAAATAAAAAATAAAAATCAAAAATTTCTCCGGGGAATTAATGTTTCATTTCAAAAGCCGTAAAAATAAATAACTTTTAATTCATATACCTAACTATCACAATAAAAAAATGTTGGCTATTCCATATTGTTGAACATCGCGTGTTTTAGTCACTATGAGCTACGGATTGTATAAAATCAACAATAACCGATATTAACGGTGAAAACAGTTATTTCACTTATTGATTAGTCGATAGCAAAACGCAATTTGCTCTTGCAATCGCCTTTTCTTGTCTAACGAGAGTAAAACCTCATCATTCAAAAACATAGTTTAACATATTCGATTTATACAATACATTTTCGATAATTCTCTAATTCTTGTGGTTTGTTTTGAATTTTAAATATACGTACATATAACGTACGTATACGAAAATAAACCGAACAATATCTCACGAGCGACGCGCGAAGAAATGGCTTTCTGCGCTCACGTGGAAACCGAGTCGGTTTCGGGGATTACTGTGCTCCTGTCGAAATGCAATTTATGCGAGTCGCGTATCTGGAACATTATGGACGTCGTGAAATGCAGCGGTAAGTACGCTACGCGCGTGTATCTCATATATATTATTTCGATCGATGTAATAATTATCATCCTAACGTCTCACGTCCGTGGACACGGAGAGGAGCTCGTAGGGAAAAATAATCAAACGCATACACTAATTCGATGCTAAAACTCGCGTTTTCTCCGCATTCGCAGATTGTGGTTGTAGCTTGCACGGCTCGTGCGCGTTCGAGAACCTGCTGAACCTGCACGTGGCCCGGAACAAGCGGACGCCGACGGACGTTGAAAACCACTACGAGGTAAGCGATCGCACAGAGAGTGCTGCAGTGACCGTCTGGTCTGCGTACCGCAGAAGCCACGAGTGTCAAACACGCGTAGCTCTCGACTGACTCTTGATTTCTTTTTTGTTTTTTTTTCCCCCGACGAAAACAAGTCGTACGCGATACGTTTCGGTTTCACGTCACGAGTGCTCGTGAAAAACAGGTAAAATCCGACACGATATCATCATTGGATCCGTTCATGCAGCCGTCTGTCAGATCAGACTTTTTAAAACTTTTTAAATTGAGTTTTTTCGCGTCGATTTTTGTGGAATAGTTCGATATTTCAACTCTAAAGATAAAATACATCGTAATCTAATCAAAAACCACTCCCTCCGAAAAAAAAAAATTCTGCCTACGACCTCGCGTGTCTTGATCATTCGCGAGTGACCACGACACGTCATATTATACGCGTTCGAGTGTGGACTCGGCTCGATGTTTCGTGTTGAAGTTTTTCGTTTTTCTTTATTTACTTTTTATTTTTCACGCGGGTCCGGGCTCGAGGAACTGCTTCCGCCCGACACCATTACAGTCGCTCGTCGTCTCGCGGCCTCTCGCAGACCGTCGTTTCGTCCCGAGTGAAATCGCGTCGGTGATGATTATATGGTCTTATTTTTTTTCCACAGACCGCAATTTCAGGCACGACCCAGGAGTCTAGACAGGCGTCACGTCTACGTCTCGCCTGGGCCGGGAATTCGCTGGTCAAGACCGAAGAAAATGACGCACTGGAATCGGAAGCGCGCCGCGCCGCCGAGCGAGAGCTAAGAGCGCGCAAAGCGATCGAACGCCGCGACGTTGTCCTGACGGCTGGAAACGGTGGGACGACCGCGCGGGTTCTGAAAGACGTGAAGGCCCGGCATCCGGAAGACATGGGAGACCGGTGCCAGAAAGACCCGCAGGCCCCAACAACGGAAGACGTGAGGGACCAATGCCCCGAAAATGCACGGGCCCAGCGACCGCAAGGTTCGTGGGCCCAGCGACCAAGAGGTAGGTGGTTTCAGCAACCACAAGGTTCGTGGGCCCAGCGACCGAAAGGTGCGTGGGCCCATCGACCACAAGGTACCTGGGCCCATCGACTGCAAGGTGATTGGCCCCAGAGTCCCCAAGGTGCGTGGGCTCAGAGACCCCAAGGTGCGTGGACACAGCAACCACAAGGTACGTTTGTTCAGCATCCACAAGATGCGTGGGCCCCGCGACCGCAAGGCGAGTGGCCCCAGAGTCCCCAAGGTGCGTGGGCACAGAGACCGCAAGGTGAGTGGCCCCAGAGTCCCCAAGGTGCGTGGGCACAGAGACCCCAAGGTGCGTGGCCCCAGCGTCCCCAAGGTACCTGGGCCCAAGGTACGTTTGCCCAGCCACCCCAAGGTGCGTGGGCCCATCGACCACAAGGTGCGTGGCCCCAGAGTCCCCAAGGTACCTGGGCCCATCGACCGCAAGGTGCGTGGCCCCAGCAACCACAAGGTACGTTTGCCCAGCGACCCCAAGGTGCGTGGCCCCAGAGTCCTCGAAGTACGTGGGCCCAGCGACCGCGAGACGCGTGGGCCCCGTACCCGAGAGACGCGAGGGCCCGGCGACCGGAAAACGCGCGCGGGACGGACGACGCGCCGTCGTGGCGCGACATGCCGGCGCCGGAGGTCGACCACTTTGTCGTGTCCAAGTGGGTGAGAGAAACGTTTTGCGGCGGTCGGCCCGCCCCCTCCACGTCGACGACGGCACGTGAGGTTTCGGCCGACCCGAAATCCGGGTCTGCGGACCACCGAGAGCCGGCCACGTACCGCGCGTGGGTGGCCCCGGAAACCACGCAGATAATCGACACGAGCGTGCCGCCGACGGACGTGCCCGCGCCCCCGGGCCCCGGCCCGCACTGGTGGGGCAGACAAGGATTCGGGCCTTTCGTGGGTCCGCTCATGTGGCATCCGATCCACGAGAGCCCCCGGTCTTTTGAAATGCCGGAGCGCAACACGGCCGCCGCGGAGACCGAGGACGCGAAGACGTACTCGTTCGACGTGCCCGGCAATCTGGATGGCGTCCACCAACCGGCGCTCTTCAAGGTCGCCGTCTCTGTGTGAACACGGGCCTTTTGTTTTTCGAGTTCCACCCTCTTTTAACGTTAAGTTTTCGCCCCCACCGCGAGTCCTGGAGTCGGGGAATTCAGTCACCTCCATGACGTCACGTCGTCGGTCGACATAATTCCAAACCTTTTTACTACACCCCCCCCCCTTTTCGTCGCTTTCGACACACTTCTCTCGTACGAATCCTTGATAACGATGCTTGGTTTTCGGACCGTGTCATTCGCGAAGTCCGTATTTATTCAAACCACTTATATTATTGTTTTCGTACAAAATCTTTTGTGCGATATTATCGTTATTAATCTGTAGGCTTCTGTCATAGGGTCGATAGTGTCATGACTCTTGTCTAAAAACTTGAAAACAGCGCGTTCTTTAATCGCCACTTGGCGTTAATTGATTAAAAATGTAGGAACCAATGTACAAATATATTTTAATTTCTGAAATGAAAATATCAAGTAGGCTAAACCATAGGAATTTTAATGTTACAAACACATTTTGAGGCAAACAATCTCTGATTTGTATCATTGTACAGTCAGCATGTATTTTATTATTAGTCTATTATTAGTATGATTCAACTTTAGTTTAAATAGGTTTTAACGATTAAATAAAAAAAAAAACCGAAAAAATTAAATAGGTTGAGATTAAATCGCACTGAAATTTTACTCAAATTATTTTACTCATATTTGGTGCTATTAAGTAAATGAAATTATATACATACAGTGTAGAGTGGGGTATTTGAAAATCGTTATTTCATCCCGTAAAGTGCGCAAATTCGAATTTGATTTTCTGCGAATTGCAACCTATATTAATAATATAGTATTTTCAAACGAAACACTTATTTTTGGAAATAATAATTTATTTAAATTTTGATTAGGACTAACCAATATAGTAAAATATAGAGATGTTTAAAGTTTAGAGTAGCCACAACGAGAATGTGGGGTACCCGAAAATAAAAGTACTGCCACTACTCTCTTGCAATAACCTTAAAATGATTACATCTCTACAATTACGTATCCTGAAATAAAATTTAAATAAAGACATGTTCAAACAATGAATAACTTATTATAATGTGGTAATGTAGCGTTTATTATAAATAGTATTTAACAATTTTTATAATTAATGGTCATACTTAATTATTTAAATTTAATAAACCGACCATGACATTCATTAAAATCATCATTTTGCAAAAATAACGCTCATATCGTGGGTTCATTTCCTGTTTATCTAAAATAAAAGTCGCATATCGTTTAAGATATACTTGAAAACGTCTAAAGAAATAAGTACGGCATGTCATTCCGACTCATAACTTAGTATGTAAAATATGTGTGATAATTGTTTATAACGTGTGTAAATTATTTATTATGTATGTATATTTTATAATAATTCGTATTTAACTCCCTATAATCAACATACAGCCTAAATCCATCTGTTTATTTTTTTATTTTTACTAACATGATTTATTGATTATCTACGAGTGTCTCGTATATGGATTGCTACACTAGATATTCTATTATTTTTAGACAAATCGTTAATTATTTCACGTGAATTACCTAGTTCACTACACAAAATAACGTCTAGGACGGGGTTCTTCAACCATTTTATGGAGAGGGCCACACATTATTTTATACAAATCTCGCGGGCCGCATCCGTAGTAAAAACATGTGTTTTATACTAAAATTCAATTTTACTTTTACAATTTTCATGATTAAATTTTAAATTATAAACTAATATTAATATTATTAAAACAGCCAAAATTTATAACATGTGAGTAGGTAATTTAATTTGTTTTATCGCTCTTTTCCTAATTTTTTCAATATCGATGGCTCATGGCCGTTTTAATTTTATCGAAATAGATAATATGCATGTTATTTTTCAAATGTGATCGCGGTCCGCAAATAATGACAAAATGGGCCACATGCGGCCCGCGGGCCGCGGGTTGAAGACCCCTGGTCTAGGACAAAATGAAATGTATTTGCTTTTTGAAATCATTTTCATTTGGAAATCTAAGTTAATATTTTTCGACTCTACGTTATTTATCGACATATACTTATGGACGTACATAGTAATTCTTAAGTATGATCAATCCGTATAGTGCTGGCTATTTAGTAAAATTCTACGTACGATCAAAAGTGTTTATAGAACCGAACTTTTATTTGAAAAAAGTAGAAAAATTATGTTTTTGATTAAGAACAGGTGAAATGAGCAGACAGGATTTCCCTCCCCCTTCCACGACACTCGTTCTTGGCCGAGGATGAAGAAAAGCGGGGATGTGGATCCTGTCGGCATCGGCACACGTCTCTATCGACTTACATGAAATCGATAAATCAACAGGCGATCAGCTTTTGTTTTAGGTGACATGACAACGGCAGGTGGTTGCAATGACCTCGGGTTTTGCGAGGATTGAATCACACTACCGGTCCAAAGCACACGATGGTTTTCGCGTCGGTCTCACGCCAAAATGAAGGGAACCGGTATCACTAAAGAAACGAGTCGGTAAGAGAGCGTTCCTCGTCGACCAGTGTTCATCAAAAAAGTTCTCGAGTATCGTATCGACCAGACAAAAGAACACCCTACTGGTAAACCTTAATTGAAAATAGTTTTCTCATCAAATGTCGTCTTTACTAACATGTGACCGAAAACAATCGGCAGCTTTGAGCACCTCGGTCCATGGACGAAGTCACGGAGATGCCTAAGGCCCGGCACCCACCAAAGTAACATGACGCGTGATATGACCAACAAGTAACAAGTGATTTGTTTTATTCAGACAATAATGACGTGATTTTCTAATGACAAATAATTTCTATGTTTTTTTTTTTTCATTTCCATCATGTCGTCTGAGGATGAAGACGTTCTTGCTGCTGTAAATTTAGTAAATTATTTAAATTATAATCAAGGTTCTTTAGTGCGAAAATACTGGGTCCATCCATTTTGGCGCAAAAATTGCTCTTCTCGTGGTTTATGCTCCGTGTTTAAAGAGCTAGATGATCCAGATCGTTTTAAAAATTTTTACAGAATGGAAAATCGACATTTGAAGAGTTGGAACTATTCAAAATGAATATCAAAAAATCAAAATTGCATAACTAGTAGGTTTTATACAGGTATAGTTTATTTTTTAAAGTGTATTAACACAATTAATTACTAATAAATATTTTTGTACTTCTAAAAAAAAAAGTTCTTTATACTTGTACACTTTGTTAACTTGATACTTGAACTGTTTACCTACTATTTACTCTACTTTGTATTTTGTATACTGTACGTTGTCACTCCGTCTAGCGCATATGCATTTTCATTTGACAAATGACAAAAAGTAGTGCAAGCGCTATTATTTCTGCAACAACAATTTTTAAACATGAAATTACATGTCGATTTGGTGAGCGCGATAAAGTGATTTTCGGTTATAATTGTATATGAAATTAGATGAATGACACGTTACTAACACGTCACTTGTCATATCACGCGTCATGTTACTTTGGTGAGCGCTGCCCCAAAGAGGGCCATCGATACGGCGAATTCCGGCCACTCGTGATCGGTAGAGCAGGTCTTTGACAGCTGAAGCTCACCTGCAGTGAGTTCCGAAAACGGTTACGTCGTCGGGACGCAAATGAGGCGCCGGTGGAGCACCCGTCGACCACTCCTGATATTCTATTCCCTACGTTCAAATACAATAACAACGTTCAACACGATGTCAGTCGCTCGACTTGTTTAGTATTGAGTATCGTGTGG
Source organism: Therioaphis trifolii (assembly GCA_027580255.1). Lineage (NCBI taxonomy): Eukaryota > Metazoa > Arthropoda > Insecta > Hemiptera > Aphididae > Therioaphis > Therioaphis trifolii. Next base: position 1,964,636 of record CM050404.1, read on the forward strand.
AGGGCGCCCTTGTTTGTTTTCTAACTTGAATTGTAAAGTTGAAATTATAATATTTTAACGTATAATCTAACGTATTATATTTTATATAAATTATAGTTTACATACATTATCAACAAAAATGAAATTTTAAAATAACATTTGAAACATGTTAAGTATAGTAGTAAGTAGTAACTACAGTAACCAGGGGTGTGTGTAGAAATTTTTTTCGAGGTGGGGCTCAATATTTTTATTAACACGTACATCAAAATTATTTATTCAACTAGGTAATAATTTTGGCATATATATAAAATTTCTGGGGGGGTTGAACACCCCTCCCCTAGACACGTTACGACAGTTAACACATGACCATATTATACATACTATTGTAGTATACTATCTACATATTGTATATACAACTACATACTATAAGCATTAAGCCAGCGGTTCCCAAACTGTGCTCCGCGGAGCCCTATATATCTAGACGAGAAAATCGTGGCGAACGTTTGAAGTTGAGAATTATAAATTTGAAAGAGTGCATAGTTTTAGATACCTGGGCGATACGATAAATATGCAAAAAATAATAATCACGAAGAAATTAAAATATGAACAACCGCAGCGAATAAATGCTGTAATGGATGAACGAGTATCTTCAAATCAAAACAGGTATTAATTAAATGGTAAATTATATACACTTATATTATACACTTAAGAAGGTAGTAATCAGACGAGTTCTCAAGTAGCGTGTGAAACATGGCCGACGTCCAGAGGAGACGGAGACAAAACAGCAATCTTTGAAAGAAGAATATACGGGACGAAAAGAAATAAAATCACAAAACAATACGAAGTAAGAAGAAATATAGAATAAAAACAGTTGCATAATAAAATCAGCCATAGTAGAAATATTACTGTGTAGAAGAATCGTGTGGGTTGATCACGTATGGAGGTTAAAGAGTCCGATGAAAGCGGTGTTAAGATGTCGAAATGTGAACCCCGTGGGACAAGATCACTATAGGCAAACCAAAACACAAATGGACCGACAAAGTGAAAAAGAATTTAACAAAGATCGGAATACGAGAGATGGAGAAAAAGTAGCACAGAGATAGAGACGGGTGGAAGCGGCTTTGAGTTGAGGTAACGGGCCTCAATGGTCCTTAAAAACCGAAGAAGATATTGCCAAAAACAAATTTAAATTTAAGCCATTTTTTTTTTTTTTATACGTACTAGAATTCACCAGAGTCTACGGGAGTATTGACCCCTTTGAATCTACGCGTGGTATGATATATCAAGCACGTCAGTCGACCTCCAAGCCGATCTCAAAACACATTGAATATGTTCATAATCACGAAATAACAAGTATTGCTGGTTGATCGTACAATGTTTATTATACTTTGCACAAATAATGTGGTTTAGTAGAATTCATAGACCTGGAGGGGTGTTTAAATACTGATATATTCGTATGCATTTTTTGAATTTTTTTTTTTTTTTTTTTTTTTTTGAAACCAGAATCGTATTATTTTATTTTTGGGTTTGGGGTTTTTTTTTACATTTAAAAACTATTTTTGAGATAAAATATCATACGTAGAAAGGGAAATAATGCATAAACAATTAAATTAATAAAAAACTAGTATGTATACTATTTTCCTAAATTTTTACTTGCGATGAGGGCTGAAACGAATTTGTCTATGATAGACAAAAGGTCAAAAAAATCCATAGAAAACAATTAGATACTGAGTTTCAATGATGTGGCGGTTCCCGAATACGTTGACTCGGAAAACAATGCAGCGTTTGAAGGAAGGAGTGTAGAAAAAAAATGAAAATTTGTGATTGACTAAAAAAAAAAAATACTTAATACGTATAATGCATTATTCATCAGATAAAACAAAATTAAAAGTAAACCGATATAGCACGCATAATATACAATCAAGCCGAGGAAGTGATGCACGGCTCGTTCACTTCTTTCGTGTCGGCAGATCGCTGGTCGTGTACCACGTAGTCGAAAAGGCCCTTTGATTGATATTTCTTAATGACGTTTTTGAAAATGCCGTACCAGACGAATCCGAAGGTAATGCACGTGAGCATCACTATGTAGTATCCGTCCATGTACGCTACGCAACTTCCTCCCTTCGATTTGCAAGTCTAAAAAAGATTTGGACCGTTTGTAAACGTTCGTGACGTGTTTTGACTCTTGATCGATATTGCGATCACAAAGCGTAGAAATGATAAAACTATTGCATTATATTCAGGACGCCTTACGTTTTTTAAGTCCAACGAAGTGCACAAGTTCTGGACGTCGACCGAGCACTCACTGAACGTCAATACGTCGACCAGTTTTAACACGAAAGTATTCGGTACAAGCCAACCCAAAAAGTAAAAGGTGTTAAACAGCGTCATGTACGTGCCGCCGAAACGCGGATCGCTGATTTGACAAAAGAACGCGCGTAGAGCCAACATCATGAAGAAAGTCATCATCTAAAAACGAAAAAACGGTTGATTACTTTGATGTGAGAAAATCGATCGTTTCCTAAGCCGATTACCCGAATGGAATACACGTCTCGTTTATTTATTATTGTTATTTATCGACTGTGCTTTTTTCTTTTTTTTTTTTGTACAAGAATATTGTATATTTATAATTAATTAGACTCAAAGAAGCATGCTTAGTGTATATTATTATTATGTTATGGTTGGAATAATATTGACAGAACAGTTATAATGGATATTAATTTCAAATGAAGATACGAGAATATCAATCAATAATAAATGGAAATTCGAGTTCACACTGGCATACGAAGGGGCTCGGTTGATGAATAATTAGTGGCACGAAAACGGCAAGTTTCTCTTGGTTTACTGAGAAATTTTAAAACTATTTTTTTTAAATATTTTATTTGATGATATTTTAACTTTAAAGTGTATTTAGAGTTATTTAGAGTTTACACTTTAAAGTGTATTTAGATCCACTGCCGCAAGCATTCGACCTAGATAAATCAAATTACGATAGTTCCAAATCCAAATCATTCCATACAGTCATTAGTGGTATACATTTTGAACGACGATAATGGAGTAACGTATCTCCATCTGAGATTTACGAATAAAAATAATTTACAATAGTATTTAAAACTTGTTCTTACCTCGTTTATTAAGTAGAGAACTCTTAATGACAGGTTGTAATAAACTCGCACATTAACTACTTCAGTGATGTGTAAGTAACTCGGTGTGAAATAAACGAATATTGCGAAAACAATACCCCAGAGTAATCTAAAATTAAAAACAAATTTATTCGCTCGGTCAACAAAGATACATATTTTAAATATTTAAAACATTCTTGTGTTAGGTCAAAAAGGAGTAAAAATTTTTATTTTTGAAAATATCATTACGTATGAGTGACGTCTCGTCTTTAATAATCGATAAAAATTTCACGATTCTGTCGTGATCGTCTGTGGAGTCATCGGGTGGAAAAGTTTATTAGCTGTCAGCACAGATAGCAAACCACCCAAGCGGTTTACCATATCGGAGGAAAAACATGGCCACTACCATTTCTTATTCCATACGTCTACAGTGTAAATCAAAACACGTGACTTTTTGCTCAGCAAGGTCTCGAAACATTATTATGTTAATTGTTTTCTCGCGCACGACCATGGTTAACAGTGGTATAGAATTCACGAAATCTTTTCCCTTTTACGTTCACGTCACAGTGATAAATGTATTTATTAATATCGAGTTTTTTCCTCGAAATTGAAGGACAATCTCAGCGTCAAAATATCGAATCAAAAGTCATTCATCGTTAATAATTAAAAAAAAAAGAAAAACTTAAGCCAAATGGTTCCTCAAAGTGTTTTGAAAAACTCAATGACTTAATTTGAACATTTTGAGTTTTTGATTGGTTTGTCAAGTTCATGCGCGTTGGCAATGTGTGTATAGTCCATACGTTTTTACACTATAAAACCTGAAAAAATCTCAACGCCGTTGATAAACGTTCGACACTGAAATGGAGTTACCTATAAGGCGTCATTATCATGTAATAACTCATTGGATCCGGACCCATGATGTATTTGTTCACGAAAACGGGCATTACAAATTTCACAGCATACATCGCCGTCGAGATCATCATGATATCTTCTTTAGACACGCCGGCATCGATCAACTTCAAGGGTGACACGCTGTCCGTTCCGACGAAGCCAAACTGAAATATCATAATCAACGCGATTTATTATGTCACTTCGATGTCAACAACGAAACACACGAGTTCAGATGTTATTTTGATCCCTCGAGAGCTAAAACAGCAACGTGCATTGTTTTGTAAAAGCATCGATTCCTCGTAAACATATTTAAACCGCGACGAAACCGAACGTTTTTAAAGTATTATTATTATCCGTCAAAGATCGAAATAACCGTGTTGTGTTATGGCCGTGATGTCAATAATTATGTATTCGTCAAATCGTATTTGCACCTTATTTTACCATATTGTTACGCAATGTCTTATTAATATTCACCGTTGTCGTCAGCAAAGCCGCTGCCAACACTTTTATACCCGGCACTTTCAAGACGTCCCATAACAGTTTATAGTTCTGGAACACGGTGATTTTCTTATGATGGTCTTCCGTTCGGAGCTTTTCCTTTTTGAAGAATCCGACAGAAAACGTCGCTAGCAAAATAAACGAAGCCAAACAACACAAAAAACCTAAAAAACATGAAATGTATGTGTCAATCATAGCGGCTGTGTACCTGTACAACCACTGGACGCGTGAGCTCGATAAATGAATCGTGTAGTTTTACGAAATGAAATAATATTGTTCACTGTTCACAAAATCGAGTGACCCCTCGCGTGACGTGTTTTATCGAGTGCACATGTCATGAAAGTATGATGAATCGCAACAATGCAATCATTAATTTATTACATAATAATAATTAGAGCGACGTAACATCGATGTCGAAAAATTTTTATTTGTTCCGAGAACAGGAAAAATATTTTCATTTTTTTTTTCATAGACATTGGACTTTAGATATTTAAACGCAATCCTATGTCGCGATGTTGTCGGCTGATTCGCCGTTTAAATGCGCGTCCATTACGAGTAATAACCAATAACCGTCGACACTATTAGCGATGTGATTAATAATCAATATGAAACAAAATCGTATAACGCGCTCGTGTCACAGACACGACGGACCGGACGTTTGCGTTCAACGATATTATCATACCGGTTATTATTGCTCATACCGGCCGACAGTAGTGTGTAATCGATCGCGTAAACATTTAAGCGTAGAAGAAAAACACGCGGTGTAAAGTTCCGATTTGCCGTACTTTTCATTGTCACGAGTCCTCCGGAGCCGGGCGCGCTTTGCCAGATCTGCCGGCTGAATTTCTCCGACACCAGTAACGTGAAACACACGGAACCTATGAACATGCCGACCGGCACCCCCACGACGTTGCACATCGAGGAATAATTCACGTTCTGTCTAAACGCAAACAAATCGGCGTCAAAATAAATCTCGGTATTCCACTACGTTGACAGTGCTCATAACAGTATAATAACCGGTTCGGCAGCAAGTACCATACAAACAACTTCTCTTGAGAAGAATTATTCTATAACTGTAAGAGGGATAGTAGAGTTTAATTAATTTATTTATTCACTATCGATAAATATTCATCGACAATTATTAATAATAATAGAATTACAAAAATATTTCAATTGTAATAACTGTCAATTGGAGTCAAAAATTAAAAAAAAAAAAAAATAAAAAAATAAACATTATTTATAATCATGTACCTGAAACCCATCTCAGAACGAAATTCTATCGAATTTAAAGAATTTTTACAAAAAAATGACGTCATATTGGGCCCGCCATCTTGAATTTTGAAAAACTGAAAAAAGATTCGAAATCAGCACCCTCGAAAACCCCTTACTACCCTTCGAGACTTGAAATTTTATATGAAATTTATATTGCGTGCATAAAAAAGTCAGTTTCTTACAGATAAAAAACAAACCGCTGGACCGATTTTTTCCAGACTCCTTTCAGATCTAAGTCATGGCGTGGCGTATTGATTGATATGGTCATTAGAAAATTCTGTCCAGTAGTTATTGAGGAATCGAAAGCCAAAATATGTCTACATACATACGTACGTACACACACACACACACACACACACACACACACACACACACACACACACACACACACACACACACACACACACACAGACATCACTCTAAAAATACTTGTAAACGATTGTCGAGGTCTTGAAACGTAAAGAAAACACAAAATTACCTATTTCGATTTTCAGACCTATTATAATAACTTCTCAAGAGAAGTTAATAATAATATAAACGAATCGCGACGTTCACTTTTCCAACATCGTCAACGACCAACCGTCCACGACTATGTCTTGAGTTGCCGACAGAAAATTTTGGAAGCACACCACGACCACCAACATTTTGAGATTTGGTTTTCCCGTCTCGGGCAACCAATTATCGATGTCGTGGGCTAGGTACACCAATAGGGTCACTGTAGAACACGATTTCGACGTCAGTATCGGTTAATGTAAATTTCATTATTCTTTTACTTTGCGATAGTTTTTTTTAGTCAATTTTTCGTTTTTAAATTAGAAACACTAGACGTTTTTTTTTAATATGAATTTTAATGTTTCCTCTATCTGTTAAATTAAACAAATTAATTAATTGTCATTTAAACATATTAGAAAACAAATTCAAAATGAGAAATGAGAGTAGGACGTTAAAATATCGCTGTGTATACTATGTACAGATTACAGCTAGGGTCATCTGACATTTGTGTCTGAGCAGTTTTATCTAGTAAATATTCAAATAAAGAAAAATATACGAAACATTATGAGAAAGTTTTTGATTTAAGAAAACTTAAAATTATTTTTAAGTACCTATCAAACTTTTTTCAGTCGTTTAGAGTACTTTTTTTGGTGGGTCAAGTTTTGAACATAAAATGGGAAACCTTTATATGTATCGAAAATGTTATGATGAAGTTATTTTCTTTTTTATACATTGAACTGATTGAAAAATATTCATTTGTACCTATAATACTAGTTTGAGTGATTTAAAGTTATTGAAAATTGCATTTTGATCACACGTGTGTATTAATAGGAGTGCTTTTGGCGAGCGTGTCAACTACGTGTCAAAAGTAAAAAATATTTAATATGTATAGATTTCATGGAATGGTGGAATTAAATCGTTGCATAGTATATCGATTCAACAAAAATAAAAATATATGCATTTTTGTCTTCATTTAATTTGTAAACAAACACTTTAAAAAGTAGATAATATTGTGTATTGATGCTTAACCAAATGATAATTACGTTGGTAAAGTATTCAATTTGAAATATTGATTTTTTTAGATTTTGAGTAAACTTAGAGATACATTGGTTTTACAATAAGGATCATTTTTTTTCTAGAATTATTTTTTCGAGTAGAATTATTTTTTTAGTCTAAAAGTTATGTTTCATTTCTTTATTGATCAACATTTATATTTAGTAAGTATTTTATGTAGGTTATTTTTCTCTACTCTCAAAAGAATTTCTAACATTTGAGAAACATAATATCCAAAACTGAGTAAAAACGATAAAATGTGCAATCAAGGATATTTTCATTTAATTGATTTTAGTTATTTAGTCATATTATATCAAAAATTAATGTTTTTAGAACTTTAAAGTTTTCTCCATTCATCAACAACATTCTGATACAAATTTGACACCGTTGTTGACCATTTTTAAGCTAAACGTAGAAGTATTTAATTGAACATACGATGTTTTTGATTATTCTTATTGGACATCACTTTGTTTTTTTGTTTTTTTTGATACGCTAAAATTATTTAATTAGGTTTTACTAACCCATTAATAGTTGGAGGAATATTAACCATGATTTCCGTCTGCCAATGCGTGTCACATAAAGCGCATCCACAATTGGAGCCCATAAGATGTTCATGCTAAAAGGCCACACTGTAATGCTCAATAGTGCCTGCAAGTAGACAAATCACATTAAATACATGATACATTTGATGGATTATTCGTATATATCTATATATATAAAAATTATATGATTGAACATGTATATATTTTACATTTGATAATTGGACTTATTTTTTTTTTTTTACAGATATAAACATTTTAAGTATAGAGTATCCGGGAAGGGAAAAATTGGCTAAAACGAACAAAATATTACCACCACGAAAATTCACTGCATCGAACTATAAATGAATGTGTCTTTTAAACCCGCATTGGTCTAATGAAAAAAAATTTAAATTCTATGTTTTCTCTTAAAGAATCGTTTTTATTTATTGGCTAAAAAACCTTACCTTACATTTCAACCGTAAATTATAACCATAGAGATATATACGTGTTAAAATAGTTATAGTACATTTGAAAATCTAAAAAACATAATCAGTCCTCGAGTTCAGAATAAAAATACGAATTTTGTAATCCGGTTACTGATAATTGATCGACACTGTTAATTTTACATTCTTACATAGGTACTTCATCTTTGTACTCTTTCAAAACTCGGCACTATTCTTAAAATCTATTATTCATAGTTCAAGTTTTGGCTTAAACTTTAACCGACGTTTAACCGACTTCGCTGCGAAAGAAGTAAGTCAATCGTTGAGATCTATTTAAACGTAAATTTTAAGTGCACACTGTGTTACTCACTGAGTAACACTGAGTAACACTGGATTGTTCATAAATAATGCAAAGTCGAAATTATAGTTTGACCATGGAGCAATGATTTAAACAAAATCGACTTAACACATTATATATTTCTATTGCTCTGTCAATTAATACATTTATTTTACAGATGACCACCGAAATAACTATTCAAAAGTGTTTATCCCAGTACGCATATTCGAAGATACACGAATTCTCGAACTCTTGTGGTCGAAAATCATGCGGAAATTATAAATGATTAATGTCTATTTCAGATGTACGCACAAAAACATAAAAAAGGCGAGAATGATTGGCAGGGTTTGTGCCCTATGCCATACTCGGGTCTTCAAATTTTGGAAGACTCGAAAGTGTGTGGGTGAAAAATCATGTTAGCCGTTAATAAATTAAAAGATATTTTTTCCCTCGTCTCAGTACAATTAAATATAATTAAATATACACGTATATACCTTTTTTTCAGACTGCCGATCCATATTTCATGAAAAATGCATAGTGGCCCTAGAAAAGGAGGTAAGCGTAACAATGAAATATCATACTGTTCCGGTAGGGTATAATTCACAGTTTTTAAAATAAGAAGCAAAAACGCTCGTGCAAAAACATCATAGTCGTACGTTCGCGATGAGTGGTGTTCTCGAACGCTTCGGTCACAAACGATTCAACAGGCGTGTGGTGTGACTTGGGATTCGTATAGGGGAATCTTTAATGATTAAACTCGATTTCGATAGTATTTCCAAACTCGACTAGAACGAAAAAAACAAAAACAAAACGGCATAACACGCCAGAAAATTCTGCCCAAAACACGACTCCGAGTCCCCCCTTAACCATAAAATCGAGTCACGCCACGCCTCGCGTCACTAATATTTACTTATCGTAATTTCTCTATGATTTTTCACTTCGTTTACGCGCGCGCGTGTGTGTGTTTTGCGCAAAACACTGAACGGAACGCGACTACAGAATCGGTAGCCACCTTAGAGGTCAGTACATTGACCACCGTGGAGGTTACCTCGACCGGGGTTATGACGGTACGACAGCTGTCCGAGTTCAATAATGTCACACCGTTGTACTTGACGCTGGCACCATGGCCATGGACGAATGTTACCACGGTTACCGTGGATTGTCGCCGGCGTCTGACTCCAATGACCGTTGTGGTGGCGAACGGTCACCAGCTGTCCGTGGACATGTTCCGCGGTCTCTTCGAGGCGCTGCCCGTCCGCAGTCAACGCACGTCTGCCGCCCGTCCGTCCGCGCCATCGTACGCGTGGGACCGGGTCCTCGCGACTCCGACGCCACGATCACAGCGCCGACGAATATCGGCCGAGTGGTCCGACGTGGGGGCCCGAGAGGCCGGAGACGCGAGACGGCAGTCCGGTCTGGACCCGCTCAAGCACGCTCGGCGTGACGCTAGTGTGTAAGCGAATCGACTGACGGGTTTAAGGCCGCGGCTGGTCTGAGTGGACACAAAATCTCCTCCCAAGACCGCATTGAAATAGAACCGTGGTAGATTGTTATTGTTAAGTGACCTTCCCACCAGTCCAGCTGACAAATAGCGTTTTTAATTTTCATTCTCTCTCTCTCGAAAAAAAAGGGATTCCTCCATATTTCGTCAGGTCCAATCGTATCGATAATCATTTTCGCTATTTTGTTTTTAGTCAATAGTTAATCTCTTTTTACCGATAAAGCAGGTGGTTTCATAAATCCTGCAATTGTCATTCCGAAAATTATAATTATATTATCACTTCTTTAGTATTTCGTGAATATCAAAAACAAAACTTAAAAAATGTAATGATAATAAATAATAATTTTATATCACGTGAAACGTAGGTAATTAAAGATAGGAACATTCAGTATTTTCATTTTATATCAACAATGTTATAAGTATATTTTAACTTTTATCCAACTATTCATTGTCTCATAACATTCATTCATATGTAACACAAAAATAGTATATGGTCTTGGGTCCTTTTTGTTTCAAATTTAACACATTTATGTTTTTGATTTGTACTGTAATCAATCTATCTGTTTATAAATGAATGTATTCAATTTCTCTGACCATGTATATTTCCACCTGGTGTAAGTAAATTAAATTATTTAATTGATTAAACGATTGATGTTTATGCGTGAACATAACGTTCCGAGTCAATAGTAATAATTTTCAGTAGGATATCTTGAATGTTTTTAAATGATTCCTGAATAAATTTTTATTTACATAAATTTGTGATACCGTTTTCAAATAAACATGCATTTCATATTTTAAGATACATTTTCAAAGATCGAAAACAATTTCCTTGAAAATGTTCAATATTTCCCCTCTTAATTTAAATTTATATTTGAGAAAATTGACGAGTCGTTTTGACAGGAACTTAATTTCTTATGATCATGTCAAAAAAAAAAAAAAATTAATTCTCAATTTAAAGAAAAAAAATATAAACCATTTGAATAATCATTAATATGTATTTTGATCTAAAATAACGAATTTTGATGAATATATGAGAAATCACTGTTTTAATAATTCTTGTCATTTAAAAAATATTTATAATTCGATGTTATTGATGGACATATTTTCAAAATATCGACAAAAATGTATGTTCAATTTTAGCAATCTTAATTCCACTCACCATCAGAAAAATTGACTTGTCATTCAGACTGGAACTCAATTTCTTATGATAAAATTTTGAAAAAAAAAATTGGGTTTGAATAATTAATTTTTCAATAAAATCATTCGAATAATCATTGAATATGTGTAGTTTCAACTAAAATAACAATGTTTAATGAATATACGTGAAAACAATGTTTTAATCAATTAAAATCATCATATTTTCATGTAACATCAAATAATAATTATTATTTGATGTAATTGATAGTTAGTTATATGTGCTTCATATGTAATATGTAGGGCTCGGAAGTTTTAGGAGCTAAAACAGGCAAAATATACACAAAAAAGTTGTAAAATATGCATGGAAAAATGTTAAATATGCAAAAAAAATTATTAAATTATATATTGTAAAAAAATGCTCTAATTATAAAATTTTTTTATTAAATATGTAAAAAAAAATTCGAATCATACAAAAATAAATTATTAAATATGTAAAAAATGTTCTATTATATAAAAAAAAAAAATATTACTAATATGTGTATTATATATTATTTGGTTTAAGTGATATAAAAGCATTTTAAGTTTGGAGAAATGTCCTATGATGGTAATAATACATTTTGGGTATGAGGTGGAATCCTTTTTATTTCTACCATAGGTACTAATCTAAACTTAAAATGCTTGTATTTATTCAACTATCGACCTGATAAATAAAGATTTAAATATCTAATCTTCTGAAAAAAAATTACACTTTAATATTTTCATCGTAAATAGTAGTTACTAGATTCCAACGCGTAATTGCTGAGATGGCTGGTTGTTATATTGACAATAGTGTTATGGAGCATATTACTTTTATTTTTAGAATCTTTAAAATTTGTCCGATAACGGTAAAGCGTAATGGCTGGTTAGTTTTTATAATATCACCATTTAAAATAGAATATTGACGAATAAATAATTAAACGAAACAAATGAATATGTAAGAAATGTACTGCTCATTTTATTACAGTTTTAACTTTTTGTCACTAAAAAATCAATATGAATTTCACAATCGTATTAAAATGCGACGAAAAAACACACGAAAAAAAAACACCGCACTGAAAACAAATTTTTACGGAATTGACTGTTGTATGTCGATTTTCAACTTAAATTATTTCTTAAAAAATAGGTTTTGCGCTGAGTGTATTTTGTACAAATTATGAAATACGAAAACCATTTCACATAATTATAAGTACAAAAATACGTACAAACTCGTGACGGTCAATATTGTATTCACAAAAATAAATCGGGAGTCATCGTGAAAACAATACTTTAGATTTGATTTGAAACTTTAAGAATTTAAGTTCATAACCACCCCTCAATAGGCTCAATAGCTCAATAGCTCAATAGGCTATTTATGTATTTTATTGGTGTACAAAAAAATTTAACACGTGAAATATGTCACAGGTTCCCATCGTTTAAGTTATATTCGTTTTAAACGGATCGGAGGAGCTGATTTCAAAATAGGAGGTACTAAGCACACCTGAGACCCCTCAAAATCTGCTCCTATGCAGCTGGGTATATTTTGTTAAAATTATAAAATATCAAAACCGTATCATCAAATTTTAACCACACGATTGTGTAAATCATCATGACGTTCTCTATTAGTTTCATTCAAAATAATTCATTATTCTATGACAGGGGTGGCGAACCTTTTCCGAGTCGAGTGTCAAAATGTTCCAAAAAAAGTTTTCTAAAACTGTTCGCGTGCCCCTCCCCCCCAAACACACACAAAGGAAGTTTAATGAAGTCAATATTTGTGTAGGTTATTTTACAAACTATATACGATATTCTTGAATCAGATGTCAATATTAAATAATCGTATAAAAAATGTAAATATGTAATTATATATTATGTGGCATTTTGTTCCTTTTTTTCATGTAAACAATTTTATAACAGAGTATCTAAATTTCTAATTTTGGTAAAACATGTAGTTTTTGCATTGACTTGAAAAAATGCACTACACATTATAAACTTTCGAGAAGAAATGAAAAAAATAAAATAAAAGTAAGTGTTGGTTAATTTGACGAGGGACCACTCTTATTGAAGAATTTAATATTTTAATTATACGCCCGATTTAACCGATATATGCTACCACTTATGCCCACGCTTGCGCGCCGTCTTTTGTGGTGGGTATACTACTCAACACGCGTACGACTCGATGCACGACGACGACGACGGTAAGGATGGGAGACAGTGACTTAAACTTAACACGGGAAAAAAGGAATATTAGAGTCTATACAATGGGAAGAAGGATGATGCAGTTTAGGTAACGGTGGGGAGGGGGGGAGTCTCTGTGTTTGGATCGGTCCGGTGCAATGACCACAGAGCTCACAAAAAATCGGACAAATACTTAAAACCTAAACGATCAACTCTCAACTTAAACTACGGACGGTGAAAACGGATTGGTAACTGCTGTTGACGGTGAATGGTAACTAGACGACCTTGATGACCTCACACACATCACGCCGGGTGCTGGCGGACTTACGCTGACTCGATTGACCGGCAGGGTGGACAGCACAACATCCAATGGAGAACACGACGACGATGACAGACAAATAGATAATACGTAATAATAATTTTGAATAACTCACAAGACGTAGAAGTGGTAATGAAGTAGAATTCAATTTAACACGGAAATCAATCAATATACTTTATTAGAAATATACACCCGCACAATGAGGTACCGCTTCAGTTGCGGATTTTATTGAGCAATATATATAAATAATTATAATAATAATAATCGACACGAGAAGTGTGCATTCGCTCAGTGCGAAAGAAAAAAAACTATGTTGCTTCCATGGCAACGAGAAGCGTCAGACAAAATAATAATAATAATTAATATACGTAATATAATAAAGGACGTTGGCCGTCTTACAATAATAAATAGAAAAAAAAACCAAAAGAGATGATAATTTGAATAATATAACAAACTGATATAATAATAAATAAGATTAGAACAGGTAATTAAAATTCACAAATACGATGGACGGAAAATCGAGGACACAGATAAGGACGGGTCGCCGTCGCGTGCACCAAATAAAATAGTAATAATAATAATCGTAATACGTGCAAACAGTAAGCGTATTGCATGACTTCCGACTTTTCGATGTCTGCATTTTCCATATAGACGATTTGTTTGTATTTGTGATATTAGTAAAGCATAAATATCCAAAAGAATATAATGACACCTCCTACGAAGAAGGACGTAACTCAATTTTTTCATTTTTCGGTATATCTCATAATCTGATAGCCGTTTTTTTCTTTATCTCCGACGAAAACGACATTAAATCAACTCTGCCTCAGCTCAACTCTCGAGGTTATAAATACAATAAAATATAAACTCATATTATTTGACTTACCCGTCTAAGGGCGCGTATGTGAGAAGGACTGCGAGGTTGGAGTAATTCCCTTCGTCGTCGTCAAAGGCCTTAAGGCCTGTGTGAATGATTGTGTGTAAGCGCGCTGCATGTGCATGTGCGTGCGTGCGTGCGTGCGTGCATGCGTGCGTGCGTGCGTGCGTGCGTGCGTGTGTGTGTGTGTGTGTGTGTGTGTGTGTGTGTGTGTGTGTGTGTGTGTGTGTGTGTGTGTGTGTGTGTGTGTGTGTGTGTATTCATGTGTATTCGTAAATGTGTCAAAATATCTCCGTATAAATGGGCAATGATCGTTTTAACCAAAAAAAAAAAAATTTAGATTTGTTACCGAACCATTTGACCCTAGAACCACCCATTGAATACTGCCTTACCCGTAGAATTGTTATGCTAAATTTACATTCGTAAACGTATTTCATAAACAAATAACCTAATATTCAACAATTTGTTTGAAATAAAATTTAAAAATAATAGTATTCTAAAACATATTCATAAACCCCAAGAAACTTAAGAGTTCAAATAAGAATAAAACAAAAAAATTAAAAGCAATTGAAAATTATAATACTGAAATTATATTATCTTTTTAATATTACCACCAAAATTATCTTTGAGTAATTGTAGCAACTGTAAGGTAATATAAAAGAAATATTAAAATGTTCGTAAATGCCTTACCATTATTATTTTGGTACAAAACACACAAAAATGACTAATTTAGACAAATAAACAAAAATAAAATAAGGTGAACGAATAGTCGAGATACCAGCACCAACAATTCAATTCCTTCCAGCACTTGTCTGCTTGGCTCACACTCAAAGCCTAGAACGAACAGCCCCGCTGCCGTCGTGACCGATGTCTTTTGTATCATAGTCGGAAAAGCATCTAATGCATTTAATGCTGTATCGGCGTTTCTTCCTTCTTTGGTTGAGAGTGTGTGACAATATTATTTGATTACAATTTTTATCGAAATGTTTTGCTCATAATCTAAATCATATTTACGAACTAAATAACGAGTATGATTCACATTTATTTAATATTATACGTAATATTATGACAAACAAAAAATTGTCATATACAACACTTCTAGACGGCGCTCAGGGTCTCATCCAAGACAGCCGAAACGAAATGTATACGTCCGTGTAGCGGGAATGATTTGATGTGAAACTAAGTGCAATAATAGTTGACTGATGTGGGTTTTTTCAGTAGTCTTTTGCACATTAGCAAATCGGTTAAATAATTGGGATAAACGCGAAATATATTGTATTTGGAACTATACGAAACGCGAAGAGGCGATGTGGAATCGTAAACAAATGTAGGTCTTCGGGAATATATGAACACCATCGCATTTCGTTGTTCACTGTAAAACATCATATTTTATTATACTTAGACGTTGCAAATAAGCTCACAACAAATACCACACTAATTATGTATACTATTATGAACTTTCGTCATAACTATTACATTATTACAAAGTTACAATCCTTTTATTTATCAAATTTTAATACGAACGTTTGTCACCGAGTTAAAAATCTGGTAATAACACTGACAAAATGTAACTTATGAGGTTGGAGTAATTCGTCATCAAAATCCTTAAGGCCAGTGTGTATGATTGTGTGTGAGTGCGCGTGCAGGTGCATGTATGTGTTAATGTTTGTGTGTGTGTGTGTGTGTGTGTGTGTGTGTGTGTGTGTGTGTGTGTGTGTGTGTGTGTGGGCGTGCGCGCGCACGCGAGTGTGTGTATTCATGTGTAATTGTGAATGTGTCAAAATATCTCCGTATAAATGGGGTTTGCACCAAAAAAAAAAATGTTTAAATTTACTAAAGAAACATTTAACCTTCAATCAGCCATTAAATATGACCTTGCCCATAACACTTTTTGCTAAATTTACCATCGTAAACTTATCTCATAAACAAATTACTAAATATTCAAATACCTAGTTGTTGGTAAAATTTTAAAATTATAGTTGTCCAAAACATATGCCAAGCCTCAAAAAACTCCAGTTTGAATCAGATTATAAAAAAAAAAATAAGTAATTGAAAATCATAAAATCAAAATGAACCAGTTACGAATATAATAAAATAGTGTCATAAATAACAGGAATTATAATTATTTGGTCGTATTTGATTTATATATGAATATTATGATTTGTATATGTTTCACATATGTATTCTAAAATTAATAATGTTTTTTTTTTTTTTTTTATAAAGAAAATATTGAAATGAAATCAATTATTTAAAAAATTATTTTATTACTAACGTTACTTCTTTATAAAAAAATCACGATAAATTTATGTAATCGCTAGTATTAGATAATTAGTTTGTGAGATACTTAATAAAATATATCTCAAGTAAAATGTATTACTGTTAAGAAAACGTCACCATAAAAAAAAAAAAAAGTTAATATAATAAACTAAATTTTTTTTTTTTTTATTTATTTATTTATTTATTTTTTTTTTTTATGTAATGAAAAACGAAACAAATAAAAAAATTATCTGAATTTTATTGTAAGTAAATAAAAAAAAAATTGTCTTAAAGTTAGTTCTTTTGATACATTACTCATATTTACTAAAAAAATGATATTTTTTTATGAAAATATATTCATGTAACAAACAGTTAACAAATATGATAAAAATATTCTCAGATGGTATATTATTCAAAGTCATAATTTTTACTCGAGATATTTGTTGGAAATGATCGAGGTGCATAAAACCACTGAATCCTCTAAAAATCAATATGCAATCTAATGTGATAAAATGTTAATTAATTATATGATATTTTAAGTTAATTAAACCCGACCCTCTAAACAAATTACCCAGAACATGTCACGCTATAATTTGTTTTGAGATTGATAATTAAATAATAATATTCAATGCTACGTTGTTCTTAAAGTTAGTTTAATTGTTTTGTGCGCCTCGAGTTAAAAATTGTTAACAGAAATATTTAACCTTGAACCACCTGTCAAATATAGGATATGGGCAACATAGCATTTTTCGCTAAATTTATATCTTTGTAAACGTATTTCATAAAAAAATATCCAAATATTCAGACAATTGTTTGTATTAAAATTTAAAATTCATAGTAGTATAAAACATACCAAGCTAGAAACTCCAAAGTTCAAACAAGATTAAAAAAAAAAAAAAAAATTTTAAAAAAAATTCAAATTAACCCGTTACGATTAAAATAAAATAGTCTCATAAATAAAAGGAAAAATAAATATTAGATCGTATTTGGTTTATATATCAATGTTCTGATTCGTATTCCTATGTATTACATGATATGTATCCTACTATGAAGTTTTTATTTTTTTGAAAAGGAAATATTTAAATT
This sequence comes from Therioaphis trifolii, assembly GCA_027580255.1. NCBI lineage: Eukaryota > Metazoa > Arthropoda > Insecta > Hemiptera > Aphididae > Therioaphis > Therioaphis trifolii. The sequence goes on from CM050404.1 coordinate 1,982,610, forward strand.
AAATCCATTATTTTAAACCCTGAACCACCCGTTAAATATAGGCTATGTGCAACATAGAATTTTTTGCTAAATTTACCTTTGTAAACATATCTCATAAACAAATATCAAAATATTCAGACGATTGTTTGTATCAGAATTTAAAATTCATAGTAGTCTAAAACAGTGTTTCCCAACCTTTTTGCAATGATTACCCACAAAATTACACTTGTTCGTGTAGTATTAGGCAATATTGTACATAAAACATTTATACTAATTTATTCCACAACGTAGCATTAAGAAATACTATAAACATAATATCTACCACATAGGAAACATAACACACAACAAAACTGTATAAGCATTTTGCAATAGGAAACAAATTAATATAACATTTAGAATATAAGACAACAATTGTCAAGTAGTACGTAAGCAATCATAGTATGTGTAATCAGGTTAAGACAAATTATATAAAAGTAAAAGGAGAAGAGAATAAAATGGTCAGTGTGTGGTGGTCGTGTGACTCGATCACCACTGGCCACTCGATCACTACTGGATATTGTAATTTAATAAAAGTGCTTACGATATTATTATTTCTTTTTACTTTTAGTGACGGTCGTGTGACTCGACCATTATAGGTAACTTACCATAATTTTCCAAGTGTTACTTTATTTCAAATTTAGGTTTTGTGTCTATGCGTACGATTTGATCGGCGTATACGACATTGTATCATTTAATATTTTAATATACCTAGATAAATACTGAATAACTGAAGTTATGAATACAATATACACATAACAAATAAAATACTAAATATACTATTAAATACAAATATTTATAAATATAATGATAGAAAATATTTAATTGCTAATTGTAGACTTAAAGTGATGGCAGATTTTGAATGTTCTTGCATAAGACTCCCAGTTCCCACTGAGGTAAAATGTCAGATAAACTGATACTGATATGTCATGAGTCATGACTCATGAGTGACATCTAATCTGTTCCTTTTTTTTGTTTTGATGTTAGCCATAACTGAAAATCCTTTTTTACATAAATAGGTGGTAGGAAAAAGCAATAGTTTTTTTATTGCATTTAATGATAGTTCTTTTATATACGTTTATGTTTCAAATTTAATGACGTTTAAATGTTTGGTAAATTTTCGATGGAAATAAATTGTATATATTTAGTAATTTTTATAATTAAGATGTTTTCCTTGTGATAAGTTTATGAACAGCGACCCATCAAAAATATTTCGTGACCCAATTTTGGGTAGCGACCTATATGTTGGGAAACAGTGGTCTAAAACATACCAAGCTCCCAAAAAACTCTAAAGTTCAAACGAGATTAAAAAAAAAATTAAAAACAAATGAAAATTATAAAATTAAAATTAACCCGTTACGAGTATAATGAAACAGTATCATTATTAAAAGGAAAAATAAATATTAGATCGTATTTGATTTATATATTCATATTATGATTTTTATATGTTTAACATTTATGTATTCTACAATTAATAATGTATTTTTTAAATTTCTTTTTATTTGAAAAGAAAATATTTTAAATAAATAATGAATCAATTATTTTAAACCTATTTTATTATAAACGTAACTTTTTATACAATAAAGCACAAGAAATTTACTATATAATTAGTATTTAGTAATTTGTTCATGAGATACTTGATACAACATATCTGGAGTAAAATTTATGTCAGTTCGAAAAAAGTCACTTAATAAAAAAAAAGAATGTTTATATACTAAATTTACATTTTTGTATTAAATAATAAACGTAACGAATAAAAATGCATCTGAAATTGAAGTAAGTAAAAAAAAAATGTATTTTAAAGATGATTCATTATATACAGTACGTATATTTACTTTAAAAATTAAATTAAAAAAATATATATATATTACGAAAACAAAGAATAAACAAAAAAATAAAAATAAAAATATTTTTGGGGGGTAAATTATTTAAAGACATAATTTTTACTCGAGATATTTGTTGAAAATGATAAAGGCGCATAAAACCAATGAAAAAAAACACGCAAAAAATAAAAAATGTATGGGAAAAACGATTATGAGTTATAAGATATTTTTAAGTTAATAAAATCCAATCCACAAAACAAATTAGCCTGTAAACTGCAGGCTTAATTTGTTTTTCAGATTGATAATTAATTAAAATTGTTCAATGCCGCAATGTTCTTTAAGTTAATTTAACGTTTTTATGCGCCCCTTGTTCTTCCGGAGATGATTTGACCATCCACCACGTATGTGTAGATATGTGTGCACGTGTCGAATGTGATCATACGATAAAGAGACGACATAGGACGAGTGTCGTCGGCCGTGTTCCACGAAAACGGCACGCCGGTCCGCGCTTGGAGGCGGAGAACCGCCGTCGTTGGAGGGAGACTCACAAAACTCACGCGGTGTCCTACACTCACGTCGTAACAGTATCCACGCCGTGGGTTATTTCAAAAAGTCAGCCCTGCAGTGTTCGGTTCACTACGTTTGTGGTCGGTCCTGCAGGTTGTACGGTCACCGTCTGTCGTGGCCACACCATGCCAAATCTTTCTCCTTTGGCACGTGTCGTTTTCTTCGAGGAGTCGGAGCGACTCCGGCTCACTTGAAATAGATCTTCTTTGAGCCATGTTTGTCTCCGATGAAATTGTCCTCGAACGACACGTATCTGGAGCCCAAAGAACTGGCTATCTCCAAAAAACTAAACAATGTAATATCAAGTTAATAATAAACATTATCGTCGAGTATTTATTATAAAATGTTTGCGTACTTCATTCTTGTCAACTTTCCGCGGAAGGAACCTCCCAACGGAAGAGACATGAACACCACCGTCTGCTATGAGGTCTGTCCATTCTTTTCGGTCGTGTACGTCTTGGCATCGTTCTCCGTCAGTTTATTCTTGTTGGCGTCCAAATCGACACCAATCGCTATTGAGACATAAGTGAAATTACGAAAAGAATACACTAAATAATATAATATATTATGCAGTGTCTAAAAATGTCGAATTATAATAAGAATAATTGTAATTAAACATAATTGAATACCTGGTGAACAAGTCTCGGCCAATTTAATTACGTTTCCGCCCGACTACGAAACGGATCCATTATTTTCGTACACCGTCACCTTTTACCAATACTTTGGCAACAAGTGAAAGGTTTCAGTGAAAACCGGTTCATCACCTTGGTAGTAGTGAATGCTCGGCGTATTGAAACATATCACAAATATCCATGAGAAATATGTGTATGTATGTTTATCATAAAAGATCTCAAAATTTAAAATGTTTTAATATTTTTGGAAATAAAACGATATTGGTAAATTATCATTATCATTTTAAGTTTGACGTCGTGTATAAGAATTTAGTAGAATACATAAAATTAGTATTAATTTATTAAAATGTCTTTTTTTTCTATGTATTATTTTTCTATTAGTGGTATGTTGCGAACTTTTGTCTAATCACGTATGTAATACAGATTGATTTTTCAAGTGAACCAATAAAAAAATGTTTAAATTGTATTGTACAGTAATATTTATATTTGTTTCGTACAAATGATAGGTTTTCATACATTTTATATAATACACGAGTTTACAATATGCCACACAGCATTGATTTTAGATTCTGAGTGAAGCGTAGGATCTTATGGTTTTACAATGATGTTTATTTTTTTTTTATTTTTTTTTTTTCTGTAAACCCTTTTTCGTATAGAAATCCTTGTCCAAAAATTTCGCCCAGGAACTTTTTAGATTCAAAATTGAACTGAGATGGTACTTTAGAGAGGTCATTTTTCCAAAATCTCCATAGTTTTTCCAGTAATCAAGAATAACGATCGAAAAACTAAGTAAAAACGGTAAAATCGGTAAAAATCCGCCGTAAACGTGATTTTCACTGTTCAGATTTTAGGTATTTAGTCATAAATCGAAAAGTATTGAAGCTAAAAACTTGAAAATTTTATCCGATATCAAATACATACTTTTTTATATTGGACAACATTTTCAGAACAATTATAGCACTTTTGACTTAAATATAGAATATTGTTTGAAAGTTTTTATGTAATATAATTTTAAATATTTGACAAAAAGTTCTGAAAATGTAATATGACCTTACTCATATACTTACCTAATTATCCTAACAAAAGTTCAAAAATCGTTAGTCAGGATTTTTTTTTATACACACTTTAATAAATTATTATAACTCACCAAAAATTATACAAATAACCGTAAAATACGTAAACAGTATTTAAATAATAATATATTATATTACACTGAAGCGTTGCTCAGAATCGTTTTATACTAAAGAAATGAGTCATCATTTCTTTAAAACTTAATACATTCATCACCAATATCTTGTCCGAGGACCGAAGGGACGAAGGACGAACTTGTACCACCATCATCTCACTTACCAGCTTTTTTTTTTCTGTAAACACTTTTTCGTATAGAAATCCTTGTCCAAAAGTTTCGTCCAGCAACTTTATAGATTCGAAATTGAACTGAAATGGTACTTTTATAGAGGTCATTTTTCCAAAATCTCTATAGTTTTTCCAGTAATCAAGAATAACGATCGAAAAACTGAGTAAAAACGGTAAAATCGGTAAAAATCCGCCGTAAACGAGATTTTCACTGTTCAGATTTTTTCTCTTCTTAACTTTGTCCAAATCATTTATCCAGTAACTCTTTAGATTGAAAATCGAATGTAAGCGGTACTTTGAGGGTTTATTAAGCTCTCCTGTGAGGGTCATATTGTGAATAGGCGTGAGGAAAAATAGCCTAAAATGGAGTAAAAATGACGAAATTTACCATGAACGGTACTTTCATTAATTAGACTACAGTCATAACTCCAAAAGTAATGTTGCTAGAGACTTGAAATTTTAACCATATATTATTGCCACATGACTACATGCTTAAAAAGTTAAAAAAAAAAAACAAAAACATATGACCTTTATTGATGAGTACTTAACATATATTACTACCGATGTTAATTAATTCTCCACATAAAATATCATTATATCATTTATTGAAAAACCTACATTGAATATTTATGTGACTAAATAATATAGGCATATTGGCTACTAGGGTTTGACAACATTTATGCAATTTTAGAGTACAAAGGTAACTAAGGTAAATTATTTAAACAGTTTGTTATGAACACACGGATGTTTATTTGACATCTATCGATGATATTTACTATTCAGAAATTTTTAGTTATTTGGATTGAATCGTCAAAACTATTGCGAATTCATAACCTCGTAAACATTTTTTACGTCTTCATATTTATACGTTTATATTCATCACATAATCAAGAATGAGTTACTCATTGTATTTTTCCAAGAGAACCATTGATTGTCTGAAGTATATTTACAATAGCCTGAAGAATGGCTTCGTATTTTCTGATTCTCTAGAACAACCGGAATACATCACTCAAAGACACTTGGAAAGCGGTCACGGGGTAAGTTTACGTTCCAGTGGATAATAGATATTACCCAACGAGTTTTTTTGGATGTTACTGTGAAATCACACTGCGCTCGCGTGTTTCAGCTTGATGTAATTGAATGTCAAAATACTTCGAAAACTATGGCAAGTGATCTATTTGAGAACGAAGCGTCTCAAAACGAGATTGTTGGTCACAGCAGACCATCGAAATCAACGCCTCTCGTGGACAAGGTGGATTCTCAGGCAGGATCGAAGCCGTCTTCGGCGATAGACCAATCGAATGCACGAAACACGACGAGTAGGTCTAAAGTTAATCACGCGTAAAGTTAACTATTTCAGATTTCGGTTAAAACTTTTACTTTGCCGAATTCCATCACGTGGATTCGTGCATTTTCTAGATGTAATCTACGAAAATTTAATCTAATTTATAATTTATATTGGTGTCCGATGACCGATAAACGGTTCTCGTTTAAAAAGCACAATACTTTTTTGACGAAAAGCCCATCTCACATATCTGAAATGCTTAAATATATATTTCAATATAACCGTTAGGTACACACTCACGTGCAACGTAATATTTATAACCTATGTGAATTATTTTTGTACACGTAGAAAACGTACATGGAACATCAAATGAATACGCATCGATTCAAATGCTGAGGGAGAAGGACGAAGAGATCAAAAAATTGAAAGAAGTGACTAAATATTTAACCGACGATAATACAGATTTAAAAAGAAAAATCGAAAAGTTTGAACACAAATTGGCCGAAAGTAATAAATTATGTTTGATAAAATTTGTTTTCTCATTAAGAATATGATGTTCTAAACACTGATTACAATATACCCGCTTGAAATTTTAGTCGATTCACGTCACGTTACTTTATCGGCTGAGTATGAGAAATCGATGAGTCTTGCAAAACTACAACAGACTGAAGTCACAAAGCACCACGAAATGAGAATGTGCTTGATGCTACAAGAGATGGAGTTTATGAAAATGAATTTGAATAAATCCCACAGTAATTCCATTGATTATTAATTTATAAATAATTTTATTTAAAAAAAGTATAATTAGTTTGGCGGTTAAGTTTTTAATTAACGATTTAAAGGCGAATAATCGTTTTTTTTTTTTGTTTTAACAATTTAATTCAAATCATCGAGAAAAATATTAGGTTCCACCAGAGGCGTGTCTAGGACCAAAATTTAGGACAGGCCTGGTTATAAAAATAATTTGTATAGTCAATACATTTTTTAAATTTAAGAAAAATTTTATTATACTTTTTAAGTCATAAGTATGAGCCATGAGGTGTAACATGACGTACTAATATTAAGAACTATTTATAATATGAGTATTTATTTAATAAATTGTATTCGCCTGTTTTTCATTTTGGCGAACTCGTCAATTATCTTAGTAGGATCTTTCAACAACTCCGAACTGAACTCTCTTTCGATTGATATGAGTGCTAAATTATGAAGACGCGTAGTTGTCATAGATGTCCGTAAATATGTCTTGATTCTTCTCATAGTTGAAAAACTTCTTTCGGCTGATGCCGAACTTACTGGAATAACCAACACGCGTTCAATAACCGATTTAATCTCCTCAAATGACTTTCCCATATCGCATATTTCTATGTAAAAATCCATAATATTTTTACAGCCAAAATACATATTTTTTGCTAATCTGCATTGACTCAACTCTTTATCCGAAAAATATTTATCATCGTCATAATAATTCGTAAATTTTAAAACAAAATTATCATTTAAAAAATTGTTTGATGTCGGATTAAATACTGATATTGCAGATAAAAAATCGGAATTTTCGTTAAATCTTTTGTTCATTTCACTTAATATATTATCTACCACTGTAAAATACATAACTCGCATATTTTGAATCGTAATATCAGTATTTTTAAAACCAGTCGTTGAAGTTATAACATAATCAGTTAATGTACTATTAATATTCGTACGTCGTTTTTTATCATTTGATAAAGAAATATTTAAATTCGAAGCTGTAATTTCAGATGTTGTATAAAAGTTACTAAAATGTTCATCTGAACGTAAACGTCGAAGCTCTACTTTTGTAGCTTCAACTAATTTTAAGCATTTAATTATATCGAGGGTTGACGATTGCAAGTGTATTGAAAGTGTGTTAACAGTTGATACAATGTTATCAAGAAATGTTAGAACAAATATAATATTGAAAGGACAAAACTGATTTAATAGGCCTAAGGTTAAAATCAGCCTAATAGGTTAAAAATCAGGGTAGGCCCGGGCCTACCAGGCCTACCCGCTGGGCACGCCTCTGGGTTCCACGCTATTCTATAAACAAAATTTGACAATTAAAAAAAAAAAAATACGAACGCGTGTATTTTGAACTGGGTTACAATAAATCCGGATCTGCACCGTAACAAAAAAGATATCCAACGCTTATATTATATTGTTTTATGTGATTTTTAGAAAAATGCGAGAACGACATCGAAAAAATACTTAGGAAGTGTGATAAACAAAAATATCTACTCCGTACCATCGAAAGTAAGTGTCTCGTCGTTTTTTTCTAACAGTTAATTTTGCACGCCTTCAAATACTAAACTCGTGCGAGTCTTATCCGGGGCGTTATACGTTTTCATAAAAATTTACCTTTTGTTACGAACCATTTGTTCATAAAATGGAAACTTGTCAATTCGACGACTTTTAACAGACACACACGCACGCTACTTAAGACTGCAGAATTCTAACGATATTCAAAATTTGAATTTTCGATTCGATTTTTTCAAATTTTGACTTATTTGTTTTTTTATAAAATCAATTCACACTTTAATTTTAAAAGGGGGGGACACAGTATTTCAGGCCATGTAAACGACCGAAACCCTGGCCCTCCCCCCGCCACGTCTCTTCTAAACCGCGTGTGATTTTTTGTTGCCGCAGAAAACGTGGCGGAACACTCGGAGCGCGCGGACCACGCGAACCGAAAGATCGACTTTGTGCTCGGGACGACGGGCCTGGCCGGCGACCGCGCGACCGCGTACCACCAGCCGTGGCACCGTTTGGGCTGCGCGACTACCGGCGCCGTCGCGTCGCCGCCGCCGCCGACCACGCGCGCGTCCGACCAGAACGCCACGACCGTCCGACCGCCGTCGACCCCGTCGATCCCGTTGCCGTCACCGACGCCGACTCCGACGCCGCCGCCGCCGCCGCCACCGCCGACTTTTGCAAGCAGGGACGACGCCTCGACCGTGGCAGAAGTGCCGGCGGCCACGCGCGTGCCGCCGGTCACTCGGGCGCCGCAGGGACCTTTGAGGATCGAGCTGTCACCGGAGATCCTGAAGACCGTCAAACTGGTTCCGGTAGCCAAACGGACCGCGGACATGTTACGTATGAAGGGGAAAAAGAGGGGAAGCACCGGGACCGGAAACGGGATTTCACCCCCACCTCCGCCGCCGCCGATGCCGATGACCGGAGGTGTTCCGCCCCCACCTCCACCGCCTCGGACGAACGGAGGTATCTCGCCCCCGCCCCCGCCTCCACTACCGACGTGCTAATATGTTCTCTTAAAAACCAAGTAGGTTTTCCACAGTATATTTCCTCGGTGATTTTCCACGTAAACGTACTGTTTTCACTATAAATGACCAAACTCACTGTTTCCCGTGTTAACGACACACTGTGTTCATTATATTACGGTAGTTTTCAAAAACGTTAGGATTCATAATTTAAGTATTTAACATTGTGTAGAATACTGCTCATCAAATAATTTTATTTTCAATTGTCTAATCGTGTTTCCGCGATAATACGTACTCGATCAGATCCGTGTCGAGGCGAAATGCGTATTATGCGCCTTTAGCCCTTTATAATAATATCAACGGTTCTTACATAGCCTGGAATATATAATTCGAATAGTAAGTGTTTGTTATTTTTAAATAGTTCCAACACTCACAAACGCCAGAAACGCTGTGTTTTTATATATATTTTTTTAATCAAGTCGTTTTCGACTCACAACAGAACATAATATTTATAAACTCGTACTTAAATCAAGTTATATCATTTAATCAAAAATATTTACTTTACAATCTAAAACTTCTTTTTGCATAAAGTTTATGGTGTTAGACCACAAAATATCTGTTAAAAATAAAAAAATTAAAATACAATTTAATTTCGATTTTGAAAATGTTCCGGTTTCGAACACAATAGGTCAGTATTGTGATTTAAAACCAATTCGTTTAACAGTTTAATGTCGTTTGCAAAGAATTGAAATTTTGGAAACAGTACGTTTCGGGACGTTACCCTTATTGTTATTTTGATTACTGACTTCTGTGATGCTATTTTTTTTTTTTTTATTTCGATCGATAATTCAAACTTATGGACGTATACCACGCGGTACGACATAATCATTAGGAGCGATTCTTAAAATAATAATATTGGTACTGTCGGCTCCGTATTTTAACGTGCCCACAGAAAAAAAGATCACGGGACTGATAACACAACTGTTGTGATAATAATAATATAGTAATTCGTCACAACGTGTATTAATCGGCGATCGTCGAACTGCGCCCAAGGTATATAGGTAAACGCAATATCGTGATTGTAAACTGAACCCAAGTCATCGAGGGTGGAATGGTTGTTTGTAAACGATGCCCCGGGTTCTATTGACTATCGTCAACTTTACCGGACGATTCATTCGTCCGTTTTACACTTAATATTTTACGAAATAATTTTACAAAGAGGTTTTTCGAACGTTGTGCACATGTACATATTTTCTGTTATATTATTGACTCCGGAAATTTACTGTTATTTCTAAGATTTTATTTGGTTGCAGCAGAATCGTAGCCAGGAAATATTTCTTAGATGGGCCGATAGTTAGTTGGTCGATAGGTTGAAAAATAATTATTCATTTGCTGTTAATGTGTTGATCACTTCGCTCATTGCCATTAATACTCTTGCAATTACCCAATATTATACAAAACTATAGAGTGTCTTATCCTTGTTACAATACGAGCATATTCATGAAAAACATAACAAGCATAGGTTTTACATGAATAATATTACCAAAATATGTTCGAAAATGTACAAAATAAAATAATAAACCGAAGATGATACTTAATTATTTATGTAAAAGTTAAATTTTAAAAAGTTTTATGTTTTTATGCATTTTAGAAAATATTTCCGCATATTCCTGTCTAGAACTTAAAAAAAAATGTTTTCTAAACACGTAAAAAATGCTCATTTGATATTCGATTCATCTTATAGTATTTCAGCTCTTATGAGACAAAAAAAAAAAATTTTCACATGCGACACATAATATTGGAATAGTGATACATCATAGATAAGATTGTTAGTTGATATTGAATACTATTTTATACTCCTAAAGAAGATTGACTTTATTAGAATTATACTATTGATTTTTATGTTGTTTCATTATGCACATCGTCATTGTTGATAAAACGTTTAGTTTTTCATTTTCAAAATTTCCAACTCCAGGTTATAGCGAAGACCTAAATTCTTAACTATAAAAATAAACATGTTGATAAAAAGTCGATAAGAATATTATATTTGTCTTTGTTTTTAATTGTTTAATTAGCCCAGGGCCATAGAAATTTTCGGGTAGGCCGTGTACCTTCCCTATCCCTCCTTAGCTATGTACTCGTTTAGCAGTTTACAGTAGTATCTTCTATGAACTAAATTTCGTTCGAGCACAGTTTACGTATGCCTTATTAGTATAACAATACAGCCATGTAGTGAACATAATATTTTAATATGGGGTAATACACAGATGTATACTAATAATAATCAAAGTTACTGTAGGTAATTGGTGATTTACTTAAAATTCAACTTAACCCGTGAATACTGGGAAATCCCCGAATGGTTCAACTCGATACTAGACGAATCAAGAAATAGAAATAGATTCCGAAAAATAATATTTACAACATTTTAGAAAATCGAAAATCCCACGAATGACCCACGTGGAGTTGGTATAATTATATTTATTTACTCGCGTTTTAAATAGGTGTATAAAATAAGATAATACAATATTATTATAGGACTGTCGATTTTCTAAAATATTGTAAATATTATTTTTCTCTGTCGGCGGAATCGATTTACGCCCAGAAATAGTATCTACGTCACTTTGGGCCTTTCCGATGGGGTTAAAATTCTAAAATTAATTCATGAATTACTCAGTTATTGAAATTTCCTCTTAGCCTAGGTTAGGAAAAGTGGATTTAGGCCTGGTAAGCAAATGCTTCTGATTTGCTCACCGGGGACACCACTTCAAAAAAAAAAAAAAACGCGCCGTGTGTAATACCTCATGCTTTAAAATAACACTCAATACATTGCGATTCTAATGTATTGTTTGATATTCAGTAAGCTAAGGTGGTGAGGAAACTTACACAATTTTTTCGTGATCAAATGATTATTATGGTTTTACAGATTATCTCATGATAATCCAATAATTACTATTTAACAATTTGCAGAGCAAAAATTGAATTTTTTTGCTTTACATTTGTAGTGAAAATATAACTACGTTTTTTTTTGAAAAAAAAGTTTTTCATAATTTAAACCAGGTGATTTTGAAATTTTTTTTCTCATAGACAACTGTATCTTATTCTTTTACACCTATCTAATATTAAAGATAGTTTTTTTTTTAATCTTTAATATCTAAATTTTTATAAAAATAAAATACGAATATAAATCAATGTGTTCAAAAACTACACACTTAATTTTAACTCAAATTGGTCACTAGACCAAAACTCCTCACTATAGTGGTTTATTGTTTACAAATTATGACAAATTTTGGTATAAATTATAAAAGACTATATTTATTTTAACTTTAACTTAATAATACATAAAATTCACAAGATGGACGACAGAGTCAAAAAAACTGTATTAACTAAATAAAAAATTTTTAATTTTTTTATTAATTAAAAAAAATAATATTACTATAAGTATGTATATATTAAAGAAAAATTATTTTTTATTAATGAATTAAAAATAATCGGATTTCCTATTGTTTTCAATTAAAAATCAAAAATAGGTAAACTTTTTTTATAACAACCATACAAAATGTTACGATTTTGTATCATGATTTAGGTAAAATGTACGGTTTTTGAAATTTTCATATACAGAATTATAAGGACCTATTTACGAAAGTACCATGCAATGTATATTATTTATAAAGTAATATCTATATTACTTAAATTATGAATAGTTCATCATATATTATAAATACAATAATTTCTGTAGTGCTTAAAGTATCTGAATATGGCAAAATATATCATTTTCCTAATTAATGAAAACAATTTTGGTTATTAAACCATTTTTTTCATCTAATATTTTTATTAAGGCTTCAACAACAAAATTTCACCAACAATATGCTAACAAATTTTAGATTCTGAGTGAAGCGTAGGATCTTATGGTTTTACAATGATGTTTATTTTTTTTTTTATTATTTTTTTTTTCTGTAAACCCTTTTTCGTATAGAAATCCTTGTCCAAAAATTTCGCCCAGGAACTTTTTAGATTCAAAATTGAACTGAGATGGTACTTTAGAGAGGTCATTTTTCCAAAATCTCCATAGTTTTTCCAGTAATCAAGAATAACGATCAAAAAACTGAGTAAAAACGGTAAAATCGGTAAAAATCCGCCATAAACGAGATTTTCACTGTTCAGATTTTAGGTATTTAGTCATAAATCGAAAAGTATAGAAGCTAGAAACTTGAAAATTATATCCAATATCAAATACATACTTTTTTATATTGGACAACATTTTCAGAACAATTATAGCACTTTTGACTTAAATATAGAACTTTTAATTTACCAAATTGTTTGAAAGTTTTTATGTAATATAATTTTAAATATTTGACAAAAAGTTCTGAAAATTTAATATGACCTTACTCATATACCTACCTAATTATCCTAACAAAAATTCAAAAATCGTGAATCAGGATTTTTTGTTTTATACACACTTTAATAAATTATTATAACTCACCAAAAATTATACAAATAACCGTAAAATACGTAAACAGTATTAAAATAATAATATATTATATTACACTGAAGCTTTGCTCAGAATCGTTTTATACTAAAGAAATGAGTCATGGTCGCGGCGAAACGGCTGGAGAACGCGCAGGCCGTGGTGGCCGCGCTGAGAGCGCGGACCGGCGTGCCGTCACCACGGGCCCGGCCGCCACCGCCGCCGCCGCCCCAGCCGTCAAAACCGTGTGGTTGTTGAGCTCGCCCGGTGGAGCGGCGCAGCTGCGGACCATCCTGACCGAAGCCTGCTCGCTCAAACGACGTTTTATTTTAAAGTTGTACTGAGCCCGTCGCGGTTGAGCTTCGTTCGCCGCGGACAATTGCCATGGGTACCGGCGAAGCTGCGGGCCGTGGTCGTGGGTACCGGCGACGTCGTGAGCCATGACGATTGTTCGCTGTGGCTGATGCATGTTAAAAAACTTTTTTTTTTTTTTTTTATTGATTTAGAAAATTACAATCAGTTAAACGTAACACTGTACAACAGTGACGTGAAAACTTGAACAGGAAGTGGCCCACTGGCCATTCACCTACAAAAAATTGTTGAAAATGTAAATAAATCGTTATTCATCCAATCGTAGCTGGTGATATTATTTTGTACGTTTAAAATAAAACAGAACTTGAATGTCCGATCCAACATTGAAAACTAAATAATTACTAATATATACAAAGCTCTTCTGAAACCCATATGGACGTATGGAATCCAACTTTGGGAATCGGCAAAAAAATCAAATTTAAATGGAATTCAGGCCTTGCGAAATATCGCACTAAGAAAAATCGCTAATGCTCCACCTATGTCTCTGGCCGGACCCTTCACAAAGACCTAGGTTTAAAATCAATAGAAGAAGCTGCCGTTTTCTATAAACGTTATTTTTAATATGGTCACCCTGATGTACAACATTTATATATTTACCCACACACACTCTCACACATTATACACCGTATTTGATGACAATATTACCCATGTATAGTACATATTATAACGTTATCGTATAAACGGATGCGTTATGTCCTTTGACGCGTACGTTATAATTTGTCATTACGAACGAATTTGGGTTTCGAAACGTTTTAAACGATCATTCAATTGCGTTTTTGATTGACAATATTCATCTCGATTGAAAGCTGAATGTAATAAGGATTTCGACGCTTACGCCATTTTGGATCGTTGCCGTCGAATAGTATTCGGTTTCGTTTTCTCACTGTCCGTTCTCCTTTTTACGTTTTCGATCGGCTCTCGGTCGAATAAAGTCATTTCACCGTTAAACACATTTTAGGTGCATATTTGAAGTGCATATTATAGGGTTTTTAAGTGCATGCGTGCTTGCATATTTAGTTCTGTTTTAGAGCTACAAGTCATCAGCCCTAATTACGACACAATCACCAGAATATTCATATCGTGAGGAGAAAAAATTCCTTTCTACCTCCGGAGAACCCCGGTGTCTTTGCGGGTAATATATTTAAGAATCACTTTTAGAATTAAAATCGACTCGGAGCAGGAGCGTATTTATGGGGGGGGCGGGGCTGAAGGGGCTTCAGCGCCCCCGAAGTCCGGGAATTCTTCATGAAGTCTGCTTATTATGTCCTATTAGATGTAAATCATAAAAGTTCAATATAATATTGTATAAAGAATTATTATTAACAACGAACAAGTTATTCATGTAATGTGTCTGACGATTTTGATCGTAACGATTATACCTTTGAGTGCGGTTTAATAGGCTGAATTGGGGAATTTCAATTGGAGAAAATACCACAGCCTCCCCCCCCCAAAAAAAATCTAAATACACCCCTGACTCGGAGAGCAGCTTCTCGTCTCAAAGCTTAGCGTCGAGTATTAATAAACAGTCGTTCTCGCGCTCATGACCGACACCTGTGCGTACGCACGAAAACCAATGTCGTCGACTTGGATCTTCGCTCGGACGTTTATTATTTTACGGCGTACGAATGATTATCAGGGGGTGAGATTTCGTCACGTGGCGTTCGTAATCATCGATTCTTTCTTATCGCGTCGATAATAATAATTACGCCCGCGTGTATCGGATAACGTATTCTCTCCGCACAACGGTACGCGATTCGAAAACGTTTTTTTAATCGACGAACAATATAATAATTTAGACGCGTGTAATGAAAACGTCCGTGATCCAGTCATCAACCTCACCGTATGTGTCGTTGGCTTAAATTTTTTGCCGAACGACCGCGGCTGTCGTGATACGATTTCCGACACAAATCCACGGACGAGTTATTATTACTCGTCACGATTCGGTGACGTAGGTATCGCAGAGTCGATTATTCTCCGTTTTCTGCATAATATTTATTGTGAACGCGATTCAGTCTCCGAGCGTGATTCGTGATGTCAATTTGAAATAACCATATACACTTACATACGTAATATTCGTAACGTTTCACAATATTTAAGATGCAGGACACACAGTGAACGACAAGACAAATAATATTTTGTATTTTTATTATTATTATTTTTTTTTTTTTTTGTTTTTTCTTCACAACCCTTTTTTTTTCTCTTTCGTAAACGCATTCGTATCGTAGTAGCCATTACGTTATCGTCGTATACTGCCGCACTGTGTGCATAGTTTTAGTAAACACGCCGCGGAACCTTTCGGTCGTTTTCCGCACTGCTCAGTGCGCCGTATTATAAACGTACGTATGTAAACTTTTTACGATATTAACCCCGGGTTCTATGTGGCGAGTTAATTTTTACGTGATTACGTGTTACGTTATTACGCGAGGATTTTTCCTTTTTTTTTTCTGTTTTGGTTTTTTTTTTTGAGACTTATCGCGCACGTTATGCGGTAAAAAAAATCAACGAATCGTGCGGTTTTCGATTTTGCGGAGAATAATGGTTTCGAGCACGTTCCTGCCATACATCAGATGGTTTATTTTATATCGTGACGCTTCTTGAAAAATCAAAATCAAAACAGTACACCACCGAGAACGCCGGACATCGCGTCTACACACACACACTGTTGTCGGTATTGAACAAACAAACGCAGCAACATCATGTCCGCAGCGATCTGTATAATAGTTATTATTATTTGATCACACGATGGACACCACTGTTCGACCGTATATCACGTACGTGATTGCAAATTGAACGAGTGTTGTGGTCAATAAGAATACGACGTGTGTGTGTGTGTGTGTGTGTGTGTGTGTGTGTGTGTGTGTGTCTCTGTGGGCGCACGCGTGCATTAAAAAGTGATCGTAATACCGTGATACCCCCGCTACGTGGGAGAATCTTTTTTTTTGTATCTTCTGTAAGGAAGTTTCATTTCAAAAATTAATTTATTTTATATGTACTATGTCATATAGACAATATGATGTAAAGCACGCTTCATGCTTCAACACGAATTCGTTTCAGTGGTGACTTGTGCTTAAGTGTACACTGGATGCGCCAGTCCATATCATTATATTTACTCAAACTAATAAAACATTATACAGATTACCCTCCACTCGTCTTCCTCTCGTAAAAAATATAATTATACATCTACCTACCAACTATAATATATCATCAACTACATTGTATTATTAAGTACGCACTTCGCTGAATGGGGTATTCTTCACTACTCGGACGAGTTAATGGGGATGTGTGTATTGAATTTTAAAGAAACGATAAGTCTTTTCTTTTGTTAAACGATTCTGAAAAAAGCTTCAGAATTGAAATATGTCGTTCCATTGACAAATTTCTTCAAATAAACTGTTCAAGTTGAAAATTGAACTAACTGTACGTTTTTCATATCGCCTGGGAAAGAACTGTTGCGTGAAATTCTGAAACGTTTTCGCGCCGGTTCTCGCGTCAGTGCCGTCGAACGACCTGTAGTCGTGCCTACCTTCATTTCGCAGTGTTTGACTCTTTACGCATTGAGTTCCGCCTCGATTATAATCAAAATCCGTCTGAACGAAAATACGAATCGAACCATTGGTTTTTCAACAAAGTCTATACTATTGAATAATTATCCTAATATTGAAGTAGAAGATAGAGAAAATAATAAATTATTTTTATTTGTATTTGTCTGTTAATTATAAATGTACTCAACTATAATTTGTCAAACGTGTTTATTTCAAATAAATTATATTTAATTTATTTAATTAGAGAAAAACAGGTACCAGAATAATAGGGATTTTTGTACTATTAAAAAAACAAAAATTGTCCAGGAATAATTATAATTATTATAAACGGTTACAATAATATGAAATACCTAATTGTACCCGAAATATAATTCTATTACAACCAATGTTAATCATTAAAATGTTGTGTTTTGACTTTACAAAAACTAATACTTATTTTAAAGATAATTAAAAATGGATAATATTCACATTATATTTGAGTTCAACTCATTCAATAGTTCTCATTCCCGAGGTGGTAGTGTTCTTATCTCTGTCAAATCAACTATTAGTAAATCTCCAGTAATTTATGATCTCAGTGATGTCGAACAAGTTTTCGCCATCTTGTCCCTTAATTCCACCACACTTTTAATTGGTTCTCCTTTAAGGTAAAAAGGTGTTTAAAGTATAAAATCTTTAAAATTAAAAAATAGATTTTTAAGTTAACGAATTTTAATTATTCCTTATTGATATTTGGTGGCCGATCTAATAAGAAAAATTACATCAGTTTATCAGTAGTTCCTTTGTAATTTTTTCAAAATAAAAAATAAAAAATAAAAAATTTATACATTTGCTTATTTAGTCTGGTATACGTTATACACCTAATATCTAACAAACACAAATCATATGCAATATGCATATACACCCGTACATGAAACTGTTATAATATAATATTATATTATAAATGTTATACTTTTCCAGTTAGGTATACCAATTTTGTTTTTATTTATAACACATTATATGCATACAAATTCTTCTTGTCAATAATCAATTTGAACAAAACTCAAATTTGAATCGTATAAAGTATTATACTCATAAATTATTAACCATTTATTTTAATATAATCCGAGATTACTACCGAAATAATTGTATATTTGAATTAAATTACGTAAAGATGATATAATACATTATCTGGTAATTGTTATTCACATTTATTTTACAATTTGCGATAAAAAGCTACACAACGCACGACATGATTGAAATAAAAAATACATAGATTTTTTAAGTTAAATTTCAATAAAAACATATAATCACACGTAGGTACAGTGTACGCAATCGTATTGGTTAATGAATATTGATGTGATATTTCAACGGTTATGACATTTAAGAGCCCTAAGTTGGTAAAACTTTTAACATAAAGTCACAATGACCAAAATGTATGAGTATAAAAATGTCATTGAGTAGCTGTATAAAAATGATTAACTTGCGAAAAAATCCATATTCTAAAATAATAAATCTGTTTATAAATTAACGCTTTACGTTTGATTGGTTTCGGGAAGTTTTGTATAACACATTGCTCAATATACGTGACGGACGATCAGGTTCACGGTCGATCCGACGACTCTATGTAAATCGATAATAATACTACTTGTATAGCAATAAAAACCCGCAATTTTAACGTTAAAAAAGCAAATGAAAAGAGCCACTAAAAGTTGAGTTATTGGTTTATATTGCATATAATTACAATTAAATAATGAAAACACGTTTTTTCCGCAGTGTTGATAAAAAATGTTGTATCGCGAAAACGTACGTTTTATTTCGTAGCTATTCAAACGTAAACGGTTATTTCGGTTCCATATCTGTTCACTTCCGTTCCAAAATCGATCATACACGGCTTTTGCTACGAAACAATCAAAATACATATTTCAAAGGATATTAATATTATATTTCCATAGTTTATACGTACCTGTGTATACTGTAAACGTGGTAGGTACGTATAGTAGGAGTGGACACTTGCCCCGCACTCAAATATATAGTAGCACGGCTTAGTAATCGGCATACGTACACCTTCATTATATATACATGTGTATACATATACAGGCGACAATCTCACATACATATATATATATATATATATATATATATATATATATATATATATATATATACATATATACATATACACACGACATACTTATTACTGTTTTTCGAATATAACTGAGCGGTTGAGAATTTGAGATTCGCTGATACATCATATTATTATATTCAAACAAATGATCTTTGCAATAATTCGCTAAACAACCCAATCCTACACAATTTCGATAGGACACGCAAAGGCATGGAGCGTACTTAATCCATCTTCCAGAAGGAGGGGGGCAAAATTTGAAATTGAATCATACTTATAAATGTATACGTCTACAAACGACAGTGTTGCTAGATTATAAATAAATTGGCAGCTGAACATTTTTCGCTCACTCATAATTTAAAATTTAATATTTTTTTTATTTAATATTTTCTACGCCCTCTTTTATAACTACGTAAACGTTTCAATATTTAAAAAAAATTATCAAAGTGAAAAGGTTGTTCCCAGTTCGAAGTCTCTGAAGCAGACCAAATAAAAAAATAAAGCCGTCAATGTATTCCTCAAATGTCAATTCTGTGGACGCCGAGACCTGTTATTCGTTATACTTCTAAAATACTCGGAGTTTTCCCTAATGAAACTGACTGACATTCAAAATTGATGGAATCCGAGCAAAATCGTATGCTCGTCATATTGTGGGAAGTAAAATCGTTAAGGCTAGATGTGTTAGTGGTCAAAAACCACATGGCTCATGTATAGATCATAATAAGTATCTGTTTAGTGACAACAGTCTCGATGAGTATAGAGAAAATAGTTTCAACTTGGTCATTTGAACACAAAATGAGAACGATAAAATGTCAACATATAACTGTCACAATGGTAAAAATTCTAAAAGAAAATGGAGTGTAAATAGATAAGACAATTTTTAATAACATAAATGTTTAATCATGTTACAAAGATCATATGGGAAACGAGACGTTTTTAATTATAAAAAGCTGGTAAGTGAGATGATGGTGGTACAAGTTCGTCCTTCGTCCCTAAGTCCCTTCGGTCCTCGGACAAGATATTGGTGATGAATAATACATTTTTTTTTTTGCACAGATAAATCTAAAACCTTAATCTTCGGTTATTTGAGTGTTCTAATAACATAAATAAATCACATCACCAAATTGTCGACGTAATAAATGGATTCCAAAGATGTCCGTGAAAACGAAATCTGGTAATTCATTTGAAGTGACAACATTTGAGTAGAATGACATGATGTGTCTCCACAATCTTCTCGCATATTTGTTTATGGACCCAGTCATTTATGTGTGCTCAGTGCCAGATCTAGGGGGACGGGAGCAAACCGGGACACTTGCCCCGGAAGTCTTGGACGGATGCCTCCAAATGACCAAATAATAAGTGGTTATATTAACAGTTCTTAATCATTATGTAATGAGTATTATAAATATAATACAAATAACAATTTTCAATTGACTTTGGCTATAAATACCTTCGTTTCCCTCACCCAATGAGGATTATTTACGGTTATCAGTACTAAGACTTTTATTGTACCTTTATTTATCGGAGAAATAATATTTCTATTTATTGGGTATAGTGCTAGGAACTAGGAAGTGGCTTTAAAACAGGAAGCAGTCAAAGCAATAAACCCACAACTATCTGACGCCATTAAAGTGTTTGGTTTATTGAAACAAGCATAATTAAATCTGCTGAAGCTGAAATTGATTAATAGCAATTTAATCGTTTCGTGATTTAAACACCCATAGCCAATAGGCAATATACCGAAATTTTTCATGTATTAGCTACATTTGTATAATCTTATACTATTTTATTATTTTATATATGTATAATATTTGTGTGTTACACCGCAGTCGTGAAATCGCTCATTTCATGAATGGGCCTTTTTTTGCTCAGTTCATAAAATGGACAATCCATGTGGTCATTTTATAAACTGACATATATACATATAGATGTACTTAATAATATATTTAAGTACTAGATCTTTTGAGTATTTTCGTTTCTGAATTTCAACGAAAATAAAATAATCGCATAAATGATTATGTAACCCAATTATCACTTACGACATACTGTTGATAATATTGTATTCATATTATATTATATGCCTACTAACCTACTCGTATGGTATCAGATAAACCTAAACGTTACCGATAATAGATTTAGTCATTTGAATAACATAAAATAAGATTACGATATAGATTATAGATAATGATACAGAGTACAATAGTATTCTATGTTTTATTATTAAATAATAGAACATTATAATAGATTATTTTCTCTTTGTTACTATTGGCCGGGACAAACTGAATGACCGGCCGAGACACCGGAATGTATGGTAAGCCAAATTATGATTATATTTAGTAGTGATGGGTACAACCATTGATTATAGAATATATAGATAGTCAACGCAATGTTAATATTTGGCGACTACTCGTAGGATGCAACCGCTATGGAGCGCTGGCGTCGCTGGGATGCAAGGAGGTGGTACCTCTCTCATAGGTAGATGAACGACGAACGCGGTGGGAGCTGGGATGCAAGGTGGTGGTACCTCTATCGTAGGTAGATGAACGACGTACGCGGTGGGAGCTGGGATGCAAGGTGGTGGTACCTCTATCGTAGGTAGATGAACGACGTACGCGGTGGGTGCTGGGATTCAAGGTGGTGGTACCTCTATCATAGATAGTTATGAAGTATGGGAAAGCAATCAAGCGGTCGGCGAAAAATACCGTCGTTCTATTTATAGAATTATTTTTCATGGAACCATTATACTTATTCCCATTATAATCGATAAAATAAGCGATTATTATTTTATTATCATTATTTCGTCTATATTTTACCGTTTACTCTGTGAACATACGAATTACGATTAGTCTTCACGTAAGTATTCTTCTCTGCAGTTGTCACTTGTCAATGAAAAAGGTTCTTGCTTGTTTTATATTCTAAGTATTTTGCCTTATTGTTATTTGTTACTTACTTTATTTTTTATTACTTTTACGTCTTGTAAGTAATTTTAAAAATGTCTGGTAACAAGTGCCAATTTTTAAATTGTGGAAAGTCGAAGAAAACATTTCCAAACTTGAGTTTTTTCCGTTTTCCCAATGATGAAAGAAGAGAAATTTGGATAATTAATTCGGGTAAATAAATGTTTTAAATTTATAAAAAGAGCTCAGGTGTTATTTTTTTCGGTTTATTAGATTTGTCACCAAGTTAGCTATAAATCCCTTTTATTAAGTGATACGTTTTTTTAAAAATATTTCGGATAGCAACTTATTTTGTAATTTGTATAAAATAAATCTATATAAAAAACTATATCTCTAAGTTCATATTAAGTACTAATTATTAATTATAAAAAACAAATGCCTATTTTAAATTTGTTTTAAATATTTTTATAAAAGTATTTTTATAATGCTTTAATACATAACCAAAAAAGTATTATTTATTACACTGGAGTAATAATAGTTAGATACTTTATTTTTTTTTCTTGCTTAATTATCAAAACATTGTATAATTAGTATGGTCATTACACCAATACATTTCCATAATATGTATGATTATTTTCAAACAATTATTATATTTTGTTTATCTCTACAGGAAACTCAAGTTTGTTCTCAATTGAACAGGAAAAACTTCACAATAGGTACATTTGTCAAGAGCATTTCCCCCCCGAGAGCTTTACAAATATATTTAATAAAATCCGTTTAATAAGCACTGCTATTCCATATAAATATAAATCTGAGCAAAAACAACAACCATCTACATTATTAGGTTTTAATCAAAATGATGCATCTGAACAAGAATGTCTTACAATTTCAACTCCAGTAAATACTTATACACACACAAAATCAGACATGGTAGAGTTAGTTTTTTCTAGCCCCTCTTCATCGTTATCTACTCCTAATAAAACTAAAATTACAGATATAATACAAATGCCAGACTCAAATTTAAAAAGGAAATGTGATTTGATAGAAAAAGATACTCCTAGAAAATTAATTTTAAAACAAAAATTAAAACAAAAAAATAAAATTATTCATAATAAAATCACACATATTTCAAAATTAAAAAAAAGAGGTAGATGTTTTAATCGCTATAATAATTTAAAAAATTCAATAAATTCACATAAATTTTCATCAATTAACTCCAAAGCAATTGTGACTATGCAATTAAAAGATAGACAACGTCCATGGACATTAAATGAAAAAAATTTAGCTTTAAATTTATATTATAAATCACCCAGTGCATATAAATTTTTACGTTCCCAAAAAGTAAATTTACCAGGACTTTCAACAATTCGTCATTGGATAGGTCAATCAAAATTCTTACCAGGTTTTAATCAAATATTTTTCAGTCATCTTAAAAAAAAATTTGAATCAACTGATTATAAAGAAAAAGTATGCACTGTTTGTTTCGATGAGATGTATATAAAAGAATTTATAGAATATTCCAAAGAATTTGATTTCATTGAAGGTTTTGAAGACTTAGGTCAATATGGCAGGACAAATAAAAGTGCTAACTGTGTTTTAGTGTTTATGGCTCGAGGTATTTATTCACCGTGGAAATTTCCAGTCGCCTATTTTCTTTCTCATTCCGGTGTTGACAAAATCAATTTAAAAAATTTAATAATTGACGTTCTTAAAAAATTATTTGAAGTAGGATTGTGTCCAAAAGTTGTTGTTTGTGATCAAGGCACAAACAATCAAAGTACTTTAAAATCATTAAATATTTCAGAAGATAGCCCATATTTTTATGTTGATAATAATAAAATATTTTCTATATTTGACGTTCCTCATTTAATTAAAAGTGTAAGAAATAATTTAATTGAAGCCTGTTTTATTAAAGGTGATAATATAATCTCATTTGATGACATAAAAAAAACTTATGAGTTAGACATAAAAAATCATAAAAGTAGGTCTCTCATTAAAATAACAGATGCTCATATTTATCCAAATTCTTTTCAAAAAATGCGTGTTAAATTAGCTACACAATTACTAAGCAATTCAATGTCAGCAACAATCCGAACTTGCATACAAACAGGACAACTTCTAAGTAGCACTGCTTCAAAAACTGCAGATTTTATTGAGTTCATTAATAATTTATTTGATTGTTTAAATAGCCGGTCTTTATATAGCCATAATCCATATCTCTGTGCATTAACTGATTCAGGTACTGTAAAACATTTCTTATTAGAAGCTTCGCAATACTTCACAGATTTACATAAATTAAAAAAAGGAAAATTAACACAACCACCCTGTTTTAAAGGTTTTAAGCAGACCATTAATGGTGTATTGCAATTTTTCGAAGAAGAAAAATCTTATGATATAGTATTTTTAATGACCAACCGTTTGAATCAGGATGTATTAGAAAATCTTTTTAGTATTTTTCGACAAAAGGGTGGTTATAACAAAAATCCAACAGCCAGAACGATTAGGACTTCGATAAGAAGTAATTGTATTTTTTCTTTATGCACATCTACTAGAACAAATTGTGAGGCAACCTTAGAAGATGATAATCCTATAGTAATTGACCCAATAAGACCTCAATATCAAGTAAATTCAAATGATTCATCATTAAATTCTGATTCTGACACAGAGTGTATTTCTAATTTATCCCTTTTTTCTTCTATATCATCTGATGAGGACTCTATTAAAAATGTAAATATTGATAATGATGTTACTTTAGAGGACTGTTCTGTTGCATACTTTGCTGGATATTTGGGTTATAAATGTATAAAAAAATTTAATTGTAACTTTTGTCAACATGAACTGTTTACAAATAAAAATTTATGTGATAAAAAACAATTACTTCTTCTGAATAAAAACTATACTCCAATAAATGATACAAGTGGGCTTAAAGCGCCATCAAATAATTTTAATAATGTTATAAATAAAATTTTAAATGTTTTTGAAAATAATTATAAAAACTATTTTCATAAAAAGAAAATTAAACAACAGTTAACTGAACTTGTAAAAAATAATAATACAATTAAAAAATGGCTAAACGAATCAATGACAAACTGTTTAGAGCATAAGTTGTATATAATTGAACACCTTTTAATATGCAAAATATTTAATAAAACAAAAATGTTTTCATCCACATCAAAATTAGCAAAACTTTCAAAACTAAAAATATTAAACCATATTTAAATAATAACAATTTTATATTTATATATTCATTATTTCTTTGTTCTGACATTGTACCTATGAGTTGATTTAATCTGTTTTTCAATCGATCCATATATTTGCTGATACACTGAGTATAGAACTTGCAGAGCCTGCTGATCATGGTGTTACCTGTGCCTGAGAAGTCAAACATTTTCTTTCTTTTACAAGGTTACCTGTATTGTTTTATTTTTGTAGGCTGCTAACCTTTTGCAACCATATCTTTTTGTTTATACTGTTGTTACTATAAAATTGTGATATGCAATTGTGTAAATAAATGACATATAACTGACAATTAAGTTTACTGTATTATCATTGTATTTTATTATATTTATGTATAAATTATATTTTTATTGTTTTATTTTACTTACTTAATAATTTCATATTCAGATAGTGTGAGTTAAATTTTAATTATTAATTTATATTTTATTTACTTTAAACTTGTTTTATACTTCTGTCATTTCTTGATATTATAATTACTACATTATATTCAAGGTGTATGAATAGTTGTGTTTTTTGATTTACTTATTTATTTGGGCAATTACATTTTTGTGTTTTCTATTCATTTGATGTATCAATATGCATAAAATAAATATACATGATTCGTAATCGTATCTAAATAGGTAAGTGATATATCGACCAATATTTTTTTTAAGGGGCCACCAATTAGTACCTAGTTGCACCCCGGCCTCCTGATACATAGATCCCGCACTGACTATAATACAAAGTTATAATTATTTTGGTACTTGTAAAATATATTACTATTTTATATGCATTATACCTATTTATAGTTTATATATAGTTAAACATGTTAATACCATCTTAACATTATAATAATATAGGTACTTGACTTATTGTTAAACGATGTTGAAATATATTTTTATTTTTGAAAAATGTCAAATGAAATCAGTTACAATTTATTAAATTGTCAATAGTGGGTCGTTATTCATATTATATCATATCATTTAAAATATTAAATCATTAGGTTCGAGTTCTAGGAATTAAATATCAATTAAATGTATATAAATAACTCTGACCGCAATACAATACTGAGTTATGAGCACCCCGTGGCCAGCCCCGCCCAGTGCGGCAGCACTCGACGCTCGTTCTGTATTTATCTGTACAGATTGTAAAATAATTATTTTTTCAATTATACAACGCACTCTATCGGCAGCTAGAACAAACATAATTTTAGTAGCCTAATATCTCTATACCATGGACTATCTATCTATTCTATAATCAATGGTACAACCAACTACTTTTAACTATCGATAGTCTATCGATAGTTTCAAAAACTACCGAGTGATTTTTCAATCGAATAGATATTATTATTCATCGATTGTTTTTAAAAACAATCGAGTAATTCACTCGGTTGTTTTTAAAAACTATCGAGCAATTCACTCGGTTGTGCCCATCACTCTTACACCGACTAGTTTTGACTATCGATTTAAAAAAAAAAACAATCCACTGATTTTTCGGTATTATCGACCGAATTTACTTGATAATTTTCACTTATTAAATTTTCATTGGGTAAGTAGGCCTAAAAATAAATCAAAACAGGTAGTTCGATAGTTCGATAGTTTTTCGATAGTTTTATGAAACAACCGAGTAATTAGATAGTTTAAACTATCGAGTACTTCGATAGTTTTCACTCGGTTGTGCCCATCACTAATATTTAGTATAAAAACTAAAATACATACAATTTTTATTGTAGTTATCATATAAATATATATATATATATATATATATATATATATATATATATATATATATATATATATATATATTTATATATTTGTTTTTTTTAAGTTTTGAAATTCTAATATTTTATTATTGAATTATTTTTGGGTGAAATTATTCAAACATTTTCAATTCATAAAAGTAAAATTAATTTAATTATAATTGAATACTAACTTCTAAGACAATAATCATTTACGTGTGACCTATTTATTTATACCTATCTATGTGTTATCCAATTTATAAACTGGGCAGGTTTTTAGTATGCCCAATTCATGAATTGTGCAAAAAAGAATTTAAAAAATGGCCATTACATAAAATGAACGATTTCATGACTGGTGCGTAACATATATATATATATATATATATATATATATATTTAAAAAAAAAATTTTATTTACATGTTAATTTTTTCAGAAGTTTTTTAATTCATTTGGAAATCTAAGTTACAAAATGTTTATTGTGAAACGTATTATATAATAGTATAATAGCAATAATTTTAAGAATTTTTTTTATTTTAATAGACATTTTTCCTAATATAATACCTACACCTTTTATTTATTTAATTAATTGGTATATAAGTTAAACAGTAGAATTATAGAGGGGGCTAAATAATTTTAAGAGGGCGCTAATTTTATACTTTTCCCCGGCTGAAAAAATATACTAGATCCGGCACTGTGTGTACGGAGGTACACGGGTTTTTATCATATTACGACTTCTTTCAAGGCTAAAAATATAAACAGAATATATTAGGTTTCCATGTTATAAATTAGTAAATTATGATAGCTCAGTGTTTTAATATAATAACGGTAATAGTCTATACAATATAAGTGCTATGTTAAAAAATAATAATTTGATTTTTGTTGAAATTGAATAGATTTGTGAAGGACCGTGAAATATACTAAATTTAAATTATAATATACACTTACATCGACGAAGGTTTTTCAAGGTCTCTTTAATTGCACTATCAACCTTTTATGACCCACTTGATAAGAGTTCATAATTTGTACAGCCGCCCGGGCACTATATATGTTATCATATGACACAAACCCTATAAAAAAACAACAAATGAATTATTCATAATATCAGCGTATTTACGGTAAACATTAAAAATTGTAAACATAAAGACACTTATTCTTTTCTTTTTAAGACACACAAAATTTGTATTTAATAATTGTGTGATGAACTGGCGATATTAGTTTAAAATATACAAGAACTCTCGTAATTTTAAAATTAAGGCTCATACGATTTCTATGAATGTTTATTTGTTTTTTCTCCGAAATAAAATAATAACCATTCAAAAACATAAAAGTTTAAGAACTTTATTTATAATATCTAGAAATATAATAAAACCAATTTGTTGTTTAAATTTGTCCGGTTATAAATTGGGATTACGGCATGATTAAGAATTTTAAAAAATATTTTAACTATCAGGATAACTTTGTAAATTTGTATGTACTTAATTAAGTCACTGGACAAACGTATTGAGGACGCTTGAAATACGAATGACAAAATATTTACAATTTATCAAAATATTTTGATTTTTGATTTTTATTTTTTTTTTGCACATGTGAATAAAAACCACTCGACGCGGAAATATTCACCGTTTTGGGATGTACGTGCATTTGCATGACTTACCGAAACACTTGGACAGTTTGGTATTTTTATCGATGTAAACTTTTGCAGATATAATGTTTCCAAATGGTATGAACATCGCCACAAGATCAGAATCTCCGAAATCCCGAGGAAGGTTATATATAAACAGATTGGCACCATCCGGACTTTCAGGCTGCTTGCCGGACGCTTTAGTCGCTAAACAAAATAATGACGCAACGACATAGTACAAAACAAACACAATAATACATTAATAGCATGGTAAATTGATTCTAAAACTATAAATGTAAGGAGACTACCAACCACTCATTTACTAAATGTGTGTATATAACAAGAATAGCTATGAATAATTTTTAAATAAAGTGCGGTGTCAGTCAATCTTAAAATGAAACTGATTAAATTAGAGACAATCACAAATTATCATTTCAAAAAAAAAATAAATAAATAAGCAAGCGATAATTTCAGCAACCAAATTAAAGTACGGTGAAATTTTCTGGCTCGGGGGAGTTGTCTCTAACAAGGTATCCCATGTGACAATCAGTGTCGCGTAACATTTATATTTTCTAAAATACATGTATATAATTGATTTAAAACACAAATCCAAAAGTCATATATATATTTTTTTTAATATTAAACTTTTGACATACGTTATATGTAGTATACACCAAATATATATGAATGTTTTTAATTGATAAAGAATACTTATAAATTTGTTAACATTTTAATTTAAATAAACTTACTGCTATAATCGTAAATATAAAATAACATTAAAGGATCATTTATAACAATATGAATTGTTATTTAAGAAAGGCCCGAGTTTACTTCCGTACTGGGATCTCCGATCTCCCGTACGGGGTCCCGTAAATATGATGCGGGAGCCTGTGGTGACGTTTAAAAAAAAAAAATATAAATATATATATCCTAGGCGAATCTAGTGCGGACACATCTCGAAGTCACGTATAAACCCGATTGATGAATCTGGGTGCGATAATAATTAACAAGGGGTACCGATCGCCATGTATCGAAGGGAATTTATTTATGAAAGAGAAAGAAAGAAACAGTCCCGAAAACAAACGAATTTAGAACGCGATTGGTAAACATTGTCCGTTCGAACTATCTAGCGTCAGGCACGTTAACGCAGAGCCAAAACAAATCTTATTTTTCGCTTTCTGTTTTCTTACATTCCACGCAATTTGGACTTATGTCCACGGCGTATATTGTGTAGCGGCGGAGTCAATGGCTGCAATTTACTACAGCGAGGGATGCGAAATCGATAATGCGAACGAACGGCTTACCTTTGCTGATGCAGGTGGAATTGTCTCTGAGCAAGATCGACTGGTTCTCTCGGCTATACTCGCCAGATATGTTCACCATGTACTTTTCAGTACTGTTGTCAGGTTCCGGTCGCTCGGTGACAAAGTCAACGCCGTTTGCGGTCGCGGGAATGCTCGTTTCGAATTCATTGTAAGTTGGAAACGAAAACAATGTCTTATCCTGTGAACATACAATTCGTTACAACCACTATACGATGAAACTTCTTGAAGGCAATAATACATACATTAGAATTTATTCATAAAAAATAACGGTAAATAAATAAATATTTATATAAACAAACGGTAAAACCACTAAAAATATGATAGCCTGATTGGTTAAATCTTGCATGATTGGTGAAATACTTACTTCAATGACTTCGTTATCCGTTACAGTTGACTTTATTAAATTACGAGATGGCATAACCCAATGATTCTCATTCTCACTCAGCTCTACTTCGCTGTTTTTCACCAGCGAAGTTTGTTCTGTTTTCTTTAGTGCAGTATTTGTAATGACTGTCTTTATCTTGTCACTTTTATCCTAAGAACACACAATTCGTTAAAACCAACATACAATGAAACTTCTTGAAAGCAAAAGTATTTAATTTATAATTTAAATAATCAAAATAACGGGTTTCATATCCGCCGTTGTATTTTTTTATATTTATATTTTTTTTTATATTTTTACGATTTTTCGATCAAAACTTCAAAATAAAAAACCTCACATGAAAATCTAACAAATTTAAAATATTTAAAAATCAGTATATTTTAAAAATACTATGAAAATAGAAAATGTTTTTCTGTATAGTGCATGTTATAAAACATTTGTAATTGTATCCGTGTTGTAGCCACCGAGATAGAAAATAATATTGAGAAAACACAACTTCGAAATTCAATAACAAAGGTGTCAACTTAAACTAAACTAAAATTTCGTCAATTTCATTGTGATTTTTAAAATATTATCTGTCATAAGATTATCTAAATGGTTTGATATTATAATGTATGTACAGGGACTCCAATAGAAGTAATAGATACAATTTCTAAAAAACCAAGAAAAATTGATTTTGTTCTATAGTTATCAATACATTTTTTTTTCATAAATTGAGTAAAATGTAATTATAGAATTATCTAGGTATGATTAATTGTTATATGTTACCACTTATTTGTGTTAAGAAGATTAAACAGTCAAAGAATGAAATGACTGCAAATAAACAAATATTATATTTCATTCTCACGTATGTGGCCTTTTTGTAAGGTAATGATTTTTTGATTTTTTTTGAAAATATACCCCCATCCTATTTAAAAACGCTGAATACGTCACAAATATTAATAGTAAAATAACTAAAAAAATTGATAGCCTCATTTGCGTGATTTGTGAAATACTTACTTTAATCATTACATTATCCGCTAACATCGACTTTATGGAATGTGTAGACGGAATTAACCAAGGATTCTCGTTCTTACTCAGCTTTATTTCACTGTTTTTCACCAGCGAAGTTGGTTCTGTTTTCTCTGTTACAATATTTGTTATGACTGTCTTTTTCTTGTTAATTTTATCCTGTGAACACACAATTCGTTACAACTATTATAAAATTAAACTTTTTGAAAGCAATATTGATTACATTATAAATTAAACATCAAAAGTAACGGAAAATAAATAAATTAGAATTTATGATTTTATAGAAAATAATTTTAAGTGTTATGAAACTGAAATATGTAAATAAATAGTCTACGTACCTGTTTAGTGTCCAACTTGATCTTTTTGGACGTTTCTCGTGTTAATTTTGGAAGTTTTGTTTCTAAGTCCTATAAAAATGTTAGTAAATTGTATGGATTTATCACACATATCTATATATTCACAGTAAAATAAATAAAAATATGATAGTCTGACTTGCATGATTGGTGAAATACTTACTTCAGTCACAACGTTATCCGTAACAGTCGACTTAATCGAATTAGTGGATGGCATAACCACAGAATTCTTCTTTTCAGTCTCCTCCACCAGCGAAGTTGGTTCTGTTTTCTTTAGTGCAGTATTTGTAATGGCTACCTTTTTCTTGTTATTTTTATCCTAAGAACACACAATTCGTTAAAACCGATATACAACGAAATTTCTTGAAAGCAATAGCATTAACTTTATAATTTAAACATTAAAAATAATGGTAAATAAATAAATTAGCATTCATAATATATAAATAAACGGTAAAACAACTAACAATATGATAGCCTGATTGGTTAAATCTTGCATGATTGGTGAAATACTTACTTCAATGACTTCGTTATCTGTTACAGTTGACTTTATTAAATTACGAGATGGCATAACCCAAGGATTCTTCTTCTCATTCGGCTTTCCTTCGCTGTTTTTCACCAGCGAAGTTGGTTCTGTTTTCTTTGTTACAATATTTGTAATGACCGTCTTTTTCTTGTTAATTTTATCCTGTGAACACACAATTCGTTACAACCATTATACAATGAAACTTCTTGAAAGCAATAATATATACATTTTAATATATACATTGAATACAGCGGTAAATAAATAAAAAAAAGAATTTATATCTTCTTAGAAAATCATTATAAGTGTTATGAAAGTGAATTATACAAATAAATATACTAAGTACCTGTTTGTTTTCAACCTTGATCGTTTTCGACGTTTCTCGTGTTCCTAATTTCGGAAATTTTGTTTCTAAGTCCTAAAAATTTGTAATAAATGTTTTGGAGTTGTTATACATTTATATATAAACAGTAAAATAACTAAAAATATGGTAGCTTATTTCGCATGAGTGGTGAAATACTTACGTCAATGACTACGTTTTCCGCTACAGTCGATATTATTAAATTACGAGATGGAATGACCCAAGGATTATTATTCTTAGTCAAATCCACTTCGCTGTTTTTCACCAGAAAAGTTGGTTCTACTTTCTTTGTTGCGGTATTTGTAGTGACTGTCTTTTCCCTGTTAATTTTATCCTAAACACACACAATTCATTACAAGAATTAAAAATGAAACTTCTTGAAAGCAATAACAATTACATTGTCATTTAAACATTAAAAGTAACGGTAAATAAATTAAATTAGAGTTAATATCTTCTTAGAAAATAATTTAACGAGTTATGGGATTGAAATTTGTATATAAATATATTTAATACCTTTTTGTTGTCCAACTTGATCTTTTTTGGCGTTCCTCGTGTTCCTGAATTCGGAACTTTTCTTTCTAAGTCCTATAAATATCGTAAAAAATTGTACGGAGTTATCATACATATCTGTATATTAACAGTAAAATAACTAAAAATATAATTATCGGTCTTGCATGGTTTGTAAGATACTTACTTCAATCGCTACATTATTCTTTACGGTCGGCTTAATCGTATTAGTGGATGGCAAAAAGCAAGGATTTTTCTTTTTAGTCAGCTCCACTTCGTTGTTTTTCACCGGCGAAGTTGGTTCTTTTTCATTTGTTGCAGTGTTTGTTATGACTGTCTTTATCTTGTTACTTTTATCCTAAGAACACATAGTTCATTATATTATAACCATTATGTTATGAAACTTTTTGAAAGCAACAGTATTTAGATTTTAATTCAAACATTAAAAATAACGGTAAATAAGTAAATTAGAATTTATATATTTACAGAAAATCATTGAAAGTCATATGATACTGAAATATGTAAATGCATATATTAGGTACCTGTTTCTTGCCCACCTTGATATTTTTGGACGTTTCTCGTGCTCCTAATTTCGGAAACTCTATTTCTAAGTCCTATACAAATCATAATAAATAGTATGGAGTTATACATCAGCAAATAACAGTAATTTAACTAAAAATATGATAGCCTGTCTTGCATGATTTGTAAAATACATACTTCAATTGCTAAATTATTTGGTACAGTCAACTTTATCGAATTAGTGGACGGAATTATCCAAGGATTCTGTTCCGCTTTGTTGTTTTTCACTAGTGAAGTTGGTTCTATTATCTTTGTTGCAGTTTTTGTATTGACTGTCATTTGTTTTTCAATTTTGTCCTGAGAACATGCAGTTCGTTATAAACGTTATACGATGACACTCTTGTAAGCAATAATATATGCATTATAATTTTATCTTCAAAATTAAGGGTAATTAATTATTTTTCACTGTGCAATTTCAAAATATGATGTATTTTGTTTTATTTTGATATTCAAACGTTGATTAATGACCAAATATGTAAATAATTATTCAAAAACCATTAACCATTCTATTACCTGCTGTGTATTTGAGCACGATTCACTATTCTTTCGGATATTGAATGATTTCGTACTAATCTACAAACGTTTTTGACAAAGAAAATTTTTAAGTGTAATAAATATAGTTCAAACTTGAAATAGTGATAATTACATTTTGAGCGTTTGAGTTGGGATAATGTCCCTGTCGTTTGGTCGATGTTGTACATGCAGGGATCTTTCGATTATTACTCGGCTTCATCGTAAATTCTTTTTCAATTTCATTTAACGTCTTAGGTACGATTACTGCGTTCCGTGGTATCCAATTGTTATTTTTCAAATTTATTGTGTCTAGAATCATGAACCGGATTCTAGACGGAATATTGGTTTTATTACTCGATGACGATAATTCGCGGAGTTTTTCAAAAGTGTTTCCCTGTAATACGTAAACATAATAAAGTCATATTTATATGTAAAAGCGTTGTTCTATATCGGCGCTATTGTACGCTAAATATAATAATGTATAATATAAATAATGTACGAGTACATAACTGTTCACACGAAATTGAACAGAATTTAAACGTTAACATCAACTTACTGGATTCAAATATTTTCCAATGTGTTGCAATATATTGCACAAACATTCTAACGGTTCTTCCTTTGGGAATTTCAGAAGACATCTTACACACAATTCCAAGACGTTGGAGTTCAGTAACTTAACTTTGAACAATTCACACATGAATCTAGAAAATAAAAAATCAATGTTTTTTTTCCGAGAAAACGTCCATTATATCCGGTTCATATTTAAATATACCTGCAATTTCCCACGGAGCGTTTTCTCTGAACTCTTTCGTTTTCGTCATACGCACATTGGAGTTCTTTCTTTAAGGCCTGTAACGTTAAAAATATAGATAACAAAAAGCGATCCCAACGGACTACGGAAATGAATGTTTACTTGATCTTCGCATGACTCTATTTCCGCCAGACTGCTCAACGCTCTTTTTTCTTGGTCATTGACCATTTTAAACGTTCGTTTGCACTTGAGGATGATTAGTTCTTTAAAAGTCGTTTTCGCATTGCCGTCCTCAGATATTATTTCAACGTCTTTCATGCAAGAGCAAATATGTGCGTATTGAGGCGTAAAATTTGGTTCATCTATAGCCTAAATTTGGTCAAATTGATTAATAAAACGTCCGAAATATCTATGTGAATTTTAAGTTTCATGGTTCGTTTAACATTGAAATACATATTGAATTGCAAACGTTTTCTCTTACCTTTTGAAACAATAGTTCGATCATCTTACTAAGGCCAGTGTACGTGTTGATCTTCAGGTCAAATATGCTCTTAGTGAGCACAATCATATTTTCCGGAGTTATTTTATTCAAAATAGATCGCACTTTTTTCTCGATTTCCTTAAAACGAGTTTTAGAAATTATTTTTGAAGCTATGCTTCTTTACGCGGGTTCTGTTGAAGCTATGCTTTTTTCGCGGTTTCGCTGGGGCCCGCCGTGTAAAATCGAAGATGTCCAAAAACGTTCCGTTCCGTTCCGTTACCGCAATGATGGTGCGGTGTCAACTGTACAGTAGTATGAATACGCGTGTAACGGGTTCGAATCCTCAAACCATAATAAAATTTTTTGCACTTTTTTCCTAAATTTTTTCTGAATTTACGTCAATATGGATCATTTCCTTTATACGTCAACTTATAAAATCTGTTTTGAAGCTATGCTTCTTCACGCGGGTTCGGCGGGAAGGGGCCCGCCGGGTAAAAATGGAAGATGTCCAATAATATAACATAACATGATATAACGTTACCGCAATAGCGACTAGCTATAGTGACTGTTGAGAGTGCTGCGGCCGCAGGATGCGGCAGCAGCGCATTGTTAAATAGTTAATAATACTTGTCCACGGTTAAATTTGAAGAATTCTATAAATAGAATAGTTTAATGTGCTGTAGGTTGTTGGTACATTACTATATCGATAACCGATAATTACGCGCGTGCAGTGCTCGTTACAGTTATTACTTAATACTTATCAATCGTTCTACTACAATCGAGTACTATATAGAATACTAGACTACAAAATATTTCGTATTTTCATTAGAGTATTAGACACGTTCGAGTAGTTCGATGCAGTACCTAATACCTATAGTAATAATAATATATTCCCATAACTTCTTCATATTGTTTCCATTTTATTTTGACGAACTTCAATTAAAAACTTTTACGTAAGAGGTTCTTTTTTTTATTAAGCTGTTAGGTAGGGAGTTGAAGCATAGCTTCTGTCGGCAGTCCCACAACTGCCAGTTTTTATACGTAAAACAATATGACGCACTCGGATCGACTATATTATGTAAATAACAAAATCAAAGAACAAAACGAACGTCCATAATGACTATACGTTCTTACTTCGATCTCTGATTCACCGGTCTGCGTTGACTTTTTTGGGTCCCGGCAAGGCGGAACCCATGCGTTTTCGCAAGTGCTCAGTTCGACAACGCAATTTTTTGCCAACGAGTAGTGGACAGCGGTTTTCTTACTGAGACTCGAATGCGTCGTCTCGCGATCCGGTACAACGTGTTGCCTGTGTGCGTGGGTGTAACCGTAGTGTCGTTGATTTCCATCATGTCCACGATAATGTTCCTGTGGTATGACATAAAGTACACGCATACATTGATCAAGTCCAATAACTGGTGTGGCATATTAGTTATTAGCGTAGAAACTATTGCTGTTAGTATAGGGATTATCAGTACGATCGGTCGACCGGCTGAGTTCATGGTCGCAAATAATTTTTTTCTCGTTATGACTGGGTCTCAGACCGAACGGGGTTTTGCTTGACAGTTAAAGATGGTTATAAATATAACTATATAACTATAGAAAGTTATAAAATCGTCCCGTTAGATCGGTAACGTAATAAACACGATACAATATATTTTAAGTCCTTTACCGTTTCCTGTGTGTTCCTGGGAACGTCCACGTTCGACCAAGTGGTGCTCGGCTTTTCGAATTTTATCGGATTCTCCGGTTTTATTGACGCCATTGGTTTGTTATTCAATGCGAGCTTGGATGGGACGGTGGACATTTTTTTCCGCTGTCTTTAATTTGATTTCTTCCGCCGGAGCTAAATCGTACGGTCGAAATAATCAATGTAAATCAATCGATTTGTATTGTTTTGAGGATCTACAGGTGTGCATAAGCCTGACTCGTTAAAACGGCCCTTCATTGGCCCTTAAAACGAGATCGATAGAAACAATTGCCGACATATAACAATAACTACCAGACGGAAAGAAATTAAAGAGAAACCGTCGTGTTTGACACACGCGAACACGGGCCACGGCTGAATCACGGTGAGTGTGTAAAACGACAGATGTGAATCAAATACGAGGTGCACCCGACGGACGTAAGACACTTCAATAACCGTTCGATCGTACGAGTATAATATTACTTTCGGACGACGTCGATCATCGGAGAATGGGACTGAAAACGGGCGCGGCCGTCCTCAGTGCACCCGGGCGATGGCGACGGGAGATCTCTAAGGATCGTCGTCCGACGAATGCCACCTCCACGTCGGCTCCGATCGATTCCTCATCTTCGTCCAAAGAGCAGTCGCCCAACAAACTCCGTAGTCTCTAACGGATACTCTACGTTCGGGGCCACTTACCGCGAATCGGGTGCGGTTTGACTTCGAGAGGACTTATGAACCCTGGAGGTATCTGACTCGGGTTAACTAGACCACCCCTCCCCGTTATTGTATAACAAGTGTATACATTTCATTGTTTAATCAAATAAAGAAAACACCACTAACACCACTAAAACATCGATCCATTCATTTCACGTTCGGGGCGTTACAATTAATATTACCTGGCACAGACTGTTCACTCGGACCGTTTCGCTCGCTAACACAGTCTCGGTACGAGTCGTGTTATCCGATGTTTCAAGTTTTGAATGTCCAATTTATTGTGATCTAGGAAGACAAATGATAAATTATTTTATGTAAAACAAAAACTAGGTGTAATTGATAAATACGTACTTTAGTATCGATGTTAATAATTAGTTTTCGAATATTTCCAAGTGATTCTTCTTCGAATTAAATCGTTTAATAATCAAATAGAGAATTAAACAGAAAAATGTATTAAGATATTTTTCTGGATCAAAATATTTGTTAAATGCTAAATGCGAATAAACAATAATTTTTTTCATCGACTTGATAAAAAAATTATTTATGTTCTAAACAATTCATATAGCAACGCATATGTATAATTTAAAATTAATATTATTATCAGCCAAATATAATAGCAACTATTTTATTGAGGGTACCATCAAAAATATCTTAAAGCGTAGTTTTGAAAAAATATTATCGATAAATTGTATTTTTAATTTGATACAACTCTAATCGTATTTAAATTATTGTATTTCGAATTTTCTGTGTTAATCCGTATTCTTCACAAGTAACATTGATTTACTTATACCATTAACTTAAAATCATAAGTAGGATGAAAAAGGGGGTTCTGGGTCTCCTCCCCCTTAAATTTTACATGTAAAAGCATAGGGAGGATCTATAGGCAAAAACAATGCACGTGCTCCTCCCAAACTATGATTTGCCCCTTAAAATGCAACCTTCAACACATGACCAACTGTCCGAACCTCAGACGAATTTATCGCCACCAGGATATTACTTGTGTGTGTGTGTGTGTGTGTGTGTGTGTGTGTGTGTGCGTGCGTGTGTGTGTGTGTATGTGTGTGTGTGTGTGTGCGTGTGTGTGCGCGTGTGTTATATATCATATGTATATTATTGTATACTACTTTTTAAATAAAATTGAATACATTTTACTGTAAAAATTAAATCGGCTAAAATTATAAAATTATAGCCGCCACCACACGCCCCGCCGAAATTATGCCACTAACTCTACTGTCGCTTTACCCACGTTGTATATAAAACATAATATTATTCACTAGTTATAATAATTCAACCAAGCATTTGTTGCAGGTCTCAACATGCATTTGCCTGTCGAGACTGGTCTTATATGTTTATCTCCACCTAATAGTTATTTTTCTACTACTACAAGCATAACAGATATTCTGTATCGTAACAGTATGTTTCCAGTCATCATTATGTCAAGTTTCTTTTTTTTTTTTTTTTTTTTTTTTTTTATAATTTTATGCAAATGACTTACGTGATACCGGATTCAATCGAAGTGAATACTAATAAAATATTTATATTTAATTTCCTTATGTAATAACTATATTAACTATCTTAAGTTAGAGAATCGGATGAAATATTTGAATTAAACAACATTAGAATATTTTAACAAGTAAGTATC
Organism: Therioaphis trifolii; assembly: GCA_027580255.1. Lineage (NCBI taxonomy): Eukaryota > Metazoa > Arthropoda > Insecta > Hemiptera > Aphididae > Therioaphis > Therioaphis trifolii. The sequence continues at coordinate 2,022,300 of CM050404.1, forward strand.
ATGCACACTAATCCTGTAACACCATAGTAAAATATTACCGCTAGATAGCGCTGATGAAACAACGTGATTAAACATCTGATTATAAGACTTACTCAAGAATATGAATATTAGCAATATGAAGAAAAAAATCAATATATTGAGTCTCATTTAACTATTTTATACATATAATACAGTACTTAAGTAAAATTATAAATTTATAAAGCATATGATAACAGTCAAAGTACATAGTGTATACAATTAGAGTTCTACAACTATTAAACGGGAGCCTAACAATTGATATAGACCTTAATCTTAGCAGTATTTGTATAGTTCGGTTACTACTTATTTCAAGTGTCAACTTTGTTATTCGACTTTAGTTTTGATTTCGCTTCATTATTCAAAATGTACAAGTGTGAAAAATGTAATAAGTCCTTCACTAGAGGTAACAACTTGATGAGACATGCTAGATGTCACGATGAAACCAATTTTCCATGTAGCATCTGTTCGAAAGTATTCACACGGAGAGATAACCTCATCAGACACAGCAAGGAAACGCATCGTAAGTATTTTTTTACCAGAGTTTGAAAACGATTTCAATTTCGTTTTGAATTCTATCACGCACTGTTCCATTAGATAGATTTCAATTGGCTGTTTTAACAATACATTTTTTTTTTCAAATTAATCACTATTAATTAATAAAAAATAATATTTTCTAGATTCAAATATTTTATTGTGCCAACAACAACATCCATCCATAACCAAACATGAAATTGAAGATTTTTTAAGACCTAGTGAAAACGTTTATTATGACTATGAAGGTAAATATCTTTATTATATTTTAAAAATCAATGATAAACATTAATAAATAATACTTTGTTTCAGCTCACTCTAATTTGAAGCGTGTACATCATGTAGAGAATTTAAACCCGGCAGTAAATGCAAAAAAATCTCGTATGCTCCTAGCACAGACTCAGGGTTTTGTTGAGATAGGTTCTTCACATCGTAAAAAAATTAATTGGTATTACAAGAAAAATACTAGTAATTTTTCCAACTACAGTGATTTTCTACAATCATCAAAGGAAGACTTATTTAAGTTACTCGGATCTCTTTCATCAAATAATCCAATCAAATACAATCTAAAACTGGAAGCTACATACAATAGACCACACATCGATAATTCAGCAGAGAATCGAGCATTTAAAACCTCAGCCAAGGAATTGTTCACAGATACAAATATCCAGGCTAAGATTGATCTAGATTTTGCTAATCTAATGTCCGAGGAAGATATTTATACTGGAAAAGGAAGTGGTTTTAGTTTACAATCTATAGATGGTTTATTATTAGGAGTATATAAATATACACCTATGGGTGGTTCATCGTATATATCATTACCGAATGACATAAAAAATAAAAAAGCCGTAATCAATGTACAAAACACAGACCAACAGTGTTTCAAATGGGCTTTATTGACAAAATACGTAGATAACGTTCGTATTCTAGTGCAGTTTACATCTGAAGAACATCGATACGATTTCACAGGATTAACATTCCCAACCCCTTTACACGAGGTGAAAATATTCGAGAGAAATAATCCAAACGTGTCGATCAACGTATACGGTTTAAAACGTCAAAAGAATAAAAAACATAATGTTTATCCACTAATAGTTGTAGACAGAGAAAAAACAGATCATTTCGATCTCTTGCTAATAACTGAAGATAGTAAATCACACTACACGTACATTTCTGATTTTTCGCGACTTGTACGTAAACAAAAGACTGCACACAAAGAAAAAATATTTATATGTAAAAGATGTTTTACCTCATTTGACAATCAGTCAAAAAAAATTAAACTATGTGGACAAGAAGCATTAAACGAACACAAACTTATTTGCGGACAACACAAACCAATTCTACCTGTCATGCCTGATCCAGGGACAAAGATGGAGTTTGAAGGATGGAGTAAGACACAACGTCATCCAATAGCGATATACGCAGACTTTGAAGCTTTGCTAGTGAAATGTGAAGAGAGTAAAGGTAAAAAGACCACATCGCTTCAAAAACATGAACCGATGAGTTTTGGATTTACTGTAATAACCTCAGAAGACGTACCTTTAACATTACTAGAAGAATTTGATATACCAAGATCTGTTGTTATACATCGTGGAACTGAAACACAACAAGAGGTTGCGAAACATTTTGTAGAGCTGATCATCAAAGTTGCAGAAAAGATTGAAAAACTGTTCAAAACCATCACACCTATTATTATGACCAAAGAAGAACAAAGAACACATATGATGAAAAATATATGTGATTTATGTAAAAAGGATTTTTCTGTGAAAAATCCTAAAGTAGCAGACCACAACCATCTATCCGGACGTTTTAGACAAACGTTATGCAACACCTGCAACCTTAAATTACAAACACCTAACTTCGTCCCGTGTTTTTTTCATAATCTATCAAACTATGACGCTCACTTCATTGTAACAGAGCTGGGCTACGATACCAATACAATATCCGTCATACCAAACAGCGAAGAAAAATTTATATCATTTTCAAAGTACATCAGTCCGAATTTCACCATCCGTTTCATTGATACGTGCAGATTTATGTCGTCTAGCCTATCTACATTAGCAACAAACCTTATAACACTAGATCTATCAAAATTCCGCGAAACAGCTAAACATTTCAATACATCAGATCTACCACTTGTGACGCGGAAGGGTGTGTACCCGTATGATTATACAGACAGTTGGAAGAAGTTATCAGACACATCACTACCATGCAAATCAGATTTTTATAGTTTATTGACAGAAAGCGGTATAGAAGATGATGAATACGAGCATGCAAGAAAAGTTTGGAGCCATTTCAATTGCAAGAACCTCGGAGAATACAGCGATCTTTATCTAAAGATCGATGTACTACTTCTAGCCGATGTTTTTGAAAATTTTCGAGACATGTGCATTTCAACATACAATCTAGATCCTGTATACTACTATACAGCACCTGGTTTTAGCTTTGACTGTATGTTAAAATACACTGATATCAAACTAGAATTACTCTCCGATTACGACATGCACTTATTTTTTGAAAATTCAATTCGCGGTGGTCTCACTCAGGCAAGTATGAGATATGCTAAAGCCAATAATGAAAAGACACAGGATTATGATGCAACGAAGCCTAAATCATGGATAGTTTATCAAGATTGCAACAACTTGTACGGGTGGGCAATGTCACAGTACATGCCATACGGTGGTTTTAAATGGGTTGAGCCTACATTAGATGGTTTGGAGACACTGACAGTCACCTCAGATATAGGAAGAGTGTATGAGGTTGATATTTCGTATCCCCAACACCTACATGATGAACACAATGACCTTCCATTTTTACCAGAAAACAAAATTCCACCAGGATCAAAAGTACAAAAACTGATGGCAACATTCGAAGAAAAAAAGAACTACATCTTACACTATAGGAATTTACAACAAGCTCTAGCAAATGGATTAATCGTAAAAAAAGTATATAGAGTTTTAGAGTTTCTTCAATCGGACTGGCTTGCAAAATACATTAGTCTGAACACCGAAATGAGGAAAAAAGCTGCGAACGATTTCGAAAAAGATTTTTTTAAATTGTTAAACAATGCCGTTTTTGGAAAAACTATGGAATCAATGCGGAAACGTATGAAGATGGAACTAGTTTCATGCCCGAAAAGATTACAAAAACTTGTAAACAAGCCAATATTTAAACATGCTACAAAATATAACGAAAATTTGTCGGCAATATCACTAGAAAATAAAGTGATTCATTTCTGCAAACCAATTTATATTGGTTTTGCAGTACTTGACATATCTAAATCATTAATGTATAATTATCACTACAATACCATGAGAAGACATTTTGGCGATAACCTCAGATTAATGTATACAGATACAGATTCACTCGTATACAATATAATTACCGACGACTTTTACAATGACTTGTCGAACAAACCAGGATTAATAGAATGTATGGATACATCAAATTTACCACATGAACATCCATGCTACACACCTGCACGTAAAAAAATACCGGGACTGTTTTCCGACGAGACAGACGGAAAAATAATTACAGAATTTATCGCACTACGGGCAAAATCATACGCGTATATTCTGGATAACAAAGAAAAAATTAAAGCTAAAGGCATCAGAGACCATGTAGTGAAAAATCATATGTCTTTCAAAGATCATATGAATTGCCTCTTCGCCGACGATAATGAAAACAGCTTCAAACCGTGTAGAGAAAATATCTCAATACGATCTTTCAACCACCAACTTAGGACGATAAAATCAAACAAATTATCATTCAATCGACGAGATGATAAAAGGCATGTATTAGATGATCGAATACACACTCTAGCACATGGCCATTATAAGATTGAGTGAGTTACTATTAAATGATAATAAATTTGATGTATCTAATTCCATTATTATGTTATGTTTTAGTGAACTCAATGAAGAAGCCGAGCTTATCCTGTTGTTGGAAGAAGACTATATCAATCGGAACATCTAAAACTGTTATTGTATTAGTTTAAAACTGTTATTGTGTTATTGTATTATGTGTATTAATAAATTGTATATGATAATGTTATTTATCGAATATTTTTATTAATTTGTACCACGTTATTTTTAAACTATGAAAATGTGCATAGTTAATAATAAATAAGCAGTGTTTTATTAAAAAAAAAAGACATTTTATTTAAAAATATATACAAAATCTTATTGATAATTATTTATAAACCATTGTTTTAATGCAATGTCTTTGAGTAAATGTAAACATTCTCGAATCGTAATCCGTTTTCACCCACGAGTAGAAAATAAATTAGATTGGTTTTTCCACAACCAGAACTTCCTAATACTAATGACCTTACAGTGTTGGGGAAAAGGGGCCCATGACGAGTTGTCGATGTATCCGGCGTATCGATATTGTATATCGGTAGTTTTTGTTCTTGCTCTATGAATGTAAGTGCTTTTGATTGCTTTTTCATATTTTCTTCATTGAAATGTTTATTGTTCTCGTGTCGTGCGAGATCAGATTTATAATTAAAAGCACGGTTACATATATCACAAAAGAAACGTATCCCGCTGTGGGTTTTAACGTGTCTATTCAAAGCATCTCCCCTGGTAAATAATCGTAAACATTGTTCACACTTAAACATAATTATACGTCCTGTCAGATTCATATCAGAAACTCTACTAACATAGCATAGCTGTGGCTGTGGCTGTGGCTGTGGCTGTGGCTGTGGCTGTGGCTGTGGCTGTGGTTGTTGCTGTGGTTGTGACTGTAGTGAATTTTTCATATCATTCTTATTATAAATTTAGATGTAATGTTTAATATTATGTAATACGATGGCGTACGCTCAAAGGAAACGGTCGATTCAAGGTTCGGGACTTGTCAACTCTGTTATAAACCATTTACCTATGGAATTACATCTGCCTGGTTATAAGTTAGTATAATTGTTATTCATAGTAAAAATATTATTCAAATATATATATATATATATATATATATATATATATATATATATATATATATATATATATATATATATATATATTTCTTCGTCTTTGTTACAGTTTTGCAGGACCTGGTACTAAGTTAAAAGAACGTTTGGCACGTGGTGACCGTGGTATAAACAGCTTAGACGAATTGGCTCGATCACATGACATTGCATCTGCTTTACGTCTATCATTCATAGAATTACTATTTGCATAAGTAGGTATAAAAGGGGGGTTCTGGACCGTCCTCACAGCCTCACAACCTCACAACCTCCCGCCACCGCCGAGCCTCGCAACCTCCCGCCTCCGCCGCACACCGTACCCGCCGCCGCCGCCGAACCACCGCCGCCGCCGCCGAGCCTCCCCCCTCTTCCACCACCACCGCTGAGCCACCTCCGCCCACACCGCCGCCGCCGAGCCATCGCCGCCGCCGCCGCCGCCGCCGAGCCACCGCCGCCGCCGCCACCGCTGAGTTACCTCCGCCCACACCGCCGCTGCGGCCCCCCTCTACCCCACCCTACCATCGAGTCCTCACCATCATTGCGCCGCCACTGAACGGTAATTATCCAGAATATCGGTCCAGAACCCCCTTTTATACCTACTTATGCAAATAGTAATTCTATGAATGATAGACGTAAAGCAGATGCAATGTCATGTGATCGAGCCAATTCGTCTAAGCTGTTTATACCACGGTCACCACGTGCCAAACGTTCTTTTAACTTAGTACCAGGTCCTGCAAAACTGTAACAAAGACGAAGAAATATATATATATATATATATATATATATATATATATATATATATATATATATATATATATATATTTGAATAATATTTTTACTATGAATAACAATTATACTAACTTATAACCAGGCAGATGTAATTCCATAGGTAAATGGTTTATAACAGAGTTGACAAGTCCCGAACCTTGAATCGACCGTTTCCTTTGAGCGTACGCCATCGTATTACATAATATTAAACATTACATCTAAATTTATAATAAGAATGATATGAAAAATTCACTACAGTCACAACCACAGCAACAACCACAGCCACAGCCACAGCCACAGCCACAGCCACAGCCACAGCCACAGCCACAGCTATGCTATGTTAGTAGAGTTTCTGATATGAATCTGACAGGACGTATAATTATGTTTAAGTGTGAACAATGTTTACGATTATTTACCAGGGGAGATGCTTTGAATAGACACGTTAAAACCCACAGCGGGATACGTTTCTTTTGTGATATATGTAACCGTGCTTTTAATTATAAATCTGATCTCGCACGACACGAGAACAATAAACATTTCAATGAAGAAAATATGAAAAAGCAATCAAAAGCACTTACATTCATAGAGCAAGAACAAAAACTACCGATATACAATATCGATACGCCGGATACATCGACAACTCGTCATGGGCCCCTTTTCCCCAACACTGTAAGGTCATTAGTATTAGGAAGTTCTGGTTGTGGAAAAACCAATCTAATTTATTTTCTACTCGTGGGTGAAAACGGATTACGATTCGAGAATGTTTACATTTACTCAAAGACATTGCATTAAAACAATGGTTTATAAATAATTATCAATAAGATTTTGTATATATTTTTAAATAAAATGTCTTTTTTTTTTAATAAAACACTGCTTATTTATTATTAACTATGCACATTTTCATAGTTTAAAAATAACGTGGTACAAATTAATAAAAATATTCGATAAATAACATTATCATATACAATTTATTAATACACATAATACAATAACACAATAACAGTTTTAAACTAATACAATAACAGTTTTAGATGTTCCGATTGATATAGTCTTCTTCCAACAACAGGATAAGCTCGGCTTCTTCATTGAGTTCACTAAAACATAACATAATAATGGAATTAGATACATCAAATTTATTATCATTTAATAGTAACTCACTCAATCTTATAATGGCCATGTGCTAGAGTGTGTATTCGATCATCTAATACATGCCTTTTATCATCTCGTCGATTGAATGATAATTTGTTTGATTTTATCGTCCTAAGTTGGTGGTTGAAAGATCGTATTGAGATATTTTCTCTACACGGTTTGAAGCTGTTTTCATTATCGTCGGCGAAGAGGCAATTCATATGATCTTTGAAAGACATATGATTTTTCACTACATGGTCTCTGATGCCTTTAGCTTTAATTTTTTCTTTGTTATCCAGAATATACGCGTATGATTTTGCCCGTAGTGCGATAAATTCTGTAATTATTTTTCCGTCTGTCTCGTCGGAAAACAGTCCCGGTATTTTTTTACGTGCAGGTGTGTAGCATGGATGTTCATGTGGTAAATTTGATGTATCCATACATTCTATTAATCCTGGTTTGTTCGACAAGTCATTGTAAAAGTCGTCGGTAATTATATTGTATACGAGTGAATCTGTATCTGTATACATTAATCTGAGGTTATCGCCAAAATGTCTTCTCATGGTATTGTAGTGATAATTATACATTAATGATTTAGATATGTCAAGTACTGCAAAACCAATATAAATTGGTTTGCAGAAATGAATCACTTTATTTTCTAGTGATATTGCCGACAAATTTTCGTTATATTTTGTAGCATGTTTAAATATTGGCTTGTTTACAAGTTTTTGTAATCTTTTCGGGCATGAAACTAGTTCCATCTTCATACGTTTCCGCATTGATTCCATAGTTTTTCCAAAAACGGCATTGTTTAACAATTTAAAAAAATCTTTTTCGAAATCGTTCGCAGCTTTTTTCCTCATTTCGGTGTTCAGACTAATGTATTTTGCAAGCCAGTCCGATTGAAGAAACTCTAAAACTCTATATACTTTTTTTACGATTAATCCATTTGCTAGAGCTTGTTGTAAATTCCTATAGTGTAAGATGTAGTTCTTTTTTTCTTCGAATGTTGCCATCAGTTTTTGTACTTTTGATCCTGGTGGAATTTTGTTTTCTGGTAAAAATGGAAGGTCATTGTGTTCATCATGTAGGTGTTGGGGATACGAAATATCAACCTCATACACTCTTCCTATATCTGAGGTGACTGTCAGTGTCTCCAAACCATCTAATGTAGGCTCAACCCATTTAAAACCACCGTATGGCATGTACTGTGACATTGCCCACCCGTACAAGTTGTTGCAATCTTGATAAACTATCCATGATTTAGGCTTCGTTGCATCATAATCCTGTGTCTTTTCATTATTGGCTTTAGCATATCTCATACTTGCCTGAGTGAGACCACCGCGAATTGAATTTTCAAAAAATAAGTGCATGTCGTAATCGGAGAGTAATTCTAGTTTGATATCAGTGTATTTTAACATACAGTCAAAGCTAAAACCAGGTGCTGTATAGTAGTATACAGGATCTAGATTGTATGTTGAAATGCACATGTCTCGAAAATTTTCAAAAACATCGGCTAGAAGTAGTACATCGATCTTTAGATAAAGATCGCTGTATTCTCCGAGGTTCTTGCAATTGAAATGGCTCCAAACTTTTCTTGCATGCTCGTATTCATCATCTTCTATACCGCTTTCTGTCAATAAACTATAAAAATCTGATTTGCATGGTAGTGATGTGTCTGATAACTTCTTCCAACTGTCTGTATAATCATACGGGTACACACCCTTCCGCGTCACAAGTGGTAGATCTGATGTATTGAAATGTTTAGCTGTTTCGCGGAATTTTGATAGATCTAGTGTTATAAGGTTTGTTGCTAATGTAGATAGGCTAGACGACATAAATCTGCACGTATCAATGAAACGGATGGTGAAATTCGGACTGATGTACTTTGAAAATGATATAAATTTTTCTTCGCTGTTTGGTATGACGGATATTGTATTGGTATCGTAGCCCAGCTCTGTTACAATGAAGTGAGCGTCATAGTTTGATAGATTATGAAAAAAACACGGGACGAAGTTAGGTGTTTGTAATTTAAGGTTGCAGGTGTTGCATAACGTTTGTCTAAAACGTCCGGATAGATGGTTGTGGTCTGCTACTTTAGGATTTTTCACAGAAAAATCCTTTTTACATAAATCACATATATTTTTCATCATATGTGTTCTTTGTTCTTCTTTGGTCATAATAATAGGTGTGATGGTTTTGAACAGTTTTTCAATCTTTTCTGCAACTTTGATGATCAGCTCTACAAAATGTTTCGCAACCTCTTGTTGTGTTTCAGTTCCACGATGTATAACAACAGATCTTGGTATATCAAATTCTTCTAGTAATGTTAAAGGTACGTCTTCTGAGGTTATTACAGTAAATCCAAAACTCATCGGTTCATGTTTTTGAAGCGATGTGGTCTTTTTACCTTTACTCTCTTCACATTTCACTAGCAAAGCTTCAAAGTCTGCGTATATCGCTATTGGATGACGTTGTGTCTTACTCCATCCTTCAAACTCCATCTTTGTCCCTGGATCAGGCATGACAGGTAGAATTGGTTTGTGTTGTCCGCAAATAAGTTTGTGTTCGTTTAATGCTTCTTGTCCACATAGTTTAATTTTTTTTGACTGATTGTCAAATGAGGTAAAACATCTTTTACATATAAATATTTTTTCTTTGTGTGCAGTCTTTTGTTTACGTACAAGTCGCGAAAAATCAGAAATGTACGTGTAGTGTGATTTACTATCTTCAGTTATTAGCAAGAGATCGAAATGATCTGTTTTTTCTCTGTCTACAACTATTAGTGGATAAACATTATGTTTTTTATTCTTTTGACGTTTTAAACCGTATACGTTGATCGACACGTTTGGATTATTTCTCTCGAATATTTTCACCTCGTGTAAAGGGGTTGGGAATGTTAATCCTGTGAAATCGTATCGATGTTCTTCAGATGTAAACTGCACTAGAATACGAACGTTATCTACGTATTTTGTCAATAAAGCCCATTTGAAACACTGTTGGTCTGTGTTTTGTACATTGATTACGGCTTTTTTATTTTTTATGTCATTCGGTAATGATATATACGATGAACCACCCATAGGTGTATATTTATATACTCCTAATAATAAACCATCTATAGATTGTAAACTAAAACCACTTCCTTTTCCAGTATAAATATCTTCCTCGGACATTAGATTAGCAAAATCTAGATCAATCTTAGCCTGGATATTTGTATCTGTGAACAATTCCTTGGCTGAGGTTTTAAATGCTCGATTCTCTGCTGAATTATCGATGTGTGGTCTATTGTATGTAGCTTCCAGTTTTAGATTGTATTTGATTGGATTATTTGATGAAAGAGATCCGAGTAACTTAAATAAGTCTTCCTTTGATGATTGTAGAAAATCACTGTAGTTGGAAAAATTACTAGTATTTTTCTTGTAATACCAATTAATTTTTTTACGATGTGAAGAACCTATCTCAACAAAACCCTGAGTCTGTGCTAGGAGCATACGAGATTTTTTTGCATTTACTGCCGGGTTTAAATTCTCTACATGATGTACACGCTTCAAATTAGAGTGAGCTGAAACAAAGTATTATTTATTAATGTTTATCATTGATTTTTAAAATATAATAAAGATATTTACCTTCATAGTCATAATAAACGTTTTCACTAGGTCTTAAAAAATCTTCAATTTCATGTTTGGTTATGGATGGATGTTGTTGTTGGCACAATAAAATATTTGAATCTAGAAAATATTATTTTTTATTAATTAATAGTGATTAATTTGAAAAAAAAAAATGTATTGTTAAAACAGCCAATTGAAATCTATCTAATGGAACAGTGCGTGATAGAATTCAAAACGAAATTGAAATCGTTTTCAAACTCTGGTAAAAAAATACTTACGATGCGTTTCCTTGCTGTGTCTGATGAGGTTATCTCTCCGTGTGAATACTTTCGAACAGATGCTACATGGAAAATTGGTTTCATCGTGACATCTAGCATGTCTCATCAAGTTGTTACCTCTAGTGAAGGACTTATTACATTTTTCACACTTGTACATTTTGAATAATGAAGCGAAATCAAAACTAAAGTCGAATAACAAAGTTGACACTTGAAATAAGTAGTAACCGAACTATACAAATACTGCTAAGATTAAGGTCTATATCAATTGTTAGGCTCCCGTTTAATAGTTGTAGAACTCTAATTGTATACACTATGTACTTTGACTGTTATCATATGCTTTATAAATTTATAATTTTACTTAAGTACTGTATTATATGTATAAAATAGTTAAATGAGACTCAATATATTGATTTTTTTCTTCATATTGCTAATATTCATATTCTTGAGTAAGTCTTATAATCAGATGTTTAATCACGTTGTTTCATCAGCGCTATCTAGCGGTAATATTTTACTATGGTGTTACAGGATTAGTGTGCATGATACTTACTTGTTAAAATATTCTAATGTTGTTTAATTCAAATATTTCATCCGATTCTCTAACTTAAGATAGTTAATATAGTTATTACATAAGGAAATTAAATATAAATATTTTATTAGTATTCACTTCGATTGAATCCGGTATCACGTAAGTCATTTGCATAAAATTATAAAAAAAAAAAAAAAAAAAAAAAAAAGAAACTTGACATAATGATGACTGGAAACATACTGTTACGATACAGAATATCTGTTATGCTTGTAGTAGTAGAAAAATAACTATTAGGTGGAGATAAACATATAAGACCAGTCTCGACAGGCAAATGCATGTTGAGACCTGCAACAAATGCTTGGTTGAATTATTATAACTAGTGAATAATATTATGTTTTATATACAACGTGGGTAAAGCGACAGTAGAGTTAGTGGCATAATTTCGGCGGGGCGTGTGGTGGCGGCTATAATTTTATAATTTTAGCCGATTTAATTTTTACAGTAAAATGTATTCAATTTTATTTAAAAAGTAGTATACAATAATATACATATGATATATAACACACGCGCACACACACGCACACACACACACACACATACACACACACACACGCACGCACACACACACACACACACACACACACACACACACACACACACACAAGTAATATCCTGGTGGCGATAAATTCGTCTGAGGTTCGGACAGTTGGTCATGTGTTGAAGGTTGCATTTTAAGGGGCAAATCATAGTTTGGGAGGAGCACGTGCATTGTTTTTGCCTATAGATCCTCCCTATGCTTTTACATGTAAAATTTAAGGGGGAGGAGACCCAGAACCCCCTTTTTCATCCTACTATCATATATTATCAAATGGCGATGAGGAAAAAAATTATAAAATAACTTATTCAGTGAAGAAAGCAGTTTAGAGATAGACAAAAAAAATTCTAAGTTACAATGAAAATATAATTTTATCGTGGTGGGAGAAATCGTATTCGCTGTCGCAACGACCGTAGGCAGCAGCACATTACAGCCATGAATATTCGATAAAATTGAAATTTTTACATAAAAACTGTTTCACGCGGGAAAGAACCGAGAAAGCTACAGTCATAACTAAGAACCGAAATTCTCACCACTGAAAAAGGGGAATTTTGACTGTGCAACGTTGTTTTTATTTTTTTGATATCAGCACTGAATAAAAAGTTATTCGAGTTTGAAAAACGCAAAAATAAAACATTTTGAAACAATAAGAACTTTTTTTGTATTAGTGATATCGAAAAATTAAAAACAACGTTGCACAATAAATGTTCTCCTTATTATGTGGTTAAAATTTAGTTTCTTAGTTATGACTGTAGCCTTCTTGGTTCTTTCCCGCGCGAAACGGTTTTCACGGACGAATTTATACATGTGTAGCATCCTCTTAACTCCTTATAATCAGATACTGCAATGAGAGCCAAACGTTTTGCCTGGTAAAATTAATATTTTTTCAAAGTAAATATTTCATTTAAAATATACCAAAATGTACTATTTAGAAATATAAATAAATAATTTACTAAACCAACTACTAAATTAATGAATAAACAAAACTAATCATATACTTTTTTATAGGTTAAAACAATTAGATAATTTCTGTGTCTATGAATATTAATTATATATTTAGTTATCATATATAGATAAAAAACAAATGATTTAAAAATCTGAATTTGATAGTAAATTTAGAATAAAAACAAAAAATACACTTACAAACATTTCAGAAAAAACTTCATCTAATTTTTCAATAATTTCAATCATACCATTTTCATTATTTACAGGTAGTAGTTTTGAAAATGTTTTATGAATATTATTATCATTTATTAATGATGATTCATTTCTATTAAACTGCTCTTGATTTGTCGTCTGTATCATAATCGTATGTAAATAATCATTATTTTCTTTGACTGCAGCATTTAAAGTAACTAATTGTTTCATTAATTGCTTTTGAAAACCTAAAATTGATTATATTTAAGTTGGCTTATGTTCTAATAGAAAATATACAGTTGTATAATTGTATTATACCTAATTGTTGTGAATAATAATTTTTGGAATTTTTCATTTATTAAAGATTTTCATGAAATGAAATATAAATTAAACAGGTATATTATAATGATACAAATAATTTATTTAAATGTACACAAAAATATAATAATTTATATATTGTTATTAAATAGTATTTATTTTTATATTTTTGTATACTCATTAAACAAATTTTCAGCAATTACAAAACATAAAAAGAATAAATATAATATACCTATATATCTATTTATATATTGAATTCATAACAAACATAATATATACAAATTAACAGTGTAAAATATAGAATAAAATAAAATGAAATAAAGAATAACAATTTATATTTGATTTTGTTTAAATCTGATGATTTAAAAATCAAAACTGATTTTTAATATAAACTAAATTTATAGTAACTAATCAGGCCCGAGAACCCTTAATTTAATTGTATTTATACTTACATGATTTATTTGCATATCTATGAAATATATTATATGTAATATAATTAACTTATATATTTCTTTTTTTAAATAATAGGTAGTTTTTATTAATTAATAATTTTATTTAATTACATAATGGGTATAATTAAATATATTCATTATTTATATCATTTAATGTGTATTATGCTATCACAATTTTTAATTTTTCATTATTATTTACAATAGGAAATAGCAAATATAACTATTTTATATGAAGTACATTGGTATTTATTTCATATGAAATTGCTAAGTACTCTAAAGTTAAATATATGAATATTAATACAAATTTGTTCAATCAAATCAGTATAGTTATTAGTTACATATAATAATTAGTAAAATAAATTAAATGTTACAATTTATTTTATTATTGATTAGGTATCTTACTATTATTAATAGCTACATTTTGCTCAGCTAACAAAGCACTACTGTTTAGCAAACATTTGGATAAGCATTCAGGATTTTCAAAATTAACTTCTTCAACAATTAAACCACCAAAAAAAATAAAAACAGTATTTTTCACTAAAATTTAAATAGTTATAAATACATTAAACCAGAATGGTACTTATTATAACATATTACCTGTTGGGATTTGAGGTTTAGGAAATGAGGTGATAGAATTGCCTAATTCATGTTGTTTTAAACTGTCATTTCTAGAAGAACTGTCGAATTCTGATTGAATACATTTTTTGTTCAAAATTTTGGTTTTTTGTTCGGTAATAATTTGAACTTAATTCATCAATTCACTTAGCGCTCTGAAAGTCACTACACTCACACTGTGTTCAATTTGATTGTGAATAACTTCACCACCGACAATGGAATTATTATTATTAATTAGGAATATAAATTACATTTAATGCATTTACGTCACCTCAATGCTATGTCTAATTTTGCTGGTAAGAGAAAAATGAGAATTCTTTAAATTTTGTCAATATAAACCACAAGAACAAAAAAAAATTAATATTCAAGCTATTGAAGAAGTACCAGAAGCAGACATCATTCATTGTAAACTTTGTAAATTGAAATTCAATCTAAGTATAATTTATATAAAAATATGCACTTCTGCAGTAATTTACATAAAGTTTGACATACTTATTTTTGACCAAATCATTGTGTGTTTCATTATCTTAAAATTTATGTTATACAGAAAACCAAACTGTTCTGACAAAATTTTTGTAACGTTTGCCATATTTCAAAGTTAACATCACCAACGCAATATGATGAACATTTGTGCGGCATAGACCACTTAAAAGTATTTATTGATTATGATATAGTTATGATGTACATAAGTATATGTTTTTCAATGGTTATTAGAATTTAGATAATTATAAACACCACACAAAACAAATGGCAATTGTCCCTTATGCAGATGAAGCTGATGATCGTGTGGATGTGGAAAACGTTTTGGATTGGGACTATGTGGGTTTCGGTAATGGTTAGTAATCATTATGTTTAAAAAAAAAAAAAATTATCTTAAATTAACAGCAATATTTTATTTATTGTAGGTGATGAATTGGATGAAAATGAAAACATTCAAGATAAAGATGTAGATGAAAAAAAGAAGAAATCTAAACTCAAAAAAGAAGTAAGTTTTGTTAAATTCATTATAAATTGCTTACCTATTTTAATCTTGAATTAAAATTAAATAATTGATTATTAGTAAGTATGTCATGACATGACTATATAATCTAAAATTGATTTGATAAAAATCTCATTGAAACATTACCATTTATACTGAATTATTCACAAGCACATTTGTCATACATCTAATCAATATACTAGGTGTAGCTTATAATAACCTCTATTCTTTTCACAACTTAAATGTGCATACTAAAGATTCTTAAATCATAAGTTATAGTTATATGATTTTCGAATAATTTATTTAAAGAAATTACTTAATTGATTCAAAGCAGTAACATTTTGTAATTTTTCCTATTTATGCAGGTAAAGAGCTTTGTTAGGAGGTTGAATGTTATAACTGTGAATTGAGCAAGTTAAACTTGCCTCCACATGATGGCGTTGAAGAGCAGTTGGGTCTGAATAGTCATGATCATTGGCATTTACAATGCTATAAACACATTTGTGGAAAAATAAATTTAAAAAAAAAACAAATTAAAACGTTAACAAGGAAAACGCTGAAGAAACAAAGTCAATCAATGATTCATCAAAAAAACTATAGAAATTGAAGACAAATATATAATGTGAATATTAACATGTATTTAAAATATTTTCATTTATTAGAATATTTTCTTCTTAATATTATTAATGTCATAATTTTTAGAATCCATGTATAATTCAATAAAACTATTTTATGTAGTGTTAAAATGTAAATGAGTAAATTTTTTTTTACATTCATAGACATACTAAAATATTTGGTTTACAGTGTGAGAGTAATAACAATATTTTTTTGTTAAACGTATGTGAATACTGTATACACTGAGCTAAAATTACATATTACTCATAATTTTTTATCTTTTTATAAATTTGCTCAAAGCCATCCAAACGCCATACATTACTCACATTTTTATTAAACATTACTATGAATAATTAAATATTTTGTTTATATGGAGATAGCAATTTTTTTTGTAAAACGTAAGTGTTATATTTAAAATCATTATACATTATTTGTAATTTATTAACTTTTTATGGATCTCCTCAAAGAAATAAAATATCATTTTTTATTTATATTTGTTTTCTTGATAACTACATTTAATATAATATTTGGATTCTGGTGTGCTAGTTTTAATATTTTTTTGTAAAACAGATATGAAAAATGTAAACGGTGAACAAAAATTCCATAGAATTTTATAATTTTTTATTTTTTATAAATCTGCCAAAAATTATTCAAATGTCATTTTTCTTTATATTTGATCACTTAATGTTTACATTTATTTATATATTCGTTTTACTTTATAAATATCACACTAGAAACCAAATATTTTGGTATTATAACGTAGTGTGATAGTTAAGATATTGTTGTATGTATAATCCTATATGAAAATTGTAAACGCAGAGCAAAAATTCCATAGTATTAGAAATTTTTTACTTCTTAAAAATCAGATCAAAGAAGTATGAATGTAATTTTTTCTTTATATTTGTTCTCTCAATGGATACATTAATTGAAATATTTGGTTTCTACTGTGATGGAAATAATATATTTTTTTTAAAACCGATATGAAAAATGTACACGCAGAGCAAATATTCCATATTATTCTAAAATTTTTAACTTCTCATAAATTTGCTAGAATTTATACAAATGTAATTTTTATTTCCATTTGATCTGTTGTTCTTTACAATTATTAAAAAATTTGGTTCAAATTGTGAACATTTTTTATTTTTTTTTTGTTTGTAAACCCAATATGAAATATGTAATCGCTGAGCATAATTTCCATGATAATATTAAATTTTCAACTCTTTATATATCAGCTCAAAGCAGAATAAATGTCATTCATTCTTTATATTTGTTCTCTCAATGGATACATTTATTAAAATATTGTGTTTCTAGTGTGATAAATATTATATTTTTTTTATAAACCTAATATGAAAAATGTAAACGCAGAGCAAAAATTCCGTAGTATTCTAAAATTTTCAAATTTTTATAAATCTGCTTAAATCACTACAAATGTCATTCTTTCTTTACATTTGTTCTCTCAATGTTTACATTCATTAAAATATTTGAATTCTTGTGTTATAGTTACAATTAAATTTTGTAAAATTGATATGAATATTTAAATGCAGAGCAATAATTCCTTATTATTCATAGCTTCTCATAAATCTGCTAAATGTAATTTTTTCTTTATATTTGAGATCTTAATGTTTACATTTATGAGAAAATTTTGGTATCTGTTGTGATTGTAATGATATTTTTTTTGTATAACCAACATAAAAAATGTAAACATAGAGCAAAAATTCCATAGTATTAGAAATTACTAACTTTTTATAAATCTGCTCAAATCAGTTTAAATGTCATTTATTTTATTATATTTGTTCTCTTGATGATTACGGTTATTCATATATTTTGTTTCTAATGTGATGGATACTATATTTTTTTTATAAAACTGATATGAAGAATGTATACACTGAACAAACTTTCCATAGTATTCTAAAATTTTTTACTTTTAATAAATCAGCTCAAATCATAACATAGGTCATTTTTTCTTTATATTTGTTCGTTTTATGACTAGATTAAATAAAATATTTTGTTTCTTCTGTGAGTGGTATTATATTTTTTTTGTAAAACAAATATGAAATATGTAATCGCTGAGCAAAATTTCCATGATAATATTAAATTGTCATCGCTTTACATAACAGCTCAAAGCAGTATAAATGTCATTCTTTCTTTATCTTTGTTCTCTCCATAAATACATTTATTAAAATATTTGGTGCCTTGTGTGATAAAAATTATATTTTTTTTGTAAATCTAATATGAAAAATGAAACACAGAGCAAAAATTCCATATTATTCTAAAAGTTATAATTTTCATAAATATGCTGAAAAATAACTCAATATAATTTATCATTTATATTTGATCTCTTAATGGATAAATTTATTAAATTATTTGGTTTCTACTGTGAAGGTTATAACATTTTTTTTATAAAACCAATATGAAATATGTAAACGCAGATCAAAAATTCCATATTATTCTAAAATTTTTAACTTCTCATAAATCTGCTAGAATTTATCCAAATGTAATTTTTATTTCCATTTGATCTGTTGTTCTTGTTCTTTACATTTATTAAAAAATTTGGTTCAAATTGTGAAACTTTATTTTTTTTTTTTTTGTAAACCCAATATGAAATATGTAATCGCTGAGCATAATTTCCATGATAATATTAAATTTTCAACTCTTTATATATCAACTCAAAGGAAAATAAATGTCATTCTTTATTTATATTTGTTCCCTCAATAGATACATTTATTGAAATATTGTGTTTCTAGTATGATAAATATTATATTTTTTTTATAAACCTAATATGAAAAATGTAAACGCAGAGCAAAAATTCCTTATTATTCTAAAATTCATGGCTTCTCATAAATCTGCTAAATGTCACCTAAATGTAATTTTTTGGTTATATTTGATCTCCTAATGTTTACATTTAATAAATTATTTTGTTTCTACTGTGAAGGTTATAACATTTTTTTCATAAAATCAATATGAAATATGTAAACGCTGATTAGAAATCCCATAGTATTCTAAAATTGTTTACTTTTAATAAATCAGCTCAAATCATAATATAGGTCATTTTTTCTTTATATTTGTTCTTTTTATGACTAGATTTAATAAAATATTTTGTTTCTTCTGTGATTGGTATTATATTTTTTTTGTAAAACAAATATGAAATATGTAATCGGCAATCGCTGAGCAAAATTTCCATGATAATATTAAATTGTCATCGCTTTATACAACAGCTCAAAGCAGTATAAATGTCATTCTTTCTTTATCTTTGTTCTCTCCATAAATACATTTATTATCATATTTGGCGCCTTGTGTGATAAAAATTATATTTTTTTTTTAAATCTAATATGAAAAATGCAAACGCAGAGCAAAAATTCCATATTATTCTAAAAGTTATAATTTTCATAAATATGCTAAAAAATAACTCAATATAGTTTATCATTTATTTTGTGCATAATTTATTTTGATACATTTATTAAAATATTTGTTTTATAAAGTGAAAGATATTATATTTTTTTTATAAAACCAATATGAAATATGTAAACGCAGATCAAAAATTCCATAGTATTCTAAAATTGTCAACTTTTTATAAATCAAGCATCTGAGCATAATTTCCACGATAACTTTTTATTTTTAACTCTTTATACATCAGCTCAAAGCAGTATAAATGTCATTCTTTCTTTATATTTTTTCTCTCAATGGATACATTTATTCAAATATTTGGTGTCTAGTATGATAATTAATATATTTTTTTTTGAAAAATATATGAAAAATGTAAACGGTGAACAAATCTTCAATAGTATTCTAAAATTTATAATTTCTCATAAATCTTTCAAAAAATATCCAAATGTCATTTTTCTTTATATATGATCCTTTGATGTTTACATTTTTTTAAATATTTGGTGTATTTTATAAATATCACACTTTAAACCAAATATTTTGTTTTGTATGGTTATTTTGGTATATATGGTGTGATAGTTTAAATATTGTTGTATGTAAATTCTATATGAAAAATGTAAATGCTGATGAAAAGTGCCATAGTACTAGAAATTTTTAATAATTTTTAATAATTTTATAAATCAGCTTAAAGCGGTACAGATATGTTTTTTCTTTAAATTTGTTTTCTTTGTGGATACGTTGATTAAAGTATTTCGTTTCTACTGTGATATATATAAAAATTTTACTATAAAATCAATATGAAAAATGTAAACGCAGAGCAAAAATTCCATTGTAACAAACATTTTTAACTTTTTATTTATCTGCCAAATCAGTACAAATGTCATTTTTTCTTTATATTTGTTCTCTCAATAAATACAATTATTAAAATATTTGGTTTCTAGTGTAATAATCATTAGATGTTTTTTGTAAGTCTAATATGAAAATGTAAACGCGGAGCAAAAATTCCATAGTATTCTAAAATTTTTAACTTATTATAAATCTGCTCAAAGCGTTACAAATGTCATTATTTATTTATATTTTTTCTTTAATGAGTAGATTTATTAAAATATTTGGTTAATACTATTATTATCAAACTAGAAAACCAAGAATAATGTTGTAATATTGTATGGAAATCCTATATGAAAAATGTAAACGCTGAGCAAATATCCCATAGGATTTTAAAATTCATATGTTTTCATAAATCTACTAAATTTATCCAAATAATTTAATAAAAAATTAAATTTATCACAATAATTTAATAAAAATGAATAGCTGTTCATTAATTTCGCTAAATCTCTAAAACGGCTATACGAATTTCAATTTTTTTTTCGGTTCGTAAACGTCAGGATAGTGTTTGTATGAAATAAATATTTTTGAAAAGTCTACGGAATTAATCGAAAAGTTGCAAAAAAATCGTAATAATATCTGAGATTTGAACTCGATATCGTTTCACTTATATTATAACGTTCTTCGGAAGAAATCTCGAAAACAAATCTAATAGCATATGCACTGTTCACGAGTCGTCTGCTAAAGATAGTGTGCCCGAGCTCTGATGAAGGAGCTTCTTTTATATTGACAATAATTAGAGTGGATATTCCTGGACCGTTCTCGAGAAATAGATGAATCACGTGTGACCCTGCATTTAATTGTCTTGTTGTCTAATAGAAATAAATTCCTAAATAATCCCTCTAAATTAGGTGATTACTATTTAGACACTCGTAATGTTAATACACACATTAGTATGTAGTATTGAGTGTATTGTTCTAATATCCGGCGCTATCGTAACAGGGCCGGATTAAGATATTTTACGCCCCGGGGCAAACCTATCTAAAATTAAGAACTTCTTTTTAATAATACATAAACATAACATTGTTTTACTATAATTTGGCATAATATATCTATATATGGCAATAATATATTTATATATGGCAATAATATTTATATATGGCATAATATATGGCAAAATATATTTTATTTTTGTTATTTATAATATTTTTATAAAAACGCTTTTCTTGATTTCTGTTTGGCGAATTGGTCAATACATTCATCCCATGACATAGATTCAAGTAAAACATTTTCAATATTAAGAATATCAAATTAATTTAATTTTTCTTTTGAAAGAGTAGATCGCAAATAGCTCTTGACCCTTTTTAAGGCCGAAAACGATCTTTCGCCGGAACAGTTAGATATAGGTAGAGTATAATACAATCTTAATGCAATTTCAGTATTAGGAAAAAAACTATCCAACTTTTTGTTTCTCAGAATTGTACTAGAAAAAATTTTACATGGGCCACAAAGTAAACTAGATATTGATTTTGAATAGAGTAACCAATCACGAAATTTTACTTCATTATTTAAAAGTTTTCTTTCAAAAACATCAGGTGTAAGAGTGTAAGACATTTCATTGTTTGACCACATAAATGAGCAGTTTTTGAAAAATCAATATTGTTAATATTTGTTGAACAATTTTGTGATAATATTATGTCAATTGATCGATCATTCAATTTCCATAAATATGGGTCCAATGATATAGAAATAAGATATGAGTTATCTACAACATCTTTAATCCTTCGTTAGTCACCACGGGGTATTTTAATACCCCAGGTATATTAAAAACGTTTTTTTTGTTTGAAGGTAAAACCATATTCACCTCCACGGCCGCGATATCGATTATCGTCTCGTCGAGTTCGTCTCGATTATCGAAATATTAATCGTTTGATTTGCATTCCCAGAACAATCGGGGTGACGAGAGACAGCTAGGCTAAAAAGAAAGACGGCATAAAAAAAAAAAAAAAAAAATGAAAAAAAAAAAACGATTCCGGGATGCACATATGCTCGATTCTCACGATCATTTGTGGTACACTTTACCGTGTAGTTGTGCAGACGTGTGCATCTGTGCGCCTAAAATTTATGGCTTACACATGCTCCAGTTTAATATATTAATGATAAAGAAAGAGAGAGAGAGAGAGAGAGAGAATTATACTTACGTGGAACGATTCCAACACGTTTTATCTTACGAGTTACGAGTATATATATAATACGTCCATGCTGCGCGCAACTTAACGATACAGTATATATATATAATATACGTTGTACGCGATTATTATTATTTTTTTTTTTATCGTATGCAATAAAAGAAATAACGAAAAAGGCGAACAATAGTATCGAGTTTAGAGAACAATGCAAGTTGATGTGCAATTTTTTTCTCGAAAAAACACACGTTACTCCTCTACTCCTCTCCACGGTATCAAACTTGCAGACGCTGCCGGTCAACGTCACGACCCGGCCGTAAAGATAATGTCATTCTCGGAATACAGAGTGAACGTATGGGACCCATACGCCAACGCGCCCGAGTGTATGAATATCCACCGAAATATGAGCTTCTTGAGTTATTAATATTATTATTTATTTATTTATTTTTGATTCAACTGCTTCTCCTAAAAATCAATCGTCAATGACGTTCGAAATCGTACTACGATAATAATCGATATCATGTACCGTTCGTTTAAAGAGGGGAAAACGTAAGCGAAATACAAATCACAGCAATATTACTCATTATAGAAGCCAACATTCGCTTTGTACGGTGTACAAAAAACACGTAGGTGGCCGCCAATGCAGAGCGCACCCATTGCAATTGCATTATTCTGTATGCACATCGCTTATATACATTGTGTGTTATATTATTATGGTTCGTATACCGATTCTCGCTGACAATGGTCCTCGTCGTGATTTTCATAATAGCGAATCAATAATAATATTTTTTTATTTTTTTATTTTTTTTTCATTATTATTTTATTTTCTTTCCTTTTCCAGGAACTCATTTACGGTTTTATTATCGTTTCCTTGCCGATACGACACGTTCGTCAGCGGATAACGCAATATTAAATATTGTATACGCGTCAGAAATTCCGCCCCGAATGCCCACCGTGAATGAAATAATAACGTTATAAAAATTCAAAATTTTCGCTCTTCCAAGCGGATGTTGTACAAAGAAATGAGAATTTTTTTCAAATCTTTTTAGAAAAAAAAGAGATTATAGACGCCTTCACGGAGACTTTTTGGACGCACTTGCAGTGTGATATATTATTATGTGAAATTCCGAAGTGCATTATTATAGTTTGACTTGCCTGTATTTCTATGCTATACGCACTGTATATTACACATGATATTACACTGTGAATTGTGGAATTGTGACGTTATATGGTGTGCCTATATATGCGTATACCTACCTACACGTTCGCGGCGATTAATGCCCGGAAACTGGGAACGATTAGGTATTGATGATAACGTATTGGAGTTGAATTTCTTTTAAAACAATAATACAAGTCAACGTTTCAAGTCTCCAAGGTCACTAACTCCAAGACAACTTTTCTTCGATATTCATTTTTGACACGTACCTACGGATAAAAAATAGGTAATAGAAAGGTTCTTGAAACGTCCTATCGATCATCGTTGAAGTTAATTAAATCTATACGCGTACCACCATTGCGCATATTATCATAATAACATATTTATGTAAAGTCTCACAGTGTTCTATGATAAGTAATAACATTCATACGAATGAAACACAAATTTTAATACTCGCATAAGAAGTCGAATTGAGTAACTTTTTTTTCTGAGTGAAAGAATTAGGTATAGCTAATTGGACGGAGTTCATGTAAAGGGGGACAAGTCAAAAACAGCTACTTTTCAGGAGATAAAAAAAACATCATAAAATTTTATCAAATGCTTTAAATTGGAGTCGGTTTTAATATATATATATTTTTAAATATTATACATTTTTTAAAATTATTTTCAGGAACTCAAATAGTTTTTTTCAATTTTTTTATTGACTTAGACCGTTTAGCATTTAAAATTAATAATAAATTGACTTATCTCCTTTCTCATATGTGACTTGTCACCATTGTCATCAATAAAATTTTCAATTTTATGGCTTATCCCCTTCTCCTATTATGACTTGTTACCATAATCATCAATAATATTTCAGTAGATGGACTTGTAGCTACTATTTTTACGAATGAATATTGTATTGATCACAATCAAGTTTAGGTTTTTAAAATATAAGTATTGATAACTTGTATTTTTTTTTCTTATAGATAGGTAATGATTAAAAATACAGTTCACCAAAACCAATGAAATCAGGTTTATTTTATAATATTAAATAATATGATATTCCTTTATTCATAATATTTTAAACAATGCTAACAGTAAAAACAATAAAAACAAACGTTAACAAAATCACAACAAAAAATATAAAAGTATAGAAATTAAGCCGTTATCATAAACTATTTACTAACTTGCGTTTAGTTTTCTTTATGGATATTAATATTATCTCGAACCTTTGAGAATATTAATATAACTAGAATATATACATTTTGAAATAAAATAACATACAATTTATAATACCGGTATAGGCTATAGAATTTAGGTAAATAAAAAGATTGCACAACATTTACTTAGGTACTTTCATAAAAATTAGTTATTTAAAGTAATATAATACTATTATATAATTTAATACTATAATACTATTATATAATATAATATATTATGTCTAAATGTCTTCTTCCTCAGAAATAATAAGATCAGTACCCTTTTTTGTTTTTAAATTAATATAGTACTTCAGGTATTAGGGGTAATAAACTAATAAGATCCTTTTTTTTTTTTGTTAGTTATTGGTAACTCATCGTTGTAGGCCATGAGCAGGTTATTAACTAATACTTTTTTACGAGACAGATCTAGTTTATAAAACACATCATTTTCGTTAAGTGATATTTTGTAAGAAACAATATTCTTTTCTTGTTTTACGTATCGAAGCCATTTTACCTGTCTAAACACAAATTTTTCTCCGAACATAATAGTTTTGGCCATTTTATATTTGGTTTTAAATAAATTGTTAAAGTCATAAAAGTCATGTTGGTTCATGTCTTTTACATTCAATTTATTTTTTCCTGCCCAGCGAATCATTTCCGTCCAGTTATTAGGATGATTTATTAAAAAAAAAACAATAATTTGACTCATGACAAAAATAGATATTGTGTTTATGCCACGATGATAATATGACTTGTCCCCTTCTGCATAACAGTGTTTTGACTTGTCACCAAACGCATTCAGAAATAACTTGATAACAAATGATCACATCTTAACTACAGTGCCACCATCAGATCCGGCGTGAAATTTCCTACAAATTTAACATATAAACCGAAAATGTCAAAAACTGACTTGTCCCCCTTTACATGAACTCCGTCCAATTTTAACCTGACGTTCTGTACTTCTCATATTCGTATCTATGTTCATTCAAATTATTTTTTATTTAAAATAAATTATAACTACAGAACTCACTGTGAAACGTATTACTATAATTTAATACCGATTTATTAAAATATTGCAATAAAATTAAGTCATGGAGTTAGGGATTACAGGCATAGATACAATATGCTAAATCCAAAATTAATATGACATAATTTATACTAATTTAATTTCTGAAATGGAGCTGGAAATTGAAAAAACTGTTATTATATTATACAATTTTATGTGGTTATAAATTTTCGTCTATAAATTTGCTCTCACCGTCGTCGTCGCCGTATTAGTTTGTACGTATATAGTACGGCGAACGCATTTCCAGACGCGCGCGAGAAACAACTAATTAAAACGAGTGGCTACCAACATATACCTAGTGTTTACGATTCGATTAATTCGAGTGTTACGTTTAAAAACGAGTACGCTTTTGAGTTCCGTGCGTAGTGTATATAGTACCATTGTCACAGCATTCGTCCACGTTTAGACGACTTTTGCGATTTTTCGAAAAATCAAAACGACACGTTTAAAAAACTCCTCTAGGCTTGATTTTCGTACAGTAAGTGTTTTTGACGTAAATCGAAATTCACTCGTTTCCATACTTAGGGTAGTGATTGCTTTATCGATTTACCCAGCTCTGTATGTGAAACTCTCGGCGGGTGATATTCGGGTGGCGTGTGACAATGGAGTAATAAAATAGATGACCGATGCATTTAAATCTCTGATCCGTTCCTTGAGGAACATCTCTATTTATAGGTTACATTTATAATGGCTTCCTAGACTCACGTAATCAGATGGAAATTATAACTCGTTTAAACGTGAGATACAGGAGAAAAATACGCCAATGTCTAGCGATGTATTAGCAATGATTAACATGATAAAGTACGTAGAAAATGTCGTTCAAAATATGAACTTAAAATGTTAATTTTTAAGGTAGTTAAGTGTACCTACTTTTCGTATATACTGCTGTAAGGGATACAATAAGAAAGTTGAGCAGAAAAAACACCTTTAAATCGTAACTATTCCATTAGGGATAGTTATTTTAAAAAAACCATGAAAAAAAAAAAGATGTCGGACAAGATATGCTTAAACGTCTAGAGCAGAGTACGTTTATTGGTGCTAATTCGGTATGCGCTCTACAGACATGTTTCTATTTCGGTATGCACTCTACAAAATATCATCGCTTTACATCAGTATTTAATATGTATTTCATATTAATACACTACCAAATATTCTGATTGTGCTCGAGGCTCACAGATTGTACGTCACAAATTAAATTAAATACAAACATAAAAAATGTTAATATGTATATACACGATTCAAAAATTTTTTAATATTTTATTACTTCGCGTTCTGAATGTCTTTCAACAAGGCGAGAAAAAGGTCAGGGCTTTCTTTACGGTGAATTCGACCAACAGTAGTGATTGAGATGAGACTGTAAATGATTAAGAGGAAGAACTTCAACTTTTTTGATTAATTTAATTTTTGCGTCCCACTCATTACTCGAGTTTTGCTCAAAGTCGTTTTCCGAAAACAATGGTTTATCATTGATTTCAAATTTCAAATAAAAATAATATCATTATACTACGGACTACGGTGACCAATGTTAAAAATGGTTCATCCAAGGTATTCTACGCCCAACACCGTCATATCTTACGAGTAACGAAGAACATCTGCAGTGCCAAAGTATGTCAGAGTTTTTTTTTTTTTTTTTTTTTTTTTTTTTTTAATTTAGTTTTTAAAAATTTCACGATTTTCGAAAAGTCGTTTTCGTACACTATATATAATTATATTCGTCGATTCTGCGAACAATATGTGATTTGTCAATCTCGCGAGCTCGTATTTTCTTGGGTTCTTTTCGCACGCGTTTCGTAGGAAATAACACGTTTAATGACGTGGTAGACGGAACGTTCTGGTCTTCCTTTCTCCGGTAGTCGGTCAGCAGCCGAAATCATTACGGAGCATCGACGTGCGTATTACCGCCTCAAACCCTCCCAGGCGTCCGAAAACTGAGATCCGAACGCCGGGTAAGCCGATGACGGCTGACGTATGTAGAACGGCGGCGCTTAGGCGCGGACAATTTAACTTTTTGAACGACATTCACCACGGGTAGGTGGAAGCCCGCCACACAAGGGGTGCCGACACGCCAGGCCGTATCTGAGGCGCCATCGGACGCATTATCCGTAGGGTACGTCAAATTTTGAAAACGTCCTCTGATTATATAAACTCGACGAAAAATTCGAAAATCGATGCCTTCTCCGTTACACGGAAAAACGTTTGAATCATATATTGGTTTTCGTCGGTTGTTTTTTTTTTGCGATAAATAAATCGTTAAACGAAACACTGTTTATTCATTTGTTACTGTTCGATTGTCATGGCATAATCAGTGGTTAGAAAATTTGGAAAAACAAATAATATGTTTTATCTAATGCAAAAACATGTCTACATCAATATTTGTACTATTTTTCACTATTTTATTTGATGTCTTGTGACCGGTTGCGTTTCAGACAACGAGATGGGTTATTAGAGAGTGTAAAATAAAAGAGTAGGGTTAGAGACGATAAGATTTGAAAGGTCAAAGTGGTATTTTTTTGTAATTTTGTAAAGTGACTGAATGCAAGAGTAGGAAATATTAGAATTGTTAACTGATGTTGTTGACTATGAGATTGTTTTGAAATAGGTATCAGGGATATTTAGATAGGAATAGGTATAAGTATAAGGTTTATAGATAGAATAATTTGGAATTTCGTTTAGATTATTTTGTCCTCCGAAATCGTATACCGTAGTTTATAGAGACTCGGGTGAATGATTTTAATATCTTTTTTTTTTTAATCGTTGTTTCGAGCATATAGATTATTTCGGGACGATTTTAAAAATAAAATAACTTTTGTTTTCTTAATTATTATTATTATTATTATTATTAGTTTTTGAATATTATACTTGAGTACTGCGTCACAATAAAAACTTTTTCAAACGTATATACAACACACGTATTTCGTAACTACAGTTCTTCACTTAATATATGTATATACGTACATGTGTGTGTGTGTATGTGCATAATTAATATTATAGATAAGTGTGTTTCCTAAAATGTATGCCGTGGTACTTAAGTGTTCGGTGAAAACTTGAACTTTTTTATTTTATGTTTATGTTTGACGGGCCTATAGTACTATCGGACGGTTGTGAGTGCACTGCTAATAAAAGTAATTCATAGTTAAGTGCTAAGATACGAAAAAAAAAATTGAAAACCACTGCTCTAGTGAAATTAAAAAAAAAAAAAAAAAAAAAAAAAAAATCAATGATTTTTAATTACATTATATATAATTATATATCGTTATCGTTTACAAGGCTGTCCGTGACGTACACATTTTTTCTACTTTACGTTTTTCAGCGTCTCGATTTTTCTTTTATAAAAATAAACATATATTAACCATAAAATGAAGAATATATAACGCTCACTTTCGATGGCTTAATATTATGGATCTTTTTTTATTTTTATATTCGACGTCGTCTTTTTTTTAAAAGAATCGATCTAAGACTGATGTCAAAATTAACAAAGTTCAATTTTTTTTCAATCAACAGAAATAAAACTTTCTTTATTGCTCCTAAGTATGAAACAATTCAACTGAACTTTCAGAATTTACTAATAGTTGTTAACTTTAAAAAAAAATATAGAATCATACCTATTAAAAAAAAAATTTTTTTTATGCGATCGAAAAAACTGTCAACTAAAATCAGGACATCTTACTTTTCCACATAAAAACTATTATTCAATAATCGTTTATCACATTTAACACACGAATTTTGTCCAGCAAATATTTACGAGTAGACAAAATACATTTAAATATTTAGAAAATAAGGACCACGTAAGATTACTAAGTTTAAGCGACCTCAAATCAAAGAATAGCTTTAAGGGAAGAAAACGAATTCTTGGAATGGTTATTTAGAGAGATATTTCGAGAGTAAACATTCGACTAATACGTACATGGGTAAAACTGAAATTAATCATTATTCAAGAATTAATCTTTACTGTACAATGGTACGGGATAAAACGTTAGCATCGATAATAATATTAAACGAATGCATCACGTACATGTCCCCAACCCCACCCAATAAAATTTTTTACATTTTTTTCAACTCAACATTTAGCAGTCAATTAGCAGCAATTTGCAAACCTGTTTTTACAATTTGCAAGCCTTTAGTTCAATCATAAAATAAAAAAAACTAAGGGTGGGGCTGGAGACACATGTCCCCAGCCCCACCCATGTCAACGAAAACACATTTTTTAATTTTTCTTGAACCATCATTTAGCAGCCAATTAGCAACGATTTGCAAGGTAGTTGTCGAAATTTGCAAACCAATATTTCGTCTGTTATACGAATTTCCGAAATTTGCACATGTCGCCAGCCCCACCCCGTACCGAAATAATGCGATTTTCGACTTGCGATTCATGTCAACATTTAGCAGCCAATTAGCAACGATTTGCAAGGTAGTTGTCGAAATTTGCAAACCAATATTTCGCCTGTTATACGAATTTCCGAAATTTGCACATGTCGCCAGCCCCACCCCGTACCGAAATAATGCGATTTTCGACTTGCGATTCATGTCAACATTTAGCAGCCAATTAGCAACGATTTGCAAGGTAGTTGTCGAAATTTGCAAACCAATATTTCGCCTGTTATACGAATTTCCGAAATTTGCACATGTCGCCCGCCCCACCCCGTACCGAAATAATGCGATTTTCGACTTGCAATTCATGTCAACATTTAGCAGTCAAATAGCAACAATTTGCAAGCCTGTTTTTACAATTTGCAAGCCTTTAGTTGAATCATAAAAGAAAAAAAACTAAGGGTGGGGCTGGAGACACATGTTCCCAGCCCCACCCATGTCAACAAAAACACATTTTTTAATTTTTCTTGAACCATCATTTAGCAGCCAATTAGCAACGATTTGCAAGGTAGTTGTCGAAATTTGCAAGCCAAGATTTCGTCTGTTATACGAATTTCCGAAATTTGCACATGTCGCCCGTCCCACCCCGTACCGAAATAATGCGATTTTCGACTTGCAATTCATGTCAACATTTAGCAGTCAAATAGCAACAATTTGCAAGCCTGTTTTTACAATTTGCAAGCCTTTAGTTGAATCATAAAAGAAAAAAAACTAAGGGTGGGGCTGGAGACACATGTCCCCAGCCCCACCCATGTCAACGAAAACACATTTTTTAATTTTTCTTGAACCATCATTTAGCAGCCAATTAGCAACGATTTGCAAGGTAGTTGTCGAAATTTGCAAGCCAAGATTTCGTCTGTTATACGAATTTCCGAAATTTGCACATGTCGCCCGCCCCACCCCGTACCGAAATAATGCGATTTTCGACTTGTGATTCATGTCAACATTTAGCAGCCAATTAGCAACGATTTGCAAGGTAGTTGTCGAAATTGGCAAACCAATATTTCGTCTGTTATACGCATTTCCGAAATTTGCACATGTCGCCAGCCCACCCCGTACCGAAATAATGCGATTTTCGACTTGCGATCCATGTCAACATTTAGCAGCCAATTAGCAACGATTTGCAAAGTAGTTGTCGAAATTTGCAAACCAATATTTCGTTAGTAACTGAGTGTTCATCTAACGTGTGCCTTAACACATCATGTATGAATTATAATTTTATAACTATACAAACTGATATGGAATCTAACATTGGTGAACTGCAACAATATTTAAATTATCGCACAAATATAGAAGAACAAAAAGAATGTACCAATGTAAATTGCGATGGAATCAAAAAAACAAAGTCTGTGATTTCAAAAATGCACCTCTTAATTGATATTTTGTTTTGGGAAGGTAATTCTTGTAGTACGAATATATTGATTGAGGTTAAGCAACTAATTTTTTTTAACTGTATTAAATTTAGGAGAAGATATGATTTCGAGTCAGCGAAGTAGTGAAGCTGCTACATTGTTAAAAGTAAGATTGTGTGATATTCCTCAAATACTTGTACACGAAACTACAAGCTACGAGCTCCGAGGAGTAATTTGTTTCCACAGAGGAAAAAGTGGTCTAAGAAGATCAGTGGGACACTATACATCATACACTAAACGATATGGTCGAAACTGGGAGCTGTTTGACGATTTAAAAAAAAAACCAATACCAATTAAAGAAACAACAACCGTACAATGTGAATTTTTAGTTTACACTGTTTAATTGCTTAATATTCAAAATTAATAAAAGGTAGACAAATAACAAAACAATTCGCGATGTTACTAATTTTTATTTTCATTAACCTCTTTTCCTTAATTATTTGTCTCATTGCCAATAACGATGAAAAGAATTGAGATGTTAGTAACAAGCAGTGGCACAAATAGGAAAAATTTTTAGGGGGGCTCAAGCCACAATACATTTATTTAAATTATAATTTATGGGTACATAACGGGGTGGGGCTGGCGACATGTGCAAATTTCAGAAATTCGTATAACAGACGAAATATTGTTTTGCAAATTTCGACAACTACCTTGCAAATCGTTGCTAATTGGCTGCTAAATGTTGACATGAATCGCAAGTCGAAAATCGCATTATTTCGGTACGGGGTGGGGCTGGCGACATGTGCAAATTTCGGAAATTCGTATAACAGACGAAATATTGTTGTGCAAATTTCGACAACTACCTTGCAAATCGTTGCTAATTGGCTGCTAAATGTTGACATGAATCGCAAGTCGAAAATCGCATTATTTCGGTACGGGGTGGGGCGGGCGACATGTGCAAATTTCGGAAATTCGTATAACAGACGAAATATTGGTTTGCAAATTTCGACAACTACCTTGCAAATCGTTGCTAATTGGCTGCTAAATGATGGTTCAAGAAAAATTAAAAAATGTGTTTTCGTTGACATGGGTGGGGCTGGGGACATGTGTCTCCAGCCCCACCCATAGTTTTTTTTATTTTATGATTCAACTTAAGGCTTGCAAATTGTGAAAACAGGTTTGCAAATTGTTGCTAATTGACTGCTAAATTTTGAGTTGAAAAAAATGTAAAAAATGTTATTGGGTGGGGCTGGGGACATGTACGTGAATGCATCGGTAATGACGGATCGATATGGAACGCGACGACGGCGGCGGCGTACGAGTACGCAATTTAACATCATACACGTCTGAGTGTTCCGTTTCGAGTATTTGCAAAGATTAAAATATACGTATATATTTTAATCTAGGGTATTTGTCATGTGTATACTTCAATTAGTTTTTAATCGCCTTAATAAACGTATTAAATAAATGACGATAAATTGAATTCCCGTCACGTCGTATTTGGCTCACTATATTATTATTATAGGAATACATAAGAATTCAAAACTCTGTTCGAAACGTTCTAGATTGTCCGCATGGAGTTTTCCTAGGATCAGACACTGTACTGGCGTTGATTCCAGATTTGAAACCTCCCCGGAAACAACACGCGTTCCAGTAAAAACCTGAAAACGATCAAGCAAAATCAGGAGTACAATACAATAATAATTTGTGTATAATACCTATTGGACGTTTTCGGGATGTTGCCGGTTCGCTCCAAAAGACGGCACTCTAACCTAACCAAAGTGTAGAAACTACTTTAAAAAAAGCACTACGCGTCAAATTAATATGAGCCGGTGGTACTAAGAGACGTACTTAAACGAATAGTATTTTTTTTTGGCGTTCGAGAATAAAGAAAACGTGTGACGTAAAAATGTAATTTGAGAAATCGTATGGCGTTACGGTATACGAGCACGATGTTTTTTTTTTATTGAAAGCTTTAATTAATTTATCATAATATATCCTGTAACAAAATTAAAATTTTCCGAATGCGAGTAAACAAGTAGAATAATAAGAAAATACAGATTGATGAAATCCACCGAGTAACGTGGTTTTGGAATCAATTATGACATTTTTTTTATTTTACACTGTATAATAGAGGATAGTGAGATAAAAACAAGTAATAATTATTATGTATACCGTTTTGGCGATACGTTAATACACTGTTTATGCTTTCAAGTTTCAATACTTAGTTATTTATCGCTATTAGGTCGCGTATGCTGTTGATCTGCGTCATTGGGGCAAGCGTGAGCAAACATAGCCTCCCTGGTGTGCCTCCCTCGTCTCCTTGACCTCCGTCACTTTTGTTCTATGCTTTGTCACGTTATTTTTCTGTAATCACAACATGTGAATAACAACATGATTACATACACCGGTAATACGTATTATAATATTATCACTATATAGTGATTACCTACAATATAGTTTTAAAATTACTAGGGTTTCATTTGCATGTATTATTAAGATTTACTTTATTTTAGATTTAATTATTGTTTTTCAAATTCTTTTGAATTTTTTAGTTGAATAATACCACTACAAAATTAAAGTGTAAATTAACTTTTATTATTTTTAAATAATCAAATTTGCCTTAAACCTACCTCAGTGTAGTGGCTACGTCCTTTGACCATTCGTAAACATTCGTCGGGTTCGGTACGGTTGCGGGATACGATGGGTACGGTCGGTAGATTTCGTATCTTTGTACGTGGGTGTACGGTGGGTACGGTCGGTGGGTCGAGAGGAAAAATAGTGTATCTACCTGCCCGGTTTGTTTACAGTTTGGTCTCATATTAAAGGATTAAAAGTTTTGTTCAATTATGTACACGCAGAGCATTTATATGCAAATGTGTACTGAACAAAGTGGCATCTTTTTTTTTTCTCATTCTTATCTCTGTGGTGTTTTTCGTGAAATACATTTTGTCATAATAAATCGGCCAAGAGCATATTCACGTGTTTATAATCACCTAAAATAATTATATTATCCACGTTTTTTTTTTTTTTTTTTTATTTAGGACATGCGACTGTTCGGATGAAACCGTTTTGGCACCGTCGTCGTTTTGTAAGGGGTTAGTGAACTATTTAGTTGATTGCGAATTTGCCATCCGAAACTAAACGATAAACATAATTGGAAACCAACTCGCAGTACAAGCGAATGGCGAAGTGTTGCGAAGTGACTCGAAGTGGAGTATTTCATTAAAATTGACCGCACACGCTTCTCGGTTACTTGCAAATTTAAATAAAAAGTTCACACATGAGCATTTAAAAAAAAAACATAACATTCACTTTTCGTACACCAAGCGATACGTCGAAGTTGCTGTATAAAAATGACGTAAAATGTAGAAATCATACAGGTAAAAATAATAGAACACTTTTTTTTTTTCGATAAAAAATGTTGTTTGAATATTGTTTTTAACTGTTAATGAAATTATCGACGAGGCGAAACGGAGATGTCCCGAGTGTTTTCGAAACTTTTTTTTCCAACGTACCAAGTGCGTACCGAAATGATAGTTGTTTAATGTTTCATACGAGCCTATAAAAAATAATTACATAATTATTTTATTGCATAATACATGACGTACGTCCCAATTCATTTAGTATTATCTGGGGCAGGGGTCTTCGACCTTTTTGGCGGCAGGCCATTTAATATTGTTACAAATTTCGCGAGCGCCCGTAAACAGTATTAACATGGTAATAAACTCAAAAAAAAGAAAAAATTGATAATAAGTTATACTCAAAACATTTTCACTGTTCTAAAATAATAACAAGGCGGTCCGTAGGATAGAGATCCTAGATCTAAATTGTATCACTAGGAGATGAATCGAAATGTACATCAAAGGTTGGTATTTTGTTAATTTATTTTAAAATTATACAATTATTGGCTTATGTAGCCACTGACAAGAAATAATTTCAAATTTTTTATTTTCTTAATTTCGTTATCGAAACCCATTAAGTGTAGCATTTTTTCGTATTCGCTTTTAATTTTTGGTTAATTTTTCAGCGTGGCTTTTTCCAAAATTTTATCCGATAATTTGTTAGATTTCATGGTTTTTATGTTTTCTTCAATGGCTTTGATTTTCATTGCAAAAACATTTGAATCGTTACTTTTGTACTGATTGATTTTTTATTTTCTTGAATACTTCTAAAAATGATGATATATATCGTATCCATGGGAGGAATGCATATCATAATAATCATAATTTGGGGTATCGCTGGGTATACATTGGCGGCCCTATTTTTTCCCTTACCATATTGGCCTGCCTCAATTTTTTGCTGGCGCCGATGAGTCAATTAAATTGCATAAATTAATATATCAAATATTTAAAAATGTTTTATAAATAATGCTTCTGACAGTTCGTAAGTTGTAAATTTGTAATATAGCCATGGTTCAAATAATTAAAAATTTTATTTCAATTTATGGTGTTGTTAATTTTAAATTGAGTTTCTATAATTAAACGTTTGAAATGTTTTCATATATGCCAGTGTAATCAGTATTAAATAACGGAAATATAAACACACGGAAAAGGTAGAAATTCATAGGTGGGTTCTATTATTATTGTTATTATCATTATTACAGGCTTTTTTAAATTTATTTTTCATCACTAGTAAACGTTGGAAATAACCCCAATATTCCATTGTTATAACTGTGGCCTGGTGGTGGAAAAATTTGTCCCGATGAAAAATTTGGCAGCCCTATTTTAAAACTGAAATGGCGCCCCTGGGTCGAACTGAATTAAAATCCTTAGTGACAATACCGTGGACACGAAAGAAAAAAAAAGTCAAAACTGATACGATTTCAAAAAACCGGACGCACTCGGGCGGGCGCTGAGACCGGCGCGGCGGAACACGCCACCGCGTACACGTTCGTTTCGTCGCGACCACAATGTTATAATGCGGTGAAAACGACGTGACGGGCGGCACCGTCGGGAAAGACCTCCGGTCGGTCAGCCGTCGGTCGTCACCTGCGCTACCGGCCCGTCTGGTTTTGCGCACACGCCCGGAAGCCAAAGCGTGGGGCCACGACGAAGGTCCTCTGCAATGTCCGTTTCAAAGCGCCTTTCGACGGACGCCTGGGCGTAGTTGGGCCGCGTCACGTGCGCCGAACCGGTTCGGGCCGCGTAAAAGTTGGTCGGGTTAGCTGGTCCCATCGATCACTGTCCGCGCGATCCGTCGATCCGTGGATCGCGTGGTCTACGGGCGCTTGTCTTCGAACGGATCGTTCGTTTCGGGCGACGCGGAATCGGTCCCAGGGTCAAATTAAGCGTACGTAATCGGTTGTTTTTGTTTATCCCGGGTTGTTGTGTACGGGAAACATACGAATCGGTTCCCTCGAGCTTTCGTGATAATACAATCTTTTTTTTACATAAAAAGTAATTATAGCTAAAAATAAGATATACACACACACACACACAAAATACATGTGTTATTATACAGCTGATATTTTTTTGTAATATACACTAACTGATAATACAAATGTATTGTTAACTCTATAATAAAAACTGAAATTCTGAAAAATGTATGCAATTGTTTCTTTCCTTGTAACTTTCCTTTAGAAACCTTGTCTTTGTTCCGTGTTATGAAACTAAATCAATTGTCATTTAAAGTTTAAACATACAAAAGGTAAAATATTTCCAATCAATTTATAATTTTTTATTGATAGCAAAATTCAAAAACAATAAATACAGTACATTTAAAAAAATTAAACAATTTAAACATGGTAAACGAAGTACAATTTTAAAAATTTAAACAAAGTACATTGATTTCGCAATAATTATATACATAAAAAGTAAATGCATGTCACAAAATCAATACAAATAATAATAAAAAAAAAATAATAAAGTAATTTCCATGATTTTTGATGTGAGCATAATATGATCTCAGGAAATTAATCTGTTTTCAACAAACAACAAATTATGCTCACATCAAAAATCATGGAAAGTAATTAGTTTTCCATTTTTCTATGCACATTAATGTGTTTTCTATAATTTTTATACATTTTGAATTTGATTCAGCAAATTGTACATAAATATTGTTTGTTTATCAAGGAAACTTTTGAGATCGTTAGTGAAACTATTGTCTGGTTCACTAAGACCATCAACAGACTTTGGAATACACTTTTTGGGACGACCTCGTTTTCTTGGCTCATCACTGGGTGGTCCAGGTTCAAGAAAATTATTCTTTCGAGGCCTTCCTCTTGCTTTTTTCACAGCCGGTTCATCACTCTTAGAGGGACTAATCCCACGTTTTTCTTTAACTTCGTAACTTTGACGACCTCGTTTTCTTGGCTCACCACTGGGTGGTGCAGCTTCAAGAACATTATTCTTTCGAGGCCTTCCTCTTGCTTTTTTCACAGCAGGTTCATCACTCTTAGAGGGACTAATCCCACGTTTTTCTTTAACTTTGTAACGTTGATGCACTACATTTGCATAACATTTATTGCGGGTTTGAAACGTATTTAACATTTCAGGATTTAACAAATCCTTGTTTACATCGTGGCCAATTAAACCTTCCACGGACTTGTTTTTATCATTTTTCCGTCCTCGTCTTCCGTTTTTATTTTTATACTTAAGGTATGTTAGATTTGGGCCATCGTAGGTTCTAACACATATATCAGTACCAACATGGGCCTTATATACCATTTTAGAAGCGAACTTCTGGTAACATTTTAGACAAATTACATGTTTACCAATGAAATCAAAATCTTGCAATGGCAAGAGTTTTATATTCCCTTTCATTATACAAAAATCTTCGTATCCAGTTTTTGTTCTATTGTTTTTTTCAAACAAAGTCAAATATTGATTTGACATGGAATCGAAATTTTTATCTAAAGCCTGAAAATAAAATACACAGGAATATTAAATACATACAATTTAAAAATTGAAAAAAATTAAAAAAATGTTTTAGAACATATTTATTTATATAACTTTAAGTATTGTTTTATGTAATAATAATAACAGATGAAGTATTAAATTATTAATTGTAGAATTTTACTTTCATTATTATCTTACAATAAGGATTAGTTTTTATAATAGATAAATTAAAAACAAAGTCTATGAAGTGTGCCTAAATTTAACATACTTGAGCATATTTATTGTATTATATAACCTCCAAATTAAAAAAAAGTTTGATTGGTTAAAATTTGAATTCAGTAGGTAAAAAAAAAATTATAATTTTGGAGAATTTAGGTGCAGTTTATTCTCAATTTGTTTGATGGGAACAGATAATAATTTATAAAATTAGTCATTATGAAACCTTAACCATGAGCAAAGGTTTTATGTAGAATTGTACCTACCTAAATTTGCCGCACTTTTCTATGCAGTAGCACTATGTCTGAAACTATATAAGTTCTAAACTTGTTTTCAATTATTTAAAATAAAAGACTAGTTTGTATTTAAAGCCACCAATATACAGGGTGCGACGTAATGGACTCCCACATTTCCGAGGTGAATTAAAAAAAAACTATACAAGATATGGACATTTTTTTTTTATTTATTAAAACTACAATAAATAAGGTTTTTTTTAAAAGTTGTTTGTTTTAAAATAATATTGTCCAAATGATTGCCTTTTCAATTGACGCACATTTGGAGCCGTTCTATAAAATAATCCGTAATGGACTATAATATTTCAAAACATCATTAGCACGTAATTAAACTGATCAGATAAAAGCGGTTTGTTTCACTGGGTTAGGTCGTTAATACGATTTTTAGTCGTCACAATGTCGTGGTCAGGTGAACAACGTGGTTTCGTTATCGAGGCGTTTTTCAAAAACGCCGAATGTGTGACAAAACATTACATGACCTCCTCGCCTCCCTGATTTGAGTCCATGTGACTATTTCTTATGGGGATACCTCAAAGCTTAAGTTTTCAAACATCGACCTAGAACCATGGAAGAACTAAAAGAGGCTATCCGTCAAAAAATCT
The DNA here is from genome assembly GCA_027580255.1 of Therioaphis trifolii. NCBI lineage: Eukaryota > Metazoa > Arthropoda > Insecta > Hemiptera > Aphididae > Therioaphis > Therioaphis trifolii. The sequence goes on from CM050404.1 coordinate 2,062,296, forward strand.
CCGTGATTCCACTCGATATGCTGGCGAGAGTGATGGAAAACTTTCGAGAACGGCTCCATATGTGCGTTTCTCGTCAAGGCAATCATTTAGACGACATTATTTTAAAAAAATAACTTTAAAAAAACCTTATTTAATGTAGTTTTAATAAATAAAAAAAAATTCCATATCTTGTATAGTTTTTTTTTTAATTCACCTCGGAAATGTGGGAGTCTATTATGCCGCACCCTGTACAACAAATCCAGTATGTTTTTGAGCATTTGGATGTGCCTATAGGCACCGTCCCTTTAGTAAAACGATTCTGAGCAAAGCTTTAGAATTGAGATATACCGTTAGGATGAACAATTTCTTTCAATAAATATTGTAATAAATGATTTATATTGTATATTAATAGTTAATTATAGCTTACAGAGTTATATGTATATCTATTTTTATCATATTGTCATATTACAAATCTGTTTGTTTTCTAATAAGTTAAAAAAATGTATAATACACATATTTTGTTTTTAATTATGTTTTTATATTAATAAATATTATTTTAAGTATATTGCAAGTGTTTAATAAATAAACCATTGATATCTTAATACATTTCTAATTATTATATGTTCTTTTATTTATGTTTAAGGGAATAAGTATTTTATAATTTATGTTTTTTGTGCTGCCTGCCAATTAATTATTTTTGTAAATGGTATGGAGTTATAAAAATGGTATATGTTGTGAAAAAAATATAATATAATATTATAATTATATTTATGACATGTGTCCTTAATCACAAAAATTTTGATTTTATTTATGTGCGATTAGATACAAGTCAATATGTGAGAAAAGGCTCAAGTCATTAAAAATAATAAAATAATAAATTAAAAATATTTATATTGATTTTAAAAAATCTATTAAAAAACAAACTGTATTAATTAAAAAATAATTAATAATTATAAGCAAAACCCTTTTGAGTTATACATTTTTTGTGTCTCCTGAAAACTAGCGAGTTTTGACTTATGCCCTTTCTAACAAACACCGTCCAATTAAATACTATAGATTGCTCACTGGGCGGTTTTTCGGTGGTCTACAATAAAACTCTCGGTAGATGCCGATAAGAGTCAACAACATTAATAAATTCTTATTTAATTTTTGTCGCTGTCGTTATCGCCGACTGTGGTGAGAGTATACAGGTTTTCAGCGCGGCGTCGGTGCGATACGCATTTTGTTTCTTATCGCAGTCACTATCTTTTTTCCAGTTACAAATTAAATAATTGAAATTGATGTTACATCATACACCAAAAAATGAATTCTTATTTTACTTTTTACCATTGATTATAAATACTATTTTGTTTCTAAGTGGCATGTGCTAGTATCACTATAATTACAAAGACATTTATTATATACGGCACTCTGCAGTAATACAAACATTATATAGGTACATAGTTATACAAGTTACAAATAAAAATAACAATATTGAATATCTAAATAATAATTAAATATAGTATTTCATATTTAACAACTTAAGTATATAAAATGAAAAATCCTTATACAATTAATTTTTTTTTTATTTATTTTGTAAAACTCTTAACTTTGCTGCATTCTGAAAATGCTTCCTTCTATTCACTTCATTTTCCCATTTGCACTGCATTGTTTTAGTATTTGTAGTTCACTTTTAATTTTATTAAAATATTTATGAAATACGTTTAAACATATTTTAGTGGTTTTTATCATTAAATCTCATGGCGCTTTAAGTCCTTGTGTGGGCATAACGAAATCGTATGTCTTAAAATAAATTAAAATTTGGTCTTCCTCATTCAAGTTTAAATAAGATTTTGTTAAATTAGTGTGACAAACATTTGGTGAAAGTTTCAATTTTTTTCGACTTATACTTTTTGAATTAGAACAAATATCAAAAATCGTTGAAGGCTAAATTGTTATTTTACGCAATTATGTAAAAATTTTAATTTCAAACACTCTTAAAAATTTTTGATATTGTTCCAGTAGACATTTTTTTGCACAGAATTGTAGGAAAACTTACGGACAACTTGGTACCAAATTTTCAATTCTTAACTTTGAATACTTAAAATTTTATGAATTTTCAACTACAAAATAACTTCAAATTTTCGTGATTTTTTACACATTTCGTAAAAATGTGAACTTTCTACGCATATAAAAAAAAATTGTGACAAACGATTTCTGATTTTTTTTAATAACGATAAGTACAACTTATGAGGACCTAACCTTACCTAACCTAACCTTGTATTAAATTTTCAAGTGTTTTTTTGGCCAGCCAAATTTTTTTTATCCACGTTTCAGAAAAAAAACTAAGAAAAGTTCAAAATTTCAAATGTCTATAAAAAGTTCAAAAAAGTCAAAAATTGTACCACATATAGGTGTTTTCAATATAAACATTTGGTGAAAATTTCAGGTTTCTACATCTTTTGGTTTTTGAGTAACGGCTAAATAAAAAAATTGATTTCGTCGAAAACAGGTTTTGCACAAAAAGTACCGGTTTTTCCTCATTTTTTGTTGGTTTTACCAGCGGCATTTGAAAACTTTTGAAAATTTTTGCTTTTGACCTCTCTAAGATACCTCCGATATAAAATTTACTACCGAAAACCACTGTAAACTAAAGTTATTGCAAGTATACTTAATAATTATTGCCTAAACATAATTGATAATTATGTAAATATAATTTTAAATTTATAAAAAAAACTGATATCACTAATTAGATAATTTGTATACATACCCATTTTTTTGTCGTATTATCGAAAATGAATTCTCCAGAGGATCTTGCGTTAACTTATTGGTCATTAAAAAATAATCATCTTCTGTATGACAAAGTTTTTCATCTATTTTTTCATTTTTGTATAGTTGGAAAATCGCAGATACTGTCCAAATTATCCCAGTGAAACAAGGAGGCACACTAGATTTGTTTGTTTTTTGACATATTTTGACCGCATTCTGAAATAATTTTTTAGCCTTATTTAAATTGTCCAATACTCGTGGGTTACGACTACTATTTGGTCTCCGGTTTGGATTGAGATCATATAGATTTTTACTATTCCCCGAGTCGAACATGTTATTGACTATATCAACAAATTCAGCTGTATCAGTGGCAGAATGTGATTTGAGTTCTCCTGTTGTTAAACATGTTTTTATTGACGCCGAAACTGAGTGACTTAAAAGCTGAATTGCCAAATTGCAAGACATTTTTTGGAATAGATTTGGAGCCAAATGTATTGGTGTGATTTTAGGCATTGCAACCTAACCTAACCCAAATCAATAATTTTTTGTACGCACTCTTTTATAATAAGAACCAGATTATCGCCTTTAATACCACTTCCAGTAAAAAAATAACAAAGAGGAAACTTCCAATTTGCATAAAGACCACGTAGCATAAAGACCAAAGCATGAGAACAAATTTTGTCATTTCGGCCTAAAGTTCCTATATCTTCAAATCCTTCAATAACATCTAAAGTTTTGTTGTATTCTATGCATTTCATGATTGATATCTCGTCAAGAAGGATAACACATTTTTTTTCTGAATAATTGAATTCAGAAATCTTTAATTTAATTTGTTTCATGTACTCGTCGGAAAATCCAGTGGAATATTTAATAGTATTTAGCCAATGACGAACAGTACTTTCTGCAGGTTATATAATGCCGTTTCGGCGCATGAATTTATATGTTGAAGGTGATTTATAATAAATAGATAGAGCAACTTTTTTTTCCCTAGGCGTCCATGGTTTTCGTGTTTTGTGCAGTATTTGCATTGTTGTCAGAGCTTTTGAGTTTACTGATGGAAATTTAGTCATTTCAAAAAATTTTTTTGATTCAATTTTTTTAGTTTGTTGCTTTTTTTTTTTGAATTCTTAAGACTTTGAATAATATAACGTTTTTGTTTTAATAATCTTCTCATATTGATTAACTTTTTTCTTAATTTATTATTTTGAGCAATCAAATTTTCCGGGTTACTTGTATTATTACGGTTTTTTTTCTATTGGTGCAGTATTTACATTTGGAAGACTAATTAAATTTGATACCCAATTTTTCGTAGTGGGAGAAATAGTTGTTAATGATGCAGGATTACTTTCGCATATTGAAATATTTTTAACGGGTGTAATATTATCAGTTGCGGTATTTTTATATTTATGTTGCGGTGTCAATACTTTTAGTACCGGCGAAGATGAAACAAATGAACAGTTTGAACCTACATGAAAAAATAACATGGCACAATTTTACAATTTTAGATAATGACACGACTGCATAGGCGATGCAAGCATACAGCGGTCGATAACGAAAAAAAAACAAGAACAAATTTAAATGGGTATAAATCTGAAATTACTGATGGGATATCTCACTAATTTTGGTGGATCAATATTTTGGCTTAAAATTTTAATATTTTATGAATATTTTAATTTTTATGTTTTTGAGTGAAACGAGAAATGTATTGGTTTTACCATGGCATGTTTTTTTTAAATTTGTTTTTTGAGTCTGCGTATACACGTATTTACTATTTCATAATTGACCGGAAAGATGGCTAAAATTAATTAATTATTAATTAATAAACAATTTAAGATCCTCATTTAAGGTAAATTTCAAATACCTATAAATACTATAAAAATTGTCGAAATCTTTTTTAAATTCACAACATACTTGTAAAATGTTCATATTATATAAGTTTTCTAAACAAATTTTAAGACTCTAACGTATTATTATTTTTTGGGTTATAATGAAATAGCCAGAACGTAAAATCGAAATCGCGGAAACACCTGATGACTTGATTTCATTAAAGTATAAAATTCAATCGCTTGTAAAATTTTCAATTCTTTATCAGGTAAATTTTTTTTTAGTTCGTTAGAAAGAGCAACTTCTCAAGAATATGATGCTTGATTTCCTAATAATAATATACAACTCTAAGTATAATAAAATGTTAAATAATATGATAAAATTACCAAGAGTTTGGATTTGTTCGTAGTTATACTGATTTATCCGAGATGTTTTCTTTGGCGTGGTATATTTTGTTTATTGTGTCGCTACAAATATGCTCTTGTTCTGAAACAAAATAATGGACAATAAAATTAGTTAAATTTCCACTTATAAACTAAAATAATGTTTACACACCTCTAACGAGTTGACTTGGTTCATCTACAATATTCATACCGGAATTCCTTTCAATGCAATTTTGACGTCCTAGAAAGTGTGCGTATTTTATTTAAGTACAAACATTGAACAAAACAATTACCAGCGCATGGAAATTTCAAACCCACTTCATGTAATAATGCATTATACATTTATACAGGATTATAAAGTTACTTACCTAAATATTGGTTGGGAACAGAATTTTTTATGAGACGTGATTTTGGATCTTTTGAATTCATATACATTTCTTTTGAAAAATGATCAGAACAAATGTGTTTTTTTTTTCAACTTTTTTGGACTTAGTCCTTCTAAGACAATGTTACCTAAAAATAATTTATATTTGACATTTTTACCCTAAACTTCCATATTCAAAAATGATAGGTATTCTAAAAAATAATATTTAATTAGTACCAGCATGAAAACATTACTTACCAGAATTTATTATCCATTCTTTTGCAGTATCTATATTAGAAGGAAATGTGTGAAATACATTTCGACTTGTTTTTCGATTTTTTGTACAATTATAGTACATACATTTATCACCTCCTGACATTTTATAAATTAAAAATTTACAAAACGTATGTAAATAAACATATAAAAAAAATACGAATTTAATAAAAGTAAAATATTATAATGTTCTTTAATTTTTAATTGTGATGTTGTCCGATCGACCACTGGAAACACTATGACACTATAACACTAATCACTATGACACAAGTATAAAATATATAAAGTACTGAAGTAAATACAAAATAGTCAATAATCAAATATTATTTATATTTCAAGGTACGAAGGATATTAAGTAGTATTTGAATAGCAAGACACTATAATTAGAATTTCGTTCATCAGTCACTCGACGTTTTATCTTTGATTATGAATAATAAAAGTATTTATAACCAATGGTTTTATATTTCCGAATTCCAAGTTTCCGTTGTCCTGATAGATTTTGTTATGCAATTAAGGATTTTGAAAATAAATTTGAGTTAAGTCCGTAAGTCTACTACATAATGATTATCCTACATTTTTAATTTAATTCTCTCACATCCCATTATATAAATTACATTTTTTTTAAATATAGTTATTTTCTAGATCATAGGTAACTAAATCACTCTTATAAGTTTCAGAGATGTATTTTTTCATTTTTATATCTAATTTTGAAATCTGTTTTATCAATGTAAAAACTATTACATCTACCATGTCGATTTAAAAGCCACCTATTCTATTTTATCATTTTTTACAATTATTTAAAATCCAAACGATTGACTTAGAAAAATTACTATAAGTACTTTATACTATAATAATTATCAATATTAATATGAGGGAGTTGTATAATGAATATGTATTTTATTAATTTATAATACACAAAATATAATTGACAACAATCTGTATAATATATTAATATGGTAATTTAATAGGTACACCGGGCAGACGTGCATTGCGTAGTACACCAGTAACCACCGACCAGTACACGTAAAACGTAATATATTTTTTAGTATTGCGCGTATTTTACGATGTACTACAGCACAACTGTACTGCATTGGCATTGTCGTGTAATAATAGCGACAATGCGAAATTAATATAAATTAACCACGGGTAGTAGATCAAGGAATAGGGCAACTGATCGAATTGATCGATGGATGCCGAATAGGACTAATAGGTACTCGCAAATTTATTCTCATTCTGAATTTGAATTGTTAAAAAACACCTCTCCACCGCTCCCAGACATGACTACTAGCGATTACGGTGTTACCCGACCATACTAACCTTGCGACCGCAGCGCTTTAAAGCGGCACCCGATTATTACCGCGCCGCCTAAAAACCGGTCAGTGAGCAATCTATAGTATTTATAATCAATGGTTTTGGTCTACGCACATCGATATTGGAAATCTTACATAAATAGATATTTTTATTTTTATTTCAAATGTAATTTGCTCACTTAATATGGCCAAGGTTTGAAATCGTAATGGGTTGACTGGACTTTGACAAAATAAAATGAAAGATTGGACTTAATAAAACATTACAGCCCGGACGTGGGCGGGTAAAATGTTTTATATTTTAATTTAAGATTCGGGACAAAAACAACGGACCGTGCTGATCTTTAGTGGACGCCCCATACCGTTTGTATCAGACTTATTGTAAGTGTGGATTCGATTTAGAAGAACCTAGCTCCTAGAAGTAGCTTATAATTATTATTTCAAATATTATGAATACAATCAACGGTCGTTTCAATTTTCATGTACATGTTTTGATGAAAATAGTTGAAACTTATAACATTTTGATATTTATTTTTTAAGGAATACAAAGTCACTACATAATTTTATTATTAGATTGAGTCTTAGACTTTCAATACAGAGGATTTGATATTTGGTAAAATTATTCAACGCCTTCTTATTAGGTTACCCAACTGACAGGAAAACATCGTGCAGCTGGAACATTTCGGAGGATCTTCTTATTAGACATGCATGATTGCGAAAAGAATGTGTTATTGAGAGTTTATTTTTATTCGGTTGAATTTTGTTTATAGTTTTCTGGAAATGTTTACAAATTCAGACCACCGGCCGTGAACATAGAAGTTTTTATTTTGCTAATTTCAGTATTTCAGTTTTTGCTTTCATCTGGCCACGCCCGATATCTGAAAAATTTGTAACAAGCGTTCTTTTGAATGTCATTGTATGTTTTTAGATTTTATGCCATATACATGACGGAATTGTGTACATTTTGGTCAACTGAAGTGATACCTATTTACTCCCTGTTCTATTCATAGACATAATTAGGGGGTCTATCCCCCTAAATATTTATCAGGCATCCGAATTGTATAGTTAAACAAAGTATACGTATCATTTATTCGTCGTGACCCCCCAAAAATAAAACCACAGTCGTGCCTATTGTTCTATTTAATTATTGTTGTCAGGAGATTCAAATTTTAATATAATATTTTTTATATACTTAAAGCATAACAATTTGGGATAATTTGGTTTGGGTTTTTTTTAGTGATTAATATAAGTTATGATATTAGTATGGAGCACCGAAATAAGTGAGTAGTCTGAGGCACGTGCCCTCGGTGCTAATAATATAGAGAAGCAAGGATTTCATATGATATTAAATAAAAATAAATTATGAATTAAAAATTAGAACAATCATTTTCAATACATATTTTTATTACATTTTAATTTTCCTCAAGACAAAGAAAATTGATTCTTCATCGTCAGGTTATCACTACAATAATACGTACTGTAATAGTAAGAACAATGTTTGATTATTAAAAATAATCACGGAACGTTAATCGCCATATTATAGTGTATGATAATATCGCTGAAAATAATCAAAAATACGTTTACCTATATCAATCATTTGTTTTATTTTTACGATATTTCTATACTTTCAAAAACTAACAAATTTCTTACGGGGACTTTTAATAAATTAAAATTCTTTTTGAGTCACATAATGTTTCCACACATTATTTTATAATTTATTGAAAAAAAAAAATCCATAACATATTATTTCTATACATAGTTTGAATATTGAATATCACCTACTATATACTTAGAAACAAATTTTCTTCAATAATCCGTTTTGTGTTTGTAACTTGTAAGGGCGCTAATATTATGTTATGAACCCAACGTCAAAATTTGTAAATTCAGCACTGTCTTTGTACTTGTACTTTAACAGAAAATTTGTAATGTAGCCAATTTCGGTACCTACATAATTATTTTTATACCGTAATAAATTATTATTAACAATAATAAGGCTCATAATTTATGAAGTAAAAAAACCAATAATTTATGATGACATATAATGTGATGAAATGTATGGATAATATAAATACAGCGTAGACGAACGATTAGTTTAATTTAATTATAAGAAATGAAAAAACCTGACAGAACACACGTGACCTATAGTGTTTATGTTTACATTAGTCGTCTCGCTCTGCTCGCGTCGGTTAGGTTTGGTAATTATTATTGTTTGAAATTCGGAAGCTTTTTTGAATCATATTAGCGAAACGAAATCGATTCTGCAGGGAGATGGGAGATCGTGTATGTATATACTATACGAATATTGGCGATAGCCGGATACGTCGACGCTGACCGAGGACGGGGAGTTGACTCACGTGATCGTTGGACAACGTAGGTAGGTATATTGGATACCTGGCGGATATTTACGATAGGTATCGACGATTCAATAATGTTATTCTTTCGCGATTTTTCACATACGTTTTTCTTGTTCATTATTGTTTGATTCATCATTACAAAGTTATTATTAAAAAATTCAATTTTACCTTATGCCATTTCGTTTAACATCAAATGTACCCTATTGATATTTACAAAACACTCGAGCTTGAGTTATTTATTTTCGTTTAATAAATTAAAATTAATTTGATTTTCATCCGTCAAAGAAAACACAGTAAATGATAGTTTTAATTTAAACTCGATCAAATTTTGGAGTTTAACTTTAACAAACACCAAACTTCACATCTGCAAAATAATAATATGTACCTTGTACCCGTTAAAGTTCATGTTTCATTTATATTTTCTCTTGAAATTGATTTTTCATACTTTTTAATGTTCTTGACCCAACATAAATTTATGGCGAAAGATGTTATTTATAAGTAATTTTGTAATTATAAAAACTTACAATTGAAAATATCGTTAGGACTAAGTTTAAATTTTAAATATCCTTTTCCCAGAACAATCAGGACAATAATATGTTCAAATGCTAAGTCCAAGTATAAACTGTAAAGTACATATTGATCGAAACTCAGGGTATACTTATTATACAGCTACAGGTTGTGACTTGTTTTACTTGTAAACCGAAAAATAATCGTATTAAGATACATTGTGTGTGTGTGTGTACCCGAATTTATAATGTCCGATGGACTTATCCTGTTGTAATATGTCTCATCCCAATAATATACAAAATATTTGTAAAATAAGCAACAGCTTAATAACAAGTTGATTTGTGTACATCAATCGTAATACACTACACATATCTTATAAATAATCTCATAAAATTATATTATTTAAACATCTTACGTCACACACTTGTTAAATAACGTTTATACTACTATTCACATGGAAATCATAGTGATTGGAAAACTCAATGACTATTTAATTTTTTTTTTTTTTTTAATATTAGGTTGTTCATGATGAATGATGATAATATTATATTATAAAGTCATCAGAGTTCCGATAGGTATAAATTCTTTAGAATTCAAACCACGGTTTCTAGGATAAAATATTTTCAATATTTCTATATATCTTGAATGTGATTGTAGTAGAAGTTGAAATTATAGCCTTAAGTCTTAAGCACCCATGAATAGTATTAACGATGACAATGAGGCCATTTTTTACTTTGTACACGCTGTTTTCACACAGAATCGCATTCTTCTTCTTCATTACTTCTAAGAGAATATATTCTATTGAAAATACAAAATGCATTTTGTCAATAGGCGCTAATTACCATTTAGGAATATTCAAGTTGAGTTTTCACCTCTAAATTTATGAGTAATATTATGGTAAATGATATGTTGTGGTTTATGGATATATGAGCAATTTAATACTTAAAAACAATATTATGTTGATTTTATAATTACGATTCAATACAGTACGCTTATGTTACATAGGTACAACAAATAATACTTGTTGAATATTTATAACCCGTACGTTGAGTATAAAAAGTACGAAGCTTGAAAAAGACTTGCGGCCGAGTCGCCTTTTCAAATTCTTTTGGAAAAAATGAATACATTTGAAAATAATACGAATAATTTGGATACAAGTGGAGTCCAGTAATCAGCACATTACTATTGCAACACCTAACAACAAAATACCTACCTATATAATTTTCAATGAACCTTGAACATCCTAAAATATTGAATATTCATTTCTCTAATTTAAGTGAAAAATAGTAGAGGAATTTTTCATTAAGATACGATTTTCATTTCGATATAAAATCCAGTCTTTTAACTTACCTATTTATTGTATGGTAAAATTAAACACCGGTGTAATAGTATTAATATTTATTTCTCGTAATTACTTATAAGTATTCCAAATTACTATAAATTATAATTAACATCTAATAACACACGAGAGTTAGTTAAATTTGTTTTTATAGGTACTGGTTTTGCTTTTAATCACATGAAAAAAAATTGAAATAAATAAATGAAATCCTATATTTCGTAATTATTTAAGATCACATATCGTCTTAGACTCATAATGGTCATTATGTCAACCACTTATAACCTATAACGGCAAACAAAGTTATGATCACCAATGAGTATCGTGCATACTGATTTTTAGATGAAATATCGTTAACGATGCATTTTAATTAACTCAAAACTATTATACGTATTTTCAGTATTGATAAATTATACACTAAAATTATTTTTAAGCATGCGATTTACTTTTGTTTTTTAGTTTAATTAAACGGAAATCAAAAAGTATAATATAATTCTCTCTCACTCTTCTCTGGCCTGTTTAATCTTAAAGGATTTTTTGCCACCACTACTACACTTCGCCACCTATCTCTCTCTATCTTGTACTGTCTGTCTCCAATCCTCTACTCCAAGGGTTTTTAGATCTTCTTAAATATAACTAGTCAGGCACTTACTCAGGGAGGTGTTTTGGGTGTTCAAACTCCCCCCGAAATGTTTAGTTTTTTGTGTGATTATTTATGTATTCAATTTTAGTGTTACATTTGACGTTAATAGACAGGTATAATATGACGAATTTATTAGATTCGATTTATTAGAGTCGATTAAACGAATGTGTCGTTTACGGCGAATTTCAACGTTTTTGCTCCATTGTCGGCTGTTTTTTCTCTCACCTGGTAAAATGATGAGACCTTAATGAACCCTCAAAATACCACCTAAATGTGATTTCCGATCTATAGAGTGGCTGAATAAAACTTTCGAACCAATTTAGGTCAACTAAAAGTGTCTCTAAAAAAAAAAAACAAAAAATAAAAAAGTACGTAACTCGCTCCAAGAGGTACTTTTCACTCCTCGGACAAGTTGATGGAGATGGGTGTATGGAATATTAAAGAAACGGTCTATAATTTTATAATTAGATTTATTTCTGTGATTTTTTTAAAATTTAAATGTTAATATTATAAAAAAAATTTTAATTTTCAATAAATAATTTCCAAAAACGCCCCCCAAAACTTTATTCTGCGTACGTCCCTGTAACTAGTGCTAACTTGACTAACTAACACACTGACCTGTTTGTGCTCAAGGGCACCACGCGACCATGTCCCGCGAGCGGCCCGGGTCCCGCCACCTGACGGCGTTCACCGGCCGGCGAATACGCGATCTTCTTTGGAGGGCGGTTCACGGTCTCCGCCGCGGGACTCATGGCCGCGACGCAGCACGTGACGACTACCGGAGGCCGAACAGCGGGGCCCACGGGTGCACGAACGCAAAGTCGCCCGACGTCAGCCGCCGTTTCGCGGCCGGGCACTCCGCACCCGTCTCCGGGACGGGACGCTTAACGGCCTTCGCGAGCGGCCGGCAGGCCGTAGTTCCCACCGGAGCGGCCATGGTCGGACGCGCGTCCACCACCGTCTCCGCTCGCCGTCTCTTGGCCGGCGGCGTCGGGTCCGTGGCCGCGGCGGCACGCTTAAAGGCCGTCGCGGACGGACGACCGCAGTCCGGCGGTCCGGAAACGGCGGCCGGCGGCCAGACCGTGTAGCCGCCATACAGCGCCGACGTGGTCGCGCGCGGCCCGCCCCGGCCGTCGCACGTCACGCCGCCGGCGCGCGCCCGCCGCCGGCGCCAACCTTGCTCCGCCGCCGCGCGGGGCCCGTACGGCCACGGACGCCGCCCGCAGGCCGCGTGGCCGCTCGCGTGTGCGGCCCCTCTGGCCGACGTTGGGCACACCGGCTCCTCCGCCGTCCACGCGTGGCCGCTAGCGTGTGTGGCCTCGCCGGCCGACGTCGGACGCACCGGTTCTTCCGCCGTCCAGCTATAGTGCGTTATCGACACTTGTCGCCGCCATTCCACGTCGCAGACGACTGCTTCGGTCGCCGCGAACTCTGCGAACGTCTCGCCGCCGCATCCCAGGATGGTGACATTCGTCGCCCGTAGCGCGCCATCATCGGCCGTCGTCGTCGTCGTCGTCGTGAATTGTTCGTACATAACGTCGACAGAAGACCGACAAAAAAAAAAAAAAATAATAAATAAATCAAAAAATACCAAAAGCAAACGATTCGCACGAAGACGTTACGCGTCGGCACACGAATCAACAATGAACGTCTCTTATTTGATGTTTACGATTTACGACGAAATCGAATGACAACGCCGTATCCGAGAAACGCAGTCGATAATATGAAACGGCTGAAATGGTCGTGTGAAACTAATCCATTGATTAACCCGGATTGCATTATCCGGCTCACGTTTATCTGTTGTCCAAATGATTTCGTCCCAATTAGGTTGCTAGCATCAATACTCTCTGGAATCAAGATTAATTAATTAATTAATTAATTAATGATTCAATGAAAACGATTTAAACAAGACACATTTTACCGCTTTTAATCGTTTTTTTAAAAACTTTTTTCTTACACTTGGAAAAACTTTTGAGAATAAAGAAAATTTAACCCTTATAGTATCATTCACGCGCAGTAGTTTCTTACCACCACTTAGTGGTGTTATTACGGGGGAGACTCGGGTGTCACCCCTTTGACTTTTTTTCAACTAGCTAACCACCTTTATACACGTATTTAATTGAAAAATTATATAATTTGATATTTATGGGTACTATAGTTTATTCTTTAGAAATAATATAAAAAAAAAAAAACTTAAACCCCTCGAATGCCAGCAGTATATAACTAAGATAATATTATTTCGTATAACTATCACTATAATAAATTATATCACTATAATCACTAATTAGTAATGACTAATGACATAAAACACGGCAATAGCTATTGTACAAATATAATGAATTACATTGTTATTATTTTGTATTGAGATACAAAAATTTAAAATAAACCGCTGAGTGTTCGAATAATGTTCCATGTTCGAATAACGCATGACACTTAGACATTGAAGAATACTATCGAATTATGATTTCTGTTCCATATTTAGACTTTTTTATATGCGAGTTTATAGAACGATTTTTATCTCATAAATCTATTTTTAACGGTATTTAATAATTATAAATCTGGAATTTTTTACATTTTCCCTTGGAAATTTTTTTTCCTTAGCTAAATAATGTATTAAACCGTTCAATAGGATTCGATGAATTTTCATTTTCTAAGCATGAGCGCAATAAAAAAGAAAAAAACGAGTTCACTGAATCAGTTCAATTCTATTCTCTTGTGGTTTCTAATAATGTTAGGGTTGAATTAAAACTGCAGCAGTCCGAGATGAAATGATCTGAAAAAATACCAAATACTGGACTCGAATTTTTAGATATTTGTAATCATAACATCTAACCTAGTATTTATTTCCTCCTTAAAATACTATGCACTTAACCGGTGTCAACTATTTTTTTTATATTCACCAGACCGTATGTTTTCAGCAATGAAAAAAGTGAAAATATATTTAAGAAATACAATATCTGAGGTGTTGAAATCGATCATAAAAAAGTGCTTGAAAAACAAAGATTTAAGCCACGTAGAGGTTGATCTTTTATTGTGATTTGTGATGAGGTTGTAGATAAAAAACTACGAATAAAGTTATGAGATTAAACCTATTTGTAAATGTGAATATTTAAATATTTAGTAATTATTTAGGTATAGTGTGCATGCATTTATACATATACTTACAATTATACCGATCACAAAGGTTGTATTGAAAGGTGCTCATAATATAAGCCAATTTCTTTGTGCACGTGGGGGATGGGGGGAGGGGTAATGTGCTTTATATTAGGTGAAATGTAAAAACATTTTGGGTACTAGGATTTTCGAGCGGTGGACTTAGGCGATTAACCGATGAGAGACTCCCGACACGTTCTATAACAAGGGTCACCAACTAATTTCTATGGAGGTCCGTTTTGAAAGTTACCAAATTTTTCGCGATCCAAAACACTTAACATTAATTTTTCTACAAATTTTCAAACATATTTTTTTGGTAGTTCTCTGAAATTGTAATTGATTATCACTCAAAGCGTAAACCTTGTTTAAATCTGTCAAATGTACAAGAATGAGCCATTTTTATTTTTTATACAAATTAAAAATATAAAATGTACCTATGAATAATTTTTGAATTTGAGGGTAAGTTTAAAATGCATCTATGGTTCGGATACGGGCCGCTGTCCACCAATTAGTGACCCCTGTTCAATAATATAGAATCTTAAAAGCACGGATTCATACGTACTAAAGAGTGTTTATTGTTTTTCAAAGAGTAAAGGGTTAAATAAAGGGTTAAGTCGTTTCGGTTCTGTGCAGTGGCGTGGCGTGGAGTCGACAGTGGTGTAAGCAATCACCAAAAATTATACCCACGTATATCTTAATTTTTTTTTTTTACCACCACTAGAAAGTAGCTTACAGTTTTTTTTTTTTTTTTTTTTTTTTTATTAGCTTTTAGTAATAAACTATAATAGCTCAATAGTTAATACAATACATATAGTGCAGATAACATTATAAAGAGATAAGATTTAAAATAAATAGAAACATTAAAGAGAGAAAAAAAAAAAAGCTGGCAAGTGAGATGATGGTGGTACAAGTTCGTCCTTCGTCCCTTCGGTCCTCGGACAAGATATTGGTGATGAATGTATTAAGTTTTAAAGAAATGATGACTCATTTCTTTAGTATAAAACGATTCTGAGCAAAGCTTCAGTGTAATAATATAATGTATTATTATTTAAATACTGTTTACGTATTTTACGGTTATTTGTATAATTTTTGGTGAGTTTTTTTGTAATTAAACCCTCATAAAATATTCAATTAGATGTAACTCATTTAAACTTCAATTGTTATAACAATTATAACTCATTAAAAATAAACTTTAAAGAAATCAGACAATATTGAAAAAAATCGTATGATAATTTATTAAAGTGTGTATAAAAAAAAATCCTGACTAACGATTTTTGAACTTTTGTTAGGATAATTAGGTAGGTATATGAGTAAGGTCATATTAAATTTTCAGAACTTTTTGTCAAATATTTAAAATTATATTACATAAAAACTTTCAAACAATTTGGTAAATTAAAAGTTCTATATTTAAGTCAAAAGTGCTATAATTGTTCTGAAAATTTTGTCCAATATAAAAAAGTATGTATTTGATATTGGATAAAATTTTCAAGTTTCTAGCTTCAATACTTTTTGATTTATAACTAAATACTTAAAATCTGAACAGTGAAAATCTCGTTTACGGCGGATTTTTACCTATTTTACCGTTTTTACTCAGTTTTTCGATCGTTATTCTTGATTACTGGAAAAACTATGGAGATTTTGGAAAAATGACCTCTTTAAAGTACCATCTCAGTTCAATTTCGAATCTAAAAATTTGCTGGACGAAACTTTTGGACAAGGATTTCTATACGAAAAAGTGTTTACAGAAAAAAAAAAAAAAAAAAAAATAAACATCATTTTAAAACCATAAGATCCTTCGCTTCACTCAGAATCTAAAAATAACTTTATAACACTACTAGTTAGGTTACTATCTATCGATTTGAATAGGTTCCCAATGAAAAAAAATGAAATGCAAAGTCCAGATTAGGCGATCCGTCTACTTATAATAATACATCAATGTAAAATCAGACACCAGGTATACCGTTAGCTCATCAGTAATGAAATAGTAATTTCAAAATAATAGACATCAAAACTTTTATTTCGAGAAATAATTATAATAATAACAAACGAAATAAGAATTATAAACAATAAGTAGGAACAAATAACAATGATACATATTTTTTACAAATTATACAGCAATAAAGTTTTTTCAAATCAACGAAATCATACATTTTTTTTCGAATTATAATATAACAATAAATTAATTTTTGTACCAATCGTACTAATATTTTTAACAAAATCAAAATATACTCTTAAATAACAAATTATGAGTTATTAACAAATTGAAAAATGGATACAATTAATAGAAGTCAAGTAACAATAATACACATTTTTTCAAATTATATAACAATAAATTAATTTTTGTACCTAATGTACTAATATTTTTTTCAAATCAATATAAACAAAATAGGGGCCTTGTTGGCAAAGTATAAGTCATAAACAAATAGAAACAATGAATATATGTCAAGTAACAATAATACATTTTTTTTCAAATTATACAACAAATATTAATTTTTGTACAAAGTGTACTTAAGTTTTTCCAAATCAACAAAATCAAAATAGACACTTAATTAGCGATGGATGAGTTATTGACAAATAGAAACAACGAATAGAAGTCAAGTAACAATAATACAATTTTTTAAAAATTATAAAACAATAAATCAATTTTTGTACCTAATGTACTAACATTTTTTTCAAATCAATATAAACGAAATAGGGGCCTTATTGGCAATGGGTGAGTCATTAACAAATAGAAACAATGAATAGGAGTCAAGTAACTATAATAAATATTTTCAAATTATTTAACAGTGAATTAATTTTTGTATAAAGTGCACTTAAGTTTTTCCAAATCAACAAAATCAAAATAGGCGCTTTATTGGCAACAGATGAGTCATTCAAAATAGAAACGACAAATAGGAGTCAAGTTACAATAATACATATTTTCAAATTATTTCACAAAAAATTAATTTTCGTACAAAGTGTACTTAAATTTTTTCAAATCAACAAAATCAAAATAGGGGCCTAATTGGCAACAAATGAGTTTTAAACAAATATAAATAATAAATGGGTTTCAAGT
This sequence comes from Therioaphis trifolii, assembly GCA_027580255.1. Taxonomy (NCBI): domain Eukaryota; kingdom Metazoa; phylum Arthropoda; class Insecta; order Hemiptera; family Aphididae; genus Therioaphis; species Therioaphis trifolii. The sequence continues at coordinate 2,080,222 of CM050404.1, forward strand.
AACAATAAAAATGTTTTTTTTTTTTTAAATTATATAACAATAAATACATTTTTGTACCTAATGCACTAATAGTTTTTTCTAATCAACATAAACAAAATAGGGGCCTTATTGGCAATGGGTGAGTTATAACTCGTATTATGCATATAACAAATATATAAAATAACATGTGTGGATAGACCCACAACAAAAATTTTTTTTTTTGTGTTTTTTGCGTTTTTAATTTTAATTTTGTTTTTGGCATCACCTGAAAATACAGAAAACAATTAGATTAGGTAAAGTTAAAACACCTAATGGTAACTATCATAGTTAAATATCATTATATGTATTAGTATTTAAAAATAATCGGACCATGTCATAACATTTTACTATAAACAACTTTAATTGAAGAAAGTAACATTCTTGTTTTTGTTGAGTTTTACTAAACTTTTAATTGATGTTAACTAATAGTGAAACATTTTTTTTTTTTAATATTTTATTTATGAAATAATGTTGGTTGCCTATCTTAAAATGTACAATTGATCAATTCAATACAAAACATAATATATAACTAAATGGTACTATATTACAATGTGCCCCAAGGAAAAAACCTTGCTGCTTCATATGAAAATACCATTAGTTACGAAGAAAAACTCTTAAAAGAAAAGTTCTAAATCTAAACTTTTTTTAAATCAGCATTTTTTTTTTTTTTTTTTAACAAATAAGCAACTACCGTTACATCCTCTGATGTATCTTCGAAAATGTCCAAAATAAAATCAAGTTAAATTACAAAAAAAAAGAGCAGCTTTTATAAATTTCATTTTGTTTTGCTTAGATAATTGTACTGAAAAATATCTGACACTTGTTGTTGTATATATTATGTTATGATATTATGTATTATATATACATATATATATATATATATATAAATATGAAACCGCTTGTAATAAAATAAAAATATGAACGTTAGATTCTCTGTCGAAAGGGGTTTGACAATATGACTTGGGTTTATTTTCATACGACGCCGGCTGTTCACTATCCCCCGGAACGAGTTGCATTGTAAAAAGTATTTAGTAATCAATTATTGGTTTTCATACTTTGATTTGACGAACCGGCGTGTTTGACATCGCGGATCCAACTTTGTCAAATCATTAGTTTTTGTTGAGTTTCTGCATGCAGTAACATCATTTTTGTTTTGATTTTTCTTTCCACTCAGGCAGAAGTTACTTCCTACCGGATTGAGTAAGGTATATCCGGGATAATACTGAGTCGAGAAACAAAAACATCACCGAGAATAAATTATAATTCGTCATTACGTACTGACAGTTTTAAAAACCGCGTACCTGGAGTTTCACGCCCAGCGTTTTAAACAGGTGTTCGATTTCACGTTGTATTTCACAAGTCGTGAATTTCAAACGCGGCGTTCTGTGGAGTTCAGCGAGGCAATCCATTATTTTAAGATTCCAACTGGATTCTAGATTATACACCTGTTGAAAAGCGAATGAAACCATTATTCGTGTATTTTTTTTTTTTTTTTAGTTGGGATTGTGGGTGAAAAACTTTTTTTTTAAAATTATTTACCTTGCTTTTTCCACAAGATACGAGAATTTTCGTCACGAACGGTAAGGCGAACGCTAATTCGTCGCCCTCTTTGTAGTACGCGTCGATAACCATTTGGTGGAGGTCAAACGGCACAGGTTTGTCTTTGGCCAAAGTTATCAACCCCAACCAGTGACCAAGGTTTTCGAGCGTGGCCTTCGTCCGAGTTGACTTGGTGTCTTGTGCGAACAAAGCCTAAAAGATTCAGACGTGATTAGTAATCATTATTTTATCACTGATTACACACACACACACACACACACACACACACACACACACACACACACACACACACACACACACACACACACACAGCGTATATTGGTAGCCGTGTTTATAACGTGTTGTATTCACAACAAACACGTATATAATATCCGTGTGTGATACGATGTGTTCCGACTAACTTTTATATTCATCACGGTCTCTGATTCTATCAACCGGTTCAGCGGACTGCTGTCGAAACAATCCAAGCACGTCGAGTACAAAGAGTGCAAGTTTGGTTCGTCACGAATGCGTTTCGTCAGAAACGCCGAAAGCCACGGCAAATGTCTTCGCTTTAAGTTTTCTTTTACTTCGGCGCACTGAAAGTGTTAAATACGTCAGTAACGTCCTGATTTAAAAAAAGTATGTACCTATTATGTTACCGGCACAGTGTCCGATATAAAGGGATTCTATAGGATTCCTAAAATTTCTGTAAAAGTGGGTTATTTCAAAATTGTGTAAGGTTCCTACTTTGGATTCCAGTATGATAAATCATTTATACGCGTGTGATATCAAAATTAAAATTAAGTGTATTGTAAATATACAATTTTTGTTTTTACTCAAAAGTATTTCCTATTATAATTATTATTGCTGGTATTATATTGATTATTATGTTTATTATATTTTATATTTTATTATACTTATTATTTTGTTTTTTTAAACCAAGCACAATATCATATAGATTGACTAACGAATCAAATTTTCTGAATTGAAACCTGGATCGAATCGAATGCGTTACACACTTATATTTTATACAATAAAACCACTAAATATGATATTTTACCGATATTTTTCAAATCAAAATGGTAAGTATCTTACCTGCAGTAGTTTTACGACACAGTTTTACACAAACTACAAATTACCATTTTTTTTTTTTATTTAAGTATGCATTTACTTGAGTATATAGTATACACTAACATATATCATTTTATATCAGTTTCATACATTGTTTACTCGGGACTTGGTGTTCTATAGAATATCTAGGCTTTATGTTAATTATAATACTTTTCTTGTTCATTTTAAGCATTAAAGCAAGTCACACATTTACACTTTGCCGGAAACATGTACACAAACGAATATACAACATACACACGTACGTATGTCGAGATGTACGCGGTATATACAGGCCCCTTCTCAAATCAAAAGTTTGACTTCCATACGGAAGCAAAAGTTGACTCGTTTAATACTCTTTCTATTTATTTCATGTATATTCAATGAGTTTTGTATTGATTAAAAAAAACTTAAAAGTCAACAATATCGATTCCGAAATCAGTTTATGTATTTTTCATTAGAAAAAAATAAATATCCATATTTGTTGACGGAAAGCGATTACAGTAGATACTAAAACAGTTAACATTGACATTCAAGGGACCAACCAATGTCTGTCATAATAACCATTAGTCATTATAATCAAAACCGTACAAAAAAAAAAATGATGATACTCGGTTAAATATATTTTATGTGGACATAATATTTATGATAGTTTAGGACAAAAAATAAAATAAAAAATGTTGTTTTGTATCATTTTAATATTAAATTTACGCTAAAAATAATAATAATAAAAAAAAAGTCAACATCAGTTATCTTAAAATTAAAACTAAATCGTATAAAAAATTATGCAGCATTTTTCTTTGTAATTTTTAAAATTTATATTTGATCTCACGTTGGTCAGAGCAACATACTTCGATTTAATTTGTTTACAATATTATTATAGTTTATTATAATAAATCGTATAATTTGCTAGGACAACATAAAATTGTCATAACGCCAGTATAGTCAGTGAACGCAGGTCATAATAACCGACAAAAAATGAGTAATATAGAAGTTTTAACGGATTTAAGATCATCAAACACGAATTTAATTCTCAAAATAATAAACGATTTAAACTATTTTTGAAAATAGGAACCCAGCGTAACCCAATAATAATTTTTCAACTGATCTGCTACTCTTTTTCGGGGTCTGGTACAATAAGTGGTATACATTTTCATTCTATGAAATATTATGATTATAATTATTGTTATTATATACAGACATATAACGCCTAATATTAAAAAAAAAACCTGGTTTAATAACTTAAATTTACAAAGGTCTCATATAGCTCAGTATAATCGTTTACGGATAGGACATTCTTTATTACCTAGTCACTCACATAAAATTGGAGTAAACGATTCGCCACTATGTACACTTTGCACATTTCCTCCTGATGAGGATATATGTGACCTCCCTCATATTTTATTTAACTGCCCTGCTCTCCGACCTAAAAGACTAATTCTGCTCAACACTCTTATATCTCTTAATATTCCCATCAACCTTTATTCCATCCTAAACTCCAATGCCGAAACAGCTATCAAAACAATAATTGCCTTTATACAGGAGGCTTTATTATATAATATATGTAAATACTTAATTGTCTGTTAATATTAATGTATATTGTTTTATTCTTATATGTAATTGTCAAGCTATCATAGTTTATACCAGTGGCTTTTATAAATAAAAAAAAAAATAAATAAATTATTGTTATTATTATTATTGCTCTCACCTTTTGCCTCGCGTTCTCTAGATTCATGCTATTGAAAATCAATGCTATTTTCTGTTGAACGCTTTCCGGCGGTTCAATCTCCTTGTTGTCATCGTTTTTCTGGTCCGTTGCTGCTGCCCGTGTTTTTTCGACACGCGCAGAGCTCATGGTCGAATTCTAAAAATGCGCACACAATATAGATAACACGATTCGCCCGTAGTCCGAGCAGTAAATTTTCCCCACCAACCTTAGAAGACGAAACGACGACGTTTGCAGTCGGTGTTTTAGACGGTACAGACGTCACTGGAACGGGTACGGTCGTTCCGGTCGTAATATTACGATTCGGATTTTGAATTTCCGGCATAATTTTTGGAACGGGCAAAATCGGTTTTTGCTCGTTTTCGGTTTTTTGTTTGATTTTACCCGAGTTCACTAACTGTGACGATAGAAAAACAATTAATGTATGTTTAATTGAGAGTTATAAATTCAGTACGATTGGTCTTTTTAAAACGAATGTACTTAATAATGTCGAGATTAATATTTTGAAATTATTTCACGAGAAAATCGTTTGAATCAATGGCAATTGATTTTATGAATGAATGATACAAATAGCTATTAATTTATATTTGCATTTCATAACGAAAATATTACCGAACAAAGTTATAAAATACCATGTGATTGTTTTATTTTTAAATTCACTTTATTAGTTAAGTTGAGTGTTTTTTTCGAAATCAGTAGTGCGTTTATGAAATAAACTCAAAAAAATACAACTGAAAACATCTTATAGAAAATAATGATAAGTAATAACCAATTGTTTGAAAAACAAAAAAAAAACTTACCTTTATTAACTCTGGAGGAAAATCATTCAGATAGGGCAAATTGGAAATTTCAGTACAATATTCTGGACGGTTACTCAATAAGTGTTTGATACGATCCAAAGCCATTAATCCGAAATAAAACATTTCTGACTCTGGAGATTTTTTCAAAGCATCTAAAATAAAGTCATACGCCTCATTCAAATCTTTTTTGTTTCTGAAAAAAAAGTACGACATAATAAAATGAATTAAATGTCAATGTACTTAGACGATAACAGTAGCAAGATTGCTTACGAAATAAGATCGCATTCAATCATCCCACCGAACAAATGTCCTACTTTCATAAGTTGGCACAGTGAGTAAGTTGGAAAATATTTCCTTTTTTCAAATAATTCATCGATGACACATCGAAGTAGTTCCTAAAAAAAGTAAAAAAGAAATTGAATAATTTTAAATTTGCCTAAAATATAATGTCAAAATATTAAATAATTATAACTACGAGTTTTAATTTTCACTGAAACTAAAGTTTTCATAAAATGATTTTCTTTCACACGCTCATTCATAATTTATAAAACGAGTTATATAATAAATGTTATTTTTTGTTGAGACGAAATTTAATTATTTCTTTTTTTTATAATAATTATTAAACAAAATCTCCAATAAATATTGGACGAATATAAAAATCCGAAAAACGTCTGCCATTACAATTATTTATTAATACAATACCCGCTCATGTCCAACATTCCATATTAAAACACACCGCATTAACGACGGACATGAATAATCCACTTAATAGACTCCTAACGTTAGGAAATACATCAAATTTTAATTTATTTTTTAATAATCTGTCAGATAAAAAACGTCATTATTTAAATTACTAGTCTATCCAAATTGTAATAAATATATTATCTTGTTTATGTTTGTTGTTGATCCTACGTACATCATTTATATGATTATATCACACTTTTAAATCATTTTTGTAATGCAACATCCTGAAACTATGTTATAAATCTGTACTTGAGCCTACCAGGCGTCTATTCTGATAAATAAATAAATTAATTAATTAATTAACTAATTCATTAATTCACCGTGTATTGGTGTCAAACGAGAACAATCTGTTTGCACAATTGACGTGTGACAATGCATTGAAATATGGATGAAATAACAAGATAAAATACAAGATACGAGATTAAGATACGTATTACAAGATATTACGTATTACAAGATACGTATTAAGAAAGAAGTATAACGAATAAAATATATGATGACAAACAAACATATTTGACTATACAATAATTAATAAATAAACAAAATGAATTTACTCAATGATTGTTAACGTAGGTAGCAAAGTCACAGAGAGTTATGCTAATGCGTTATAAATTCTATCTTGTCACAATTTATAGTATTCTATTTCAAATTCCTTCCTCGTTCACAGTTGTGATGTTGTCTTCTGTACATACGATTGGAGACAGCTTGAGCCCGTTATACAATAGAAATTTACAAGTCCTTTAGATAAAAGGATCCGTTTTACATGGATGTTTTTGGACATTTTATCCACACTCTAGGTCTGTTAATATTTTTCTTTATTTATTTATTTATTTTCTATTAGTCCATTTTTAGACCATTCCTACTCAACGATTTATTCGTTGGGGCAACTTACAGATTTTTGCAATTTCACGTGGACCACGAGTGGGTACGTCATAATTCGGTTCATTACTAAAAGGGAGATGAAAAAAGAAAAAAGAAAATACACAAATAAAATATTTTATAATTTACTTCACAATAATAAAACATTAATTCAAACAAAGTTTCCCAAAGTTGTAATGATGTGAACACGTTTTTTTTTTACACGTTTATTTATTCGTTGTATTTTATCATTTTGAAATTATATTTATATTATTATTGTAATAACATTATATTATAAATTAATTTTCATATAAATTATACATGGTCATTTGGGTCTCATAAAAAATTCGTGGGCCACAAGTCGAGTGTCATTGCCTTAGACTTTTATGAGTAATTAATATGTACTGACAATTTTTTTCCTTTGTAAAGTCTTTAGAATACTTGAAGTCCAGATAAAAATGTTATCTCATTTTGAATGTGATATTACGTCATATAACGTCTAGACACGTGTGACGCCCGTTAAAAAGGGTTTAAGCAGCAAACATGTTTTAGAAAACAAATACTCGCAATGGGCTTCAATCCTCACATACCATAACGTCATATACCATAACGCATTTATTATAATAAATGTATCAAAACACAATGAAATCCATAACAACATTTAAAGTAAAAAAAAAAAAAAAAAAAAATATATATATATATATATATATATATTATTTATTCGTCAATATTTTTATGCTGATACAACGATTTTCTCACTAAAATAAAATTGTTAAGTGCAATGTATTCTTGGTTTCATAATATTTATTTAATTTTACTTATGTGCCAAGAGTTATATCTCTTAGGGTTATATCACTTATAGTTAAATATCTAGGTTTAACACTAGATTTAAAAATAGGAGTTTTAAGAACCCTCAACACACCTGTGGCTTGCGCCTATGACTATGATGGCACACAGCCCACAGTTTTCGGTGGAATTTATATTTTTAGACCAGGTAAGAATTCGAAATGTAACACATATTGAAATAACTACGGTATACTGCTCGGAGTTAGAGTTTAAGAGAAAACACGAGTACAGTCGCCACAAAAAAACAATGAGAAGCTTTAAATCTAAATCTACAGGTCACACCCTAAATTACCACCGTGCATTTAGGTAGAAGGTCTTAGACTTAAGTGTGGAGCGTGAGACTGAACTCGACTCAAAATGTCTATCAAGTATGAAACGACTATGAATGAGGGAACATGCTATTTTGACAAGCGGATCAAAACCACCCTGATCCATGCACATTATCAATTTTTCGTTATCACTATAACACACATAGATAATATATATCTATGATAACACATAACTTTTTTTGGCTGATGATGAAATGTACTGTTTTATATAATTATTATTATTTCTGTTTTAATATTTAATGTATATATTTTTTTATCTAATTACAATTTTTTTTTCATAAAATATAAGTGTTTTATACAAATTTATTTTAATCTTGCAAAATTGCATGATTATTAATACATTTTTGAATAAATTAATTAAAAAAATATATTTACATTCAAATTTGAATTACCCATTGGTTTTTAGTTAAGTTTAGATACAATAACAACAAAATAAAATAAAATTTAGAACATAAAACATTTATTTATATAAAATTGCAAACACTTATTGTACCTCTCACGACGTTTTTTTATGTAACTACAAATTTTAAAGTTTAGGTATTAGTTTATTATTTAAGACTTGACTTTTTTGTATAAAATATATTTTAAATGTTAGTTAATTAATGAAATTCAAATAAAAAAAAAATATATATATATATAATATATATATATATATATATATATATATATATATATATATATATATATATATATATATATATATATATATATTTGGAAAGTTCCTTACATTATAAAATAAAAATAAATAAAAATGTTTTCTTACTCCGTATACATTAGGTAGGTAACACATTTCAATACTTGAACGCCATGTGTTTTACGAACCGTTTTTTTGCATACAGAACAAATATTTGAATATTTCGTATCTTTAGAACTTGGACACATGTTAAATACCAACACGTAATGGAGTTCGAAAATATTCGTCTCAAAATAACTATTATTTTCGTGATGGCAAAAGGTAAGAAAAAACCTACGCAACTGGTATCATCAGGTCAATTATGACCCGAAACCTTTATAAATAGCTTTTTTGAACGAAATACTTAATAATTGTTGATAATATACGTTTGATATACGTTGTCTGAAGTATTGTGATAAAATACAATGCATTCTACAACAAAAAAAAGCGCGATTTATGGTAGAAAAGTTAAAAACAAAATGTCATGGGTCTTTTTTGACCCGACGATACCAGTTAAGGCCTTAAGGGTTAAGAGAAAATAATAAAACAAATGATATATACAACGGTATACGAGTCTTTAGAAGCTTTTGAGTGATAGAATAAGTAATATTGTGGGACGCAAGTAATAATATATATTAAAAAATAGTAGTTTTGTTTTTTTAACCATAATGTACATTAAAACATTAATAATAATTATATAAAACAGTACATTTCATCATCAGCCAAAAAAAGTTATGTGTTATCATAAATATATATTATCTATGTGTGTTATAGTGATAACGAAAAATTGATAATGTGCATGGATCAGGGTGGTTTTGATCCGCTCGTCTATTTTGTACTACAAGGCAAACGAGGCTAGGAGGTTACGCCATTTTATTTCTCGTTCCGTGTTATCTATACGATCGACGATAAAGTGGTAGAGGTCGGTGGATGAAGGACGAAATGAAGGTCGGTGCATGAGATGTGTTTGCCATGTAATGATTGTTGGCGATAGAGCTCGCCAAACACGATTGTTTACGTCCCGAATAAATAAGGGTATTACACTCGACGCGGTTATTTGCCGTGTTCGAAATCATGGTGGCGGGTTAACTTAATAGTTTTATCTCTAAAGATAATGATATTATTTAATCTATAGTTCGCGTATAAATCGTTTACCACACGAAAAATGCTTATTTATACATTTACGTGTGTTGCGCAGTATAGGCGTGCGGAAGTTACGAATCAGCACCCAGGTACGAATTAAACGTCACCACCCTAACGTCCCCTCTTACCCCTAACCACCTGTAGATCGATTTTTGACGGTTTTAAAGATCATCAAAAATATTTCGTACGGACTTAGTACTTAAAAATGTAAAAATAGGTGAATAAATTATTACGATGTACTTCAGAGTTCAAAATACATAATTAAATACATATTACTATTATAACAATGATTATGATAATAATATTCCAAATCGCAATATTTACCATTTCATGTTTTTTTGTGGATTTTTTGAATCTTTTCATCGACTCCAAGACTTCGATGACTATGTCGAAGTCATAGGGCTCCAGATTAAAAATTTTTTCCAGGAAATGCATCCTTGCCTCGTCTTCTACTCGATTTAGAAGGGGATGCACTTTCAAATATAAATTAACGAACAGATAAATCTCTTTTTTATCCAAAAATTAACTTTGGTTTATTTTGATTCTCAGAGAACATGTACGTCGTACGGGGGCTGGTTTTAAACAGGCCGAGTTATTCGAAAAAATCCGAAATCTTAGTTATTAAATAAACAACGTAAATAAGCTTGACGACGCTTGACAACGGTTCGCGTAACATACCAAGATACAAATATAATATATTAACTTATTAAATATTTATTTCGAGAACATTTTTATTCTTTCGACAACATTTATCGATGAAAGTGAACAGAATAGTCTTCGAATTTTCGCGGTAAGTCAGATCTACATTTTATCTCTATAGCACTTATAACTTAGGCGATTTTTATCAAACAATTCGTTCATTATTTACGGGTACTATCGATAACATATTATATTTGATCATTGATCAATAGATTTTTTTATTGCGAAAAACTCTTAAAAATAAATATATATCTACTTTGTTCAAATACCTATACAAGGGTGACCAGACCTCCTTTTTTTTTACGGATTATCCTTCATTTTAGAATTGTGTCCTTTTCCCTGACGAATGTCTGTCAGGACGCTTTTTGTCCTGTTTTTTAGTCGGTCATATAAACTTACAAATATGTTTGTATCATACACGTACAATATACACAATTTAACCCCAAATTATTACATTTGATAATGTTTTCGGGAAAAGATGACAATTTAAAATGTGTAGACATGTGATTCGGAAAATTATAATCAATATGAATAAAAAAGTTTTAAGAAAAGTGTAAGTACAGAAATAACGTATGTTATAATATTACAAAAATGTTTAATTTATTAAGTAACTACCATCTTTATTTATTTTTCTTTGTGTATTAATTAAAAATGATGTTCGTCGTGTAACTGATTTATACGAATAGGAATGATATTAAATGCATATTAGATATTATTTTGGATATATTAAATTATGTTTATTGTTTTGATTGAAATTATTTAAAAAATTGTGAAAATTATATTAGGCCTTCTTTTTATTGTTATTTATTTTTTTTTTAATATGTTCACTCTAACCTATACAAATTACAAACTGTATTACGTTTAAATGAATGATCATTTAGTTTATCTTTTCTTAGAGCAATCGCCATTCACAAATAACATTTATATAATTGAATGCTGTTAAATATGTACGTGCAATTATTGCTCTCAAGATAATGTAATTTATTTGAAGAAATTGGTATGTCTTATCACAATTAAACGTTGAATACAGATAGAACACGGAGTTTTGATTTTTTTTCGTAAAAAAAAAAAAATGATTTTGAAAAACAAATTCTACCGTTAATTAGACGAAAAATTATGTTATATAATATGAACGGTAAATTTTTAATATTTGATGAAAATTTTTGAAAATTTAGTGTAAACTTATTCATATACACTTCACTCACGAATCTAAAAAAATTTTAAAAATGGCTCAACTCAAGATTTTTTTTTTTATAAATGTTTAAGTAAACTATTATACGATTTTTACGGTATAAAATTTTTATTTTTACGTCAATTTTCAAATAAAAATATGTATTTAAAGAAATACGTCTATCCAATCATAATGAGACTATGAATACAGATAGAGAAATAAGTTTTGGATCTTGTGGTGAAAAAAATATGTCATTGTCAAACAAAAATAACTAGATTATTAAAAAAAAAAAAAAAACCTACCGACAATTGGACAAAAATGTTAAAATATAATAAAACATGTGAAATATTTTTTTACTTAAGCCGTTGATCAGAATTTTTCATCTAATGAAATTACCTTTCAGTTTTTTAAAATCAAATACTTTCAACTTGTACGAGGAGCGAAGAATATCAAAATGGGGAGAAATACGTACTTTTTTGTACATTAAGTTTCTTCTACTATAAACACCATACATGTTTATCTTTTATACTATTTCTTCCAAAATATTTTAATATACGTATTAAGAAGGTCAAATTAGTACGAGAAATTTTTAATGAATAGCCCAAAAATGATTTACAATGAATAATTATGAGATTAATTTCGCACGAAATATATCGCAGTAAATAAAATAAAAAATTTACTCAGAGCTTACGCGCGGTCGCGGATTATGATTCAAAAGTTGAATGTCATAATTGTCGTACCTTGGGTCTCGAAATAATCTCGAGTGGCTGTAAAACGCGGTTTATTAATTGCGCCTCTTAGAATTTTGTTCCCGATAATCGATCACGATGAATTATGATTTGTCAAATGGTTCATAATAACGCATGTAATCTCCAGCTGTCGCGCACCGAATTAAAAATAATAATATTGTGAAAACATTTTTTTTTTCTTTCAGGTACGTACCCACGACGGCGGAGAACTGTCAAAATATCACGTTTTGAAACGGCCTCGAATTCGCGGTCCAGGGCCACGTTCGTGTTTTTTTAATCGTTCTTTTAATAGCGGCTGTTCTTTTAACCACAACACAAACATTTCGAGACGTGCTTTTGCATCAGATAACTGATGTACCGTAAAAATTCGTGAGTATGACATGAATAACAGGAAAAAAAAAATACCACTATGGATAAAAGCGACAAAAACATACGTTAATTTAATTTCACGAAGAGTGAAAAAGAATCGAAATTTCATAAAAGTATTTTTTCGAAGGCGTTGGGTGTTTTTATTGTATTTATACTTAGGGAATAGAATTAAAATTCATTTACCCAAATTTGAAATTCGATAAGAAATTTTATTTCTCTCAAAGCGATGAAAACATACGTTCATTCAATTTCAAGAAGAGTCGAAAACACTCGAAATTTCAAAAAGTTTTTTCATCAAGGTGTTGAACGTTGTTATTGTTTTTTAATGTGTAGTAGGTATTCAATAAAAAAATCATTTACTCGATTTGAAATTCTATGAAAACACTTTTTTCCTCTCGAAGCGACGGAATCATACGTCCATTCGATTTCATGAAGAGTCGAATATATAACCGAATTAGAAATTCAGTAATAATTTTTTTTTTCTCAAAGCGACGAAAACATACGTTCATTCAATTTCACGAAGAATTGAAAATACTCGAAATTTTCAAAAAGTTTTTTCATCAAAGGTGTTGAACGTTGTTATTGTTTTTTACTGTAGAGAATTTAATAAAAAAATCATAATAAAAAATATAACTACAGTGGAATAATCGGTTATATCGAATTCGGCCGCAAAATACTTTTTCAGTGTTTGAGTTTTGATTACCTTCAGTTATCCCGTAGATACTCCTCGGAATTCGACTCTTGAAAAATCGGACGAGTGTTTTTCGATTATATTTAACGACTTATTTTCAATATTTTACTAGAAATCATAAATTGTCAAGTGAAATAATTAATTAGTGCCGATTGTAGGAGGTAAAATTTGCAGAAATGTAAAATACAAAGCGTTCGAGAATCATCGGGCAAATGCAATATCTTTTTTCTTTTCAATTTTTTTTCCATATTGATAAACTTTTATAGTACTAAACTAGAACGAAAATGTACAAAAACATTTTCTTGAATCCAAAATTTAAAATCATATTTGACGCTTTTAATTAAAAATCAAAATTAATAATTGAAATATACGATTTGCACGTTTTGTCCTCGTATCGAAATATCTTATATCCGCCATTCGCCCCGCGTAAAATCGAGTAAGAGTTCACGCCGATATGAGTTTTTAAATTTGAAAACTTCACCACCATTACTTTTAACTGTGGTTTTTTGCGTATTTTCTGATGAACGTACGTTTTTAACTCATAGTGTAAGTCTCACAAGTTTTTTTCAAAAATGTATAACGTGGTTTAGTGGGCCTCTTTTTAAATAAATAGCCGGGCCGTTCCTTTTAATAAACGTTTGATTATGTCGTTTAAACGGACATTCCGTTCAAAACGTAAAATAATAATTGTTATTGATAACGACGAATTAATCCTATTGAATAATGGCCAGCCCACACATTTCAACCAGTACAATGGCAAAACCTCGGCAATAGTCTTGTCTATCGCAAGCTCCAATATAGCTACATATTTAGAATGGGAGGTGCTCGACGAAATACACACTAGTGACCACTGGCCCATTACCATAGAAATCAGATTTGATAATAACCAAAATCCAGTTGAAACAAATAGCAGATGGAGACTCAAAAATGCCAACTGGCAAATGTACTCCGAAACATGTAATAATGAAATTGAAAACATAACCAATTCAATAACCCACAATTCCAATATTAATGACGATATTGCAACATTTACCAATGCTATAATTTTTTCCGCTCATACAACAATAGGTAAAACACAATATAAAGGAAAAAGATCGCCCGTTCCTTGGTGGAACGCAGAATGCGAAAATATAGTGAAAGAAAAGAAGAAAGCATTTAACAAATTTAAAAAAAGTAATAACCCAGGCGATTTAATAACATTCAAAAAAATCCGTGCCAAAGCTCGGAATATACTTAAGACCAGCAAAACAAATTCATGGCGTAATTTCACTACATCTATTTCTTCTAAGTCCAGCTCTAAAGAGTTATGGACCAAGATTAAAAAATTCAAAGGATCCCTCCCACAGCAAATTAAAATATTAATTAATGACGGTGAAATAGTTACGGAACCGCTCGACATAGCTAACAAATTAGGGGAAAAATTCAAATTAAATAGCAGTAATATACAACTTAATGACGAATTTATCGCAATTAAAAATTCATATGAAAAAAATAATCCAATAATATACGAACCTAACATGAATATTAATAGTGACAGTATAGCGCTAAATGATAGATTTAACCTATCTGAACTAAACAACAGTTTGAATCACATGAAAAGCAAAAGCTGTGGACCCGACGATATTCCTTTTGTTTTTATTCAAAATTTACCACTCAAAGCTAAAGAAGTTCTACTTAAGATATACAATAAATTATGGTCGCAAGGAACATTCCCTAATAACTGGAAACAAGCTATAGTCGTGCCTATACCGAAAAATGGCCAAGACCTAAACACGACTGAAGGTTACCGCCCCATATCGCTGTTGAACACTATGAGCAAAATAATAGAAAAGATGGTTAATCATAGACTTATATGGTATCTTGAAAAACATAATTTTCTATCTCCACATCAACACGGCTTTCGTAAAAATAGATCCACTAACGACATACTGGTAAGCTTACACACTGATATCAGTGACGCATTAATTAACCAACAAAATATAATACTTGTTAGCCTTGATCTTAAAAAAGCATACGACACCGTTTGGAGACACAGGGTCTTAAAAATCATCCAACAATTCGACATCCACGGAAACAAAATCCACGGAAAATTAAAAATACATTATCTGAACCGTTCGCAAACGACAATGGAGTAGTACAAGGGTCATCAATTAGCGTAACATTATTCCTTATCGCAATAAATGAATTAGCCACACAAGTCCCGCCACCCACAGTGGTAAAACTTTTCGCTGACGACTCACTGATATATTGTAAAGGAAAAAATATAAATTTAATAAAAAACCAAATCCAACTTACACTCGACAAGTTAAGTAAATGGAGCCTCGAAACTGGTTTCACCTTTTCTCCAAGCAAAACAAAATGTATATTATTCACCCGTCAAAGAAAAATAGTTAAACCTCTAATTGAATTTGAAAATACAACACTTGAATACAGTGACAATGTTGAAATTCTCGGTTTAACTTTTGATAAAAAACTCAACTGGTGCCAACACATCAAACAGTTAAAAAGCTGTACGCTCAGATCAACTAAAATATTAAAAACATTAGCTCACACTGTATGGGGATCCGATTCAGACAGCCTAATTAAAATATATAAAGCCATAATTAGATCTAAAATCGATTACGGTTCAATAGTCTACGGAGCGGCCAATAATAGAACAATACAAATGCTAAATACTATTCAGAATTTCTCCATTAGGTTATCGATAGGTGCATTTAAAAGCAGCCCAGTCCCAAGCATACTATGCATGGCTGGTGAACCCCCTCTTTCTTTAAGGAGAAAACAGCTCGAAACCAAGTACATATTAAAAATAGCCAAACATCAAGAAAATCCTGTGTACAACAAAATCATTAAAAAAAGCTACCAGGCAAAGCCAATCAATGCATCTCATCTCAGACCTCTTTATGAAAGACAACAAGATTTCATTATTGAAAACCAAACCTTATTTAGCAATGTAATTCAAAGCACCGTATTAAATGTACCCCCTTGGCGTTTCAATAGAAATATAATAGACCTAAGTTTATCATTAAACAACAAAAATACTACAGATAAAAACATTTATAAGAGTCTTCATTACGAACTGCTGCAATCTTACCCGGAATACATACAGATATATACCGACGCGTCAAAAATCGATCAGAAGTCAGGATTGGCCGTGATATCAAATGATATAAACATACAACTTAAAACAAATAATGTATGTAGTATTTTTACCGCAGAAGCCTTAGCGTTACTCACAGCCATCCAAAACATTCATTATACTAACGATAAGAAATATCTAATAATGTCCGACTCATTAAGCAATTTAATCAGCATATACAATTTAAATACGTCGCAACCTGTTATCTGCCAAATTATAAATGAACTCAATGAACGTAAAAATAGTATATCGCTCGCATGGATCCCGGGACACGTCGGCATAATAGGGAACGAAGAAGCTGACTTAAAAGCAAAAGAAACAACAGGCACCTCCGCTTTCGAAATATGCCCCTAAATATCCGACCTTGACTTGATAAACTCAATCAAATTCAAGCACATGGACGAATGGCAAAACGACTGGGCTAAATACAATAACAACAAACTTAGAGAGATAAAGCAGTCAATATTACCATGGCCCAAACCATTCGAGATGTCTAGAAGGGACGAGGTCATTCTTGCCCGCCTACGTATAGGCCACACCCGATATACTCACGGATACCTCATGGCCAAAGATGACCCACCCTCATGCCCTACGTGCGGAACAACCATAACAGTCAAGCATATTCTTACAGAATGTCGACAGTACAACGTAATACGCAGAGAACTCGAACTTCCGGAGACTCTATACGAGGTACTAGCACCCATCCCCGAGACGACCAAAAGACTCTTCAATTTCATCAACCAATCGGAACTTCGTCAACTAATTTAAAATACCATAATAAAATACAATGTACATTATATGTAAATATAGTTTGTAAGTAGAAATTAACCAACATGTAATAGATATAAATACGCTAATGTAAAACCACTATGTAAGGCCGGCTAATAACCACGATGTTGATTCCAGAACAATTATTAAAAAAAAAAAAAAAAAAAAAAAATTGTTATTATTTTTTTATAGTTTATCATTAGGGCTCAGAAGTTGTAGTAGTTGCATATTGTTCAATATGCTCTCAATGTATAGCAGGCCAAGCTTGAACTACGAGCTAAACTATCGTTAGTTTATTTTTAAGATTGGAAATGAAAATCGCATATTTCGCACATTTGGTCGATTTTAGGAAAAAATGCATATTTTGTTGCTATTCATATGGATATTATGCTTATTTAATAATTCGTAAAAAAAATTTATTTTTTTCTTTCTAAACCTGTATATTTCAATTGGTATTGAATGTAAAACTCAAAATTATCAAGTAGACAGCATTGTCGGTTCATTGCAATAATTTAATATGTATTACAAAACATGTATTTTTTTCGTAATTTCAAAAATACTGAACAAATATTTTTTACTATATTTTCAGCTGAATAAGATGTTAAAATTCCAACCAGTTATTCATTTTTGTCAGTTATAAAATTGTTTTGTGTATATAATTAATTTATTAACAACATTAGTTGTATTTTTTTAAAATTTTTTTTTAGAATTGAGAATAATTTGTTTGTTTATTCATTAAATTTTGTTGCATATTTAACATTTTCAATGCATATTTTGAAATTTGTTCGTGCTTATTTGCATGCATATTTAACGTTTTTTAGCTTCTGCAACCTCCGAGCCCTATTTATCATCATGATCATGGCTATGGACTTACAACAGTTGGATGTATATTACGTATAAATGTGTGTGTTTTTTTTTAAATTTCAAATCGATTCTAAAAAATACGTTTTATTACACTACCAGGTCAAACATGAAATTTTTTTTTGCATATTTTTTTTTTAAACTTATTTTTGCATATTCTTGAACAATAAGCTATTTTCAAGCATATATTTGGTATTTCGGCTTTGTTTAATATTATTCAGTGTATTAAATTATGCTTTTTTTTTTGAGATTCAAAAGAAACTTATCGTGTTGCCATCAACATAATTATCACTGTTGTCTCGCCGAACCACAATGATGACAATATCAATAATTTTAATTACTATGAATTAAAAATGTATAAACTCTTTGACTTTTACTTATTCAGTCGTGTGTTTAATTCTAAATATTTTAAATTCAATGAGTGATTTTCCTTATTATTATTATTTTTTTTTATTATTATCTTGGTACCTAGGTACATATAATATGTGAATTGCATACTTTGTGTTTTTTAACTGTTACAACTTCATAGCCCTGACCATAACTACACTAGTAAACGAATACCTTACACAATTGATAATTTTAGTGAATTGAATTTTGACGGCCACGGCCGAGTCTATTTAACACGGACAATTGTACGTTTATTTATTTATTAAATTTTTTTTTTTTTTTTTAGAACTCTATCGGAGTTAATAGTAAGCGCTCAAAAAGAAAAATGTTTGAAATTAATTATGGATTAAATCGACTAATGAGACCCGACTATTATTATTATTATTATGAATATTATTATTATTATTATTATTGTTATTACTATTGTCGTTCGTATTTACTACTCACATTTCGGGAACGACTGGGTCGACTATAATTAATAACGGTAATAACCGGTGAACGCGACGGCCTGCGTTTAACGTGCATTATATGTGTGTGTGTGTGTGTGTGTGTGTGTGTGTGTGTGTGTGTCTGTGTGTGTGTGTGTGTGTGTGTGTGTGTGTGTGTGTGTGTGTGTGTGTGTGTGTGTGTGTGTGTGTGTGTGTGTGTGTGTGTGTGTGTGTGTGTGTGTGTGTGTGTGTGTGTGTGTGTGTGTGTGTGTGTGTGTGTGTGTGTGTGTGTGTGTGTGTGTGTGTGTGTGTGTGTGTGTGTGTGTGTGTGTGTGTGTGTGTGTGTGTGAATGTGTATGAACGTTATGTACGTAGGAGGGCTGTAATAGCATGGAAACACGACATTTCACGTCGGAATCGCGTTTCAAGTTTAGGTACGTAACATAATATCTGTTCTCATCCTCGCCCGTGGCGTTTTGTCATGGCGATTTGCGAAACCGAACATCTGTGACCAATCAATGAAAGTGGCCTGTTGGACGGTGGCGGTGATGTAGCCGTGAAAAAAAATCTTGAATATACACTAAAACATATACGTAAATGTGTGGCAGAAAGGGAAAAATATTTCATTGAATATTTTTAAAATATTATCGCTACAATACGTTTTTTTTTTAAAAATTTGTTTCATTTTTATTTTAACGGTTCGTAAATAAAACATTATCCATTTAATTTGTTACATAAACAATAGTTACATATACGTTTTCTTTCTAGATTTGAATGGGCAACATTTCGTGATCTATTCGGTTTTCGGTAGATTTGTGTCCGAACAGCCGAGATCTGAGGCATTATTCCGTTGGGTTCCATTCTGATTTATAAGGGATCCTCTATCATTATACGTTTACACTATATAGATTATAAATAATTGATAGTCAAAAACGGGTTTTCACTGCGATCGTTTGCACTCCAAATATATAACGGATAATTTCCCGTGCAATATGCTTGTGCATTGAAATGACGAAATATACCGTTGAAAAATTGGAAAATTCGTGCTGAGATGTTGTTTTTCGAAAACATATGCGTGTTCCATACAAAGTCCGTGATTAAAATTTGAGCGACGGAGGAATTGGTTTCGTGAATTTGTAGTGAAGATTTTTTTAAATAAGTATACCGACGTATCATACTATCTTTTAAGGGCATATACGCGTTGACGAAATTACAGAGAATCATTTATGTAGGCCGTATACATAGATATACATCCGAGTGTGAAACCAATTTTAATCTAAATTCTTATCTTTTTATTTATTTATTTATTTAATTCTAGTTACAAGACAAATACATGATATAACAAAGACAAATATTAACTAGGCATTACTCTACACTGAGGTAAAACCCCGTGTCGTAGAGTAAGAGTACATTTTTTTTTTTTAGTAGCCGTGATAATAATGAAAGATAATAAGAGACCTCATATAAAACTAATAATAATAATAATTAATACAATAGTAAAAAGGAAATTTAATGCTAGATATTTAAAGATTATTGTAAAACCAATTTTTTAATTTATATTTAAAATATGAATAATTTGAAATAATTTTATATATTATTATATTATATTATATAATGGCGTTCTCTGGACAAATAGCCTATATACTTAAAAGTTGTTTTGAGAAAAGTCAATTCTAAATTTTCAATATTGTTTTATTGAAAATAATTTGATTTTTGATATCTTTTACGAATACATTTTTACTGTAAAACACTATAAAAAACGAATTCTGTTTCTGTGTGATACGTGGATTTAAAAAAAAATTAAGTTATAATTATACATGGGTTTTATGTGTCCTTTTTTTCAAATAACGCAAGTAATTATAAATAATTATACATATTATACACATAATTTACAAAAAAGAATAAAAATGTATTAAGAAAATTCATCTCAAATTAGTACAACAAGAATACACATTACAGCGCATATAATCACTCATAAAATATAATAGAATATTTTTTTATATTTTTTTATAATGAATGTATATTATACAGGTATAAGTTCTCCCCAAATTGAATTTATAGAAATGTCCTCCCAACATATTTTCAATCCAGTTTCTGTCAGAAGCTGTCATGAATTTAAGAAAATTCGAAATGTCTTTCACATTGGCCGGCTTAACTCCTGAATATGGGACTGGATTCAATAATATCTCTAAATTTGGGTTCCTACTTGACCATGTTTGAAAAGGTGTGCTAAGCACTAAATTGAACGTCTTGTCACACACCAGACTACCATTTTCTTTTTTTTTTTGTATATCATTCGAACATGATAAAATAACACAGACCCATTTATCGCATTTATAGCATTTATCGCATTTATTTATTTATTTATTTATTTATTTATTTATTTATTTATTTATTTATTTATTTATCGCATTTATCGCGTTATCGAAAAGCTCGGAAAGTTATAAACTACCCGACAAGATATAACCAATCAAGATATGTATGTTATACAAAGATGCAGAACGTCGTTAAAACTGCCGTAATTATTTTGAAAATAGTTTGTAATTTTTCTATTTTTGGTACTTATACTGTGACCGTTTCTTAGAGGGCCCGCTGTATAGAGAGGTATTTTTCTCATAACACTCGACGAGGCCAAAAAAAAAAATTGACTGTACTTTAGAGATGACCGTTAACGGAAGTTTAACTGTCCTTCAAAATCACTTACT
The DNA here is from genome assembly GCA_027580255.1 of Therioaphis trifolii. Taxonomy (NCBI): domain Eukaryota; kingdom Metazoa; phylum Arthropoda; class Insecta; order Hemiptera; family Aphididae; genus Therioaphis; species Therioaphis trifolii. The sequence continues at coordinate 2,101,975 of CM050404.1, forward strand.
TACGACGGTCTCCGGATTCGGTTTCAATTTCTTAGACGCCTAGTTCACACACGTTTATAAAAGCCTAGTGATTTTTTGTACCGACGCATACACGATTCAAAAATATCATCGTATAATTTCTACTACGTTGATTTTCCGTCGTTTTCCGCCATTCAAATGACGGGAGTTCACCGCCAGCTGTGTGTGTGTGTTTTTTTTGGAAATTTTGTCGAATTCCGCACATCTTCGAGTATCGTTCTATATTTTTGATACGAGACCGTCGAAATGTTTTTAAATGCTTTTTAGAAATAACACATAGCCGTTGACCGCACGGCTTAGCACGGGTAGCGTTTATTCGATTATAACATGTCAATAATAAATAAATAATCATTGAATAATAATTGAATACGAAGTGCCCCCCGGGTCTGTGATGGACCTATAGCCGAAATCCTAACCGAACTGAAATCCTGCGTACACTTCTGATTATTGTTATTACCCACATCGAATTCGAATCGTTGAACTTGACGTTTTCGTTTTTAAAAAATTCGAGAGGACAAACGATTATTATTTGTTTAGTTACTACTAATTAATACGGGGACTGGACCCTAAATTCTTTTTTGCCCTTGATTTCGAATGAAACGTTAAAAAATTTGGCTTCATTTTCACAAAAAAAAAATGTGGCTTCTTTAAAAAAAATGCTTTATGAAAATGTACGGTTTTCATATATTTGTGTTAGTGTAATAATTATGCCTAACCGAGAATTCGTGTATTACTCTTAAATACCTGCTATTTTACAACACTGATTTCTTTTAATTTTTTCATAATATAATATTATTATTTACACTTAAAGTTATATCTTATTATGCTAATAAGCGGTTTTTTAAATCTTTACAGTCAGACGATGGATATTTTTTATTTATTTTATTTTATTTTTATATTTTTCGTAGTTCGGGTCAAGTTATACATTTTATAACAAACCGACTTAATGGACTTAACGACGGTGTGATCCGTTTTGCAAAGCATAATAAGTTATAATAATATGATCAAATCAATTTCAGAGCAGTAAGGCGGTTATTGCAATTGAAACGTTCTCTGCGGAGAAAAATGTCATCTAAATATAACCGTAATAATACGGTTACGTGCGGTGACCGTACGGTAACCGAAAATATTTCTCTGGCGTTTATTTCTTTGTAGAACTGCGCATTGTTATCCACGACGATTAAAAGTAATACAACTGAACGCACGAGGTACACTATTTCTTTTTTTTTTTTGTCTTACAATACTAGTCGAATTTTGTTCATTTTGTTATTTATAAAGAATATGAATAAAGTTTAAAATCATTTTTATTTTTATACAAACACAATTACGTACAAAATATATTATGCTATTAGTGTAATGTGTGTATGTTAAAACACGCGTATGGAGTTACATGTTGGGCCATATTTTTAAATTCCGAGTGAAGCAAAGGATTAATTGATTTTACAACGATATTTTATTTTATTTTTTGGAGACACTTTTTGACACAATGCATATTGTCCAAAAGTTTCATCGGTAATTCTATAGATCAAAAATTGCGTGTGAACGGTACTTTACGTGTGTTTATTTTTCTCTCTTCGCAAATTTGTCGTAAACAACACTTTCACGAATTTCAATTGATTTTATTCATTACTCGGAAAGTATTATTGCTAGAAATTATATCCTTTATTGTATATCGATAGCACATTTTTACATGTTTTACGAGAATTTCAAAAAATTTGTCAATTTTCGGGCTTTAAATAGAATTTTAGAAAACCCTTGTATTTTTAAAGTTAATTTACAATACAATTTTTAATATTAAGAAAAAAAAAATGAATTGTATAAAACGTAATTATATATTTACTATTGAAACTGAAAAAAATTCAAAAATAGTGACTTCGAAATGTTAATTTAAACTATTATACGATTTTCACGGAATACACTGTTTTATATTGATTTTCAACCTCAAAATGTGTGTAAAAGTTACTGTACAATCCAATCTCTTAAAATCTTTTTATACCGAATCTTTGCTCGGAATGGCTTGACTAAAGGAATGATCTACCGTTTCTTTAAAATCCGATACACCCATCAGCATTGTTTATTTCGTGGAGCCAGGCATTTCTCATGGCGCGTAGTACGTCTTTTTTACAGCTGTAAAGTAATTATAGTCAATAACGTCGGAAAAGGAAAACTTTTAGGAGCCTGCACTTGCTGCGTCGGTGAAAAGTGATCGATATACTCAAAACCAAAGCTTACTCAGTTTTCGTTTTTCCAATGACGACGTCCGTAACATAAATGTAATATACACAATGTTAGTGGAGTTTAATCGCGTTTCCGGACGGCCGACGGAAAACTAAAAACGGAATGCCGCCGTGCCCGATAACGCGACGTGTACGCAATAACGCGACGGCAAAATCGTTTCCGAAACACTATTAATTTCGGTTTAGGACCGTTTCAATACGGCAGGCAAGAGTAGCTTCTAGCGCGAACGATTCATTAATGTTATTGTTATTATTATTATTATTATTATTATTATTATCGTCGATTTTTTTTTCGTGCCCCCGCCGTTTTGACCCGGTATTTTGCGATAAGACACAGAGCGTTTGGCTCGCGCGCAACAGCTCGCGGGGATATCTGGCTCGGAAGGAGCAAAAAACCGTCACCACCGAGCATCTGTCATCCCTTTTTTGATTAACCCATTATCGTTTCAATGCGACCCGAAACTTCTCTCGACGCCGCCGCCGCCGCGGTAGGTAGTCGGGTCGCGCTTGACGATTATTATTATCGCGTGTTTTGAAACGCGTCCGATCGATCGTTTTACCGTGTTTTAACAGCTAATAACACCAAACTGAACGGCTGATGGAGGTAAACCTGTGTGTGTGTCCTACGGCGACTTGTTGGCCTCTGTTTTTGTCCGTCGCCTCTTCCCTCCGACCGGTTTTTTTTTTTTTTAGTAAAGGTTTACTGCTCGTACCTTATTTTCTCCTTAATCGAATTAACGCGACAATACAAATGTGTGTTGTGCACCTTATTTTCTAACACTAATGGATACGAAACGAGCGCGGGACAGAGGCGGGGACAAAGGGTTAGGTTACATAAGTATATTTGTTTTGAATCATCAAAACAATTTTTTTTTTTTTTATTCACAAAAAGGGTTTTTTCCAAAAATTATTTTTTCGTTATCGCGACAGAAATAAAAATATAATCGACGGAGTGATGCTTATTCACTAGAGAAAAACATCGATCGATGTCATGTTTAGCACTGCTCAAGTTAAATGTTTTCGGGAACCGTGCTGTTTTAACAAGATTGTAAAAAAAAAGCTGGTAAGTGAGATGATGGTGGTACAAGTTCGTCCTTCGTCCCTTCGGTCCTCGGACAAGATATTGGTGATGAATGCATTAAGTTTTAAAGAAATGATGACTCATTTCTTTAGTATAAAACGATTCTGAGCAAAGCTTCAGTGTAATATAATATTAAATATATTATTATTTAAATACTGTTTACGTATTTTACGGTTATTTGTATAATTTTTGGTGAGTTTTTTTGCAATTAAACCCTCATAAAATATTCAATTAGATATAACTCATTTAAACTTCAATTGTTATAACAATTATAACTCATTAGAAATAAACTTAAAAGAAATCAGACAATATCGAAAAAAATCGTATAATAATTTATTAAAGTGTGTATAAAAAAAAATCCTGACTAACGATTTTTGAACTTTTGTTAGGATAATTAGGTAGGTATATGAGTAAGGTCATATCCAATTTTCAGAACTTTTTGTCAAATATTTAAAATTATATTACATAAAAACTTTCAAACAATTTGGTAAATTAAAAGTAAATTAAAAGATTTTGGAAAAATGACCTCTCTAAAGTACCATCTCAGTTCAATTTCAAATCTAAAAAGTTGCTGGTCGAAACTTTTGGACAAGGATTTCTATACGAAAAAGTGTTTACAGAAAAAAAAAATAAATAAAAAAAAAAATAAACATCATTGTAAAACCATAAGATCCTTCGCTTCACTCAGAATCTAAAATCATGTTTATAATATGAATACATTAAAATGCGAATCGACGCGGTCTATTCCATAATTGTACAACAATATTATTAAACATTTATAAAAAAAAATCACGATTCATGACATTAGAATTTTTTCCAATTTTCTGTATTTAAATGTACTCTATTCGAATATTTGCGAAAAACTGCCACGAAAACAATAAAATAAGTTCAAAACGAGATTTTTTAATTTAATTTTCATGATTACGATGCGAGTTTAAGTAGAATATTGTTTATTTGAAAATCAACAATATAGCCATACAAATATTGACGAAAACCTCTCGGAATCGAAAACAAAAAAATCAAAAATATACATCGAATACGAAGTTTCTTTAAGAGCTCTAATCTTAAAAACGTTTCACTCGACCGAGAAATCATCGATGGCTGTTTCATTCTTGTGCGTTTGTTAATTTTTCTCGTCGATGCCCGTGTATGCATACGGCAAACCTACAACGACCGACGAATACCCGATCCGACTCGACGAGGCAAGTGCGGACGGTGTTGATATTCGCTTGAGTGATTTTAACGTTATTCGTGTCGACCGTGCGTTACGCCATTAAGAAGAAACCAGCCAAATTCGTCGATTTCTAACGACAACTATATCTAATGGTTGACGTACACGCATATGAGCCGGCCCGCCAACTCGTATTAAATGATCTCTACGAGAAAAATTAAATCGATGTCTAAATTATTTTAAACCTTATTGATAATATAATATTGAAAAATACTCCAATGTACAAAATACGTTTAATTTATAACTTAGGTAACTTTAATCCTGTCACAATTTTCGACATATTTTTCAAAATTGTTAGTTAAATATTAAACATTTTACTAGAGATAAACTTTGAAAAATAAGGTATTTTAAAATTTTATTTTTAGTCCGAAAGTTTTCATTTAAAAAAAAAATTTGGTAACTTATAAATATGCCAATTATATATTGTGGTGAGTATTTCAAGTTTCTAGCACAATTTATTTTGTAATTACGACGAAATTGCTAAAGTAGATTTAGCAAAAGTGTTGTTCACGGCAAATTCCACCGTTTTTCCTCCATTTTCGGCTGTTTTTCCTCATGCCTGGAAAAACTATTGTGAGGATGTTGAGTTCATTTTTATCCAACCTGAGATTTCCGTTATCGATACTCGGCTATTTTAATTAATATTCTTTTATTTGATAAACACATTTTTATTAATTGACATCATTTACACAATAATTTTAAATCAATGAATTTCCCACGTCCGAGAGAGCTTCCTAAGCCGGCGGAATTGACGCGCACGTCCAGGTAATGCCGGTTCAGAATCTCCGTCTACTTGGCCAGGTCGTCTGTCGCGTGTTCGGAGCGCCACCACGCCTATGAGAAAAGTAGTCCCCGAGCGGCGGATTCCACCCAACATAGACTTGGTCATCTTCACACGTCCATTTCATAACATCTCGGCCACGGCCGTCGACGGATACGGATGTCGCGAGCACGTTACAGCCATTTACTGTATTGTTTTAAATCAGAGGACGACAAATTAGTCGGAAAAGAAATTCAATAAAATAACGGACGAGTGAAATAACCACACGAATAATTTAAAAAAAATGTTATTTAAATCGCATTTATGATACATGTTTAACGACGGCTTATAAATATAACGAATTTGGTATATATTATGTTCACGTAGCTAAAGCTATTCGTATAGGGTATTCAAACTGTGCGTGGCGGCTCCCGTGGGCGTCGCGGAAGCCGGAAGTTAGACAGAGGAAGGCATGAAGAATATGGTTTATTCGTGTTCAATATAAAAACACTTGATATCGATTTTTTTCTACATTTATCCGCTTATTTATAAATTTCTTTATACTTGTCGTACGACAAATAAATAAACAAATTTACATATACGTTGAAGTATATAATCACAGTTTTTTTCACCATCGATAATTTGGTAGCCGTCAAAGTATTGTGAAAACGCAAAGGAGCCGTGTGATGAAAAAGTTTGAATACCTCTGCTACAGGGTATAATATTTAAAGTGATACAGCACGATTTCGGTGTGTGGTGGCAAGTCACCGCGCACGAACCGGCTGCAAAATTAACAAAATCTCGTTCGGGGTGAATCGTAATGCAATGAATCGCCTTTCTGGCAGTTATTCGCCGATTTCCGATCCGTAGATTCACCGGACGAAATTTTCGAACGAGGCCGAACGTATAACGAAAATAAAATCGATATCATGTCTTTACTATCTTTACCTGTACGTGGGGTGACGTGTGAGACGCGAACTCGTCCGTTTCCCAGGGCGAACGTCCGGGGACCGGCAGCCACTTGATCGTCCGATCCGGCCGTTCACGACCAGCCCCCACCGAACATCAGGTAATAAACGCGGTACCGGGTGGCAACTCGCCGAACGTCAAGCGCACCGGAAACTGGTCGGCTCCGAGACGGCGAAACAACTACTGGTGCAACGTGTCGTCACCGTCCGATATCCACATGACGGCCAGCTCCAACTCGGACAGCAGCGTCCCGCCCAAAGTGAAATGCACCGCCAAGTCCAAAAACTCGTCGTCCACCGACGTCTGCAGCGGTACCGTCAAGCAACCCGCGTCTCTAAGGAACCGCGACCACGAGCGGATGACCGCGGCAAAATAGCAGCAAAAAACGAGCGGAAAAAACCAGCGACTTGCATCTCTTGGTCGTGGCGTTTCACGATTTCGGGCAATCTTTCACTCGGCACCTTTAGTAGCCGAAACGTTAGTGGCGCACCGACGCTCCATTACCATCTCCGCCCGTGGACGGTCGAATGTGGTACCCGCCGGAGCGGCCCCACCTGTCACTACCGCCGGATGCACCGACACGTGACCTAGCCGACCTAACTGTCACCCGACGACGGCCGCACGTCGCCGTCGTCTACACATGTCCGGTCGTTAGCGGGACGAACGGGTGACGAGTGGGACGTGACCCCCCCCCCCCCCGTCGCGTTCCACGGCCACGAGTCCAGGGACCGGGATCCGCTCGACCCTCCAGTCGGTCCACGACCGTCCGCTCTCGACCCACCCCCTGACCATCACGTGGTACTTGCGGCCGGGCACGAACTCGGCGAACGTGGCGTGTAACGGCAACTGGTCGTACCGTTTGGTCGACACGTCGCGCACCGCCTTGTCGTCGCCGTCCGGCGTCCACTTGACGGCCATCTCGATTTGCGACAGCGGCCTGCCGACCGAGGTGCTGCCCACGACGACGTGCGCCGTCGCCTCGTCGTCTGCCCACACCCGCAGGTCGGGTTTGGGGAACAAGAGCCGCGAACGCCACGAGTACGTGGACGGCTGCGCATCGCTCGGCAACCTGCGTCTCTTGGCCGCCGCCTTCGCCAGCGGATGATCGTCTAACGGCCAGGGCCGCGCGGGTTCGCTCAAGGACTGACACACGGCTCGTGTCTCCCGGTGGAGGCGTTCGGAGACGTCCGTCGTCACTCGGCGCCTCTTGGCCGCCGGATCGGCTTCGACGGGGCACGGGCGCTTCGACGCCGTCTCGTACCGCGGACGGTCGACCTTGGTTCCCGCCGAAGCGGCCCCACAGATCGCCTTCCTGGTCCGCGCCTGTCCGGCCACAGAACCCAACGAAATCAGGACGAGTTTCTTTGGACGAACGTCTTCCGCGCGCATGTCCGCCGCCGCACCCGCCAGGGCCACTCGACGCCTCTTTGCCGCCGGATCGGAATCGTCGGGGCACGCGCGCTTCGACGCCGTCTTGTCCCGCGGACGGTCGACCTTGGTTCCCGCCGAAGCGGCCCCACTCATCGCCGTCGCACGCACGACCACGTCTCCGGTCTCCGAACCGATACTCGGTGCCACATCTACCTCGGGTTCAAACGTCAGTAGGCTGTCCATCACGAGAAATATTTGATTTTCGATAGAAATACTGCCGTCTCCCGAAATCGACCAATAATGGTTTCTTATACCACTGAGTATTGTACGATCTTATTTATTATAAAAGATTTTTTTCTTGAAATCCCATGGCGACTCTATATCTAAACTGTCAATATTTCTTAGACAATCTTGTAAAACGAAATATCCATAAACTCTCCCTGACGGTATATATTCAAGTTTATCTTTTGTCGGAGTGATTTCAGTCCCATCGAGTTTCTAGCACCGATAATCATTGAATTGAAGGCTGTTTAACTAAAAACTATTTTAAATATTACACATTTTCCCCCTTTTACTCGATTTTTTTTTTTAAATTCTTAGTCACGAAAAAGAGATATGGAAATAAATCTCAAATAAACGAAATTCATTTAAAGCCAACGAACCAGCTAGTTAATATCGTATTTGGTACCCACCGAAGCAGCGCCACCGGTCACCGTCGCGCGACGCACGGACGCTCTCCGTCACGGTCCGCACCGGTCCGGCCGCGATTCCCGCCGCATACGGGACGATGCGTATACGGGCTTCTTCCGTCGAACGTTTCAGCAACGTCGTGTATATATAACCCGGTGGTTCTTAACGGGGGTGGTACCACCCCCTTGGGGTTCATTCGGTCTCTCCGGGGGGTGATAGTTTTGAAGGGGGCGTTGAGAGGGCGTTTGAGCTTTCTCAAACTCGGATATTAAAAATAATACAATTTATTAATATTATATAACAACACTACAAATAATTGAACGTGAAATCAGAATAGTTGTAATTGCGTACGCTATACAACGGCATACGGAATGTAATCTAATCGGATTTTAACCGGATTTAATATAATTTAATATATTATAATATTGTATTATATTAATTTAATTTAATATAATAAAATATAACCATTACTACAAATCTAGAAATAAGAGTTTTTACTTTAATTAATAATGCTATAATACACTGAGGAATAAATAAATATGAATATGTATAAAAATAAATATATATTTATTTATTTATTTATTTATTTATTTATAAGAAGATAATTTGATTTTACATAGGGGGGGGGGGGCGTTAGCAGTTAGTTATTACGATAAATAGGGCGTTGAACTAAAAAAAGTTAAGAACCATTGATATAACCTAACCTGACGCGGTCCACATCAATCTCCGACCGAAACGACACGCTCGTACGTGACACTCGATTCGTTTTGAGTTCCATCGGTAAAAACGCCGCGGGGCCCAAACGTCGAAACATTCGGTGATATTATTATCATCGTTTCATACGGATGTATTCATGTACGTCGTCGCCTTTGAGCCGAGTACTCGATGTTCGCCGCGCCCGGTGCCGGTGTAACAGGCGATTACCTAACCTAACCTAACCTAACCCCCGGTAAATGTATCCTAGGTTATTTTTACCGGGGGGGCTTAATTTAATAGGAGGTAAAATCATCGTATGACACCAGCCGGTCTCGATTCGCCGTCGGGCCGACCGACCGACTGCCGGTCTTTTTAAAATGCGACAACACGCGATCGCGCAGTCGGACAACACCTACACCGTCGTTCGAACGAGACGTTACGCATAGGATTTTTCGTCCGGCATCCGCCGTCACGCTCTCATATGCGTGTTTTGTTTAGGCCGCGTGTACCGATGTAGAATATTATTCACGCGCGAATACAAACGCGTCCAAATGTGAACCGTTGTGCCAGCAAATCATTGCTATATCGGACGCGTAGACATCAATCGGGAACTTCCGTCCGAACGACCGACAGTGTTATCGATCGGTATGGCCTTTGAATGTCCGTTCGTGTCTATCACGCGTGTTTTATAAACATCACATGACTAACAGTCGTTTCATTGAAACGTTCGATGCCAACTAAAAACGTGGAAAAACGATTTTTTTTTTCATCCCGGATGAAAATCTCGCAGAAATCAAACCACCGGCTGCTGGCTGCAGGGTGTAAACTCTTAATTCGAATTCGATACCGACACTTTTGGCCGTGTCCGCTTGTGACGGAAAACCGACATTTAATATGCACAACGCGCGTTTAAAGGTGTGAGGCCTTCGGATAAAAGCGAAACGCTGTAAAATGTTTGATAATCAATTCACGATCGGCTGTCTATGTCTTAAATAATATCGGACATTAGTCTGACCTCCGTGACAGCAAATTCAACGCCCCCGACAAAGACCCCGCTCACTAGAAAAATACGAGGAGTATGCCGTTTTTTTTTTTAATCGATAACCTTCAAAATTCTTATATAAACAGTTTTCTGTAAAGTTCGCTTTTCCCGAAAATTATGTGTTTTCATACTATTTCCACGCTTTATTTGAAAACATATTTTATTTTAATCTGCCCTGTGTGTATACTACAACATATTTTCGCTGAGGAACAAATGTAACAATTTCAACGAAATTACAATAATAAATAATTATTCAAATCGAATAAAAATGTATTTTCAACCAAGTAATATGTATTATTTCACGGAAAGTCAATTAAACAGGTTTTAAAATACGATGATTCAATGATTTTACCATAAAACTTGTCGTGAGCAAGTTGAAAGTGTTGACATATTTATTACAGCATTTAACAATGCTTATTATAACTATAAAGTACATTGATTCATAATCCATAAAGATACAAATACATGGCAATCCAAAAATCAATTTATAATAAAAATAAAAAAAAATAAAAATATAAGGACGAACTTGTACCATCATCATCTCCCTTACCAGCTTTTTTTTATTGCATCCTTTTGCACAAGTATACCACATATGTCGACGAAAATAAATTTTTCAGGCTTTCTTTTAAATTTATTATCCTGATATTTATTCATTAATTTTTTGACAAATATTTACATAAGTAGTAAAAATATTAATTTTGTTATATAATCTTAAATTGCGATTTTAGTAATAGAACTAAAATGCAGTTACGTAAAATGATATAAATGCATGCTCAGTTTAAAAAAAGAGTCTTAATAGGACAGCATTAATTTCAGCGAGATATCCGCTACAAAGGTCATATCATATATTTTTTTATAAATATGAATAGTTAATATTAGGTTACTGAAGTTGTAAAGCTATGCTTATAAATTAATTTAAAATATAATAATATGCTAAAACCGTAATTATATTGATTGGATAAATTCGGAACGATATAATGTAAAGTTTTCATACCATCACCTTGTATAATTATGTTTTGACGTTTTGCTTCTGTCCATTTATTGTCAACTCTTGTAATTGATAAATGCAACCCTAAGTTAAAAAAAGTAAATAATCCTCTAACTAATTCCATTGATATATTATGTACCTAAAATATATTTCTACCTTTCATACTAGGTTCTTTGATAGAAATTTAAAACCGTTTTTACCGCGCGAGAATGTGTAAATCCATGTCAAACGTATCGGTTACGGGTAAGACACGGCCGATAATGTTGTCCGTCATAACGTCGTACGCGGTCATAACGATGTTGTGAACCCCTGCACCAGCTATAGAATAACGCTGACCCGTCAAATAACTGTTCGATGGTGGTTCGACACGTTCACACGCTACGGACTGAAGACAGTCGTGTCTAGTCCAAACAACTGAGTGTTTATTCTAATAGATGTAATGTATTATTCAAACTCAAATAAATATTGAATGTAAAAGTTTATTTTATATAATAATTAATTACTTTAATTCAAAGTGAGTTATATTATTTATTTCACTAAAATAAATAAACCTTCCTAACGACGACCAACGACGGTGAACCGGTGGTAAGATCCCAGAATAACGTGGTTGGTTATCAACCTTAATTACTGGACAACTAAAAGAACTCTGTAAGGCCTTCCGCACACTACGCGATTCACACGCGACGCAATTTTTGCCACGCGCGATATCCTAGCAAAGTAAATGGGGAACCACTAACCACACTGCAATTTGATAACGACGCGATTGCGACGCGACTGCGACGCGAGCGACTGGCGACCCGCGCGACCGACAGTGCTAGTCGCCTGACTATCGTATCGCGCGAATTGCATATGCAATGCCGTGGCGAGTGATATATTAACCACGGGCAAATACTTAGGCCCTCCGCACACGAGGCGATTGTAACGCGACACGATTTCACTATCCCGCGATTTCCTAGCTAAGTTAATGGAGATCCACTAATGACGCAATTTGAACGCAACGCGATTGTGGCGCGAGCGACGGACGACACGTGCGACCGGCAGTGCTGGTCGCTTGGCAGTCGCGTCGCGCGAATCGCGCGTAATCACATACAAAAAAGGTAACCAAAGAACTGCGCAGACGTCAGTAACCGACTGATAATAAGCGAATAATATGTAAACAACGATAATAACAATCGCATCGTGTGCGCCCCAGTAATCGCACAGATTGCTTGTATCGTATATGTCGCAAGAATCGTGTCGCTTTATAATCGCCTCGTGTGCGGAGGGCCTTAACTTTAGACACCCCCCTCCCCTTAAACCTTTTTTCAAGATTTACACAATTTAAGAGATACTAAATGTATCAAAGCAAGTAAGTTAATAAATTACAAAAACAAAAAAGTTATTATTAGTTATTTGACATTTATATTGAATACCTACAAAGTTGTATAACTGCATAAGGATATGTTTTTGGGTTGGTTATAAGAGTTTTAGATTCTGAACGAAGTGAAGAATGTATTGATTTTACTATGATGTGTGTTTTTTTTTTTTTTTTTTTTTTTTTTTTTTGTTTTTTTTTTTTTTTTTTTTGTTTTTGTGTCTGTGTACACCATAACTACTCGAAATAATGCTTCAATTTTGAACTTCAGGGTATGTTTTCGGTGGCAAAACGAATATCGGAGGTACCTTAGAGAGGTCACAAGTGAAAATTCCCAAAAGTTTTCAAATGCCACGGGAAAAACAAACAAAAAATGAGGAAAAACCGGTACTTTTTGTGCAAAACCCGTTTTCGACGAAATCGATTTTTTTATTTAGCCGTTACTCAAAAACCAAAAATTGTAGATACTTGAAATTTTCACCAAATGTTTATATTGAAATCATCTATACGTGGTAAAATTTTTGAACACTTTTGACTTTTATTGAGCTAATTATAGACAATTGAAATTTTCAATTTTTTTAAGTATTTTTTTTTAAAATAACGATAAAATTTTTTTTTTTTGCCAGAAAATCTTGAAAATTTAATACAAGGTTTCTTATAAGTTGTTCCATAACTGATAAAAAAAAATCCAAAATCGTAAGTCACAATTTTTTTTTATAAGTGCTCAAAGTTCCAATTTATACGAAATATGTAAAAATTGCGAAAATTTGCAAATAATTTTGTTGTTGAAAAATCGTAAAATTTTTTTCTTTTATAACTAAGTTTTGAAAATTTGGTACAAGGTTTTTCATTAGTTTTTCTTCAATTATCTGCAAAAAAAACTCTACCGGATTCAGACAAAAAAATTTTATGAGTGTTTGAAATTTAAATTTTTACAAAAACACGTTAAACAACGGTTTAGCCTCAAACGATTTTTGCTAATTGTTTTTTTTTTCAAAAAGTATAAGTTGTAGAAACTTGAAAATTTTATCAGTTGTTTATATTGGCATTTTCTTTATATAATTTTATTTTCAAAAGATTTCACTCATTTTTAATCAATTTATAGGCATTTGAAATATTCGATTTTTTTTATTTTTTTTTTTATAAATGTTGATAAAAAAAATGTAGCTCGGACGAAATACTTGAAAATTTAATAGAAGGGTCCACATAAGTTGTTCTAACTCCCATTCAAAAATTATAAAAATACATAGGCACAAAATTTTTTTATAAGCGTTTATAAGTGCTAATATTGACAAAATTCGTCAAAATCATGTATATTTGCTATGTATTTTGCAGTTGAAAATTCATAAAATTTTAAGTATTCAAAACTAAGAATTGTAAATTCGGTACAAAGTTTGACATACGTTTTCCTTCAATTATCTGTAAAAAAATTTGCACTGGAATAAAATCAAAAATTTTTATGAGTGTTTGAAATTACAATTTTTTCACATAATCGCGTAAAATAACAATTTAGGCATCATTGATTTTTGATATTTGTTCTTATTCAAAAAGTATAGGTCGTAGAAACTTAAAACTTTTACAAAATGTTTAAATAGGCATTTTCTTTACATAGTTGTATTTTCAAAATATTTCGTTTATTTTTTAGCTATTTATAGGCATTTGAATAATTCGATTTTTCTTAGATTTTTTTTTTATAAAAGTCGATAACAATTTTTTGGCCCTACCAAATCGCTTGAAAATTTAATAGAAGGTTTTGAATAAGTTGATCTAAGAGTGATTCAAAAATTATTCAAATACATAGGCACAATTTTTTTTTATAAGCAGTTGAAGTTCAAAAATCGACAAAATTTGTCAAAATCACGAATATTTGCAAATTATTTTGTAGTTGAAAATGTATAAAAATTTTTGTATTCAAAGATAAGAAATGAAAATATTATGTAATATCACAGCTGATAAAGATAATTAAATAGATTAAGTTTATTATAATATAATCAGTAGCTGACAGCTGTTCTATACAAAATATTAGTAGATTGTAAACACAAGGTGTATAACGTACCTTTACATGGTTGAATAGAACGTTACTAACTTCCAATTTCCAGTTATTTTAATGTGTGTATCAGTTCCATAAACATGCGGATTTTATATATTATTATTAATTATTAATATTTAAATAGACGTAGCCACGGAGCATTCAGCATATATGGACGGCGGGGTCGGGTGGTGCCGTCACGATAGTGCATTTAGGCAAATAATATGGTATTTACCTACGCCCTATCTATGCACATCCTGGTTTGTCCAATGCTCACGAGCAGAAGTCACATGAATAGACAAATGTAAATTTAACCCAATCTAGGATATTAAAATAAAATATATATTACAATTTAAGGCTGACATCTTCATCTTCGTTCAGAATCGTTTTTTTTTTTATAATATAAAATAATTCCAAAATCTATCCAATAATGCCTAATCTAGCAATGCATCTCGTGTATCCCACCCAACTACTGTATCCTGTACTTAACTTACAATGATTTATCATTGCATTCAAATGTAAAGTACCATACAACTAAACTATCGTAAACCAGGTGATCCCATGATAGAAAGTGCTATACACTCCTCACCATTATCTTGTCCGAGGAGCGAAGCGACGAAGGACGAACTTCCACCACCATTATCTTATCGGCTTTTTTTTTTTTGCTTTGTCTTGACACTCAGTACATACATTTTATAAAGCAATCTAATATATATAAATTTCGTGTCACAATGTTTGTTCTCAATGGACTCCTAAACCACTTAACCGATTTTGATGAAATTTTTTACACCGCGTGAAATTTGGTCCAACTTAAAAGATAGGATAGTTTTAATCCCCTAAATGTTAGGGGTAGTCCACCCCTAAATCTTTTTTTTATTTTTTAGACAAAATTTTTAATTTCTATTTTTTTATGATACAATATACAAAAATACATACAATCCTCAATTTTCACCTTTCTACCATCAACCCTTATTTTTTAATAGCCATTTTAGTAATTTAATCATTTTTCCTCTCCGGTCGAAAACTGATCAATCGTCATTTAATTAGTTATCCCCGCCAGATGTCTACAGGTGTCACTTCTGACCCAGTAAACAGCACGGAGTATGGATGAGAACGATTTTTTTTCTTGGATGCACCCGGTGGAACCGGTAAGACATTTTTAATATCGTTGATTCTTGCCAAAATACGGTCGCAACAAAAAATCGCATTAGCAGTAGCATCGTCAGGCATTGCGGCTAATTTACTGGATGGTGGGCGAACAGCACATTCAACATTCAAGCTGCCATTGGACGTTCATAATAAACCGGATGCAATGTGTAACATCAAAAAGAATAGTGGAATAGCTGCAGTGTTGCGGATGAGTTCTATAATAATTTGGGATGAGTGCACAATGGCACACAAATATTCACTTGAAGCATTAAACAGAACTATGCAAGATTTAAACAGCAATAATAAACTTTTCGGTGGTGCTATCTTACTTTTGTCTGGTGACTTCCGGCAGACCTTACCGGTTATACCTCGCTCTACTTTCGCGGATGAGATTAATGCATGTTTGAAACAATCATTCTTATGGCGAAGTGTTGAAACACTTCGATTGACCATAAATGTGCGAGTACAATTGCATCGTATATTTTCCGAACAACTATCAGATATTGGGAACGGTAAAATAGAACTGCAACCAAATACGCAATGCATTAAACTACCAGACAATTTTTGCACTGTTGTTCAAGATAAAAATGAATTGATTCAGAGTATTTTCCCGGATATACAGAATAATTATTTGAATCATGAATGGCTTAGTCAACGGGCGATTTTGGCAGCCAAAAACGTTGATGTTGACGAAATTAACTTCCAGATACAACAGTTGTTACCAGGCGATCTGATGTCTTTTAAATCAATCGATACTGTTGTTGATGAAAATGAAAGTGTAAATTTTCCGATTGAATTTTTAAATTCATTAGATATCCCTGGAATGCCACCACATAATCTTCGATTAAAGATTGGTTCCCCTGTTATTCTCCTCCGTAATTTGAATCCACCTCAATTATGTAAAGGTACGCGTTTGGTCATCAAAAAGATCACCGGAAGCATTCTTGAAGCAACCATTTTGTATGGGAAGTTTAAAGGAAAAGTGGTCCTGCTGCCACGTATTCCGATGATACCATCAGATTCTACCATACCCTTCAAAAGGCTACAGTTTCCAATTCGTTTAGCTTTCGCCATGTCTATAAATAAATCTCAAGGTCAAACAATGTCCATTTGTGGTTTAGATTTGGAAAATCCATGTTTTCTCATGGGCAACTATATGTTGCGTGTTCACGTGTTGGGAAACCGTCGAATCTATTTGTGTTAGCTAAAGACAGGTTAACCAAAAACATTGTGCACCGATTGGTGTTAAATTAAATTGAAATTGAAAGTATTTATAATTCAAAAAAATATATATTAATGTTTAAAAGTTTAAGACTGTCTGGCTTACCTATCTCATTCATGAGTTTAAGCGTCACATGCTATTTACTCTGTATTATACTATAATATACTTATATTTGCTATAAAATTAAATGGAAATAATAAATCTGATAAATTTTTATTTTGTACCTATTGATTTCTGCTTAATATCAAGTGTAAGAACATTTTAATTAATTGTGTTCAACGTACTTTCCCCTTCAAATCTCAATCCAGTGAATTTGTATGCCAACATCAACATTTTCGTCTTTGTTAGTAAATAATTTCATTGTACTAAAGGGTTTTAGTAGTAGAAAGTCAAATAAGGAGATCACCATATTTTTTTACAAATACCATCTGTGTGAAAAAGCTTAGTGGACTCCGTGACTGATGTTCTCTTATTGTTCCTCTTAGATTGTTTACTATAATGTAATATAACAAAAACTTTAGCCACAGCAACGCGTGGCCGGGTCAGCTAGTATATATTAAATTTATATGTTTATTGATTAACTTCACTATAATTACATTTAAAATTTGTAATAATTTTTAAAATAATTGAAATACATGGCAGATACAAGAACCATATTTTTATAATTGTTTATTTAATGTATAAGATTATAATACATAATACTTTTCTTTGAAAATAACTGAATTGGAAAATAAAAATTAACTATCAAATTATACACATATTTATATTTTTAAATATTATGCAAGAAGTTTTAGAATACCCAAATGTTTTACAATTTTTTATTTTTTACTGAATACTAAATAAAAATAAAGAAACCTGAAAATTATTATTAACTCTGCGATTTATAGTTTGCTCAAAGCATCCCGTATTATCTGGCATTATTGAAAATAAAGTATACGCTATACATGGAAGTTGTTCCACTAACATATTGGTGCTGAGGCACCCTGAGGGGTACCCCCTCAAAATTTGCCACGGGCAATTGCCCGTTTTGAACCTATATTCACTACGCCACTGTGCATACGATTTGATTTCATTATTTTATTTTATTATTTACGTATCGACTGAATATCGTTTCGTGTTGGTGGACCTAAAATCGTTTAAATCGTTCAAATCGCGTATGTCGCACATATCGCATTTCAATTGTGTCGCGTGTGAATCGCGTGTTGTGCGGAGGGCCTAACTCGCAGCTTTAACCGGGGTTACACGATGCAGTGCCACGAGCATTTTCCAATTACATTTCCACACAGTGTATAGTTGTAACACATATTTTGAATTTGTTTTCTAGTATGCACATTAAAATTTAATAAAATATATTAAAACAATGCATAAATTCGTTTTTATGATGAAAAAAAAATGATTTTCCATCTGTTTGTTAATAAACGTGATTTTTTAATATTGTTCGGTTTGGTTTGACTGCCACACCTAGTCAAGAAGTAAAATTGTAAAAGCACAATATTATACGACTTTTTGATTATCTTTATACTTGAAATTGTATTATTTGATCTATGGTTCTACAGTTATAAATGTTTAAGGTAGTATAGAAAACTCCGGTACAAAAAAAGGATTACAACGAAAATAAACTGCACCAAACTAGAAATGAGTGTGTCTTTTAAACCTGCATGGGTCCAGTGAAACAAATTTAATACCACGATTTCCATTAAAGATTCGTTTTTATCGGTTGGCCAAATATTTATTAAATTATTTATTATATTAAAATTTTAACTGTAAACTATAACCATAGAGATATATTCGTGTTCTAATAGTTATTGACTGTCTACAAATCTGAAAAACGTAATCAGTTCTCGACTTTTTAGTAAAAATACGAATTTTCTAATCCACTCATTGTCAATTGTGCGATTACTAATCATATATACATTTACACATTATTTTTATACTCTTTCATATCTTGACACTATTAGATACATTTACCGTCAAATACAATCACTGATGAACAGCTCCGTAGTGGAAGAGGTAAGTAAAACATTAAGATCACTTGGTGCCTATGTAAGGTTTAAGTGCATATGGTTTTGTTCACATTGTTTAAAAAAATTCAAAATTGACTTAATCATTTTACCTCACAGCTAGGATCTCAAAAGAAAAAAGGTCTTAATATTTTATATTTTCGTATCGCTCTGACAAATGAATAATTTGATTTCACAGATGTCAGCCAAAGATACCTTTGAAACATGTTCACTCGCACCAGCTTAGTACGTATATACAAAGCTACATTAATCCGTTTTCGTTTTTTTGAAAATCACACTTGAATAATGTACGATTAACGTTGATTTAAGCTGTACGCACGAACACGTTAAAAAAGCAAGAAAAATCGGCAGAGTTTGTGGTCTATGCAACAAGCGAATATTCAAATTCTGGAAAGCCCGGAAGTGTGTTGGTAAGAAATCATGAAAATAAGTTGAAATTATATGTTTTACCCTCGTCTCGGCGATGAACGTCAATGCCATTAAATATAAAATGTATATATGTATTCGTTTTTCAGATTGCAAAGCCGTTTTCCATAAGACGTGCGTCATCGCTTTGGAAAAGGAGGTAAGCGTAAAATTGAAACATCATATATCATTCCGGTAGAATAACTCACGAATTTTATGCCCGGTCACTAAAACCTCCGTAAAAAAAGCGTTATAGTCGTACGGTCATGACGATCGATGTTCTCACGAGCTTTGGTCGCAAACGATTCAACGTGTGGTGTGTCTTGTGATTTTACTACGGGAAACTGTAGAGATGAAACTAAATTTTGGTTGTTTCCGAACTCGACTGGAAACAAAAAAGAAAGCTAAACGAAAGAACACGCCCTGAAATTCCACGCCGAAATTCATGACCCCGGGCCACACTTAACTCTGAATTTGAGTCACGTCACTTTCATAATAAAACGATCACTCAATGAGTTTTCCCCTCATTTACGCGTGTATGTGTGTGTTATTTTTTCGCAGAACACTGAACGAAATACCGCCACAGATTCCGTGGCCACCACGGAGGTGAGGACTTCGACCTCCACAGAAGTGACCGCTACCGAGGTCATTTCGCCACAGCGTTTCTGGGGTGAAGAAGTTACCCCGCTGTACTTGACGCCGACACCGTGGTGGCTGGCAAACTTAACCACGATTACCGTGGACTGCCGTCGGCACCGGACACCGCTGACCGTGGTGGTTGCACTCGGTAACCAACTGTCCGCAGACTTGTTCCGTGGACTTTTCACCGCGTTGCCTGTCCGCCATCACCACACGTCCGCCACCCGTACGTCTACGCCGTCATCGGCCGCGTGGCAGCTGGTCTTCGCGACTCCGACGCCACGACCACAGCACCGACAACGATCGGCCGAGTTGTGCCACGCGAGACCGCGTGAGGCCGGAGACGCGAGACGGACGACGCGGCCGTCTGGTCTGGGCTCGGTCAATCGAGTGAAGCACGACACTAGTGTGTAGGCGAATCGGTGGACGGGCTTTAGGCCATGACCGGGCAGAGCGAACACGAAGTCTCTTCGCAAGACCTTATTAGAGTAACGTCGTAATGTATAGTTATGGTCGAGGGACTTTCCCACCAGTCGGCAGATCAATAGCGTCTTTAGTTTTAACGCTTTCGAAAAAGAAAAATCGATTTTCCCACTTTTCTTAGGACCAATCATTATCTATACCGTTTTTCCTGCGGGGTTTTGATTTGAGTGTCATTCTGTTTTTACCTCTGAAAAAAGGGTGGTTTTGGGTAACCTGCTACCATTGTTATAAAAGCTAGGGACTTTAGGGTTTTTCCCGTATTACTGATAATGCCATAATATGTATAATTCTATATTGTGTTTGACTATTCACTCTCTCTCTTAAGTGTTCACGCGTAACTCAAAAACGTATTGTCTATTTTTCTTTTTACTTTAAACAAACACGTTAATCTTCTTGACTTGTGATGTTATCAATCTGTCAGTTCATCTATCACTCTTTAATTTGCATAACCACGTATATTGTTAACTGGTGTTAATATATTCAATTAACTGATTGATTAAACGATTGATCTTCGGTGAATGATCATAACGTGTTTAGTCACAAGTAATAATTTATAGTAGGATTCATTGAATGTTTAATAATGACTCCTAAATTAATTTTTAATTCAATACACTTTTTGATACCCTTTTCAAATTAACATGTATTTCATATTTTAAGACATATTTTTAAAAGATCGATAAATATTGATGTTCAATTTGTTGGTCTTTTATTTATATTAACTTTGAAGAAAATTGACTTTTTCTCAATTTTTTCAAAAAAATGTAACCATTTTAATCATCATAAATATATATTAAGATCAAAAATAACCAACTTTAATGAATATATTACGTGAAATCAATGTTTGAATCAATTGAAAAAAAAACGTTTATATAACATCGAATAATAATTATTATTATTTAAATATAATAATTATTTGATGTTATTGATGGTTTATAATAAAATTATTATATTATGTTTAGATGGTCTTCATGTGTAACATGATATGTATATTGTATACAATTTGGTTTAAAAAGTATAGAAGCATTTTAAGTTTAGAGTAATTGCCTAGGGTAGTAATAATACATTTTGGGTTAGAGGTGGAATCATATTTGATTCAACCCTACTACTCTAAACTTAAATCGCTTGTATTTCTTGAACTATCAACCTGATAAATAACGATTTAAATGTCTATTCTTCAGAAAAAATTACCCTTTGATATTTTCATCATAAATTTTAGTTGCTAAATTCCAACACGGTATTACTCTTATGGTAATTGCATTGTTTTGGAGTACATTACCTTCATTCAAAAAATCTTTACATTGTTTTCCAAGTAATTGATAATTATTATCTCACGTTTTGAAATTTCAATTTCACCAAATATATTATAAATAAATAAAACACTTGTGTATGTAAGAAATTTACTGCTCATGTTTTACCGATACAGCATTAAAGTATTCTTATTACATAAACATGATTAAATATTAAAAATTAATAATCAATCACTATTATATTAACGTTAATTATTTTTATTTATTCAAGCCTCAAAATATTAAATAATTAACTATCAAAGTGGTCAAAATGGTCAGAAAAAAACATTTTTAACCTTACCTGTATTTATTACAGACAGTCCTAAGTCTGTAAAAATGGGAAGGAAAATGTTTTTTTTTCTCAAATTTAGACAAGGCTTGGTTAATAAATAATATTCATTACACAACTAGATGAATCGGTCGACTCTGGTCGTGCTATAAACGAAAATGTTATCAATAATAAAATAATCGGAATGCAAAACATAATTTTTATGATTTAACGGAAATGAACATATTTTTAAATGGTTCAGATTGTTGATACATATATTTCATTATCCCTCTTGGAATATTGTAAAAAATTTTAAAAATCAATGGCGTCGTCACTGACGTGGTATATCTGAATGCGTTGTTGCACGTACTCGTAGATCTATTTTTTATGCTCAGGAACAATTTATTGAAACACTTATCATTGTGCTAGATTGAGCATTGGTGTTTTTTTTTTTTTGTAGCAAATCAATGTATTTATAAACGTATCCAAATCTATTTTTTTTTTTTAGTGTCAATAAATTACTATGAATCTCTACTATATCATAGCTAAATCGAAGAAAATATTACAGTATAATATTGAATATTTGAAATACGGTTTTATTCAATTGCCTATACAAATATTACATTACCAATGTGCCTCATTTGCCAAAAAGTATTTACAAATGAAGCAATGAAACCGTCGGGACTGCAATAACATTTAACAACAGTTTATGCTATTAAAAAAATATAAATTTATTTTATTTTCAAACACTGGAAAAGAAATTTTTGAAATTATATGTTTTCAACAACGTCGAAACTAGATGATAACGGATTGCGAGCTTCTTAGAATATTTCTCTACTGATTGCCAAATCTGATAAACCATTACAATATTGGCGAAGAACTTATTTTACCAGCTTTAAGAGAGGTACTAAACACAGTCCTGCATAAGCCAGATTTTGACATTATTAAAAAAATTCCTCTGAGCAAGAAGAGAAGAATTGATGAAATGGTATCGGTCATTCGGTATTAATCGGTCGAAGAAAAATTATCTAATAGAAAATCGAACCTAATATCAACGAACTTTTAGCAAAACACCAACCACATCCATCTCATCAAGATACGTACCTTTTAGATTCTGAACGGAGTGAAGAATGTATTGATTTTACAATGATGTGTGTTTTTTTTTTTTTTTTTTTTTTTTTTTTTTTTGTGTCTGTCGACACGATTTGGGGCAGTAAAAATGCTTCGATTGCCTTATATAGCAACTTTTCTGAAAGGAAATTGAATCTAGTTGGTACTTTGGGGGGTCAAAAGTTAAAAATTTTCAATATTTTTTTAACGCGCCGGGAAAAATCCTTAAAAAATGAGGGAAAAACGGTATATTTTACGCAAAACCAGTTTTCGACAAAATCAAATTTTTTATTTTGCTATAACTCAAAAACTAATCGATGTAAATACTTGAAATTTTCACCAAATGTTTAGATTAGCGTTCTCTATACACCGTTAAATTTTCAAAGTATTTTGACTTTTATTGAGCTAATTATAGACAATTGAAATTTTCAATTTTTTTAAGTATTTTTTTTTTAAATAACGATAAAATTTTTTTTTTTTGCCAGAAAATCTTGAAAATTTAATACAAGGTTTCTTATAAGTTGTTCCATAACTGATAAAAAAAAATCCAAAATCGTAAGTCACAATTTTTTTTTATAAGTGCTCAAAGTTACAATTTATACGAAATATGTAAAAATTGCGAAAATTTGCAAATAATTTTGTTGTTGAAAAATCGTAAAATTTTTTTCTTTTATAACTAAGTTTTGAAAATTTGGTACAAGGTTTTCCATTAGTTTTTCTTCAATTATCTGCAAAAAAAACTCTACCGGATTCAGACAAAAAAATTTTATGAGTGTTGAAATTTAAATTTTTACAAAAACACGTTAAACAACGGTTTAGCCTCAAACGATTTTTGCTATTTGTTTTTTTTTCAAAAAGTATAAGTTGTAGAAACTTGAAAATTTTATCAGTTGTTTATATTGGCATTTTCTTTATATAATTTTATTTTCAAAAGATTTCACTCATTTTTAATCAATTTATAGGCATTTGAAATATTCGATTTTTTTTATTTTTTTTTTTATAAATGTTGATAAAAAAAATGTAGCTCGGACGAAATACTTGAAAATTTAATAGAAGGGTCCACATAAGTTGTTCTAACTCCCATTCAAAAATTATAAAAATACATAGGCACAAAATTTTTTTATAAGCGTTTATAAGTGCTAATATTGACAAAATTCGTCAAAATCATGTATATTTGCTATGTATTTTGTAGGTAAAAATTCATAAAAAATTTTTTATTAGAAGCTAACAATTGAAATTTTAATACAAGGTTGGTCATAAGTTCGGCTTACCATAATTGTAAAAAATACGAGGGTAATTCATTGTTATTAATTAATTAAATTGTATTAAAATTTCAATTTCAGGCGTTAAATTACGATTTACTATAAACATATTATTCACTGACAATTCATCTTCGTTCAGAATCGTTTTTTTTTTTTTATAATATAAAATAATGTCCTAATCTATCCTATAATGCCTAATCTATCAATACATCTCGTGTATCCCACCCAACTCCTGTATCTCTACTCATCACCATAATCTTGTCCGAGGAGCGGAGCGACGATGGACGAACTTCCACCACCATTGTCTTACCGGCTTTTTTTTCATTTGTACTTATACAATATACATATTTATAAACAATATATTTAATTTTTCATAGCATACTTTTGTAACAATATTTTTAAGCTATTGCATAGCTTTTATCGCAGGTCTGGTATAGTGACTGAAAAAAAATTTTTCGTAACGAAAAAGCGTGACCACTACCTGTGGAATCCCGTAATCCCCCTCTCTGTCTACCGCGCGGCGAACCGTATTGTCATACCAACAAAACAAATCATTTTATGAGAAAAAAAAACTTATGTTTCATATTTTAGTTATCATAGGCCTATAGTTTCTATGATACAAATTCCTGAATACCTAGGATAATAAAAAAATTTTAAATTATATCAACTTCTTATTTATTTAATATGCAATAGCTTTATCGCGGCAGTCCCCGGATGCCACTTGTCTTTTTTAGATTCTGAGTGAAGCGAAGGATCTTATGGTTTTACAGTGATGTTCATTTTTTATTTATTTTTTTTTTTTTTTATTTTTTTTTTTTCTGTAAACACTTTTTCGTATAGAAATCCTTGTCCAAAAGTTTCGTCCAGCAACTTTTTAGATTCGAAATTGAACTGAGATGGTACTTTAAAGAGGTCATTTTTCCAAAATCTCAATAGATTTTTCAGTAATCAAGAATAACGATCGAAAAACTGAGTAAAAACGGTAAAATTGGTAAAAATCCGCCGTAAACGAGATTGTCACTGTTCAGATTTTAGGTATTTAGTCATAAATCGAAAAGTATTGAAGCTAGAAACTTGAAAATTTTATCCAATATCAAATACATACTTTTTTATATTGGACAACATTTTCAGAACAATTATAGCACTTTTGACTTAAATATAGAACTTTTAATTTATCAAATTCTTTGAAAGCTTTTAATGAATATAATTTTAAATATTTGACAAAAAGTTCTGAAATTTTAATATAACCTTACTCGTATACCTAACTAATTATCCTAACAAAAATTCAAAAATTGTGACTCAGGATTTTTTTTTTATATACTTATTATACGATTTTTTACGATATTGTCTTATTTCTTTTAAGTTTATTTCTAATGAAATATTGAGTATTTGTTAGAAAGTTCTAAAATTTTAGTACAAGTTTACTCTTATACTAAACTATCAATACCGAAAAAATATCAATAATCGTGACTCAAAATTTTTTTTCCAAGCATTTAAAAAATTATACAAATAACCGTAAAATACGTAAACAGTATTTAAATAATAATATATTATATTACACTGAAGCTTTGCTCAGAATCGTTTTATACTAAAGAAATGAGTCATCATTTCTTTAAAACTTAATACATTCATCACCAATATCTTGTCCGAGGACCGAAGGGACGAAGGACGAACTTGTACCACCATCATCTCACTTTTTTATTACGCAGTAGAGTATGTATATTCACTGTACGTGTTATTATCTTTGGTGTCATTAACACTGTAATACATACGTATTACCTGCGTTTATGTACGTATACGAAATGTGTTTATAAGAATACAACAACTGCACCAAGGCACCGGCATCGCCTGCACTACCACCACGGACACACCACGTAATGTTTCACTCGTTTCAATTGATCTATTTCCAATCCTTTTGCTTCTAATAAACACTTGTACGTAAACTGGTCTCGTCTTTGAACAAATTACCTCTTGCACCGGCGTCGGGGCCACGTGGTATCAAATTATTTCCACCGCCGCCGCTGTATTACCGTAAAACCATCGACCGATTAACTCTTAAAATGGTTAATTCACAT
The DNA here is from genome assembly GCA_027580255.1 of Therioaphis trifolii. Taxonomy (NCBI): domain Eukaryota; kingdom Metazoa; phylum Arthropoda; class Insecta; order Hemiptera; family Aphididae; genus Therioaphis; species Therioaphis trifolii. The sequence goes on from CM050404.1 coordinate 2,128,361, forward strand.
TCCTTTGTGTGTGTGTGCGTGTCTTACAGTAGACAATTCGCTTTTAGAGACCATTTTATTGTTGTCTGATCGATTCTACTGTGAATTCGCTAGTTTCGTACATTAAAATAGATTTGTAAGATATTCAAATATCAAATCTTTTTAGACGATGTATAATACGTGATACGCATGTATAAATATGTCAAGTGATGGTGATTTTTTTCTCGTTGTTATAATAGAGATTTTGAAATCTTCGTAACATAATTTACTTCTAGGATTTAATTTGATTTTTATTTAATATTAAAAATTTTAATAGAAAATATGCATTCATGAGGTGGAAATATCTAAGAAAATTGAGATTAAAACCCTTTTTTAAACAACGTTAAAACAGTGTTCCTGAAACTATAGAATATTCAAAATGAGATCGGTACTCGGCGGCCAATACGCATGGGCGTGGATTTGTTCTGTGGCTTGGCCTGACGTTCCACCATCGACGAGAGCGCCGCATTATTCTAGTATCGACTGCCGATGTGTACTAATAATTAAAAATGCATTGTGTTACGATGACGCGTATTATTTGCTACGACACTGTTGGGTTCTACGAGTGTTATACATGACGCGCGTACGCACATTCACCTAGCACAGCGAACGCACAGGTGACCATCGCGAACAAAAACTGGTCGCCACCGGGTATCGATCTCGTTTTGAATAGACTATATGTCTTACACCAGGTATATGTACGTGTATTTTTCTTAATATCATTTTTTAATAAACTTTTTGGGTGATTTCTTCTTGATTGTGGTCTATTCACAATAACAGTGTAGACATGCGATTCGTCACAGTGTCAACATCAAAATCATAAAAACAATGAAAAACTATAAAATATCATGTAGGTACGACTTTGATTCTGAACATTACTAAATTAGCTAAAACAGCGAAAAGAGCGCGCCACCCTTTGAAGTGGGGTGGAGGGCTACGTACAAGGGGCAGGTGTCAGGACTTTAAGTATGTTTATAAGTAAGGTATAAACTAAAAAAAAAACCTAACTCCAGCTTTCGGGGAATTAGTTCCGAACTCTTTGCTAATTTGACTGGGCTAAATTATAAACGATTCAGAATTATTGTGATTTATTTTATTTCCGAGGTGTTTTGATCCCCAGACTATGTTCCCTCTTAAGTATGCAATGAACTATTTGGCCTCCACACGATTTCTAACTCAGTGAGGCCCAGTAATCTTTTTTGATACTAAATTAAATAAAAAATTGAAAAAAAGTTAAAATAATAATAATAATGATAAAAACTGATGAACAAGTTATTGAAATCAATTTTTTATGAATAATTTTCGAAATTTTGTTTATTTCATTGTAGGCAAATAATATGGCTATGCAAAAAAGCATTAGTCGACCGCCTAGAACAGCTCGGAATCCTCCAGGAACGCGGGCGATGACGCCGGTACCCGTGACCACGCGGCCCACGGAGTCGACGGCGTCTTCCGGCGAAAAGATCTGCCGACCGTCCGGCCAGAACCACTCGGCCTACTCGGGGCGCGCTGTCGACGACGCCGGTACCCGTGATCACGCGGCCCACGGAGTCGACGGCGTCTTCCGGCGAAAAGATCTGCCGACCGACCGGCCAGAACCGCTCGGCCTACTCGGGGCGCGCGGTCGACGACGCCGGTACCCGTGATCACGCGGCCCACGGAGTCGACGGCGTCTTCCGGCGAAAAGATCTGCCGACCGACCGGCCAGAACCGCTCGGCCTACTCGGGGCGCGCGGTCGACGACGCCGGTACCCGTGATCACGCGACCCTCAGCGCCGACGTCAGGGCTGCTCCTCCAGCCGCGGACGTCTCGACCTCCTCCTTCTCCTCGGTGACGCACTCCTTCTACCTCGGAAAACACGCGTTCAGACGACCGGCCGGCACCGCTCGGCGGCGTCCCGCGACGGCGGGCACGTGGACGACGCCGGGCTGCTCCTGGTCGCCTCCACATACCTCCGGCGGCCCGGCTCGACCTCGGACACGCGCACGAGGCCCGCGCCGTTCACGTCGAACGCGTACTGCACCACGTCGATCGACGGCCCGTCGCCCTGCACCTTGTAAATGCACACGCACCAGCTGAGCACCAGTCCGCGGTCGACGGCCGACGGTCCTTCGCCGGCGACGTTCATCTCGCAGTGGCCGTCGACTGTCACCACCGTGCCGACATCGGGACACCGGTCCTTGCGCACTGTCTGCCGGTACCGCTCACACACCTTGCCGCACATCCGGAAACCACGCCGTGTCGTCTCCAGCTTGCCGATCACGCTGCTGGACCCCAGCACCATGGCCGACTCACACATGGTCTTCATGTTGCTTTTCTGGAACTCGTCGCCTGCGGGCGAGACGAGCGAACGAAAACCGTAAAAAAAAAATTTTAAAAAAACGATTATCTACACTAAAACGTATACGGAAATATTTGATTGTATAGAATAGGCTCGGAAACTACCGGACCGATTTAAATGAAACTCGGTACTTAGATAGTTTAGAGACTGAGAAATGACATGGGCTACTAATAAATACTAAAAAAATGGCTGAAAGGGGTTGGTATATATTCCAATTCCGTTCAAACGGCTTCAATTTCCTGTGAAAATATCTTTGACGTTGACTTTTAACAAGTCCCAAGGTCAAACCTTTGAATTTGTAGGGATCGACCTACGAAAGGAATGTTTTACTCGTGGCCAACAATACGCGGGCCTATCACGAGTTGGATCTGCTGATTATCAACTTATTTTGCTGCCACGAAATAAAACAACATCAAATTTCGTTTACAGTGAAGGCCTTACCCAATAAATTTATTTATGTATGATTCAATATAGTTTTATTTTATTTTATTTTCAATATGATTTTATGATATTATATGGTATATGATCCGGATTCTACGCAAACAAAGTTGCGGGTGGATGCTATAATTTATATGGCTAAACAACGTTTGCCGGGTCAGCTAGTTCCTTATAAAACGTATACGGAAAATACATCGACTGAAACTAAGTTTTTTTTTAATGGTTCAACTTGAAACATCGTTTTTATATTATATTGACTGTACTCGCCGTATATAATGTGAAAAAGTACATAGTATATCTTTGAAAACAACAGAGAAACGAGCCGTCGAGTGATAAGGGTCATTCTGCAGTTTGGAGGTACTTTTATCAAAGGCCACGGTCAAAAAGAACTCAACACCGGTGTCTTTTAAGACGGCACGAAAGGTTGTCCGGAATAGTAAAGGAATGGCGATTTGAATTTGGGTTGGTTTAGAACTTTAGCACATCTACCCAGTGAAGTGCCATATTGACATAATATTATAGGTCTTATCGTCGACGGAAAGTAATTTTTATATCTCGAATTGCTTTCACTGGTTGTTTTATTAGCTAAACAGTGTGTAGAAAAAATGATCATCGCTATGTAGTACCTACTGTTGAATTCTTTGGTACTGTGAATAAATCACAAACATTAATATGATGATAATTCGCTTAGATGTATACGCAATTATGGAACACAGACTGAAATTAAAACTTATAACTATATGTTTACACGTGAAACATATTATACGTATATGTGTATGTTATCACCAACCTAGAATCTCGATCGGGTCTTTGAAATCGTTTTCATTCGATCCGCATTCCGTTTTCTCTGATAGCACTCCTATAAAAAAATTAAAAAAATAACTAACGTGTACGTTGATAATTCAAAATACGTGCGTTTGTAATATAATAACTTACGATTAAATCGACTGATTGGCGCCGATTGGACGACGGCGAAGAGTACTGCACAGTATGCGAAAATATACGGCTTAGTGTCAAACATGATGCACACCATGAACTGAATCGATATATAATGATTTAAACTGTTTTCAATAGTGAAATAAAGTTTTATTTGGTTGTGAAAATAAATTACTGTTCCTCAAGTCAATAAACGTTTCTAAAATAACGAAAATGCGTTGCTATAGCGCTCTGATGATATTGTAATAATAACGATATTTGAAAATAAGTAATAAAACCAAGAACATATGTTTCATTTAAATTACATTAAAATCAAATTTTAAGAAATATTTTTTCATGAGAAAACGAATTTAATGTAGAAGAAAATTCAAATTTTATTAATTAAATATTATATAAAATAAAATAATTGATGGTATTGACAGTAAACACAAAAATATTTGCAAGGCTATTTAACATATTATATTTAGTAAGTAAAATATGGGTTTGTGTCCAGAGTTGATTGAATTAATTTTAAACTTTTTATGTTTAATTGATCAAGAAGTTAAGAAAAATCTAATATAGTATGCAATAGTTTGTATAAAAATTTAACATTTAAAGAAAAATATGTTTTTCAAAGAAACAATAAAAAAAAAATTACGTATCGTATCATATTATCTTGAATGAGGTACTCTTTTAATGTTATTTTTATATGATAAACATCTTAAAAAAGTTATTTTAAATTGATAAAAGACTCGTATTTCTACTGAAATTGTCTGTGTGTTAAATTAATTTGGTATACTCTATTTGAGGATGAACTTATGAAAAATATACTATATGTCTATATCTATATATATAAAAATGGAGACAAAAAATTCGAAATTGCATCAGTTAAGAACGGCTGGGCCGATTTTGCTCAAATTTTTTTTAAGATGTTCGTAATTGCCAGGAGAAGGTTTTTACGAAAGAAATTTTTTTTAAAGTCAACCGAATAATTAGAAAAACTGCAAAAACTATTTATTGATGTCTGGGATTTGAACTCGATACCGTTGTCTTTATTTACTCTATGGTAGACGTAGACATCTCTATGGCAATTAATACTGAAGTACATCGAGATGTATATACTACACTGGAGCGCGTACTCCCTATGATATCACTACAACGAAAAACGAGCCGTCGGCGTAGCCTTGTTCCCCCACCATTGCAGGGCAAAAAAAACTCACGTAGCATATTCAGATAAGCTTTAATACGCGTTGCTCCGTGCTCGCAACGTTCGTTGTTTATTTATTTTTTCTGTAGTTACAAATGTACGATTTTGAATTTCTTTGTTGAAAATAATTAATTTTTAAATACATTGTTCTAAATTGTAGTCCGAGAATTATATTGTAATGAAATTAGGTACTTAGAAATCATTTATAATAAGCAACTACTAGTGAATAGGTACCCAATATTCATAAGCAGTCAATTAAAACAAACCATTATTTTTCTAATATTTATATTTGATACAGCAATACAACATAAATACATAATGCCAAATGCCAGTCTTACATTTATTTTTAATATTACCTTAAAAAAATTAAAAAAACATACAAATCTAATTTTATTTTACAAATTATTAAATAATATTAATTTAGTGAATTTTTGCCTCAGTGAAGATTTATTTTTAAATACTTCCCTAGAATTAATTTCTTTTGCATAATGACGCATTCTTATGTTGATATAACTATTACTTATAGCTGTAAACAGACTATATTCATGAGATGGAGAACCTAAATCAACATTAACAGGGTGAGAATTTGGGAAAAAAAAAAGTGAATTTCTATTTGATATATTTTTTTTTGTTAACATAATGATACTTTGTTTCACATTCTTGTGTAATATTTTTTTTATTACTACTAGGTATAGTGTGAAAAGATTTTTCCAATTCTTTGATGATCAAAGATACAGCCTCTGATACAATTTTTAATTTTCCTCGACTTACAAAAGATGTAAATTGAATACCTGCTGTATAGTTATGATCTGATTGAGAACTTAATAATATACCTACACAGAAAGGACACACAAGTTTTTTGCATATGCTTTTTACAATATATCCTGCAATGTAATCTAGTATTTCACCTGTGTACTCTCCTAACTGTACACTATTAAGAATATCTAAATAATTATTAATATCAGATTCAAATATATTTTCACTGTCTTCAGTTATAAAGCTTCTTTTTTCACAACGGAAATCTAAAACATCCCCTCCTGGAATAACAAAATGAGAGCCATTTCCGTTTTCCACAGTAATATTTTTGGTAAATAGTAATTGCCTTAAACTTTTTTTGAATTGGACACAATTTGGGTTATTGTTAGATCCTCCTCTCGCTCTTATACAACCAAAAAAAATTTCAAGGTGATCCTGTGACATTTTGTATGTCAAGATAAATTTAAGGGGACTTTGAGATCTATATAGAAGTTTATAAGCAATTTGTATAGTAGAAGACATTGTAACAATAAATCCTAATATGAACATTTTTCTCCCACCTAATACTAACGGACTTCCATCACATTTTAATGTTTTTAAATAATCAGTAGTATCATTGAATACAGACACTATAGTGTTGATATTACCAGCGTGTATTGGACTCTTATAACCTTTAGAAAATGGTATTCTAGAATTTAGAATATCAAATAGGCGGTCAATTTTTCGTATAAATTCAACTGTAGCTTGGCTATTTGTAAAAGAAGGTTCACCTTTTTGACACAAATATTCGATTGCATCGACAACCCCACTACTCAACGTTTGTGCTGCAAGTTTGACCTTCATGACTAAATTTCTGTAATTAATATGTTGTGCAGTTAGCTTATTTGCAAATTTTAATCCTAATTCATTTTGAAAAGAGTTCAAGGAGCATAAATATGACCATTTTATATCACCATTTTTTGACTGAATAATTTGTTTGTCAGCTAATGAAGAACGAGCGAGCTTAAGCATGTGGCAAGTGTCAAACATGGAATATACTTCTATAGATTTATCTATAGTGAATTTTGTATTCAAGTTGTCTATATCAAAACTACAGCCCAACTTTTTAAAACATTGTATGTTAGCAGAAGCACCATCACACGTTACATTCCAGACCTGAATGCCTACCTCATGCAGTTTTACAATAGCTGTAGATAATAATGTACTTAATACACTACTATTTATCTTATTCACATAAAAAAAAGCAATTGGGCATTTAAACTGTTTAGTTAAGCAAACTACCATAATAACTAAAACTTCAGTAGCAAGCTCTGTACTTTCACCAACACCAAATTCTACATTTCCAGCATATTTGCCTTTATCAGGTTCCCAAATTAGTTGTTTTCTGATCGACATAGAATCAAAAACCAACGAACAGTCTTGTAACCAAGTCTTTTGAGTTATTTCAAGTTTTAAAAATTTGAAGACTCCTTCCAAAAACCCAGGCTCACATTCCATAGTGCTCATCCAGCTTCGAATGGTTGAATGATGAGGAAGTCTAAAATGTGTGCGTATATACTTATAAGCTCTAGGAGAATAGAAGAAAAGCGTTTTAGCAAACTCTTTCATAGAATCACTATAGCGTACGGCATTTTTTCCAATTTTTTTAGTTTTGCGTTCATGCAGTAATAAAGCTAACGGTATCCCACCAAAATGTTCTTCAAGCTGAGTCGTCACATCATCTGACATTGGGACATTTTTCTTAATGCGCATAACAAGACCTGTAACAGTGTTAAACACAAATACATTTTACAAATTCAATATTGTATTAGAAACAATTATGTTAATTAAATTACTTTTTAATGATTTTATTTTTGTTTCTCTTCGCTTAAGGCGTTGTTGTAATACTTTTACTTTTTTTCTCAAAATTGCCTTTGTTGGAGATTGTATGGAACACTGAACACTTTTACTATTATTTTCAACACTTTCTGAACTCTGTAATTAATAATTATGATTGCTAAACATATTTAAATATTTCATAACAAATTTAAATTACCTTAGTTAGATCCATATATGGTACCATATTTGCACTGGAACATTCTATATCGACCGTATCGACAGATATATCACAATTATTGTCAACCTAAATTAATAAATAATAAAATTACCGAATCAGTCTTATATTTTCAACTTTTTTGTTTGTTTGAAGCAGTAGAGTTTATAAAAGTTGCATATCTAGATATTTGTATATGTCACTGGGTAAAAGTGTATGTCTTAAAATTAGATAATGTACAGAGAAACAAACTTTGTAGGTAGGTAAACCTATATACACAATTTGTATATAACAACATTTAATGTTGTTAAAAATATAGTGGCAACATTTGTCACTATGTAGTCTGCAGGACCTAAGTATATTGCATACTATTAATTAAAAATAGGTAACAACAATTTCTGAAATTAGTAAATGATTAAGATTATATGATGTAAAATTATTAAACTTACCAATGGGTTTCTTTGTAACAACCGGCGAACAACTTTTTTCTTCTGTAAATGTTGAGGAAACTCTTTAAATACAGATGGAACAGCATCATCTTTTAACCATTTCACATTTGCTCCTGGACGGATTTGGTAGTCTTCATTTGTAAAGTGTTCGCTGCATAAATAGCTATACTCAGAAGGTTTGAAGTTTTTGCGTTTCATTTCATGTATCCACTTTGCCAAAACGGATGGCCTCTTTAGAGGAAAGCTAAGCCAGGTAAACAAAATATACTCATCAGACAGTAACGTTTATCTTGTATAATATTAAGGCTATTTGCCTATTTATATTAGAATAATTGGAACAAAAATGACTAAAGGTACCTATGTTTTTACATACCGGTGAAATTGTATACCACATCCTTTTTTTCGCCGGTTTGTACACCCATATGAGGAACACGAAATTACCATGATTAAATAAGTTTGATTGAATTTACAATTAAGCAGGAATTTAACCAGTAAACAGAATTTGACGCCGTGAAATAATCGAAATTGCGCAACGGCGTAACGCACTGGCTTGTGCCATCCAGTCCTTTTGCCATGCAATGGTGGGGGAAGCGAATCAACGAGCCGGCTCGTTTTTTGACGACTCGTGCGCGCTCCAGTGTAGTATATACATCTCGATGCTGAAGTATTATTTATTATTATTTATCACGTCGATGTACAATCAGTATAATCTATGGTTTCTATAGTTATTTTATAGTTTTGTGTTCATTATTTTGTTATTATTATTAATTTATTATTACGACTTCATTTTCCTTTTTCCATTTTCATATTATAAACGTGAAAGTACAAAAAAAAACGTGATATACATTTTTTATTATAGACACTTATAACTTTAGAGTAAACAAATCATAGAAGAGTAACAAATATAATAGTTGGCACATTATTCATTTTATTTTGAAACATTATCGTTTTACGTTATCTTATTCAAGTATTTTATTATCAATATATACTTTATTTGAAGGCGTATCAGAATTTTTATTCAGGTCAACGGAAAAGTTAAGATTAATTTTGAAACCATACACCGAATGTTAAATAACGAATTGAGCAAAGCTTGAGTCACATATAGTTAGTACACTTAATGGGCAACGAAGTGCACGGGTTCAGCATTATATATATATATATATATATATATATAATGAATAATATTATTGTACATAAAATATAATAGTTACTAATGAAATCTCGGTGTTGTACGATTGAGAACGTTTTACCTTTTTAGCAACACGATTGAGAACGACGTCGGCAGATCAAAGAAACAATATTTTGTACCTTAAAATCAAACGATTGAGAACGATTTTTCGTACGACGTTGCCATTTAATAAAATGTACAACAATTCTTGCGATTAACAAGAGCCATTCGGCACACAAGAGCCATTCGAAGAGCACACTAAATACCTACCGAAGTTTGCAAAATTATATTATACAATTGACGATTATCAAACCGAAACATCCCCACGTTGCACAGCAAATCGAGGGTTGTTATCGATGTGAATGCGCTCGGCAAAGCGAACGGAGCTGCGGAGCGAAGCGACGCTCAATACGGTATAAATAATGATTTATGTATGTTTAAAAGTGAACAATTTGTTTTTGTTCTTGAAACAAATGACTTCGTTTGTATAACAACTAGCCAAAATTTAAATTTGTGGCAACGTTGCATAAAAGTTAGCATGTAAGAACGTTCTCAATCGTGCTATTAAAAAAGGTACGGCCGATAAGGACCGTTCTCAATCGTGTTCTACCCTGAAATCTAGAGTACTTTTATGAGTTGAACTTAGTTTATTAATAGAACAATTAAAACAAAATTATATTTTTTTTTAAGGATCAACATTTCTCTTTCGTTCGAATATTGTCAATCTGCTGTCATAACCGTCCGTTGGATACCATGTCTCATGTGCATATGTAATTACTGGTCTCAGACAGCTTGTATAGAGCAAAGTTTTTGATTTTTTTTTTTTTATAGTGATTTGGACTTGAGAAGATTATTTATACCGTGATAGCACCGGTCTCCACTAGCTATTCTTTCACTTACTTCTCGGTGCATGTCATTTTTACTATTTATGTTCACTCCCAGGTATTCGAAATTTTCCACTTTTTCAAAGGTCAAATTACCTACTTCCAAGTTGGACCGACATTCGTCGTTTCTAGAGAGAACCATAAATTTAGTCTCCTCTTAATTTACGTACGACCTCATCTTTTTACTAGCTTCCAACAATTCAGATGTAGTTTGAGTAATTTATTGTCTTGTGTTACTTTATATGAATACGTCGTCTGTGTACGCTAATATCGATTCTTTACCCAGTATCTCCACTTTTTGTCTTTGGTTTAATTACCTTAAGAAGCTTCTCCAAACCTATATTAAATGGTGTAGGGGATAGGGCATCGCCTTGTCGTAGCCCTGAATTAATTTTGAACTCCCACAATAGCTCTTCTAGAAATTTTACTTTACATTCGGTCTTGGCATAGCACATTTTTGACATACCATAATAAAATAAAAAAATGTATTATAACTTCATTATTCAAGTAATAAATGATTTTCTGAGAATAATCGGCTGATCTTGTAGTCGCAAAAAGCCGTTTTAGTTGTTTTATATTGAATGAGTAGCCAAATTTCTTTATACTACAATTAAATATAATTTCGGAACGTAGACAAAAGTTAATGTCTTATTCGATTTTGCTTGACCAGATTCTCATTGATGTGATTCGGTATACGAATGAGTTGAAAAAATGAACCGAAAAATAAACCGTATTTTAGATATTCATCTGTTGTATTATTGAAATTAGGAACATTGAATGTTATGTTATCGTGAATATTTCCTAGTATTTACATCATAATATTATAACTTATTAGTTATTAAGTAGTTATAAATGGCTCCGATACGTTTTGAATTTTCTAAATGTTGAAATAAAGTGTTAATCAATTTGACTGCGATACGAAAATACGTTTTCAAACTAAATTATGCAGCCTCATTCGCGAAGTATGAATACGGACGTCGATCGTGTACAGGGGCGTCATTTCAATTTATGATAGGGTAGGGCATAATAATGACCGGCCCAATCAGTGTAAAATTTTTAAGTACCTACAAAAAAAAAACCGCTCGCTTCGCTCGCAACATTAATCAACTATAATTCAACACCTATTTTTTTATTGACATAAATTATAAACCAAAACTTCATTCACTTTTGTTAATAATTTAACATATATATTATTCATAATTATCTTCCCCCAAACAAACATATAAATATTTTTAAATACATTTTATGCTGAAAAAGTCAAATATTTTTTTTTATAACATTAACAACAGTTCTAAATAAGATATTCATATAATATTATATTAAATTTGTCAATGTTCAATTATTGTGTATCATGTGTTCTAATGTCCCATGTGCCGGCCCAAAGTTACTTTGAAATCTAGGGTAGGGCAAATGCATACTCCTGCCCCCCCCCCCAAATGACGCCCCTGATCGTGTATTAAAATACTTTTTACATAGATTACAATACTATAGTCATGTAGTGATATCCACAATTTTATTCAGTATTTCTGTTATACCACCACAAATAATTTAACATAAATCAATTGTACACATCGATAAAAAGCATATCAATAAAACCAAGGTGGAGACACCTATTCTCCGTGACCTTCGTAAATACACCACTGCAGATAATATGAGAATACGTTTTCGGTGTAGTTTCGTTTTAATGACGTCACTTCGGATTCGACGATGCCGTGACGAGACCTTGACCTGCATATAGACGTGAACCGTATGCGTATTAATATATAGTTTTTATAATTAACTCGGATCTAGTCACACGAGATGATGAACGACGGGTGAGGGAAAACGTGTGCGTTTCGTCTACGTTGTTCGCCGTTACGAAGACGACGGTGTGATACGAATGCTAATATTTAAATTTCTTAAAAAAGACAGACGAGCTGAAAAGGTATGCTGTTTACGCGTGATGTGTACGATAATTGAATAGTGTTATGCAGAAAGCAACCATCCCTCAAACTATTGAAAAACGAGATGTTAGTAGAACGAGATAGAGAATTTCATTTTACGTATTCTGCAAAATACAACCAAACCAACATTGAAGTGTAGCGATATCTATCAATGTGTCAAAAACTAACTGAATGATAATATCGATAAAAGTTATTGTAAAATACATCCATGATGCTTGGCATCATGCAACCATGCCACATTTTTACATTAATCATAAAACAACCAACCAACATAAGTTTTAAAATAATAGTGAGTATCAATTTGGATCGGGATTTTATAGGTAATTCTGGAAATACATACATCTAATTAATAAGGTACGTTGGCTTTCAAGTCATATGAGGTACTAACCAATTTAAAAAAAATGTTTTTCTAAAACTTGAATTATCTCCAAATAGAACATTTGTAGGATGGTTGCTTTCAGCATAACGCCGTTCAATTATTGTCGTATGATGACGACGGATCGCGGGTGTACGCTGTCTGTTTTGGCTGGGTAAAACATGGCCGATAATACTGTCCGTCATAACTTCGCACGTAGTTGTAACGATACACGACGCAATATCACGAGAATTTACCCATTACGATTGTGAGTATTTGTAGATTTGAATTCGTTTTCTCGTACTTACACCTTAAAATTAAGAAAAAAAAAACATAATAAAAAATGTCGTTTTTATAAAACAAATTATTATCAATTTTAATAGACGTGGTTTTTAAATTGATCGGTTTAATTGGATGGCCTCTCCCAATTAAGAAGTTGAATTATAAATGTACAATACTATATTACATTTTTGAACGTTTTTGAGTTTAATATTTTATTATTGACCTTATGGTTTTAGAGAAATAAACGTTTAAACTTTAAAGTATGGAAATTCGGGTAGGAAAAATAGGCCACACCGCACAAATACCACCACAAAAACCTGCATTGGTCCAATAACAAAAATTTAAATTCTACGATTTGCAAAAACCGATTCGTTTTTATTTGTTGGCTAAAAAATAATTTTATTTTTAATGACAACCTAACATAACATTTTAACCAAAATTTATAACCTTGGTGATATATTCGTGTTATAAAAGTTTATGAACGTTTTAAAAACTAAATAAATATAATCAGTCTTCTAATTCCTTAGAGAAATACGATTTTTATAATTTGGATTCTCTTCATTATTCGATTAACCATTATATATAAACATATTTACATTATTTTTTAAATCCGGCATATCTTGATAGCATCAACAGATATTAATATTAATAGTTCGACATTTCCCATCAAATAGAATCAACGATGAACGGTTCCATAGCGAGTGAGGTAAGTAAAATATTGAGATCTACTGAAATACAAGGTATAAGTAGGTATTTATGGTTTTGCTCGCCTTGAATCGTTCAAAGAAATTAAAAATTGACTAAATGATTTTACTTCACAGCTAGGATCTCAAAAGAAAAACGGTTTAATATTTTATATTTTCGTATTGCTCTGATGAAATAATTTGATTTTACAGATGACAGCCGAGAACACATACGAAACGTGTACGTCCGGACCAGCCAAGTACGTATACACCGACATACGTTAATTCGATTTCGTTTGTTTGAAAATAATAACGGAATAACGTACGATTATCGTTGATTTTAGCTGTACGCACAAAAATGTCAAAAAGGCGAGGAAAATGGGCATAGTTTGTGGTCTGTGCCACAAGAGAGTTTTCCAATTCTGGAAAACTCGGAAGTGTGTTGGTAAGAATTCACGAAAATAAGTTGAAATCATAATTTTCAGCCTCGTCTAAGCGATGAATGTCAATGCCATTAAATATTAATTTATTTTTCGTTATTCAGACTGCAAAGCCGTTTTCCACAAAAAGTGCGTCACGGCTCTGGAAACAGAGGTAAGAGTAACATTGAAATATCATACCAGTCGGGCGGGGTAACTCAGAGATTTTAAACACGGTAGCTAAAACCTCAATACAAAACTTTATAGAAAAACGGTCTTGACAATCGGTATATTCTCACGTGCTTCGGTCACAAACGATCCAACGTGAAAATTTTATACGGGAATCTATCGAGATAAAACCCGAAATTTTGATACCGTTGTCGAACTCGATTAGAAACAAAAAAAATGCCTAAACGACTAAACTCGCTTCGAAATTCCAGCCCGAAACTGATGACCCCGGGTCCCACCTCCTCCCCCTTAATCCTGAACTCGAGTCACGCCTCATCTCACGCGTCACTATATTAAAACAATAATCTCTCAATGATTTTTCTCCACCTTTACGCGTGTATAAAGTGTGTGTGTTTGTTTTTGCGCAGATCGCAGAAAGCAATGCGACGACAAATCCCGTGGCCGCCGTGGAGGTCAGGACCTCCACCCCAATAGAAGCGACCACTACTGAGGTCATTACAGAACAGCGGTTCTGTGGCGACGAAGTCGCGCCGCTGTACGTAATGCCGGCACCGTGGCGGTGGGCCAACCTGACCACGGTTACGGTGGACTGCCGTCGGCGGCCGACACCCCTGACTGTGGTTGTGACACATGGTCACCGGCTATTTGTGGATATGTTCCGTGGACTCTTTGATCTGCTGCCCGTCCGCCGGCCCCGCATGACCATTCCGTCGTCCACGTTGGAGCTGGTCGTCGCGACACAGACGCCGCGGTCGCTACACCGGCGCCGATCGGCTGATCGGTCCGACGCGGGGCCGCGGGAGGCCGGGGACTCGAGACGGACGACGCTGTCGGCCGGTCGTGGCTCGGTCAAACGCTCGAAGCGTAGCGCCAGCCTGTAGGTGAGTCGACGGACGGGCCGAGCCGGAACGACGTCTCTTCTTGAGACCTAATATAGAGTAACGAGCGTTTTTAGTGTTAGTTAAATTAATTTTAGAAAAGAAAAAAAAATCGATTACTCCATATTATCTCTTAGGCCCAATCGTTAAGGAAAATCATTTTTCCGATAGAATTTTGATTTAATTTTAGTTCTCTTTTTACCTTGAAAACAGGTGGTTTTGGGGAACCTTCTGCTATTCTGAGAATAATAATATTATATTACAACTTTTTAAGTTTTTGATGAATATCAACCACAAAACTTAAAAATGAAAATATTAAAAGATAATACATAAAATTAGTGTTTTATGTAAATTTATGTATAATAAAAACTAGGTACATTAGGCACTTTCCCGTAGTACTAATAATGTTAGAAGTAAATTTTAATTTGTTTCCAACTATATTATACATTCACTCAAACACTTTCATATGTAACTCAATATGCTATTATCTAGGTACTGTTCTTTTTGTTTTAAACTAAACACATTCATGTTCTTGAATTGTTCTGTTGTCAATCTATAAGTTGATCTATGTACGTCTCCGATTCGTAAAACTATGTAAAAAACCGCATCGTGTTAATAGATTAAATCAACTAATGGAATAGAAGATTAATCTTTGGTGCGTGATCAAAACGTGTTTAGTCAATAATTTTTCAGTAGGATTTATTGAAAGTTTAAAAACGATTCCTAAATTAATTTAATATTACATTAACTTTGAGATAACTCTTTCAAATTAACATGTATTACTTAATTTAGGATAAGTTGTAGTCGATTGGAAACGATTGACTTAGTACAATTTTCGTGCACTTATGTTTAATGAATATAATATTATGTTAAATTAATGTTTATATTACTGATATGAATTTAGACGAGGAAAACATTATTGCAATCGATTAAAAGTCTCAAAAAATGCATATAACATCAAGAAATAATTATTAAAATTCGATGAACAATAATTATTATTATTTGATGCCATTGATTTGTTACAATATTGTATCAGAATGTATATTTGAAACTTTTACAGTTGTCTGACTACACTATAAACAAAATGGCAACGTCAAATTAATTAACTTAACGAATGAAAGCTCTATTATTTAAACCTGAATAATATAATCGCCGTATTATGGAAATCATTACTTGAACAATCATTCAAATAAAATTTAATATTTTAGTTTATTATTTGTTGTAACCAAAAATAATGAATTGTATAAAATCTTTGGTTTAATGTTTAATCTGTAAGCAGTGGTTTAGTAAATATTTTAGTTTATCATCCAAAATGCATACTATCGTAGGTGGTCATTAATAATTAATTACGTATCAGTTTGGAATGACTTAACCCAACTGATTTTAAAATGAAACTGATTATGTTTAAACTGAAATGATTTAAAATTACTTAGCCTAAATATGTGTTCTAATTTTATTTCATTTTTCAATCAAAATATGAGTGACATAACTCTTTAAGATTTTAAAACTCATTTATTATGTGTCATAAATATTTTATATAAATCAATTTTCATCATAACTATTTTGTGTGCAATTTATCTTGTTTGCACCAAAAATCGAGTTTTATTTTCAAACCTAAATAAACTATGACATGATTTTGAATACATGTCTCATTTCCTTTTGATCGCGCACCAAAGATTTATCATGCATTTTTTCTAATTCAAATTAAATTACATATTTTAAAAAAATATGAAAAGAAATAATCAATCCTCCTTAAAATTATCACTATGCATAAGGAAATTTTATATCCGTCTTGGTGATTTCAGGGCACTTGCTGCCTGAACATTGTAATTATAATAACAATTTGTCATTAGTTATTCTTATTTATTATTAATCCGTTCTAACATAATCCAAGATTTTTTTTTTTAACCATAACTTCACGTAGACGCTCTATTTACAACGATGTGTATTGCAAACGATTCAAGTTTTGAATACCTATGTAAAATTCAAAGCAAAATAATAAAACTACATTTTTACGGACTAAACATTTAATTCAATATTTTTGTTCACAAAATTATTTAAGTTTGTATATTTATCCACTGCTTATTACATAATGTTATTAAATAAAATACTGGGTTTTCAAAATGTTATTATTTAATGTGTGTACCTACCAATACAAGTAATAGTCAAATAGCATTTTCAAACCTTTGCTACTCTTCAGTGCTTCACAAATCTAAAAATGTTTGTATCGAATATATATATATATATATATATATATATATATATATATATATATATATATATATATATATATATATATATATGTATGGATGTATATGTTACCGGAAAAGATGACATTCAGTCAGTGTTGACAATGACTAGTCAATAACGATAAGGCCTGATTTAGTAAGGAATTAACGTCAATATCTAGTCATTTATGACAATTCCTAATGAAAGAAGGCATTGATGATAATATTAAAAATCGAATAATATATTATATTATTTATGAGCTATTTAGGATAAATCATAATCTTAAATTCTTAATCTTTATAATAATAATAATATATTATAAATTATAATACTTATTAGCTATTTATTATAAATCATAATCTTAATCTTTATTGTTACACGGTAGACTGTTATGACACTTAGAGTTACATAATCTAGTAGATGCACGACAAGCACATCTATTGGTCTTACACTGTGTTTTACAGTGGCATCTCGTAAAACCTTGGGATCCAGAAATATTCTTCATTATTCAAAAAAAAATTGTTGTCGTTACGTTTCGATTCAATTAATAATAGAATTGCATTATCAAATTTTATGCGCATTTCATTTAAATCCATTTTTAAGGAGATTGTTGAAAAAAATAACAATGTTATTAGTTATTACACGTTATACTATTCACTACTTCAATGCACAAACAGTACTGTACAGTGTACAGTCACTTTGGGTTAGAATTGTTGGATGTGACCATAACGATACCTACGATAGTTCTGTATAGTCAATTTTATTATAAGTTATAAGCAATAAAAACGATAACATAAAACAGGATAAGTAATAAGTAATAATATAGATAGCTATGTTCCATAATCAGATCGATTACCGATAAAGCGCGGTGTCGATATTCGACATATTATTTATTTTCGATGTTCGGATTTATAACATTGCCTAATATAATACGGAAATGTTGATAAAACTACGAAATATCCAACATTGTCTAATCTTTTCAGCCATTGTCAACAATGACTAGGATATGCCGACAATTCCTGAATTTTCATCTATTCCGGTAACATATATACATTTATTATTGGTTCACTAATAAAAACCGATTTACAAAAAGTTAAAAAAAAAAAAAAGTATTCTCTTGTAATATGTTATAATGTATAAATCTTACCGTACAACGGAACTAAATAATCACGTAGATATATTAAAATAAGTAATAAGTTATTTTATAAGAATATAGTTCTATATGTAGGTACTGGAACTTAACCATTGCACATCATTAAATAGAGGGTGAACATGTTTAAATAATATATCCGGGTAAAAATATTTATAATGTGTATAGTGTGGTTTCAGAGTTAGAAAAGCAATTAAAGTTAAGTGTAACGGCCGATGATGGCATGTTTTCGGGGTATTTCTTCATTTCCATCCTTTTAATCTAAACTTAAAACGCTTGTATATCTTAAACTATTAAATTGATAAAGTCAGATTTGAATATCTAAGCTAAAAAAAAAATAAAAATATTTTTTCTATTTCCATCGTAAATAGTAGTAGGTAGCTAAAAATATCACCGACTCTCTGAGATGGTCATTTATAGCTTTTTTTTAGATAAAATTACTTTCATTCAAAAAACCTTCACAGTATTTTCCGATAGACGTCTCAATTAATTATTTGTTGAATTAAAATATCACTGTTTAAAATAAAAATTCGACCTAGGAAATAAATAAATAAAACACTTGAATATGTAAGAAATGTATTGCTTAAAGTTTTTATCTATATAACATTTAATTATTTTCACACCATTAAAATGACAAAATATTAAAAACTTAGAATCGATTACTAACAAATTAGAATTGATGTTTTTGTCTATTCAAACATCAAAATATGAAATAACTGATTATCAAATTTTTAAGGGCCACGATTCCGTATGTTTTTACCTAAGATGTTCGTGCCCATGTTGCCAGATTTCCATACAACTCATTTTATTATATAATAAGACAAGGCCGAATTTACGAACGCGTTTACTGATACTTAAAATTCTCGGATTTCTTCGAACTTTTTTTAAACGAGTTACACGTGAAAACAATAACAAAGCGTATTCGAACTAAAACATTGCCTTCGTACGTGGTAAGGCACGTTCACAATCAAAACACCGCGACTTTGACGTGAGACGAGCAGACGGAAGGGAAAATATGAAAACGTGTGACTTCTCGGACCGGCGTGCTTTCGCGTAACGTTGTACCGCGCAAATGGAAAACGAACGAAAGGAGCAGGAGCACAAACTAACATATATGCATAACACACCGCGTCAGTCGAATCGGCACGTCATTGTATCGTATTTTCTTGTTTTTCGATTTTTTTTTTTGTTTTTTTTTTTTTTGTTTTTGTTTTTTTTTTTATCTGAACGCACCGAAGAGTTCGGACAATGATTTTTAGAGTTAGTGTTTATTAAAAAAAAAAAAAAATGTTCAATGTGGTTGCCGATAGATACCATGCGTGTATAGTCTCCACACTACTAAAACCTAGTTTTGAAATTATCGTGTTCTGAGGTAAAAAAAAAAAAAAAAAAACTCGTACGATATCGATCCGAGCTCTCTGTAAAGCGCCCTCGCTCTGCAGAGGCGCGCAAAACATGTTTTTTTTTTTTTTGACTAAAACATTCCTTGCCTAAGGCTATCTATATGTAAAGAATAAATATTTGACGATATACTTATTAGTTTTAGAGATATTAACAAAATACAACTTGAACTCAAAATTTTAAAATTTAGAGTTTTATTTTGCACTTGAAAACAAAAACTGAAATAGCTATTTCACAAACCAGATTTTATGAAACATTTCGGTTTTAAAACGTCTTTTTAATGTTAAGCCATTTATTTACTGTGATTTTTTAAACTCTTTGAAAATATTGTGTATTTTTTACAGTGGAACGACCAATTAAGATTAGATTAGAGGTATTAATTTATTTTCAGTAATCACCATCAGTTTATAATAAATTATAGCAATTAGCATGTTCAACACTATTTTGGATAATACATTTTGTATTGTATTACTTAAGCCACGTATACGCTAGAGCACGCATAGACCGAGCATGTAATATTTATAATTGAATAATTAAAATTAGGCAATATAACATAATATTAATCGTAAAGCTTTTTCTACTATTATACTTATTATTTTAAATATATAGGTACATCAATATATCAATATATCAAGTAGTAAGTGTATATTTTAATGCTGTAAGTTGATAAACTTAAGGTTTCAATGATACTTCGGTACATTATACATGAAAACAATAATAACTTGAATAAATATAGTGAATAAATATAGTAAATATTCATCTTATCCAAGTGAGTATTTAAATGAAGTCTTTTAACTAATATTTAAATTTATAATATGTTTCATTATATTTTTAAGTTTAATAATAATTCATCTAATGAAATCACAACTGAGAATGATTAAATATTAATTATTTATTTTTAAATTATGTATATTTTGTGTAAAAAAAAAACATTTAAATGACTACCTACCTACTATTTATTTTAAGTTCTTGTCATTTTATTTGATATGTAATGTAGGTAATTTTATAATTTGTAGTTTTTTAATTGTTTTATTTTGTGAATAATAGGTATCTACTATTAAATGCAATACAATGTATAGTGCAGTATATATAATAATGTTTTTTATGAGGGTAAATGTTTTCAAAAATATTTGCACCCCCTGAACATCAAGGCTGGCTCCACCTATGTTATTTATATAGTTTTAAATATTTTACTCAAAAATTTACATGAAATTAAAAAAAAACGATTTTTCTTCCTAAATAAGAGGAGGATTCAAAAACGCACTTCAGATTTAAATCTGAGGACCTAAAAAATGTGTATAATTATATACAACCCGAACATATTGCATACAAATAAAAACACCTTTTTTCAATCACCCAAATACTGAAAAATAGTTAATTTGATGACAAATTTCGATTCTGTGACATAAAGTACCAACAACTTGATTATTTTTAGAGTGATGTAGGCTGCAATT
Organism: Therioaphis trifolii; assembly: GCA_027580255.1. Taxonomy (NCBI): domain Eukaryota; kingdom Metazoa; phylum Arthropoda; class Insecta; order Hemiptera; family Aphididae; genus Therioaphis; species Therioaphis trifolii. Next base: position 2,149,553 of record CM050404.1, read on the forward strand.
TTAAGAAAAGACGTTTTAGCGAGGTTTTTTTTAATTTTGGAACACTGCGCGGTGGCATCGTCGTTCTATTGTAATTTTTATGGGGAATTTGTATTTTCTCCTAAGTCGATTTTAAAAGTGATGGAAAAGCATCTCCATTCAAAGTAGCAAAATATTGATTTTGCAAAAATATATCTAGATATGCTTTACGTATGAATAATATTAATATGTATGACAAAACATATCCCGGCAACAATTTACGTATGTATAAAATACACCCTGGCTAAAATTTACAGTGACCCATTTCGAGATACGTATATAATTATACTGTATGATAATGTATAATATTCAGTATTTAATATAAACAAGTTATAATTTAGAGAATCTACGTTTTACTCAATTTACACAATTTACTTAACTTTTAAGTAGTTTTGTAAGTATCTAAATTGGTTTTGAATTAAAATATAAGATAAAATAATTATTGTATAACTATTGTTCGTGTTATGCTACTAATGCAAGTTTTAGTGTATTTACATTTTTTACTTTTTAGATATGTGTAAGAATTTTTTTTTGAAAAAGAACAAGTACTGATTATATTTGTGAATATACAAATATTATATCATATATATATATATATATATATATATATATAATTATATTTATTTAATGTATAATTACCATTTATATAATTATCTACATGGTAATAAAACTAGTAATGATACTTATTTAAATAAAATAAATATACAACTTTTCGTAAAATTATAAAATATGTGTTAATATTGCTTAGCTTTTGTAAGTAATGGGTAATTCTAATAAATAAATAAAATGCAAAACATAATGTTTATATGATTTACCTTAATACATAGGTAATCTGTTGACATATTATAATATGATCACTTATTTTTACGATAAACAATAATTCTTTTTTTTTATTTTTAGAAGAAGATAATACAATCTATATAATATACATAATAAAAACATGTGGGGTTAGAAATAGAACAAAATCAACATGATTAAATAAATTTGAGGAAAGAAGCCACACAGTGACGAAGCTTTCTAATTGGATGTATTGGATTCTAATTGTGTATAATTTTATAAAACTTTTCTTTTCATTTTTTCGGAATATACAATAGGCATAGGTGACATTTTGGTAAAATACTATTTTTCTCATCATTGTATTCATATTTGTTTTTCTATTGTTGTGATTATTGTCTAGGTAATTATTATGCGTTGCCTTTACTAATTGATACAATCTATGATATACTGAGACAGTGGTGTATTTACGGGAGGTGTCCTGGGGATTAAAACCACCTAATAAATTTTTTTTATACTTAGTACTTTTCTTGATTGAAGTAACATGATATAATGTCGACAGATGATAAAATAATTTAATAGTTACTGCTTTGAAAATATATTAATGTAAATCTGTAACTCTGTAATCTGATTCTAGGAAATAAACATTAGGTAACCATGCAATTTGAATTTGCAGTAAAAAGTTAACCATCTAATCAAAACCTCGCATTTTATCGCTCAAAGTAGTAATGTATTAATATAGTTATATTAACACTGATAAAAACGCGCGTTTGACACCTTCCGCATCTGTTGGTAGTTTATTGTAGGTGTTCGGACGCCGACAATAGCTGAATTGAAATAACATATTTTATATTAATTATAACTATGCGTTATATGATTAAAGATCTTTTCATCAAATATAACAGACGACAGTAATAATAATTTGTCGATAGCAAAGATATAATAGTGGTCATTTTAGTTTTGGTCTTTGTGTAATAAGCCACGTTTTACTGTTGCTGAGGAGATCTCAAATTACGTCAGTAGGTACTTATTACTTAATAACTATTCATATTTTTAGGACTCTTTATGAACCATAATATGTAAACATAATTGTTAAAATTTCATAGATTATAATAATAATAGACGAATAGCCGTTACCGTTCACAATTAATGAATAACACTATTTTGATATTTTCATTGTTCTAATTTAATAGCTGATTATAAAGTATTACAATTTTTAACAAATGTGTAACCTTACAAATATTTTAGGTAATTATTGTGGGGAACGAAGCTTGCGAGTACTAGGTATATGAGTTAGTGATTAAACTATGATAATATCTTTATAGGAAAAAGTATAATTATGACACCCCCCGAAATAAAAAAGAAATAAAATAATAACTGAGATAATTCATAAATGTTCGTAGTCCACGAAGCGTAACATTTTTAATATTGAAAAGTTTCGATAATTTTTGTTTCAACAACCTTGAAACTTTTTAAATTGTATTAAAAATTTTACTAGAAACTTTTGAAACTTTTCAACGTTACATTTTTGGCACTGACGGTGCACGGTTTTGAAGTACCTATGTCGATGGTGGCGCGTGCGTAAAAGGAATAATTATAACGACGTCGAATAAAAAACGCGAAACCGTTTGGACAGCGTCATCTGTCGACTGTCTCATTGACCGTCTCGTAAACCGATCACGTGCTATCGTCAGAGACGCTGATCCCAGCCTCTGCCCAGTGATAGTTTCACACCAGATGTTCAGTATATAACCGAACGTCGTGCAGTTTATCCATCAGTGAGGTCTGGTGCACGGTCGACTGTCCATAACTAGCCGTATGGCTTGCCCGACGGTCACTCGTCAGAGTCGGCTCCGTCGGGTTGTTGACTATATGTGTAAGTTAGTTGTGTAAGTAAACGCCAATTCTGTGATTCTCAACAGAGAGCGATAACGTCAAACTCTGACCGAAGTCATGTGCACACTTGACCTCCGAAAACAATTTTGGCTTTTTTTTTAGTGTTTTAATTTTGATACAATTATAATGTTATGTCTCAATCACCAAATGGAAATGATGATGAAAAAATTATAGAAATCGTCTACCAGAATTGTTTTTATTTTTTTTTTTTTGTCAACGTTTAACCAAGACCTTCAACGATTATTGCGGACATGACTGTTTTTACAGAAATTCTCAAATTTCAATGTGTATAAAAAATCATGAGTACAATCCATCATCATAAAACTTAGGATATAAGATTTAAGAAAGACATTAGTTGAATATTTTGGTGAAAAAAATTTCTTTCGGATTCAAAAAATAAAATTTCACAAGGTTTAAATAAAAAAAAAACATTATTTTAATTTATAACAATTACCTATACTAAAACCAGTAAAGTTTGTAAACAGTATATTTTACTCAAAAGCTTTGCTCAACATCATTTAACTGGAAAAATTTATTTTTTCTTTAAAATACTGTACACCCATCTGAATTATTTCGTCCGAGGAGCGAAAAAAAACAGGGCGCGAAGTGTCTTTTTTTTCTATTTATATTTTGCGTGGCCTGTCACCGCGTTTGATCGTTATTGATTTAATAACGTACGGTTAAAAGACGTGAATCGATTATAATACTGAATATTCTTTCAATATTTATGTTTTGTTATTTTAGATATTTGATAGTTTTTTCAGGAAAAATATAGGTACCTAATTGTCACACAACTTTTCGTGAATTTTGTGCACAACGTTGTAATATTAACAAACTAAAAATTATTTTTCACAAAAAAATATGTTTAGTCATTTTTTTAAATATTTTAACCTATTTTAACCGGACCCTGCTGTTAAAAATCAGTTTGAAAATTTGAATTAAGTACGAAAAAAAATTGAGTATTGAAAGGTTTATACCTTTGTTTATTATGGTAGATTTATTGTGATAGGTACTTACGTTTAATTACATAAGTACAATTATTTTATACCCAGAGAATGCTAGTGTTAAGTTCTAAATTAGTAGATTGGTGATTAATGATTATTTATTATCTAACCCAACATAAATAATGAATGTAAGTGTATAATATTAAATTGTGTTTTCCGGTAGAAAATGTTCACTGTGTTCTAAATTAGGGGTCGGCAACATTTTTAACTACGCGGGTCATATTTTTTTTTCAATTGTTCATCAAGGGTCATAATATTTTAAAAAAATTGTACATATGATATAATACAAATAATTGTATTGTTATTATATTTGATTATTTTATATGGAAATACGAGTATAACAAAATAAAAATATTATTGGAAAAAATGAAATTGAATGAAAAATTGTAAATTTGTAATTTTATGCGATTTCTGCGTCTGCAGTTTATTAGTATTTTTCGATATCAGCTTGCAAACTTGTTGTTGAGACTCGAAATACAGCGTGTAAATGTTCATCGTTTAGGTAAGAAATGCTTATGTTTTATGTAGATATTGGAAGATAACTATAAAATTGAGGCAAACTAGTTGCTCTCCAAAAATTTTTTTTTTTAACCTCGTCATTTTGAAGTTCAATGACTTCCATTTGTAAATTATTCTTGACATTATTTATGTCCACTTGAAAAGGATTCTGGAATAATTTTATTTCTTTATTGTACATATAAAAATCATAAAATCTTGTTGAAAATTCTTTTTGAAATTAGTCAATGATATTGAGAAATTTAAGTTCATTTAAATCCCACTGCAATGGTATTACAAGAAATTAAATAGCAGACTTACTACAGGAAAAATGATATAAAATGTCTTGGTCGAAATTACTGTACAATAGTTTTAATTTAACTTGAAACGATTTAATATCAGTATACATAACTGAGAGCAATTTTCATAGTTTTTTTAATTGATGTTATTCTAGTTAATAATATGTTAAAATATTCTAAAATACAGTTCCATGTATACTGGATTTTCATTTAAATACAAATCTTTATGCAATTTATCATTAAATTCAATGTAGCAAAATTGATGTACAAATTCATTAACTTTCTATCCAGGTTATACCAACCTCAAAATTTAACATTAAATAACTAGCTATCAATAAATAATATACTAGCACTTGACATGAGCAATATATTTCTAACTATCTATAATGTAAATTTTATATTATAATTCTAACACTATATAAATAAAAACTAAATAGATATACGTTATGTATAATTCAGGGATATGAGAAATGAGGTAATTCATTTATATAGTTGGGCCATTCTCTTTGGTCTAAGTTCTATAAGTTCTATGAAACCTAGAATTTTAATATTAACAAAATTACGGTTTAAGCATATTCTTATATTTTAAATTAATTTAAAAGTATAGCTTTACAACTTCAGTAACCTAATATTAACTAATCATATTTATAAAAAAATATATGATATGACCTTCGTAGCAGATATCTCGCTGAAATTAATGCTGTCCTATTAAGACTCTTTTTTTAAACAGAGTATTCATTTATATCATTTTACGTAACTGCATTGTAGTTCTATGACTATATAAAAAATTTAAATATCATAATATAGGATTAAAGATATGATTAAATTCAGATTAAATGATCATTCAAAAGAAAAAAAATACATCATTATTTCTGATAATAAATTTGGTTTAGTTTAAAACAATTTAATACATCGTTCAGAAGTTTATATATACTACAGATGCCAAATTTTAAACACAAATAACAAAATGTACAATTTTAATACGATGAATTTAACATTTGTGTATCATCAACCTTACTTTTGACCAAATAAAATTTGATAAGGGTCTATTTATAAGAAAAACCATATCAACACCACACACTCAAAAGTCATAAATCTTTAAATGCAATGCAAATTAAAAAATAAATGCCAAATATGGGACATATCACCAATAACTATTAATTAAATATGTACATACTGTATTAGTAATATTTTTTTCAATCTTAACTTATCAAAATTTATAAAATTTTTAACCATCAATACCAAACATAAGTAATAATAACTAATTAAAATAAAAGTAACTAGTGGAACTTTTTAAATTATTGTGTTAATACTTTTATATGTCTTACGTTTAAATATTTCACTGGCTTTTTTCTTATATACTTTATTTAAATTCCTGTCTTAATTACATATATATATATAATTGATTGTATATAAAACTATTAGATTCAATACAAAAATTTTAAAAATTTTAATATTATAAACTAGTTTTGATTTATTCAAATTAATTTTAATATTTAATATAACTCGAGAAATTAATTATTTTAGAAATTAAAAAAAAAAAAAAACAAAAATTACCCGTGTAGCAATAATTTATTGTATTAAACCAAGTAACATACCTGATAAAGAAATTTAAAGAAATGAAATAAAAAACAATATATTATTTGACCAACAATCTTATCAAGAATAATATTTAATCCACATATAATATAAATAAGTTTTTTATACAGTAATATTCAGTGTATTTATATAATGTACTGGCATGCCACTTTGTATAGTTCTTATCATATGAGTTGAGTTGAGTAGCCAATAACTTAAGTGTGATAAAAGATTTCTAAAAAATCACGGAGAACAGCGGAAACATGTAAAATCATTGAACTACTCGTATGTTATGAAATGCCATTACTTTGGAATATAAACTGTTAAAATAAATTTCGAAAAAGTTATGCTCTTAAAGAAACATTAAATATTTTTCATACTTCATAAAAAAAAAAAAAAACTGAATTGAAGAACTGAAGGCTTACCACTGAAACTAAATATTTACAGAAGATCAAATATTTTATTTTGTTTTTATTTATTTTAATTTTAATATAAACTAGAAGATATAAAAACTAAAAAAAAACATTATTTGTGGTGCTTTGTTCTCAATATTTTAATTTAAGTGTGAACCGCAAGTTTCTATTTTGTCACTCAGATGTTAACACAGCTTACAGAAAAAAAAATTATTCAATATAAAATACCGTATTGTACAGTGCATTGAAAATATCATTCGGGGAAAATTAAACTATTTTTATTGTTAGCTTAAATAAAGAACTTATCATTTGTAGTTATGAAATACATTTTGAACACTAGCACATTTTATGATGAAAAAGAGAACAAAGGATATAAACAAACTTAAATACTAGTAAATAATAATCAAACAATTAATGATAAATAATTAACACTTCTAAAAATCACATATGTTAATACATTTATTCAGAAAATGATAAAAGAACAGCCATAAGTTAATTTTCTACTGAATACTTTTAACAAAATAATTCATAATAGGTAAATGCTGAATAGTTGAGTTATAATATTAGTATGATTATACAATATTTCATTGCATGTGAGAATAAAATATTTTTTCTAAAACAATTAACTGAAATTTAATTTAATTTGCATAGAAATTGCTATAAATTAAAAACATTAAACACTTTGATTGTTTTATTAGATTAATAAAGCTAAATTAAATTAGTAACAATTATTATCAAAATTATTAACAGAGGACGTTCAAGGTGAGTTCAGTCATAGGGAAATAAATTATAGTAGGGATAGATGGAGTTTTTATTTTGAAGAAGTTTTCTCACAAAACATTTTGAGTAATACAAATTAAAAACGATGTGAATAATTTATTCAAACAAAGGTAAAACTAAAATTAATCTTAAGACCAATTAAAAATATACAATAATTATATATCTATACTTAGTAAAATAAAATTCTACTAATATATTTTCTAGTGTTATCAATACAATTTTGGGTGCTAAGAACTTAAGAAAAATGAAGTTACTCTTGCCTATTTTTATCTTCATTGTTTTGACACTCCCTCAAATTTTGAATATGGTCTCTTTTAACCGTATCTTGGAATATTCATTATTTACTGATTTCAACCTTGAAAATCAATATTTAAGTGGGTTAGTTACACAGTAAAAGCTTTGGATAAAATAATAAAATTTTACCCGTTTTAAGCGCCTTATTTGAAATTCTTTATAGTGTTTTTCACGAGTTGTTTCTTGGAAATCTTTCATATTTGTTCCAGTCAGCATTTTTCTTAGTTTAGCAAAATCACATTGTGATTCATTTTCAACTGTTAAGGTACAAAAAGGTTAAAATTTAAAGTAACATTAAAATGACAACTCGATACAAACTTTCTACTGTTCCCCATCGATACCGACGAACTCTCACCATTTTATTTGCAATCTCCTCAAAATCTGTGCCACCAATTACAGCAAAAGGTATATGAGAATTTATTGTGCACTCTGCTTTTGTTTTATCCTCGGTTAGAGATTGATAGATTTTCACATCATTTGCAGATAACTCAGCTCTGATAACGGTCTAAAGTACAAACATTAATTAAACAATTCAATGAATTATAAAACATAAATATTAAATAATAATGAAATCATTTACCTTCAACTTTTGTAATTTAGACTTGGATATAGTATCAGCTTTTGCAGTAATTGGTATTAAATTTACCATTGTACCAAGTTTTTTCATGCATAACAAATCAAAAGACTTCAAACTAAAAAGCTTACAAATTAATTGTCAACAAAAAGTTATTTTGAGCTAAAAAGCCCAGTTATTATTAGATTGCAGCGTTATATATACAATATACATATAATATTTCTAGCAGTAATCCTTAAATATATTAATGATAATGTATCATACTTATCCTTCCAAATCTATTAATCAGTGTTTTTTTTACAATTCAATCGTAAATAACAAAAAATGATATTAAGATTTTTTAAATATTTTTTTTAACTCAGATTACAATCAAAAAATGACTTGCTGATTTAATTTTATTCTTTTACTTATTTACTAATTAATTTTCAGTCAATTTCACAAGGTAAAAGAATATTTGACAAAAAAATAAAATAAACAAATACTCAAAAAGACAAGTTTTAGAAGAAGGAATATGTTTAAAATTACATGAGATGATACACAACATTTATTCCTAAAGTAATATATTATAAACTTACCCATGGCCGGTAGGGCAGATAAAATATAAACAGGCATGTAGGTACTCGAGTATCAAGGTATGTTGAAAATGAAGGTTTTTTTCAAGACTTGTTGATAATAAAGTTCTAATTGTTTATCAATATTGTCTGCAATTGCTTTAAAATTGTCTTCTTCGTTTATTTGATTACCATAACCAGCAGTCTCAACAAAGGTCAACTGAAAAAAGAAAATCATAAACAGCATTGTTAGTATTGCTTGCATTTATTACAATAAATTTAAATAAAAACATAGAATAGAATATGTATGTTCATTAACTAAATTTTAATTTTCATACTGCAGTGGCGTGGCGTGGCGTGTATATAAGCAGTGTAAGCGTTGCTTACACTTTTTATTATAAAACGTTATTGGGTGTATAATTTTTAAATGACAAAATTAAATTACATTTTAGCCATGATCAATGTGAAATAATATTATTGATTATTATAATATTTTTTCATTGATTTTATAATTTTATATTTACAAATTGTTATTTGTTGTTAGTCTAAAAATAACATCGTTATTCGTTGTTTTTGAACGTTTCGGTCGTCGCGTCGGTACAAGCCAAGAATACTCGGTAAAATGTCCCCCGAACTTCCGCAGTCCGCACACGCACGTTCAGCTCAACTATGCATTTTCTATAAACATGACAAATGCGATGTGTGTGTAAGCGATTTCAATTCCCTTTCCTATTTTATAAATTTAGACTAATACAGTTTATAGTATAAACTATAAAGTGTTTTTGTTGGAATTAGCATGAGGAATAGTATACGCGGTGGTGGCACTGACACATAAGCGATTTTCAAATATGATACACGACGAATCAGCAATCATCGTGATATTAATCCACATTTCACATTATTTTATTTTTACCAATTGCGACAATTGCGTTGGTATAATGGTATGACACTCAGTGCCACACTGCCACTAGTGCCACTATTGTCTTTAATGACTATTTTACTTTATTTTTAATAGTTACAACTTATAGAATATTATTTAAATATTATAGAATATTTTTTTAAATATTTAGGCATTGTATTAAATTATTATTTTTATTATTTATTAACTATTACCCCTACATTAGAATGTATAACTTAAAAAAATTGTTTCGTTTGTTATTTAAATATAATTAAAAATAAATTGCTAATGTATTAAAAATATATTATATGTTGTTGCTAATTTTGTTATATAATAACCAAAAGTTGTTGAGACACATTTTTAGAGGTAACATTTGTAAGTACGCAATTATTTAATTATAGCAAGGTGAAATCAGTAGTATAAACTGTAAGCTACTTTTTAGTGGTAGTAAAAAATAAATTAAGGTATACGTGGGTATAATTTTTGGTGATTGCTTACACCACTGTCGACTCCACGCCACGCCACTGTTTCATAGCAATGTATGATTATCAACAGTAGCTACAATCTGAAAGAATGTGAAAACATATCTTTTAACTCGGTAGTCACGCAATTTAATTATTATCATTTTTAACATTATAAAATATAGTTATGAAATTTTCGTATCTTTAAGGAAAAAAAATGACTAATACGAGTCACAGGTATTTCCTAATAAGGCAAATATCAAGGAACTCATATGAGTGCGTAGAGTGAATCGTTGTTGGCGATTTTTCTACTGTACAAAAAGCAAACAATATTTAAAACTGTTGTTACCTTCAACGGTACGTTGCTTTCTTGGAGATAACGCGAGTACTCATTAAGTATTAAACGTTGCATATCAGGCGTGTACTTAATGGATTTAAAATTTGTATTGAACAATGTGTCCATCAGGGTCGATTTGCCTACACCAGTTTCGCCTGAAAAACGATACGGTGCGTGTACAGTAAACAGGAGAACGCGTCCGACGACGTGACCAAATCGTACTCACCGATACACAGAATGTTGAACACGGAACGGTGTCCCGCCGTATCGTGGATCATTGAGTTGGGCATGTCGCATGTAGTTGAAGCCGACAAGTCCATTCATCGAGCTGTTGTACACGCGGAACAAACAACACACCAACAGATTAACATCAACATGTGAGAAAATAATTGTTTTGTTTATGTTTTATATCATCTCATCAAATTATTGATAACGTAAAAATGACTGTTTATTTTTTTTTACGGCTCGTTTTTTTTTTTTATTTTATTCCAGCGTTCCTTTTTTTTAGTTTTCACGCCTTATCAGCTGCTTTTTGTTTCTATTTTGAGCATTTTTTTTCTGTTTTTTCAATATCATATACCAACATTAAAAAAAATAGTAATAAATAAATAAACGTAATTTATTGAAGAAATTCGTTAGTCTTAACCGGTTTGCTTTACCGATTCCGATTCATGGATCATATTCATCAGTGCCGCAACTAGATATTTTGAGCCCTAGGACAAAAGATTATTTAGGGGCCACTATCTAGCATCACTCTACCAGGGTTTACATTAGTGAACAAATTTATTGGAGTCGGTTAGATAAAATTCAACAAACAAACATAATCTTTATTAAAAAGTATTTCATACATGTAAAACATACATTTTAGTAAAGAACAACACTTTTTAATATCCATCATATTAATTTATTATAAATAAAAACACATGAAAGAATAAGTTCATTATAATAGAATAAAGTTATACATTTTATAAAAATAATATGATGTTAATATTTTAAACAAATTTAACTATTTAATCAAACGATAATAAAAAATCAATGCCGGACTATAATTTTCAGTCATCAATATTTTGATAATTACTGTAACAGTGTAATAGTACAAACATTCAGTGGCGTAATTACGAGGGTGCACGGCGGTGCGCTTGCACCCCCTTGAAAAATGTAGCTGGTGCAAAGATATGATTTTGCATCTGCTGAAACTGAACTTTAACGAAATAAAAGTATACTATATTGTACTGTTTTATTGTTTTGGTATGATTACAAAAAAAGGTTAATTTTTTTATTAGAAAAATATTAATTATATTATAAAATAATATTATATTTTAAATAAATATTCAATATTCATGTAGAGTTTAAAATATGAAGATTATTCAGATTGTGTTGTGAACAATTTTCATATTTGGATGTAATCAAATTTAAAATGGTAAATAATACGCGAGCAAAGCAAACTGCTTTGAAAACGACCCAATTCGACTTTTTGATTTTTGCGTCTATGAAAGTTTTGCACCTGCTGTAATTTTAGGAAATTACGCCAATGCAAACATTTATAAAATTAATTTTATCTTACACAGTATACACAGTTGTCACAAATTCTCACAATACAGTAGGTACCTATATAAAATGCTGGGTATGTAAAAATTAAAAATTGTAAAAATTATAAATAGGGGCCACAAAATAGGAATGGAGGCCGTTCCGCGGTGCATTGCCACGGCTGCCCGGGTGGATGTTGCGGCACTGCGATTCATAATCTCAGTTCATTGTAAAGATACTCCGGTTTAGTTAGAAATTCGAGGCATAAATCGATTTACCCCCTCTGAAGTTCTTATTATCAATTATCACCACTATTATCTACCGTGGTTATCATACAACATTGATTCTGTTTATCATATTGACTATTGTTGACTTTACAACTCAGAATAATTTTGAATTTTCTGTTTTTTAAATTTTGAATGAATTAAAATACAAAATGGATAATTTTAGTAGTAATATTAAAATTGCGATGTTTAAAGATTTTGTACTTAGTAAAAACCGTGTTGTCACTGGTATATTAAATCATACAGCACAATCGATGTTCAATCGAAAAAGTAAGAATATATTTTAGTAAATATAAATGTTTTAGCCATCACAAGATATACTTGACTTAACTCCTATGCAGTGGCGTATTTGAGCCTTCACCTAGGGGGGGGGGCGATATTAAGAGGAGTAAACCACCCCCACCAATTAAAAACATTTTTTTTAGACATAAAAAACAACGCATTTTTATTATTTATTTAAGCACTTTTATTAAAGAATTTTTAACCACGCTTTGAACTCTGTGGACTTTAACCAACTTTGACGAAACGTATGCTTATATGATTTTTTTTTTAGGCCATTTAAACGATGGTCCTTCATTAGAGTTTTCAATGTCACTCATTTTGTCGCTTATAACCACAATAATAAAAAACAAAATAATTCAAGTTACGCACTGCACGAGTAAGAAACGACGGCCGACGAATAACAATTTTAGGTTATAGGATCTAGAGTATATTCGCTTATAACCCATGTATGCGTCGCATTTTCTTGGTCATTGCCATAGATATTGCCACACACAAGTGTTGTATATCTATGGTCATTGCTTATACGTTTCATTTTCGGCAAAAAGTCCGTAGGGTATTATGAGTTTACGACTTATGACCAACATAACAACGTATACAATTTTCCATAACATGGTAAAAAATCAAAATGCAAGAAATCTCCAGTCTTAGCACTTATTTCCTCAGAATATTTGAATTCCCCAGAAAAATCTCCAAAACCAAATAATACACCAAAAATCCCCAGAAAAAGGAAATTTCCCCAGACCTGGCAACACTTTCGTCAGACGAAATGACCATAGACATAATAGAACAGACACCATAGACACCATAGACATTCTATTATGTCTATGGAAATGACCTATCGTGACCCTAAATGGTCACCTAAGTAATCATTTCGACAGGTGACGTTCCGTTCCATCACTCATTTGGTACGACTACGTCACCCATTACTCGGGCTAAATGTTCCATCTTTGCGTATCATAGAGCAATCACTAATCAGTAATCCGATTTATCCGATATAATAATATGTATTATCAGTTGCCAGTTATCACAAAAATTTCTCATCCAAAAAATATTATTTATTAATTAATTAAAATATTTAGATACACAATTAATATATTTAGTTCAACAATCATAAAATATTATTTTCAAAGATCTCTCGGGAGGGGCGATCGCCCCTATCGCCCCCCCCTCAAATACGCCACTGCTCCTATGACATTTTTTCAATTAGACCTTTTTAATTATCCGCTGTATTTTGGTTCCGGTGATGATGATCTAGATGAAGACGAACTTATTATTTTTAGTGAAGCTATTAAGCAAAAGGAATTGAAAACAAAAATAAAAATGTTTGCTGAATTGATGGTACCAAAATTTACAGACAAGGATTTTAAATCTCACTTTCGTTTAAATCGAGGCAGTGTTGAGGTTTGTACGTATGTATGTATATTATTTATATCTAAGCTGCAGTACCTATTTAATGAAAATTATATGTATACTTTATGTCATTCAAATATTTTTCTAAATTTCTACAGAAAGTTTATTTTTCTTAGGTATTAATCTCATATATTGGCCCGATTCTTGCATAGGAGTCTATAAAAATTAATATTGAAAAACAAGTATTAATTTTTATTTGGTATATGGCAAATTGTGAAACATACAGGTGAAAAATTTATTTGAATTAAAATATATTATTTAAAATAAGATTAATACAGTATTGGTTTTTCATTTTTAGACAAATTGCAAATAGATTTAATGTAGCAGACAGCACAAGCCACACAATAGTGAATAACTGTTTTGTAGCTTTGAATAGTGTAGCTGCTAAAATTATTGTTTGGCCATCGGGCCAAGCTGCTATAGATAATTTGAATAAATTTAATTCACTTCGTGGAGATAATTCATTTCCAAATGTTTTTGGTTGTATTGACGGATGCCACATAAATACACTATTTCCATGGGAATATAGAACGAAAATGCCAAAACTGAATAGAAATAAGTTTTGTAATAGGAAACAAGTATCAACTATAGTATTACAGGTATGTATTTATGCCTGGTTATCTTAGTACATGGCTAAATCATTAGTTAGTAATATTACTCAAGATTGGCAATGATATGTATGCCATGAATACCTGAATATTAATAATAACTAATAATTTTACATTTATTTAGGGAATTGTTGGTGCAAATCTTAAATTTATACATGTTTTTGCTGGTTGGCCTGGGCGTACACATGATCCACGGATTTATCGTTGCAGCAGTATTGGTCAGGTGATCATTAATGAGCCTTGGTCCATTTTACCACCATCTTGCCATATTCTTGGAGATGGTGCATACCCATTGACTGAAGGTCTCATGGTACCTTATAAAGATAATGGGCATTTAACTAGAAGAGAAAAGAATTTTAATAAAACATTGAGTAGTACTCGAATTCTAATTGAGCAGGCATTTGGAAAATTAATTTGCAGGTTTAGAAAATTAATGTATGTTATAATGAAACTTTGTGTATAATGTATATGGATATAATAAATAAATCTTTTAAAAGTAAGTAATATATTTAATTTTAAATTTCAGGCATATGGATATATATAAAAAAGATTTTTGGGGACAAATAATTACAGCTGCATGCTGCTTACACAATATATGTATATCAATGGATGATGATTGTATTAATTATGAACCAATACCATCAGAAGCAACTACCGAGGAAAACAAAGAAGAAGTCATGGGTGGCACGACTAAGAGAGATTTAATATGTAATTTGTTACATATTAATTAATATTTATAAATAAAATCATAAAAGAGTTAGAAAAAAAAAATAGTTTATTTATTGTGTCCTTATGGTAATAAATAACAATAAAATTAGGTAATAATATACATAAATGCAATGAAAAACATAATAATAATTAAACTTTAACAAAAACAAAATACAAATTTTAAACTAATCAGTTCTTTTGATTATGTTTAGTCTTTAAAGGATATAAATAAAAAAAAAGTTTGTTATAATTACTTATGGTAATAATTAATAACAATTAATATTATAAATAAATGCAATGAATAACATTTTCAGGACTAGGGGTTGTTAAACATTTTCTTGAACATTTCCAACTTTTGTAACTCAATGTTATTTGCTGTATCTAACTTACTCACAAGCTGCTTTTGTATTTCTAACATATTCTCTTCTCTCTTTTCCAACTTGTCTAATCTACATTAAAAAAAAAAAAAAAAAAAATGAATAAAAAAGGTTATGATATAATGATAGTTATAAATTATAATGAACAAGTCTTTAAAGTCCATCAGAATATTGGGCTAAATTATAAATTTAAGATCAATTATAACTATAGGGTTTATATAAAAATACAAATTTCAGACATCGGACATTATAAAATATATTTTGTATACACTTTTAGTCCTACTAAACTTTCGATATTAACCGCCGTCGTGGAAGCATGTGATTTTAGTTGTAGTGTAATAGTGCTCCGTTATCTCATGTTTATCTCTATATTCATTATATTGGTCATACTAATATTATAACAACTTATATAGCCTTCACAGTTATATTTTATACTTTATAGTACTAATTTTTCTTGATAAAGTAATAATGCCCTATGCAATCTGTAATCAAGGGGTTTCCCCGGCCAAATTATTAAACTGCAGTATTTGTAAGTTGAATTTTCATTCTACATGCATAATTAAATCTCAAGATGGCTTAAAAAAACCTAATCTAAATAAAAATTGGAAATGTGATAATTGTGTACTGAAGATAATTCCAGATCGCCGGAACCATGATAAGAGGGATTTAAATAATGATGACATAAAGAATATTAAAATAAATTTAAATAACATTTCCTTCAAATTAGATACTTTGTCTGAATCAATTAATAAAATTGACTCAATCGAAAAATCAATTTCATTTATATCTTCTAAGGTTGATGAATTTAATGTGAAATTTGAGACTATCTTGTCTAAATTAAAAACCCATGAAAAAAAAAATATTGAACTTGAAAAAAAGTGTGAAATATTGCAACGTGAATTATTATCACTCAGTAGGAATACGAACATTTTAGAACAACAAAATTTAGCTAACAACATTGAAATTACTGGCATTCCGAAAACTGAAAATGAATCTTTAACTGAAATTGTTAATAGTATATCTAAAGTTTTAACTGTAAAAGTTGAACCAAATGAAATTGTAAATTCCTATCGCACTAATAACACAAAAAAATCGGTTAGCAATGAAGTAATATGTTTTGCAAATAAAAATAAAAAAGATGAAATTATTAATATGATGAAAAAACGTTCAAAAATTGATAAAAAACCGTTACTTGCTTGTGACTTATCAACTAAATTCTCTAATCAAAGAATCTTCATAAATGATCAACTTTCCTATAACAATAAGAAACTTCGCTGGTTGGCTAAGCTGGTTGGAACTCAATATGGATTCAAATATACTTGGGCAAATTCGAGTGGTGTTTTTATGAAAAAAAGTGATGGTCAAATTGGAGTTAAAATTACTACTTCTCATCAATTAATGGATTTAGATACTGATAAGAAAATAAGTGAGTTATGGATGTGATTGTAATTATATTATATGTAACTTTATTTCTTAATGTAAGTTTTTTATTATTATTTTTTTTTTTCATAATGATTAACAATTTAAATAACCTATTACATGAGTTAAAAGATATAAATAATGTTCAAACCATAAATATTGATAGTTTAGAAAATAAGTATTTCTATGTAAATAGTCTTTCCATTTTTAGTATGAATATTAGAAGTCTGAGAGCTAATATTGATGAACTGTTATTGTTGTTAAATTCTATTAATCATAGTTTTGATGTTATTGTGTTGAGTAAGACTTGGCTGAGTGAAGATATTAATTTTATGATTTATGGTTATGAATCTATACATTCACTCTGCAAACTAAATAAATCAGATAGATTATCAATATTTGTAAATAACATATGTAAAATTAAAAATGTCCGAAAACATCTTATATCTAACTGTAATTCGATTGAAATAACTATCGATAAAGGCAATTCATTATTTTATCTGACCGGTCTATATAGATCACCTAGTTATATATTGGAAGATTTTTTGTTTTCCCTGAATGATTATCTATCACAATTCAGTCCAAATGTTAATCAAATCTTGTGTGGTGATATTAATATTAATATATTATCAAATAATATTGAAACTGTTGATTATTTGAATATCTTATACAGCAATAATTTTTATTCTGCCTGTAATAATCCTACCAGAATCAGTAGTCATTCTAATACATGTATTGATCACTTATTTTTAAAAAATATTAATATTAAAGAAGTATCATCTTATGTGTTACGTAGTAGCATTACTGACCATTTTAGTTTAATATTAAATATTAATATTAACGATTTGAATATTCAAAAAACTATGGCTAACAATAATTTAATTACTGAATTTAAAACAATTGATTTTAAACATCTGAATATGTTGATTAGAATTGAAGATTGGAATATCCTACTAAATAATAAAAATGTGGATGTTTCTATTGATATTTTTAATAATAAAATCAATGATTTAATCTTAGCATCTACAAGTTTTTATAAACATACTAAAAGAAGTAATAATAATAAAAATTACAAATTAAAACCATGGATTTCACTAGGTCTTATTACATCTATTAGAGTAAGAGAAAAAATGTATAATAAATTGAGGCGTCAACCTTTTAATACTCATTGTAAAAAATGTTATATAATTTATAGAAACGTGCTAAATAACTTAATAAAAATTGCTAGAAATGCATACTATAAAACACAAATAGAATTATCTGGGAATAATATTAAAAAAGTGTGGGATCTTATAAAAACAGCCTCTAATACTAAAGTTAATAAACAAATTATCATTAGAGAAATCAACCATGAGTCTGGTATGATTATCAATACAGTGACGGATCTAGGATTTTGTTTTGGGGGGGGCCCAATATTTTTTTACATCAGTACATATTTTTATAAAAACATTTATATTAGTATAATGGTATATTAAAATATATTATTAATTAAAATGTATTATATAAGTGTACACACATAAAAAAAGTATTAAAATCAAAAATATTTGTATAAAAAAAAAAATATAATTAAAAGTACATATAGTGTTATATAAAAAAAATATAAATAAAAGTAGTGTTTTATAAACAAAATTGTAAGCGTCTTGAATGTTGTTTTGCAAACAAATCTAATACTTCTTCTGGTTTTATATCAATATGATGATGAATATTTAATAATGATAACCCATTCAAACGATTTTCTCCCATTGTCGTTCTCAAATAAGATTTGATTCTTTTTAGGCTAGAAAAAGATCTCTCACTTGTTGATGTCGTTACAGGTAATACGGCAAGAATAAGTAATAGTTGTCGTATGTTTGGGAAATCAGTCTCTTTAAATGCTTCCATAGCCGTGCTGATTTTTGATTTTTTTCCTGGTTGTTTAGCCCAATGTAACTGCCACAACATGATTTCAGCTATAAAAATGCAATAGAAATTATTTCGTTAACATAATAGGTACCTAGATATATTTATTATTTTACCTTTTAATTCGTTAAGTGTTCCTGGTAAATCTGATTCATAGAAAGACGCACCTTTTAAAATATCCTTTTCAGGTAGAGCATTTAAGTAATTTGGTATAAGTTGTTGTATTTAAACACTATATTATTTTGATTGTCCAAAAACATAGTTTGAATAGACGTTATAAAATTATCCAAAATGGTGAAATAAACTGTAATTTTAAAATATTCTTCAGTACTTGAAGTAGTTAAATTTGATCGGTGAGCTTGTCTTTTACATATCCGTGGAATTTTAACATCAATATTTAACACGCCTGCTTTAGACACAGCTCAATTAAAAATATCAGTAAATTTTGTATCTTCTCTGTTATTTTTAAGAGCAACCAACACAAGATTTATCATTTCAATACACTTTGTTAAATCTAAATCTGGATTTTGTAGCTGACGTGATATTGGCAAAGTTATTGACAGTATTTCGACCGCTGCTTCCAAAGACAAAATAAATTCATAATTTAATACCGATTGAAGAAGTCCATTGCATTTTGAAAGTATATTTCCATCTGTATTACCTATTATATCTTCCAAGAATATTATAATAGGCAAAAGCATATCCGAAAATCTAAGAATCGCCTCATGAGATTCAACCCATCGCGTTTCGCATAGTTTTATTAAAATATTAGATTTTGATGTCGGTAAATGTTCAGTGATTACTTTTTCAAACAAATCAACTCTTTTCGGGGAATCACGTACAAAATTGCATACTTCTTTAGCGGTCGAAAATAATTTTTTTATGGGTAGTACATTGCAAGCTTTTAATAATGTTAAATTTAACCGATGTGATGCACAATGTGTATAAGACGCTTTTGGTTGTAAATTAAGAATTCTAGCTTGTACTCCTTTATATTTCCCCGACATATTAGCACCTCCATCGTATCCCTGGCCACGTAAAAATTCTAAACTTAAACCTAATTCCTTCAATTTTTGAATAATTACATCAGCCAAGTTTTCACCAGTACATTTAAATACAGGTACAAAACAAATAAAATTTTATTTAATTGTACATGTTGTTGTATCTACATTTCTAACAGATAAAGACATTTGTTCAATATGCGCCAAATCTGAAGTTTCGTCACATAAAATTGAATAAAAAACACTGTCCTTCACCTCGTTTATAAGTTTGTCTGTTATGATTGAGCCGCATATATTTATCAATTCATTTTGAACAGTTTTACTGACAAACGTCGCGTTATTTGACGCCGATTCAAAATGTTTTCGAAGATTTTCATCACCAGCGTCTATTCTAAATAATAACAATTGTTTAAATATTCCAATATTTTGATTATTAATTGCTTAAATTTCATGAACATTTGCTGTATCGTCAATAGGAATCAATTTTTTAAATTAATATCATCACGGTGTCCTCGAAAAGGAATATTATAACGGCCACAAAAAATAATAGTTTTAACTATGGGAATCAATTTTTTTTTATTTTCTTCAATTGTTTTATTTAATTGATCATCAAGTTGAACTTCAATGGTTTGTTGTTTACCTTCAAAACATTTAATAAATTCCAATGATCGTAAAGTTGCAGTTTTATGATATTCTCTTTCACAGTGTTTTTTTAAATCATATAAAGCATCTTTGTACTTAATTAAAGGAGTTTCTTTCAAGATTCCAAGCTTTTGTCCCCCAATACCACCCACCTTTGGTCCAAAAAGTACACAAACTTTGCAAAAAGCTCCCTTACTTAAATGACTATAAGCTAACCAATTGTATTTACCTATCCATTCAATACGAAAACTTCTACTATGACCGTTTTTATCTTTTGTTACTGGAAAAATATAATTTTTATTTGGAGTCCACGTTTTACTTAAATAATTATAAAGTTCACTTATCTCTTTTCGTATTTTAACATTACGTTCCTCTTCAACTGCTAATCCTATATCATACTCTTTAGTATCATTAATTTCCGATGAATTAGTGTAAACAGCTCGTTCTTGTTGTGAAGAAGTTTCATTCAAAATATTTTCACTTGTAGGAGTACTATTGTCATCAACTTTCTTTTTTTTAAAGAAAGAAGTAAATATTTCACTTTGACGTTTTTGTGACATTATATAACGAACTACGAAGGCAAGACGATACTCATACGTGTAACAACGACAAAAGTAAACTAAACCAAATCATACAATATTTTAACCTATTACTAATAATTGTTCATTTCAGATAAGATATTTGACACTGGCTGCAAGTTGTCATTTTACGTCAATCTAATAGGCGATAAGATAAGACGTTACATTATAGCGGCATTCACGGTTGACTTATAAATACCTATAAAGTATAATATAATTAAATATTAAGTATCAAAACAAATTCAGAACCTGAATTTTTCGTAAATCGTGATTATAAATTTAAGTCACGGTTCTTACACATATTATGGGCCGGGGGGGGGGGGGGGGGGGTCTGCCCCCCCCCCCCCAACACCGCCACTGTATCAATAACTCAAAAGATATTGCTAATATTTTTAATTCATTTTTTGTTAATGTTGGAAGCAATATAGCTTCAAATATTAGAGAGGATGGTTTTGTATACAAAACATTTGAGGAACTTAACCATAACTGCCATATTGAAAAATTAATTTTTCTAAGCCCTATTGACCCTATGGAAATAAGTAGTATGATTATGAAATGTAAAGATTTTTCATCTTATTATGAAGGTTTGTTATCTAATATTATTTTGAAAAAGACATCAATTAATATATCATTACCTTTATCTATTATCTTCAATAAATGCTTCTCAACAGGTGAATTTCCATCTAGCTTTAAAAAATCAATAGTTATTCCGCTGTATAAATCAGAAGATATAAGTAGTTGTAATAATTATAGACCAATCACTCTTACTTTGACTATCGCTAAGCTTCTAGAAAAATGTATTAAAACCAGACTTGTTATTCTTTTGATTCTGTAGATCATAATTTATTGATAAAAAAACTTGAATATTGTGGAATAAGAGGAGTTCCATTAAAACTATTGGAATCATTTATTAGTAATAGATACCAAAAGGTTAAAATTAATGACGTTTATAGTGACGACTTTTTAATTAATTATTCTGTACCCCAAGGAACTGTTCTTGGGCCACTACTTTTTATAATATACATTAACGGTTTGCATAACCTAAATTTAGGAGGTAAGGTTTTGTGTTTTGCTGATGACACGGTTTTCCTTGTTAGTAACTCATGTCTAAATAATTTAAAACATGAAGCCAATATAGGCATTCATTTAATTAAGAATTGGCTCGATAATAATTCATTACAACTTAATTTTTCCAAATCTAACTTCGTTCATTTCAGAATAAAAAATATTAATAATAACTTAAACTTTGATAAATTAATTTTACACACTGCAGTTTGTAAAAGAGAAGTAAATACTTGCGTCTGTCCTATAATAAATAAAACATCCTCTGTAAAATATCTAGGTATACATTTTGATGAACACTTAAAATGGAATGTCCATATCGATAAGTTATTAAAGTCAGTTCGAAAATTCTTTTACGTATTTAAATGTTTGAAAAACATTTTAACTGTTAACGTTAAAATACTGGTTTATAAATCTCTAGTGCAATCAATAGTGTCTTATGGTATAGCATTTTGGGGTAATGCTTATCAAACTCATATTAAAAAATTAAATACAACATTAAATTGTCTTGTAAAATATATCTTCAATAAGCCAAGACTATTTCCAACAACCTTATTATATAATGAATGTAAAATCTTAAATATAAAGTCTCTCCATATTATGCATGTTTTTGCGGTTGTTTTCAAATATATTAACACAATCAGTACTCCCACACATAAATATAACACACGATTTGTTAAAGATATTAATTTATTTATCCCTGCCTAAATTAAAAACTAAGTTTTGTCAATCAGGACCGTATTTTGTGTTTATTAATTTTTGTCATAAATATAAAATTTGTATTCATGAATTTAATAATTTTATACAATTAAAAAAAAAACATGTCTTTAGGTTTAAATACCTTAGATTGAGCTGAATTGTTTATAGTTTATATTATTTTAATTTTGAATAACTATTTTGTATTTCACTATTGCTTTATTATTTCTTATTTATCTATATTATTTATTTATGTTATGTTCTGATGTTTTATTTAATATTGTAATTGCATGAACTCTCACCTGCAGCACAGCCTTGACTTTGGAGGTGATCCAACAAAAATTTTCAACTTGTAATTTAATCTGTATATATTGTTTGTTGGAGAATTAATAAATATTATTATTATTATTATTATTATTATTATACTAACCGTTCACGGAGTTTTGCTGTGTTGTCATTATTCGCTTCTATTTGTTGTTTTTTTAGTATCTCAAATTTCTCAAACCAAACAGGCATTTTTTCACTGCTGTTTATTTTTAGTAATGATGGACGATGTGTTGGTGATGGGCTAGAACTTAATGCTGGTGATGACAATTCTGGAGTACTCAAATAATGAGATTTTGATACTGATGGAGTCGATTCAGACTTAGAAGACTCATGTAACAAATCTGTAACATGGACAAATATAACTAATTTAATTTTAATTTTAGTAATCACTTGATTAACTATTACAAGTGTTATAAATATGATTAATAAGTAATTGTTATACAATATTATACAAAAGGTATGCATTATAATAAAATGTATTTCAAGTACATTTTACTATGTACCGTGTGCACGCCTATGGTAATTGTATAAACTTTCTTAAAAAAAACTAAGATATCTTACTTTCTGGAGGTGAAATGGTCTGTTTTGATACTGATGACATAACATCTTGCATTATATCATAGTATTGCCATTTCACGCCTCCATTTCCACTACGTTTACTAGCATCGTTGACATGTCGGAAACGTGAAAGCAACCGTCTCTATTTTTCATCACAATGCTTAGCAGTAAAATCATAATTATTTTTTTAAATTTTTTTGGTAATTGTTTGCCAAAGTGCAACTTTTTGACCCTTTTTTTTATTTTTTCAAAGTCAGTACTCATTGCCCCTCTTAATGAAATTAGTTATTTTGTAGCTTCCACTGGCCATTGGTCTATAAAAAAATAAAATAAAAATTTCTTATCATTAACTTCAATTCTCAGATCAATGAAATACACACTTAAATTGAATGCTTGGTTATAATTATCTTGTTCTTCACCATTCAGTTCATACTTATATTCTTCCGTTATCATACCTTGGAATTCATCTTCATAAAGGTAAAATGAGACAGAAGAATTTAAAAAAATGTGAAAAAAACTTAATAATGTAAATTACATTCACCTTCATATTATTCAGCATCATGTCCCATAATAATTATCTTGTTTTCTGAGTCCATATTAATATTTTTTTATATAACTTGGTAATCTATTTTGAGCAGGTAGTAATATTATTAAATAAAGTATATTATTATAATATAAATCGTGGTTAATACTTAAAAATGTATTGTACAAAATAATAAGCATATTGCTAATAAAATGAATTTGGTTTAGTGACAAAAATTGATAGTGATGATGTGATAATAAATTAAATAAGGGGAAATATCAAGTTTGGAGTGGGGACAAATCTTGATCAGTATTTCTCAACCACCTCGCTATGCTGGTCGAAAAAAAGTAAACCGTTGTGCCTCATTTTTAAATCGGTTTAGTACAGCGAATTTCTAAAAACTAAACCGGTTTAGTTTTTAAGGGGAAATCTACACCGGTTTGCGCTGGCGAATTTCTTCGCTGTTCGTATCTAATTCGCACACCAGCTCGACGAATTCGAAACGCTGGTTGACTATACGTGACGGTCGTTGGACGCACTGAACTAATGCATTTTTGACTATAAAAAAAGGTTAGGTTAGGTTTTTTTATAGTCAGTTATCACTTCGTCGCCGACCGCCACAACCACCGCAAAACAATACACACTACCTTACTCAACACGTCATTGCCATCACCGTGTTCACCGTCTGCAAATCACGTTTTTAGTCTCGCACTCTGCTTGATCGTTTGTCTCCGGTGTCCATTTTTCTGCTCATTTTATTCACGTCCTCGTCGCCTCTCCGTTGCAGTTTCATTCGTCCTGTGGAAGACGGACGCCATGGAAAATCAATGGAATATCGTTCCGATTGACGCGTATAATATGATTTCTGATTTCAGTTGGAGGCAAATACAAGTGGGAAACGCCAACAACAAAATCGTTTCTCTGTTACCCATTGTGAAGAGTTTCTATAAAGAACATGCCGAAGTAGATGCGTTTAGTGACAAACTAGTTGAAGACTCTAGAAAGACTATGAACATTTTCGTTAAGTACCAAAATAGAAATCAGTCGATTCCAAAACCGGTGACGAAATTTACTCATGCATTTAAAGATTATCCAGAAATAATGAGAAATATAGGAAACCAAAATTTTGAAACTCCATCACCAGTTCAATGTCAGGCTTGGCCTATTATTATGAATGGCAACGATTTAATAGTTATAGGGCAAACAGGATTTGGAAAAAAATTGGCTTTCTTACTGCCTGCATTTATTCACATTGATTGTCAACCCACACCTCGCGTAAAACGTAAAGGACCGACTGTTCTAGTATTTACTCCAACTAGAGAATTAGTTGAGCAATTTGAAAATGAGGTATGTATATTTATAAAAATATTTTTAGTCATTATTTATTAATAAAATTATCAAATTTTTTTTCTAGATTAAGAAATATCCGTATAAAGGAATTCAGTCTATGAGTATATATGGTGACATTAGCTCTGATAACCAAAAATTATGTTTGCTGAAAAGAGTGGAAATTGTCATTGCTACTCCAGGTCATCTAAATGATTTAGTTATTCGTGATCTAGTTAATTTATCTGACGTCTCATATTTGATACTGTATGGAGCTGACCGTATGGTAGACTTGGGCTTTGAAATTGAAATACGTCTTTCATTACTTAAGGTAAGACAAGATGCACAATTGATCATATCAACAGAAACTTGGCCATATGAAGTAGAAAGACTTGCAAAAAGTTACAGTTCTGATTATATTCAAATAATAATGGGCTCATTGGGCCTGGCATCAGGAAGTACTGCACAACAAAAGATCATTATATTAGAAGAGCATGAAAAAGATGTCTGGCTATGTGAATTCATGAAAAATATTTCAATATTAGAAAAAGTATGTTATAAAGTATAAACATTAATTTCTTTAAATTTCAATTTAATGTGTGTTTTATTTTAGGTGATAATATTCGTTAATCATAAAGAGGATGTGTTTAAACTTTTTGTGACTTTATGGTTAAATGGGAAAATTATTGACTCTATTCATGGCGACCGTATTCAATCTGAGCGTGAAATGGCTTTAGATAATTTACGCTATGGTTCTGCCAATATTTTAGTAGCTAATGATATTGATTCTCGTGATATGGATATACATGATGCTACTGTTATTATAAATTATGATATGACTGAAGATATTGAAGAGTATGTGCATAGGATTGGCTGTACTAGACGTACTGGAAAGGCAGGTTATGTTATAACATTGATGACTAATGAGCATTGGAGTAAGTCTAAAGATTTAGTAAAGATAATGGAAAAATTTGAGCAAACAGTACCACAAGAGTTATATGATATGGCAAAACGATTTGAAGCCCAGCAAAATAGAGA
The DNA here is from genome assembly GCA_027580255.1 of Therioaphis trifolii. Taxonomy (NCBI): domain Eukaryota; kingdom Metazoa; phylum Arthropoda; class Insecta; order Hemiptera; family Aphididae; genus Therioaphis; species Therioaphis trifolii. Next base: position 2,176,190 of record CM050404.1, read on the forward strand.
AGCTGAGGGAGGTTATCTTAGATGTTTACATTCTTGTGGTAATAGTTCCTCTCCTGATTATGGAAATCATTTGTAAATCTTTAACTATAGTTTTTTTTTCTTGACATTTTTTATTTTTTGTAATGATTGTAATTTTATTTAAGTATAAAGATCAGTGTCTTGTAATTAGTAATTTCAAAATAAACAGTAAAAAAAAAAAAAAAATGGGATACATTTTATATCCATAAGATTTAAATAGCAGTCATTTTAGATTTATTTCATGACTCTAACATTAACATTTTACTCTGTTTACTATTTAACATTATGAAGTAGCCAAATTTTAGTGTTCTTTTTGATTTACTATAATTCCAAAAAGTTGTAGACCTGAAAATATAACTGGATGATCTTTTTCAAATTTTCATCCGATTAACTTTATTGAATACATTTTTATTTTTAAATCTTTAAACTGGTTATGTTTTGTATGTAACTGGTTTGTTCCATTGTATTTTTTTTTTTTTTTTTTTTTTTTTTTTTTTTTTTGTCAATTTATTTTTTAAATAAATGTACATATAATATAAAATAATTGTGCAATATTTTCCAAATATATAATTTAAATCTAGCACCTTACAGTATTAACACATAATAAGACATATCTCTTACATTAAAAATTTAATAAACTTTAACTATACAAATTTAACTTGTCAAATCAATATCTTATGGCTTAAAATTTTCCGGTGAATAACCACGAGAAGTACTTATAAGAGATAGGTAACAGATTATTTACCTTAATTATACAAAATTAATAAGTTATCTCTTATCATTAATATTCACAGGATAAAAACAGAATGTGACATCAAGTTTGAATATTTTTTTTTATTCAATTAAATTACAACTCATAAAAAACATTTATGTTTGTTGATATTTAAAATATCTGCAATTTCAATAGTTAACTAACCACAATCATTCGACTGAAATTAATTACAAAATTAAATTTCTTATATACCTGATGTTTAGAAAAGTACTAAAAACCCCATGATAAAAAATAGAATTTTTAAAAAAGTGCAAAATGAGATACATATTCATGAATTTGGTAATACTTTAAAAAAAAATTTGTTTAAAATGAAATGAATGTTTTTGTATTGAAATAAAACACATAAAATGAATAATTTTTAAGAGTATTTATTTAAATGAAGGCCGATATAATTTCATTGTTTTCATTTAGATGGAAAAAATTAACAATGAATTTACAGTTTTTAAAATCATTCATAACAACTCTATACAAGTTACTTTAATAAATTAGACTTCTTATGTCTAATTATGTCAATTATGGAACAATTGTTATTTATAAAGATTTAGTTTTTGTTTTCTTAAACTTGTACATTGTTATGGCCAGCAAAATTTAACAGTGATTGCAAACATAAATTTCTTTCCAGATGTATAATACTACTAAATGCATAGTTATTCATTTGTATTAGAATATTTTTTTTTACCGTATTAAAAGGTTGATTAATTTTTTTAATGTACAAGTTTTTCCTTAATCCTAAAGAAGTAGTTATACTTTAATTCTGAAAGTTCATTACTTTTTGTATGGCTATGGTAATTGATGAAATTCCAACTATTAAGTTTTTTAATCTTAACAGTAAAATGTATCTAAGATTATATTTAGTTCTAGATTAATATATTCTGTTTTCCAAAATCAATAAAATGTTTTGAATTATTATAATCAACAAGATATAACGAATAAATAAGAATCAGTAAACACTACTACTAATTCTCTTAAAATTAGAAACATTCCTGTAAAGCTACATATAGTTAAATAGTGCAAAATATGGAACTACGCGTGCAGGAAATGCAACCAAGACAGTTGAACTTGGAGGGCATTAGCTGTGAGAGTATTTTCTTGGTTAACAATATTATAATAACAAAACTTAGAGATTATTGCACTTTTAAATTAAGAATAGCACTAGTCTATAAGTAATTAAAAAATAATTTATATGTTATTAAATTGTTTGAACATGCTTAAGTTGAAATTGAAAAATAATAAGTAGAAGGTATAACAATTTTTAGCAGCCCCAATGTCCCTAAGTCCTATGTAATGTAATTTAAAAAGTTAAACTTACTTCCGTTGAGTTCAGTTCACTAATGAAAATAATAAATATAGAAAATATCCGACAGTTCGTTAAATTCAAAATTCAAATATGTTGCATACATAAATAATGTACTTTCTGAATTATTATTGGTGGATTCGTCGGCAGTAAAATTCGTACCGATATCAATTCTAAAAGTGGTATGGATCCCAGATTTTTTTTTTTTAAATCCGGGACATTTACAATCATACCGAAAATAAACACAGTTGTTGATTAAGAAAAAGGGAGAGGATTTTGTCTCTAAATATTCAAAATTAGGCTCAAAATTCAAAAGTTATTGTTTGTCTTTTTAATTTTTACTTTTTAAATTGGTATCAAGTTTTTACCTTAAAAATATTGAAACTAGATATTATTTAGATATTAGGATCTATGTTCACAATGAGCATATTATTACAAAATTAGATAATGGTAATGTAACATATCTTATAGAAAATCTAAGTAAATATTTGGTAACTAAAATCACATTTGGCCTTGATGTAACATTGTTTTTTCCTTACACCTAATAAATAATTACTTTAATACATGAAACAAATATAATTAGAAACAAATGATAAAACTTTCCTGTTAAAATTGTTAAATTAAGAATCAAAATTTAAATATCTATCTATATAACACTTTGATATAATTTTTTTTCATAAACATAATATTTTATACTGGAAACAAGTAAAATCAACAAAAATAAATAGATTACTTTTTTATAGTAAATTTATAACCAAAATTAGGAAAAAAAATTAAAAAAAAATTATATATTATATTTTCACTCTATGGTGTTATCATATAACAATCATTATTTAAATAATAAAATGACAAATGACAAGAAAAAAATTTAACTTTTGAATTCATTTTGAAATAAGGTAAATACGAGAAGAATAATTCAAAATTCTCTTTTTGAAAATTATTAAATAGACTTTTATAATTTGAACTTAGTTGTACTGTTGTATATATTTTTTATTTTTTTCATTTTATTTTTGATAAAAAATGAAATATCCACATAATTTTTGTTTAATGCTATAAAGGAGTTTTGTATTGTATAATGGTTATTGCCAGAATTCAATTATTGTATTTTAAATAAATATATATTTTTTTTTTATACTGTATTATCATAGTGATTTTTTCAATTGTGCTTTTTGTATAGAATTACCGAAAAAAGTAATATGGATCAAAATAAAATATACAATATTGTTGTCCTTAAAGCAAAACTAATTGTGTACAAACTGTTCATAATGAAGCTATTTCTTTTTGTTTTCTGCACTAGTATAACATTTTTATTATTTAATGTTATAAAATCTGATTATATAAATAGATTGACTCGATTAGTTAAAGAAGTTTTATGATTATTGTCATTGTCAAAGTACTTACATTTAAGTTTATTAAATTTTAGACACTAGAGCTTCCTACTGATATGCAAATAATAATTAATGGAGACATTTTAATTACCTTTTGTGTTTTTCTGTTGTGTGTAGTTTAAATAGTAATTTATTTACAAATACTTGGTTAAATATTTTGTGAAATGATAAAATCAAAAATGATTTCCATGTTAATAATTATATTGAGCAAAACAAAAAAAAAAAAAGTAAAAATAATGATCAATTAATTAATCAAAAAAGTTAATCTATATTATTATAATATAAACGATTATAGGTTATAGTAAACTGCTCACTTAGAAAAAAAATACTTAAACTATATGAAATCATTAGAATAAGGAAGTTGTTCAGATAATATGAACCATTTCCTTGGTAAAAATGATATAAAACATAATTTGTATTTCTTAAATTAACCATCACATATCACTTTTCCACAGTTTTATTGTTTTATCATTTTTTAATGCTGCCGACGCAATTATATTAGCTGATGGATGAGTACAAGTACTGATGACTACATCTGAAAAATCAATTAAAATATAGATAAACAGTTTTGCATTACTGTAAATATTTTTCTTTTTTTTTTTAATTAAGCTTACCAGTATGACCTCGTAATTTCTGTACAATTTTCATTGATTGTAAATCCCATATATAAACCATGTTGTCTTCAGACCCAGAAACTATCCACTAAAATAACACAAAAAGAATAAGCATAAACTGGATTGAATTAGTAACTCAGATAACTTGCCTTTCCACCTGTCACTGAAAAATTAGAGGATATACAATAATTTTCATTTGTATGACCCATGTATATTGTCATAACCTCTCTTTTTGTATAATCCTTCAATTTTAGTGTATTATTTATGGTAGCCACTAAAATGTACAACCCATTTGGTGAAAATTTTACAAAAGAAACTGGTGGATTGTCATAATCGTTAATTGTATACAGACATTGACCACTGACTGTATTCCAAATACGACTTAATTGAAAAATATACACAAATTCAATGAATATAATGAAAAGGTATAAATATAAAAGTTTGAAATAAATAATACCATAGACCATCGAAACCACCAGATACTACAAGGGAACCATCTTTATTAAAATTAACAGCGCTGACTGGATCTAAATGTGCAGGTAGTGTTTTAAGACATGTTCCACTTATTACTTCCCAAATTTTCACACTTTTATCAAACTAGAAGATCATATTTAAAGCACATCAAATTTAGTAAAAAATTATAAGAAAAAATAATAATCATAATCATAACTTACAGATCCTGATACAATGAGCTTTGATTGAGGATTAAAATCACAACAAGTAACATAACTACTGTGTCCTCTTAGAGTATAAACGCAATGAGGCTAAAAAAATAAACAATGATTAGTTTTTACACAATTTTTCATTAAAAGATATAAGCTATATGAACTATCAAATGTTCTGAAAAAAGTGAGTACCTAATAACGAAAAAATCTATGATAATAATAAAAAAATCTCACCGTATCCAAATACCAAATTTTTAAGGTTTTATCATTGGAAGCAGATACTAAAAAATGACTATCATATGACCAAGATATATCATTCACTGCTTCACTGTGACCAGTAATAGCCTTTTCAAATTTCCCATTATATGCACCCCAAATTATAATCAATTTATCGGCAGCTAAAAAATATACAAAGATGAAAAAGGTGCTACATACCAAATTAAGTTCAACAAATTAATACCAAGTATAATAAATTTTGAATCATGAAACATTGTAATTATTACATATTTTTTATGTAGTAGAACACAAACTATTTATTTTTTGTGTTATTTTGCTTTATTGTAGAGATTCTTTTACAATAGATATAATTTTGAAATAATACCTACAGCTTTAGTTTAAAAGCATTAAATATTTTAATGTTATCAATGTAAAAAGTGAGGTTGTATTCATATGTTGAAACTGTATACTTATTTCTTTATTTATTTATTTTATTACAGAAAGGGCCGTGGTCCAAGTACAGATAACTAGATACAATATTATATACATGAATATAACATATTGATATTTATATACAAATATACTTATAAGGAAATGTGTAAGAAGATTATATAGAGTATGATTAAATTACAACTAATAAACAAAAGAGACAGGGTTTTCATTAGCACTTATATTACTAATAGAATGTTTTCATTGTGGATATTAATTGAAATGTAAATCAGAAAATATTAAGCAAACACACTTGTAAGATCTGTTTATACTTTATGTACAGTCATTATTGCCAAATAAAAACATAAACTTAATCTGAAAATCAACTTACATGCACTGGCGAGCCATAATCCATCAGGGCTGAATTTCACCGCATATACGGCCTGTGTATGACCACTCAATGTAAATTGTAACGAATAATTGGGTTTCTAAAAGGGATTGATGAAAATCAATGTAAAATTTAATTGATGTACCTATATCTCATGGAAAACAAACCACACTGCTAGATGAATTTTCTTGATTTGTCACTGGCTGCATCCTTTTAACAAGCGGAGCTGCATTCGAGAAGCCGATGCTAATGGTTTCGTTATGGGATTTGCTTTGCAGAACAAATTTAGCAAATTAATAAAAAATCGTTATAATAATTAGCTTTGAGAACAACAATATTTTTCACATGATAAACGTTATCTCATATTCTAATCTAATCACTAATCAGTCGCTATGAAGCAAGGTTTATAGATAGTATCTACTATCTATAAACCTTGGCTATGAAGTGTAGCGTGTGAGGATGCGTTTATCACGTGGTGTGATTTCTCACTGCTAACTAATCAAAGGTTGCCGACGAGGCACTAATCAGAAGGTTTTAGCAACGAAAAAATTACTCGCGCTCAATAACACAATTAAGACAACAAAAAAGGTAAATCGTTTATTCGCAAAAATAACTTACAATAAAAAAATAGGTTTTGCAAAAGCAAATATCGACGGATGGAATACAAAATCGCGCAATTGTACGTATGAAGGTGCGGCCCCACTGGGAGCGATTCTGCGATTCTGCGTTTCGAGCGTTTCTGCGATTTTACACTCGCGATGTCCTCTAGCGATTTTGATGGGGACACTTAAGCGATTTTACATGCGTTTCTGCATTTTTAGTCGCGCGTGTTCGTGTATTTTTCATTTGTTTATTCGATCCTCGACCAAGATGACGTCTAGAAAAATGTTGCTGGCTGAAAGTGCTGCTTTAATTGATATTACTATCGATATAACCTACCCGATAATACGTAATCAATATGAAAAGATTAAAAATAGCCATAGCAATAATTTATTTTTACATTGTGGTTGTTTATTATAATTATGACCAGATTTTAAAATATAGACGGAGTGGCCGAGTGGAACTAGGCGTCACTGCAGACGCACACTGTCGCCTGTTCAAACCTCGGTCACGGGCGGCTCTCTCTCTCTCTGGACAGGCAATTATCTAGAGAGAGTGGCCGCCATCTCCCCTGTGCAGGAGGCAACGGGAAATAACTGCACAGTAACCCTTCCTTCCCTAGTAACAACTTCTCTTAGTTGCAAACCAACCCTTGGGTTGTTGACCCTAAGAAAAATGTTGCAAACCAACTCTCGGGTCGTAAAAAAAAATATATATATATATGTTACATACAAAGTCCGGAATTGTACATTTCGCAATTTGTACAGTGATTTTTGTACATATTGCAAATTGTGCAATGTTGTTGTACAAAGTAACTAGATTGTACAAGTTACATTATACAATTCGCAATGTGTATAATAATCATTGTACACACTGTGATATAAAATAAATTACGTGACTATAACTTATAATAGACGTAATATAGTCTTATGAGTTATGTGGAATCTAACATATTAGTAAAGATATAATGCAATAAAAATGATAAAGTTTTACGGTACATTCGTTAGGTACCTATATAATTTAAACAGACTATAGTACGGGCTAGTGAATTATACGTGACCTTGCTACAATATTTCAACTTCTATTAGTGTGATTATAAATTTTATAACCGAGCAAAATGAGTTCAGTTAAAAACAATTTAAATTTTAAAAGTTTGTTTGTCGACAAAATTAAAAATATTAATTTAAGTGTAAATTAAATGGCCATTGCTAATGAAGAAAATTACAAAAAATTGGTAAATAAGGTACTTGAAGCTAAACATCTAATATATTAGATTACATATAAATAGGAAATATAACTCATAAGACTATAAGTGATAATATAAATACTGTTGTTATAATTTCACGTATTTTATTTTATATCACAGTGTGTACAATGATTATTGTACACATTGCGAATTGTATAATGTAACTTGTACAATCTAGTTACTTTGTACAACAACATTGTACAATTCGCAATATGTATAAAAATCACTGTACAAATTGTGAAATGTACAATTCCGGACTTTGTATGTAACATATATATATATATGAATATATATGTGTGCGTGTGTGTGTGTGTGTGTGTACGTGAACGTGTGTTTTTGGAGGAGTAATGCTCTCAGAGCACGGCGTACCGTCCACGTACGACTTTCGCGACATTCGCTAAATGCTCAAATGGTCGAGGCATTTTTCATGTTGAGCGTCGGTTCAGTCGCACCTAACTATAGTGAAAATGCGCGTGTATCGAGTTCGAATCTTAGAGGCTATATTGATTGCAATTTTTCTCGTCACGGTTTCGGTAACGCTTTCGCCTTTCTGTAACGTAACGTTTTTTAATTCTATGTGCCAAAGCAAAGACATAAAATGTAACACATACAACACACACGCAGAAAATAAAATAAAATATGCAATATTAAAATTAACAATAAGACGCGATTAGCGCCAGTGGCGGCTATCCTATGGTCTATGTGTTGCTTGAGCAACACATACAAAATTTGGTAGGTGGGTGGGTACCTGAGTTGGTGGTGAAATGGATGTTAGGTGTTAGAGTATTTATTTATAATACTATGACTTATTACTTAATACTTATAAGTGCAATATAAGTAAAAACGAAACAGTACTAAAAAAAGTGTGGTTTTAAGCAAACATTTAATTTAATTGTACTAAGGGTATTGCACAATGTATATTTTGTAATTAAAAAACGGTTGTTCTTGTTTTCATTCATAGTTATAAGTATAATTTATTAATTTTGTAACTAATTTATAAAATAGAGGATAATGTTTTTTTTTAGCTATTACAAGTTATATTTTGATAATTGGTAATTATATTTTCTAATAAATATATGAAGGTGGGTGGGTCCTCAGAAATATTTTCAGCAACACATATTAATTTGAGGATAGCCGCCACTGATTAGCGCGCACTAAAATGTTTATAATAAATTGACAATCTGTGGCGATTCGCGCACACCAATAACTGTATAAAAAAAAATAATTAAAAAAATTTATTATTCACACACAACGTAGTTCATATACGGCGGTGGGCACTTTTCGTAAAACGAAATCTAAATCTAAAGGCTCGGGCACACAGGGCGCGGTCTGTCGCGGCGGTCAGCGATCACACGATCGTCGCAGCGATCAGCGATCTGATGACGGCACACAGGCAGCGATAATTTGTGAGCGGTCTGCTACAAGAGTCATAATCTAGTAATCTAGTGATCTATAAATAATAATCTATAGTACACAGTTGCTTATATCTTTCCACTTTGATTTAATAATCGCCGTTTTACAATAATGTCAAGTTCTGACGAGGAACAACTTCTTTTATTACTTGCCCTTAAAAATAAAAGGAAAAAACGAAAATGGGTACATGAAATTAATACCATACTTTCTTACTTGCTCGATGAGCATATCAGTTTCTTCGGCCATTTAAAAAATATAATATAATTATAACTTTATAAGTAAAAGAGAATATAAAAAAACCAATAAATTACAACAGATCGACAGTTGCCCGCGCGGAATTTTGTAATTTTGTACAACGGTATCGCCTGTCGTTGCGATCTAAATTGTACCGCCGCGACAGAACGCCTTCTGTGTGACGGGAGTAATGCGATATTACGTAATACTACTTTACCGCCGGAACGCCGCGGTCAAATATCGCTGCCCGCCGCGACAGACCGCATTCTGTGTGGCCAGGCCTTAAGTTTGTGTGTGTGTGTGTGTGTGTGTGTGTGTGTGAGTGTGACCGTTGACCGTGAAACGGTAATATCATTGATTATAGAATAGGTTATTGAAAAATTAAAATACCTTGCCCCCCCTTGACAAATTCCTGCGGACGCCCTTGCGAGAAATCAACGAGGTTTAAAGAATTTCATGGGAACGAGAATGCACTAGGTATCGGAGTAAGCGATTTTTAAATCGTGTAGTTATACGTCAATAATATATGGTGAATATTATCAGTTTTTAGTTGCATTACTTTTGGAGTAATGACGAAATTACTAAAGCTGATTTAATGCAAATGTCATTTACGGTAAATTTTGCTGTTTTTGTTCCATTTTAGGCTGTTTTCCACTTGTCTCGAAAAACTATTGAGATAGGAGCTTAATTATTTTAATTTTATATGTTGTATATTTACTTAAATAAATATGAAAAATTATTTATTTGTTATATTGAATATTCTGGAAGAATATAATAATTACGGAACACAATTGAATGTCTTAGCCAAATTAAAGTGTAATATTGTAGCAAATTTTTTAAATCTTCATGATGCTTTGATAATTGTTTCGTGAAACGCTCGTTGCTTTGTGTCCGGGGAAATTCGAAAAAAATCGCAAACGACGACCTGGATACGGAGAAGTGTGCGTCCGGGAATACTTGTAAATACCCTTAAGTTTTACATTTTCTTTTTTTATCATATAATTTAAAAGGTTTTTAAAAAATATTTCAATGAAGTTCGTTGTTTCTAAATTTTTTGAAGATCTAGTTGTTTGCATAAGATCCTATTTAAAACGAAATATTTATTTCATGTCCAACTTAATATGTAACTTAAAAAAAATAGTTTAACGAATAGGAGCTTTATATTGATCGATATCACAGTAACACAAAATGATAATATTGATGTTAATGTATTACACGATACAATTTAACATAAACGTTTATATTTAATTACACATTAAATATATTTTTGTTTGTAAGTACGAAAATAATGAATAATTATTTATGTACATAAAACGATAATGATTAATAATACTAAACATTGCACACATAGTTGACTTTGATCCTAAATCGATTTTAGTTATAACTACAAAAATAATGTTGCTAGAAATTCGAAATTCACACCATATATTAATGGCATATTATTACATATTTAGGTACATACTTAACGAAAGTTTCAAAAAAAAAAAAAAAAAATGAAATGACCACTGCTGGGCTAAAAATAGAACTTTTATAACAAAATATTTCATTTTTAAAGTTTATTTCTAATAAATATTTCAAAAATATATTTTAGCATGGCTTTTTATTGTATGATTAATTGACGATATTGAAAAAATTTCAAGAATTGTGATTAAGGATTTCTTTTTATCAGCATTTAAGTAAATTATTATACTAATTTTATGGAATCGGCTGTTTTTACATCAATTTTCCACTTTAATGTGTATAAAATCTTATTTGATCATCCAATCATTGTTACTCTATGGATACAGAAACAACAATGTAATTAAATCTATTAGATGATCACATTTACTAATATTGTTTGGTTTACGTATTTCTATAAAAGATACGTTTTGATATATAAAAGTGAACATGTGTTGAGTAGGTACTGTTCTATTACGAATAAATAACTCAAATATAAAACTATAATAATATTATTGTTGTCTTGGTTTCATAATATTATACATCGTAATAATGAAGATACGTATTGTAAAATATAAATTTAGATCTGCAGTAGACGTCAACACCGCACTCATTATATCATATTTAAGTGTTTGCATCTATGGAGTGCTGAACACCTTTTTCCTTTGAAAAAAATTATTGAGACAATTTTAATATTATGTTAATTACAATAATATTATTAATTGTTATGCGTAATGGCTGTATTTGTAGGTAATTAATATATTTGTAACTAAGTTTAAATACTATTACATAATTATATTAAGTATTACTTTTTTATTCATTGTCACTTGGGGAGTATTGCTAAGGCAGTATAAGTCTAATTCGATCAGGAGTTTTATCGTCAACAACAGAATTGAGATTTTGTGCTGGGGTGATTTCGGTATTTTCTGAGCCTAAATTTGTATCACTATTGCATGGATCAGAAAATCTGTATCACTCATATAGGTACAGACGATTCACCTACTAATCACTGATCATTGACCATTGTGTTTCTTCCGAATAGACGAATTTTTATAGTTGAGAATAACCCATGGCCGGATTAAGATATTTTGCACCCCGGGTCAAACCTACCTATAATTGAGAACTATTGTTTTGTAAACATAAAATTGTTTTACTATAATTTGGTATTTATTAAATGTTAATTACGTATAAATGTTAATTTACGTATGTCTGTGAATCTACATTCAATAAGCTGAAGTTCATAAAAAACAAGTACAGGATCCAGGTTAACAAGTGAGTACATTGACAACATTTTGAGAATTTCAGTTTCTTCCCAACCTGCTTACATAGATGCCATATTAGAGAGTTGTGAAATATTTCGCCCTTCGACTTCAACGAATTAATAATTCAAGTAGGCCTACTCATGAAATTAAGTAAAAGATATTTCCCTACTTTTTTATATGCAAAAAAGTTAATTTTTTTGATTTAATAAACTTATGTTATAACTTATAATCATATTGTTTGTAAGTTATTTAACGCCACTTCATATAGTGTATTATAACAATAAGAAAAATATATTTTGTAATAATTAACCTATACCGTTTAGGTTTAGGCCCTGACTAAATTGTACAATTTGTACTTGCGGCCCTGAGGAAAATTTAGTATGAACTATTTTTGGCTCCCTCAGAAATCCTAGTGAGGACCCCTACTCTAAATGGTACCTACATTATTGCAAAACTTTGCGCCTTTAAAATCTTGCGCCCGGGGGCAGATGCCCTCTCTGCCCCCCTTTAATCCGGCTCTGGAATAACCTATAATCCTAGATCCTCGGAGGTAACGATGAAGAAAAAAAAACAACCACGTTATGCCCTGTCGATGTAATAAAACAAAAAAAAAAAACAAAATGAACAACACGGGAAAAAATCACAACAACGGAAAAACACGTGAAACCCACTTTTAAAAGTGTATGTACTATGCTTTTGGATAAGTGCACAGGAAAATAAATGAATTTATTTTATACTAAGTATACATCTATACTGCATACATTTGCATATATACCATACATTTTTATTTTTCATTTAAAACAAATTGATATTTTATTGAAGTTATTCAAAAATTAGTTTTAAATTTATGCTAAACATGTTTATATAGTAATTATGATTAATTTTCGTCTTTATTGAAATAATCTAGAAGCTGTCAATAAAATTATGAATTATAGATGAAACGTTGGAGTTGGAAAAACGTTGATGAGCGATTCTTAATTATGACAAGTTTCTAATAATTAACTATTTTAAAGGTATGTCATACGATTTTTCATTTTAAAAATTGATATTTTTATTAAAGTTACTTAAAATTAGCTTTTAACATAGATTAAAAGTGTTTGTGTTGTAGGTTATTTTTAGAACAAAGTACAAACATATTGATACGTGTCGTCTTATGAGTTATGCCGAGTGCGGAGACAATAATACAGGAACGCGATCTAATTTACGACCAAAATCTTAAATTTTAAACCTAAATTTTTTTTTCATATAGATAATAAATCATTACAAAAAATCCAATGGGGGGGATATGACACCCTGATCCCCCCTGTGAGCACGCCACTGTGCTAGTTGAGTTTCATAGTTTCAATACGCATAAAATTTGAGATAAACTAAACATGTAAAATAATTTTTTGACGCGATTATTTTGAATATTAATGATAGTATATTATACGGTACAATTTGTACCTACCTAATGGTTAGACTTAAATGACTACGATTAATGTAAGTACATATTATATAAAATATTTATTACATTTTACGTATGAAGATGATAATTTTAGAAACGTTATTGAAATGTTTCATCATGTTTTGTTCAAATTTGTCGACGTTGAATTGACTGATATTTCAATCTCAAACGTATTTGATTTGTAAAATTCAAAAAATGTTTAAACTCTTCTCATTAAGTGTTTTGGCCGGGAGCATTAATTAATATTACGCACGCCCGTGCCCGACTCCGCGCACGCCGCTTATCGACGGAGCCAGTGTCGCCGAAGTCAGTTTTTAGAGGTATTGCAAAGCATTATAAGCATATTTTCAAAGCAAGTATCCATCCACCTAACCACAATAGGTTGAGCAACTGCCCCTCATTTTTTTTCCTCCCATCGAACAATCTATCCTAGTGTGTTTCACATCCTTACCACACCCACCCACCCACCCACTCTTAACTTATTGCAATTGCAATACCTAGATATCATAGGGATTGACGCCATTGGTCGGAGCAAACCATCTCGTTCGGCCATATTTGTGTGTATGTGTGTGTAGATTAGGCAGAGTGTTTGGGGTTGCGTTGCAAACTTACGAGAAACATTGTTCGGAGGTTGTGTACAAGTGCATGTGTATATAATTTTATATTTTATTTTTTTATTTGAATTATACTATCTATACAATTTAGTACACTGAATATTAGTGATGAACAAGATTTACAAAAACATATTAAAGACAAAAACATGAACATTTTTTACAACATATTTTATTTACACTACGTACCTATTTACGTATTTTTATTTTGTTTAATTATATTGAATACGATTTCGTTTGATTAATCGACTACTAAGTGTAATTCTTTATACACTGAAAAACATCGCTCTATCACTCGGGTACCTATTAATAATACTGTGGGCTGTGGCAAGCGGCTACATAGACTGTCATTGTAAATAAAATAATATTAACCAGTTCGAGAAAACCTATTCGTCCTATTTTGGTTTCGGCCAGACCACGTCTTCCTCTCTGTAATATCGGCGATGCATATAATGTAAAATCGTATTCGTGTGTAGAGATGTGCCGAGAGGAACGTTCCCGCGGAAAGGAAAGTTAAATGGGGAATATTCCCGGAAATATTCCCCGAACCTACTTTCCCCTGTTTTCAATAAAAATTTTAGTAAAAAATAATGTGATACATCAAATTGTATGTACATTTTGTAAGGAATTCGACCAATTGAAATAAACACGGATTATAGCCTATAGGTACCTATATATTGTAATAATTAAATATAATTTTAAATTTATAATCAATAGTACACATGCCATATAAATCATATATTTACCAACAAAAACTAGATGGCAAAGTTATTTAATATGTTACAATAATCTTTTGTTAGGTACTAAAAACGATTTTAAAATCTTTATCAATAGATGAGAAACTATCTAAATTATTAAAAGGTATGGAAAAAATGTTATTGAAAGAAGAATTCTGGTCAATGTTAGAGTCAATAAATAATTTAATTAAGCCAATTGTTGAAGCAATAACTAGGCTAGAAACTGATAAACCAATTATTCATGAAGTTTACCCTATTATAAATAATATACGTGAAAAACTACAGTAGGTACGCAATTAATGCATTCAATTTCAATCAAGAGACCAAAACTCAAATGTTAACTACAATTGATAAAAGATTAATAAGTATCCTGAAACCTGTTCACCTAGCTGCTTATTTATTAAATCCTAGAGTTTAAGGTGTGTTCCTTACAAATGAAGAACGTATTGACGCCATGGAATTTATTGATAACGTGTCATCTTGGCATAGAAACAGGCTTATGACTGAACGTGCAGCAAAATTAACATTTATTTCACATAATTGGAAAATATTGAAAAACAATGAAAAAGAGATTGATTATGATGTTTATGAAAACCACAAGTTATAGAGCCATTTAGTGATGCATCAGAAACTTCAGTAGAAAAGGAATTTTCTTTTCATGACTCAGATTCCAGATTGGGATTTTCAGATGAAAATGATGATGAGGAAGATTAAAAAATAATATATACATACATAATCATATAATAAATACAAATTTTTTATACATAAAATTATTAATGCAAATCCTAATACCTAATTAGTAATTACTAATTATATAATTATCTTTAACATTTTAACTACTGTTTATAAATAAATTTAGTATCAGCTATGTAAGTATGTCTAACTTTCCCTATACTTTTACCATTTCGGGAACATTCCCGGAAACATTCCTCGGAAATTCCCCTAATTTATTATTCCCGGGAAAGTGCCCATCCCTATTCGTGTGCGCTTATCGGTGGTCCTCAATCGCTTCAAGGAAATACGTTTGCCTAAAGACAGTAAAAAACAATATTATAAAACGAAAATGTGTTATAATAGAAATGTGTAATAGAAAACTAATTAATAATATACGATCTAAAATAAATTTATAAAACACCTCAAAATAAAATATGTCCATTCAATAAGGGTAAGTACACAAAATTGAATAAAAGTGTAGTAGATTTTATACGATTATAAAACTAACAACTTACATATTATTAACATTGTATGTACTATATTATTATGAATTATAATGTTTGGTTTATTTTAATAAGAAATAGATTACATGAATCACCGGTTTTGAAAACCAATATAATATAATCTGTTTTCTTCAGGAAACGTTCACGAATTTTTTAGACCTTACATTATGGAATAACAACTCTATCCCCTATAGTATAAAACAAACACAATAAATAGATAATAAATTATTATGTTTTTTTACCTATCTATGACTTTATCACTGTAAAACTATCGAAAATGAATTAACTTACCTCTTACAATTGTCAACCATGAATTAACCAGGGGCGTATTTATGGGGGAATATGGGGGATAGATCCCCCCTTGGCTTTTAAGATTCTAAGTGAAACGAAGAATGTATTGGTTTTACAATGATATTTTCTTAGAATAATTATCTCAGAAATAGCATGAGAGAAGTATATTTATCTTATTAATTATTAAATTTACAATGTATTATAGTTCATATGTTAATGTTTATGTTTTTTATTAATTTTGTTTAGACTTAATTGACTAGCAATGCTTTCTATCCACCGGGATGTTAACTTCACATCTGATAAAGTAATTGAAGAGCTTTGCTTGAAAAATATAAAATAAGATTTTGTAATATAAAACTAAAGAATACAATATTTAAAATTTGTATTGTTTATTGTTACAAAAAAATAATTTCCAACTTCTATACCCCCCCCCCCCAGAAAAAATCTACTACGCCCATGGAATTAACTCAAAGTGTAAACTATGCACTCATTGTTTGTACACATTTTAAAAATATTCACAAATTAAAAACAACAAACACCTTGCCCTTCTCATGAAGAATAAAAATCAAAAAGATATTCAAGATTTACTTAAATATATAACATATTATATAACAAGGTTAAATCTTAATATTAAATGCTTATATCTCTTTAACTATATAGTTGTACACATGATAATTTTTCAAGTTCGTTTAATTGTTTTTATTATTTTTAAACACTTACCACTATTTATAACATATTAGTATTACGAAAGAGAATAATTTTTTTGGACGACTAGACAATAATGCAAAAATATGTAGCCATTGCTCCATTAATTTAAACTTAATTTGTTTATCTCTTCGACTATCGTCGAATTATACAAATGAAAACTGGAAAATTTCTAAAAAAAAATGTACACCATAAAATAATGGTATAAATAGTGGTTATCGTTTTAAGCAATCTAAACAAGTTTGAAAAATCACGTAGACGAAAAATAAGAAAAATATTTTTAATACAATTTATAGGTATAGCTTCATTATTTATTTATTTTTTAAACTTGGTACGAAAAAATAAATTGTATGCACGGAGGATTGAAAATGTAACGAGCATGTTTAAAAAATCATCCTATATATTTTTTAAATCATATTGTTTCAACTTATAACTATTCAAATATTAAAATCATCGAAAAAAGTTTGCTGATGATGATTTGAAATGCTGGGCATCAGCGCCTGGTGGTGGTATTGATACGTTAATTATTTGCTTGATCTCGTGGATTTTAGCGAATTAACGTATGCAGGGAGGGCTACGAGCAAGCTACCACCTTCCTCCATCAGTTGCGCTGATATGATGTTTAAATGGCGACTCCAAGACAGCCCAGCATGCGATTGCGGCAACGATAGACAAACCATAAATCACATAATAAAGGAATGCCAGATAAGGAAATTCAACCAGGGCATCGAAGGAATCTACGCGATAACACCGGAAGCAGTAAAGTGGATAAGGGAACTGGACGTACACCTGTAACCTGTAAACTGTAACGCATTGTTATGCCATATTATATTATATATTTATAAAACCTTAACCTTTCTAATCTAAATTTAGTTAAATTATGCTTTATGTTTATATTTTATTTTATTATTTTATTGTTTAATTTTGCTGTAAATGATTTGTTAAGCCATACGAATAAATAAAATCGAAAAAAGTATTTTATAACATCGTAATATGTGTTTTGTTATTTCGTTATAAACAGTGATAACTTACCAAGAAAACTAAACCTTAAAAATCATGAAGGTAAAAATAGTTCAAAGGCAGTTTTTTATAAAACATATTTATATAAATATAAATTGGAAAAAGTTCAGATTTCTGTATAGCACAGAGTTAAATCGTTATGGGACAGCCCGTGCAAAATAAAAAACACTAAATATTATATATTTTACTATACACTATTTATAGCATAGGCAATCGAAACCTATCTTAAAGGTACGAAACATTATAACAATTTCGGTACTAATTAATTCAATGAAGATTATTTTATTTGAAAGTGAGTCTTTTTTTTTAGAAAATGAGTATTTTATATATATTTCCTCTATATATTTATATGGAGGAAATATCTCGCCTTTTTCTAAAGAAAAAGTAATAATTACTCGTAACTTTAAGGAAACTTCACGCTTATACGAAATAAATTATCGAAATCTGTTGCTATGAAAATGTAAACATTCACAACAATAAAATTAATAATTATTCATTTGGCTAAAATAATTGTTTTGTATTTTTATATAGCCATGGTTTCATTTTCGTCGGAATTAAAGTAGGCAAATTTTTGATTTAATAATTATTGGTCAACATTTTGTTTCGTTCAAACCTTTTTACGTGCGATATATTGTCATTCGTGTAATAAAGTTATTATATCATATAATCGACTTACACAATATTGGAGTATTTTTCGCATTTGACTTATTATCATTTCGTATCAATCTCTGTACATCGGCCTACCAGTGACGTATACACACGCGCACACGTGCTCACGTACGACAACAGTGTTACTTGTTAACAACCACCTGTACGGTTGAGGAGTCCGAGTGACAATTATGAATACCAAAAAGACCACGACTACGCGTGCTGGCTCGAGTGGATTCACCGGACGGCCTTTGCTTGTTCACGACGTGAATCTATGCTACCACGATACACTGACGCCGGTCACTGGCGTGTTAGCTTTCGTGCATTTGTGCATGACTTGTTGCGACTTGTGCGAGTCACGGTTTTGGACGCACCGGAATGTGATGCAATGTCAAGGTAATAATCATTAAATTTTCTTTTGGCCGAAACCACTCTTGTAATCTCGTATCGTCCAGGGGGGCATTGACGTTTATCATTAGGGCGTTTGTCCTTCTGATTTCAAGCGGCACGACCCTCGCCATGTTCAGTGTGCTGGATATCGGGGCTTAATCTGAGGGTTCCAATTGATAGATGTAAGTCGGCGTTATGAAGAATATCGAGTTTTTTGAAAACGTTTTTAATTTGGGCACTGAAATATGATTGTTAACTCTGATTTGAAATGTTCTAGTACTGAGAGAGTTGCGAAAAAAATTATAAATTTGATTTGTGCTTAACATCTTGTGAGGATTTTTCACTATCAACGGTTTTGATGTGGAATCGTGAATCTTTAATACGTCCGAGCTGATCATTACCATGTGTTATTTTTTGTCGTAAGTGCTCGGCATTTTAGTATGAAGTTTTTTGAAACAATTGTTTATTATAAAAAAAGGTTATTGTTATGAAATTCACATTGTTCTGGTATTAGATAATTGTTTTTTTCAATAAACCACGTAAGTCTTGTAATTACGTTTTTTTCCAGTAATTTGCACAATGTGTTTAGAAGTGTGATAGGTCAATATCCCTCTGTTGTGAATTTGTTTTTACCTACCTTGTATCTAATTTGTATGATTATTCTATTCCTTTAATCATGAGGAAGTAAGTTATGGTTCCGAATCTCGTATATATTCAAAAGGGTTTGCAGGGTAGAAGTAAAGAATAAAAATATAATATCTGATAATCATTTTGGTGAGTTCACAATGCCGATTGTTTTGATGGCGTGTCGTGTTTGAACGCATGTGAAATGTTTGTAGTTTATTCCCGTTTCTACCCGATTTCGAACGAAACAGAGAGTAAAACGATGTGTTGTGTCCGAGAAATGTGTCTTAGGTAGATTTTCGGTCACTCCTCGACTACTCTTTGAAAACACACTATCTATTTCGCTCGTACATCGGTGGTTTGATGAAATGTTTTTTTTTAAAAACGATTTTTGAAAATAAGAAATGTATTAATTATCGGGTAAACGTTAAACGGCGCATTTTTTCGGATTCACAGTGTGCAAACGGTACGTGCACGAAACGTGCGCAACTAGTTGGAAGCAGTTGCAGGAAAACTGTAAGTTGACGCGGGCAGAAACACACACTTCGGTAAGCACTGGTTTAGCGAACGACGACGACGATGACGACTCGAGCGATAGTACGAAAAAACCGTGAAACCAAAATAGCGAACGTCGAAATATCGACGTCAGTGTAAAACGGCCGTCAATACGGAAAATAGTGAACGTCCATAAAATAACTGAGCACGTATTTCAAAGCGATAAAGTAGTAGTGAAAATGCCATCAGTAAAGTATTTATCGATCATTTTTTAGAACGAAGTAGCTAGCAGATATATTTTTTTGAAGTATTAACAATACGAAATATTATTTTTTTTAAGTAATTGAAAATTATCGTGTTTTGTTTTTTTTTTTTTTAATGACATCGTAGCCGTGAAAAGGAACTTCGAATAATAATTTCACAAAGTCACTATTGACGTAAAATTATCCGTTATTTACACTTTGTCTTATTATCAAACGTATTATTTAAACTTATCAATACATAATAATAACCTCGAATCATTCGTTTTAGTACATTGTATCACTGACGGTTTTAAAATCGTACTTATTACTTTGTACTAATCAATAAATATTTTACGGGCCGTATGACTTTAAAGCACAAAAACTCTAGGCGTTTTGAAAAATATTACGTTTTGAGAATGTTATACCCTGGCTTCCTTCAGGGTTTTATCGTCTTTTAAATTTTTTTTTATTTTGGTTTCACGATTTTTCCCTGTGAGTCCGTGGGTCGAATGACCAGGTCATCGCGTGACCCGAGCAGTCATCGTCTAGCCCTCGTAAATCGTAATAACCGATAATATCATTATTGTTTGTAGTCACGCGTGCAAACCCAGACACGAAGCGAAGTGCGACGAGAAGAAGTCGCAGGGCGCACGAAGGGTGCGCGCCCGGCGGTTGCGGTGAGTCCCCAAGGACTGGGACGATGCGGACCAAGGGATCACGCCGGGCCACCAAACGAGTGGAGGGACGCGGGAAACGCTGCGGGCCGTAACGGGACCTCGGCATCCCTTTACAGGCCCGCGGCAGCGGTGGCGACGGCGGCGGCGAGGACGACGACGAGGACGGGCTGGTCTAACGGACCGGGTAAGTGCTTCTCGCGACCCCAGCCGTGGAGCGGCGCGTCGCCGACGGCCAACGTCCACGCCACTCCGGCGATCGCTCCGGCGGTCATGTCGTCGTCTCCACCATACCGCATGGCGGTGATCGGTCTCGACGGGCCCGGTCCGTCCGCGTCGAACCACCGCTTCGTCCGACTGCCGCCGATCCAACTCCCCGTCTGCCTCGACCCGCCCACGAGGAGCACGCCGGTCAGCCCGACACCTCCGACGTCCGATCCCGTCAACGGCGTGCCGTCAGACCGTCCGACCGCTGAGATCAGCCACGTCAACGTACGTGTCGATCCACCGACCAGCAGCTCTGTTCGCGCCGACCCATTTGCGCGACACCCATTTGCGCTCAGCGTGAGCCCTTCGATGGTGACCCACATCTGCAAGTGGTCGTCCACCGTCGATGCAGTTCGCGTCGACCCGCCGACGAAGCACTCGGTCAGTGAGTATCCACACGTGTCGCGCAGACGGCGAAATAGGGATGGGCGCCCGGCCGCGGACGGCACTCGACCCGATCGGTATCGCGTGCCGAATATATTCCGGCGTAGGCCGTGTCCTAGTCCGCCGATGACCAGTCCCGTTGGCGTGAACCAACCAAAGTTTAATCTAGCCTAACCAGGAGTCTGCCGTTAAGTTCGACGAAACCTCATGTGCCCAATCCTGTCGTTGAAATCACGCCCGCCATCATCCCCGTTTGTGTCGATCCACCAGCGCAACAACCGCTCGTCCTGAGTCCTCCAGCGGTCTCGCACGATCGCGAACAGTCATCTAAGGTCGACCCGGTTCGCGTTGATCCACCAGTGGAAAATCCGCTCTACGTGAGTACTTCGACTGGGTCGCAAACGGTCTGCAAACGGTCGTCTACGGAGGATCCCGTTTGCGTCGACCCGCCGACGAAAAACTCGCTCGGTGAGGATCAACGTGTGTTGTGCACACGACAAAATAATGGCGTACGTCCGACGAAGGCGGACGTCATTAGACCGGATCGACATCACGCGCCGAATATGTTCCGGCGTGGCCATCCGGCCCGGAGACCGTGTCCTCATCCACCTGTACTTAATCCTCACGTGGTTCCGCCTATGTTTGATATCACTCACACGGGTCCACATGTTTTCAATCCTGCCCACGCGCGTCCACAGGTGCTCAACTCTCCTCATAATATAAGACCTATAATGCCTTCGTTTTATCCGAATTTCATGAGCCCTTATATGTTTAATCCCCCTCATGTAGGTCCACACATGTTCAATCCTAACATAGGCCCGTCTACGTTTCATCCTGTTAACATGCGTCCTCCTATGTTCAATCCTACTCGCATGGGTGGATACCGCTTATAATAATTGATCATTCTAAAAATGTTATTAATAATATCCATGTCATGTATTAATTATTATTAATTCCATGAATTAAGTTAGTTTTACTTAATTAGTTTTAGTTCAGTGAAGTTTAATGATACGAACTACGGTTTTAGTATATACTAGTGATGGGCACTACCGAATAGTTTACACTAGAGTGACTTGATAATAAGTCTCTATCTAGGCACTCTAGTTTACACTATCGAATAGTATTCAATAGTTTGAATTAACTATCGAATATCTATTCGAATGTTTTTTACATAACCGAATAATAGTTTTTAAATAAAAACTATCGAATAGGTTGATAAACTATCGAATATATCGTGACTATTCGAATGTTTTAACTATTCGAATAGTTTTGGAATGACTATCGAATAGTTTGAATAGTGAACTACTATCGAATAGTTCGAGAGTGTCTATTCGATAGTGTCCATCACTAGTATATACCATAATAGTATTACACGATGGTATACCATCTCGTCAGTAGTCAGTTAGGCAATTAGGCATAAACGATTGAGTAAAATTGTATGAAATTAATTAAAAACCACGAAGTATAGTGAAGGTGACGTATAATGTTATAACGTTGGAGGGTAGGTTCATACAATAATTTATTTATTTAAATATCATGTAAAGTGAATAGTTTTCTAAAAAATTTAAACGATTAAATATTTAATTTTCATTTTGTCCACTAGAACGTGTCTTTGATAATTTTACGATTACGTGGGTAAAAATCACGTTATGTGTGTAAACGTTTTAAGAATAGAAAAAATTCAATGCACTTTTGATAAGCTTTGATATTCGTATTTAGTGCTTTGTAAAAATAATGATTCTTTACTCGTTAAATATTTTTTATACGTTGATATCGGGGAAAAAAATCAAAATATATCATATTTTAATATTATGACTACCTAAATAATAAAAAAAAAATTATCGTTTCTTCCTCGATGTTTCACGATAACTTCTAATAATACTCATTACTCGTTCTGTTTATATAAAAATCAGAATATATGTATTCAACGATTTCAATTTAAAACACAAACGCCTTTCCAGGGAAGAAATGTGATCAATGTGTTTATTCAATTATTACATGGTGTTTTCGATCATTATTTACTTATTGCTACAAATGTATATTATATTTGTTGAAATTCGAAACCGATTGGAGGGTGTGGAAATATATGTTGACCACACAGAGGAAATTCTTGGACGTAAAAAAATTGTTTTTTAACTGTATAACGCACAATTAATTAATTGAAAATCACATTCATATTTTTATGTATTTTATTTCAAATAATTTCATAGTTGTTATCTGTTCTCACATCCGAGAATTCGCTGCCTTAGGTCAAGAAAAGTGGATTAGGCCTGATGAGCAAATCATAATAATAGCTCACTGGGGATACCACTTACCGAAAAAAAACGCGCCGTCTGCAATACCTCATGCCTTGTGATAACAAATAATTCATTCTTATAATATTGTATTATTCGTTATTTTACGGGCTAAGGTGGTGTGGAAATTTGCACACTTATGCTATGATATCGACCAAACATGATATACATTTCTAACCAAAAGAATCAAAACTTATTGTTCTATCTGTATTCGACGTTTCATAATGATTGGATTTGCTAATTTGTTCAAATAAATATTTAAAATGGAAAATTGACGTAAAAACTGCGTATTACGTAAAAATTGATTATATTAAACGCTTATAAAAAAAAAAACCTGAATCACGATTTTTTAAATATTCCGTATCGTTATAGATGTTTGTGTATATTTAACTAAAAAAATGATGTATCGTTCCTTTAAAATTCATAACAATATTCACCATTATCTTATCCAAGAACGAAGAATAACTCATAGAACTAAAAACGTATTTTTTTTTTCATTTTATAGTTTGGTAATTTTCAATGATCATTTTATTTTCATATGTAAACTAAAATAATAAAACATTTTTTATTGAGTTCTAATATTATCTTGTAATATCCCTATCAATAAAAGTGATTTCAGATTATTTTATTTTTATTGGATTGTAAAATTCGATAAAATGTGGCTTGTTAAAAGTCATTATTAGTTACCGACTCGTATGTGACACAAAAAAGAAACGCTTGCGCATAAATGACAGAAGAACCGATATAAGGTGCAATTCACAAGGAAGTAATGCGCCGACTATAGTTTTGCATGGAAAATAATGAGTTAAATTATGAACAATTTGCTGGGTAAACAATTATGTTAAATGTTTATTTTAAATGCATAATAAAACTATGTCAATTTTGTTGAAATTATTCGTGGTTTAACAATTAAAACTTACAATATACGTACGAATTAAATTTTATAAATTCTTTAAATAGTTTAAAAAATACGTAATTATGTTAACAAATTAATTAGTGTGAAAAAAGATACGAATAATTGAAAAGTATGAACTTTTTCTCGTGAGGATCATCGCTCCTTGGAGGAGTAAATGGGGATGGGTATATTGAATCATTAGTTGAATGATTCTGGCAAACCTTTATGATTAAAATGTACCGTTTGGATGAAACAAAATCTGCAAAAAAAATATTCAAAGTTCAAATTGACATACATATTGTTACTGACATACATATTGATATTCCATAAAAATTGTAAAATAATAAATTTAAACGCTTATATAAAAAATCCTATGTCATGATTTTTGAAAATTCTTTAGTATCATTATTTTGTGTATTTGAGTAAGGTCACATTAAATTTTCAGAAGTTTTCATCAAATATTCAAGATATACCATACATAACAACTACGTATAAATCTTCGAAGAAAGAACTTTTTAAATTTTGAGACTTTTCGACTATTCGTGAATTTGAAAGAACGTATATTTTCGTCTCATTGAGAGTTAATTTTTTTTTTTTTTGGTCAAATTTCAACGTCATGTTTATGAATTTATATTGTATTCTCTACGTTCAGATGCAATAACAACGACCAACACTTTGAAAGAAAAAACTTTGTGAAATATCAAGTCCTTTCGTTTCTTCGCGAAATTGAATGAATGTATGTTTTCGTCTCATCGAGTGAAAATAAATTTTTTTGGTCAAACTTCAACGTCGAGTAAATGAACATAATATATTCTATTCACTACGGTCAGATACAATAACAATGACTAACACCTTCGAAGATAAAACTTTTTGAAATTTTGAGTCTTTTCGACTCTTTGCGAAATTGTAGTTACCTACCTATGTTTTTGTCTCATCTCATTCGAGTCTTTTCGACTCGTAAAATTGAAAGAGCTTATGTTTTCGTCTCTTAGAATGAAAAAAATTTTTGATCAAATTTCAACTGCGAGTTAAGGAATTTATATTCCATTCCCTACGTTCAAAACACAATAACAATGACCAACACCATTGAAGATAAAACTTTTTGGAATATCAAGTCTGTTCGACTGTTCATCAAATTGTAGTTACCTATATTTTAATCTCATCGAGAGAAAACGATTTTTTTTTTGGTCAAATTTCATCGTCGAGTACATGAATTTATATTCTATTCTCTACGTTCAGATACAATAACAATGCCCAACAACTTCGTAGAAAATACTATTTGAAATTTCGAGACTTTTCGACTCTTCATGAAGTTGAAAGAACTTATGTTTTCGTCTCTTAGAAAGAAAATCTTTTTTTTTTTATTAAATTTCAACTTCGAGTAAATGAATTTATATTCTGTTCCCTACGTTCAGATACAATGAAAACTATCAACCCAGACAGCAATTAAATGTTTTTAGAATATTAGTAATACATTTAATTTGAAATCATAATGTTTCAATAATATTTTAATTAAATTGCAATAAAATTATACAAATGTTCTTGAAATGTTCTGTGGTCATACTTTGGCCGCTTACCTACTTGACATTTTCAAAACATTCATATTGTAAAATTTCCAAAATATTCACAGAATAATATTGTGAAAATGTAAACAACAAATATTCATGGAACATTGTCCATTATTTTTTATTATTATCATTATTATTATTATTAGGTATTATTATTATTATAGTTCAATTATTTAATGTAATGTGGGCTTCCCATTTTTTATTGAAATTGTTTTAAAACAAGTAGTGTAATTATTGTTAAGAGTTAAACAATAGATTTCTTTTTTAGATCTTACTTCAATAATAATAACATATATTCATCACTTAGGTTAGTTCATATACATATTTCTATTACTAAGTGTTTTTTTATGCCTTAATATATTAGAAACAATACCCGAAGCATAAACATTTCTTAAATTTTGTTTTTTTCTCTACCTAATATAGTTACCTACTATAAAAATGTTAAACTAATACCTTATAAATAACTAATTATCTATTATAAAATTAATGAACTTAATACATTTTACTTTGAGATTTAATATATTGTTCCTAAACTGAGCAATAAGGGGAAAAAATTGCATGATTTGTCAGTCAACCATTAGAAAATTGCTATAAACGATTTTAGCAACATTACAAAAACACTTGCAGTGAAATAAACAAAATAAATTTTTTGTTTTCATAAAATAGAATAGTTCAGGTAGAGCAGTTAAAACTATATTAAAGTTAAAATACACAAATCAAATAAATAATCTTTTTTTATTATTAATATAGAAATACTAAAAATGCATATATATAAAATGTAAATTAAATTTTATTTGATCTAAAAGTAACATGAGCAATCCATGTAGCCAGAGGTTTATCAAATTCTTTGTTGATAATGTTTATGAACTTAGGTTGAACACGTAATGCATCTGAAAATGATTAAAAGAACTCTGTTAGAAAATTCTTTAATTAAAATACTACAATACAATACTTACCAATCAATAAATTGTAGCATTCAAGTTTGGAATTTTTTTTTCGTTTTGAATCCTAATAAGGAATATAAAGTGAGAACATCATCAGAGAACATTTTCATCATTAACCGGCGGACACTATCTCCAACATCTTTAACACCAACTAATAATGACAATTTAAGAACCTAGACAAATTAAGTGTTATATAAATTTTCATAGTAAAAACAAAAAAAGTTTAATGAATACAAACCAAATTAGATCTTAAATGCTTATCATTAACAATGATGTTCCCTACATTCTGAAGACATTCTTCGGTATGAATCGGAAAAAAATCATAAGCTGAAGAAGTTTGGCAAATTGATTGTCCCGTGTACTTTGTATAATGGAATAACCAAAATTATTTAAGAAAGGATCCAAAAGAATATATGTAGGATTTATTTTAGAATTAATGTCTAATATTTCATACTTTATTTTGGTTAAGGAATTTATCACAAATTTTAAAAAATCTAAAAACATAACAGGTTTTTAATAACTTATAAATAAATAATTGTATATAATGTTCATTATATCACAATACCTGCAGTATTTGGCATCAACAAGTCTTTATTTGTTTTACAATTTAATGGTGCAAGTCCATAAGACGCAGTGGTTTCTAAAAATAAATTATTATTAAGTCACAATATGTTGCAAAGGCTTTATAAGTAAATACGTAAAAAATTACAATGCAATAGATATAATTTTCAACAAACTTATGTTGGCTTGAGGAAAAACCTTGATCAATATCTTCTACAACTATTTTCCCAATCCGAGACTTTAATATGGAATAGTGCCTTTTATCAACAAGCTTCGGAGGTATCGCTTTTTCTAAAACCACGAATAATTTCAAATGTATTATTAAATCAGATATTATCCAAAATACAATAATTACATGTATATTGAAACATATTTTTTAAACTTTTATTTACCTTGATTTAATATCTCATCAGCATCAAATAAGGCCCTTTTTTACGGATGAATGGTTTGGCTGGTTATTATTCTATCGTTTTTTCTATCTAAAAACTTTGATTGCTTGGAAGACATTGCTTTTCCTGAAAGCATAAATAATTTCAAGTTTACTATTAAATTTCAGATTATAACACACAACACAATAATTGCATAAACTATTATACTATAAAAAGAATATTTGTATACGAATAAGACGGATAAATAAATAAATAGTTAAAAAAATCGAGGGACCACTCACAATGAGAATAATAATAATAATAATAATATAAATAATAAATGCGCCTGCAATCTCTACGGTAGGCACCGTACACAACTACTCGTAACGCGTGAGCGCCGTGCTGAGGGGCCACCGGCAATCAAATGCACACATTAACACGCACAACAACGCGTTGCGCAACGTCGACGACGATGCAGGAACGGGAATCATAATTCATAAACTAAACTTAAACACGGGAATGGGGATATGCAGGCTATACATTGGGAAGAAGGAAAGGATAGTGCAGTTTAGGAAACGAGGGGGGGGACTGGGAGTCTCTGTGGCCGAATCGGTTAGGTTAAAATGAGCTTTTGACAATTGACCCTTAATTATTTTGATAAATATTTATAAATAGTATTGATAAATAAAGAAAAAAAACAATAAAAATGATTACAATACGTATTTTTGTAATTTATCATTTTATTCATCTAATGTTTACCAGAAATATTCAATACGTATATTAAAATCATTTACCGATTATTAAATTTCAACATATTATATAACAAGCGCATGAAATCCACGTACCGAAGTATTAAAACGGCGATTTTAAAGCTGGAATATGCGAAAAAAAATGGATAATATCGATATAATGATAAGTACACGTATTGCACACACGCGCGAGTGTGTGTGTGTGTGCGAGTATTATTATACTATAATATAAAAACCACGGCCGCGCACGTGGGTACGGTTTTCGCCGTGTGAACCAGCTGTACCCTGTAGTGGTTCCGTAGTATAAATGTTTAATTTGTTAATTTTATACAAGTTCATTAATACATTTTAACATTAAACAAAAAAAAAAAAAACTAACATTTTGTATATTTTGTAAACATTATTGATGTTATTATACGAGTATATAGGTTTAAAACTTCATAGTTTTTCATATTGGCTGTTTCTAAAAAAAAATCAAATCTCATCAGTATGATAAACGAAATGATTAAAATTACCTGTGTTTAAAAACAAATAAATGAAGAAATTAAAGGAATTAAAATTTTTCATGTTTGTCTTAAAAATGATAAATTAAAAGGTATTCCTTCATATTAAAAAGAGACTATGTTCCCGATAAGTTTCTGAAAACCTAACTAAATCAACGGAATGCATTACTTCCAGTACTTCCACACTATGAATGTGTTATGAATATGCATTGTAATATAATTTATTATGATTATAACATATTTAAAATGAATTTTTAGTTTATTAGTAATATATATATTCTTAATTATAAAGATTTTCCAGATGAACTAATCAAAACTCTAATACCAGAAACTAAAAAAAAAAAAAAAAATGAAAGGTGAATTGTGTATTATAATTATTAATAAGATAAACATTTTTTATTTTAGATTGACATTTGATTATTATCATTTGCTATTCAGTGACAATGGAATCAAATATTTCAAAAAAATTAATTATTAATGATGTTAGACCCAGCCTTAAGCCGAATCTTCATCAATATGAAAATATGTAATTTATTTTAAGAAAATTCATTTTTTATTTACTAATTCTTAAAATTTTGGTTTTTATAATAACTTCTAAAAATGATTCAGTTTAGAAACAACTGTTTAATATTTCAACTTCT
The DNA here is from genome assembly GCA_027580255.1 of Therioaphis trifolii. Classification (NCBI taxonomy): domain Eukaryota; kingdom Metazoa; phylum Arthropoda; class Insecta; order Hemiptera; family Aphididae; genus Therioaphis; species Therioaphis trifolii. The sequence goes on from CM050404.1 coordinate 2,206,438, forward strand.
GAAATCACTTCTGAAATTGGTAATTTTATGCCTTTCAGTCAAATATTGTCAAATGGTAATATTATAAAATACACTTTTCATATTTTTTTTAATACTTTTTTAATACTTAATAATTTTGTTTGTTTTTATGTAATGAATTTGAGAAACGTGCTTTAAATCTATTATTATATCTTAAAGTGAAACTGATAAGTATAAATTATACTCAGCGTCAAATTTTGGAAAGAATTGAATTTTTGGAAAAACCACTAGAAGGAAAGGCTAATGTGAATCAAAGTGATTTATTAAAAATTAATGGTACCTATGTAAAACTGCCTACTTTTAATTGATTGTGAAGTTGATTTTGTAATCTTAGAAGATAAAGCATACGAAGATCGAGTGTTCAAATTAAATCTGGTACCTAAATAATTTTCAAATAACATGTTTGTTTAATGGAAAATGGTGTGTAATTGTATTTTGATTTCATTGTACGGATATATGAATTTTCATATGTTGGTGGAAAAAAATTTTAAGCTGCTGTAAAGACAATAATGTCAAAGCTTTTCACCAATCATCTTTTAAAAGAATACTCATTTTCGAGACGCAAGGGAAAACAAATTTTCAAATCTTTTCATATGCCCATTAATACTTAGTGTATGTTTCTTAATCCTATATTGTTGATAGTTATAATTATAATAATAAAAATAATATTAAATTATTTAATGAGAATATAGATTTTTATGGATGAAATTTTATATAATTTGGAATGTAAGATTATTCAATAATTTGGGTTATATATAATATAGATATCAATTATACTAATTTATTTTCTATGATAAATACGCTTTAACGGTAAGATGAATAAGATAAAACTAATGTTCAAATGTATTATACTAAGATAAATTGTATATTAACAACTCTATTTATAAATTTTTAAATCAAGTCATTTTAACCCGTTCAGTTATTAAATTATTTACAGAGCGATCAAAAAAAAAAAAAAAATGATGATTTATGAATAATATGAATAACAGGGGCAGGGGACATAGATGAAAACCTTGGTGTACACCAGAATTTATTATGAAATCATTGGAAACAAGATAAGATACCTTTACAGCTTGTGAACGATAAGTTAAATTTGACGAATATTAAATTAAGATTGATAGAGTAATACTCGTATATTTGTTGAAATCGACATTTTAGGTCTAAGCCCATGCTGCTTAATGATAATAAAACATGACATAATTTCCGCCAGATTTTTGTTATTATTGCATAGAATATTTTTGGAATAAGAGACATTTTACTAATTGGTCTATAATTAGAAATAGGTACTTATTATACTATTTAATTTGTTAATATAATATGTTAAATATGTTAACTTACCTATGACTTTATGAGACTGTTCAAATATATGCATGGTTTAATATTTGTAAATTTATTAAATTGATTTTATTTCTATAAAATATTATGATACAAACCTGAATCTGTTTAAAAATTCTTTGTCATTGTAATAATCAATGGGATTTTGCATATCTCTCACATATTTTTTAGGAACACGTTCATTCATATCAACTTGATCATAAAAGTCAATTAAATTAAAAAATTCATCCATAATATTGTTTAATTTGTCTAATTTAATAATTAAGTGATTACAATTTATGGAATAAAATAAAATAAATATAAATTATATGATTATTTGATAGGTAATCATTAAAAGTACTTCTTAAGCATGGTTGGTATTCAACTTTTAAAAATGGTATAAATAAGTAGTACTTTTTCTTTTATTAAGCATAAGTATCATTTGTGAATTTAATTTGTTAACGGCAACAGAGATTAGTTTTTCAATAACTACACTATTTAAATTCAATGGTTCTTTCCTATGGAGTCCCTAAAACAACACAGTTTTGAAATTGTCTAGTAGAGTGCCAATTTTTAAAATCATTTGTCTGAATTGAGTTGTGAATTTTAAAATAGTTTGTTTGATGACACGAAATATGTATTGCATATGCAGTAATATTTTTAAAACATTTGATGTCTATTTCTGATGTTATTTAATGATTTTATATCTTGAAAGTACGGGTTCGTAATACAATGGTCACAATGTAAGAGGTTATTTTACAATACATTCTAAAATATGATTAGTGTTTTCAATAGTGATGGGAATTATTCGAATATTCGAATATTCGAATATTCGAATTCGAATAGTTCTACCGTAAATAATTCGAATATTCGAATAATTCGAATAATTCGAATATTCGAATATATAGATGCTACAATACCTAATTTGTTATATCTATTTTTCCACGATAAGCCTTTTACACTATTTATTTAATTCTACTTTTAACTAAGTCCGTTAATTATTTCAAACCAAAAAATCCCCCAAAAAGTGGCCTGTTAACTAGACCCGTAGTCACTTACCTATTAATGTATTATTATTCCCGGTATCCAATTATTACGGATCCCGATTAGGTATTGTAGCATCTATATTATATTCGAATATTCGAATTATTCGAATTATTCGAATATTCGAATTATTTACGGTAGAACTATTCGAATTCGAATATTCGAATATTCGAATAATTCGATTATTCGAATACACATTACATCCCTGGTTTTCAAATATGTGCATGAAGATGGACAATTCAAGTAAGTTCAGTAAATAATACAAATAATTAATTAATGTATGACTGCATTATCTTCAAACACTAGAAGCGAAATTCACGATTTGTAAAAATAAAATTAATTAAATAAAAACTATTTTAAATAATAATAATAATAATTATGTTTATTGTCCAATAAATTGCAAGTTTTAAATAAGTAAATACATGTGGCATAGGTAAATGGCAATTGGTAACAGTTTCAAACATTTAAACATAAATAAACAAATTGAATTTATTATTGTATGTCTAATATAAGTAGTTATAACATAATATGAATATAAATATAATAAATCCCAAAATATCTATGGAAACTATTATAGTTTCACGTTTCGTGCTATGTGTACTCTGGTGACTAAAATGGCAGATCGAACAAATTATATCTAAAAATATCTAGCACCTAATCTGATATCAAAAAATCTAGAACATTGACACGACGACTAGTATGTAAATAGTTCATAGACTAATTAGAAGTAGAATATATTCTTGTGGTCATGGAAGTTCTTCTAGATATGGACATAATTGGCATAATTTTAATTATTGTTTTTTTTTCACTTGCCATTTTTATATTTTTTGTAACAATTATAATTTTATGTAAGTATCAAAATTGGTCTCCTGTGATTGGTAATTTTAAAATTAAGAATTAAAAAAAAAAGGGAATCAGCTTTTTACAGTAAATTAAGAAAAATTGCTATAGCGTCGACGACAGATGGGCAAGATACAGATAGCTGAGATACATATAAGTTACAAGATACTTTGTATATTTATTAATATATATTTAAATATATAAATATTTATAAATTAAAATGATTATTTATCAACTGTTAAATGCTTAAATTTAAGTAAATTATAAGTATTATTATAATAAAAGTAATTTATATCCCGTGTTTTAAAATAAAGTTGTTTCATGTTACCTATTGATGATAAAATATGATATTTTTTGTACCCATATCAAAATAATGACCGATGAAGAATGCATTATTATTGAGAGCAAATATTGTGTACGGTGTTAGGTAGGTACTTGATAAGAGATACTAGATAAAAGTCAAAAGAGTATTTCAATACAAGATACAAGAAACATTAAAATAATGTATCCCAATAAAATTTACAAGATACAATTGTATCTCAAGTACATATCATAATTAATAATAGTATCTTAGAAACTGCCAAGCCCTGAGCGTCGTAATTCCCGCCATTTCGGAAAGTGAAACCAATCTGTTTATATCATGGTAGTGATAATATTGACAATACTATCGCACGATGGTTTTATCTACACTTCATGGCCACTGCTTAGTGTTTAGATAATAATATATGACAGTTTTTATAGTGGAAAAAATTTGTTACTCTGTGTCTATGCTAATTATTGAGAAGAGTTTTTTTTTTTTAATTCACAAAATGTGTATTGCATAGCGAATCCTACAATGGAACCAATAGCATCGAATTCTCAAATGGATGGTCCCTCGCATAATGAAAGGATGCACCCAGCCATGTATCAAGGAAATTTGTCTAGCAGTGTGGTTTGTTTTTCACGAGATGTAGGTATAACAAGTTAATTTTACATCGATTTTCATCAATCCGTTTTAGAAACCAAATTATTCAATACAATGTATGTTGAGTGGTCATACACATGCCGTATCTGCGGTGAAATTCAGCCCTAATGGACTATGGCTCGCCAGCGCTTGTAAGTTGATTTTCAGATAAAGCTTATGTTTTTATTGGGTAATTATGACTTCATAAATAATGAAAACATAATTAAGTAAGTTGTAAGAAATTGAATTCTTACAACTGTGTGTTCTATTGATGTATTGTCTATTTATTAATGTAATATTTTCTGATTTACATTTAAATTCATATCATTAGACCTATGGAATAATTTTCAATAATAATACAAATAAACAGATACTATTCATCTATAGTTGTATAATTAGAAAAAAAGTACCTATGAAATAATAATCTCAATGAAACCAAATAAAATCAATCAAAAAACGTTTTTGTGTTCTACATACTTTGTAATAATGATATAAAATGTGCAATAAATTGTGATTAAATAATAATTTTACTTGGAATTTATTCACTGAATTTCATTTGGGATGTTGCATATTTTTCAATTTCGTATATGTTTTTAGCTGAAGATAAATTGATTAAAATTTGGGGAGCTTATGACGGACAATTCAAAAAGACATTTGTTGGACACCAGCATGGGGTGAATGATATAAGTTGGTCTCATGATAGCCAATTTTTAGTGTCTGCTTCTGATGATAAATCATTAAAAATTTGGGATTTGAGAACAGTAAGAATTTGTTATTATTATCATAGATATATTTGTTACCTGCTACCCATTCTTTCCGGAACATTTTTTAAATTTTGCAATGGTACATATTTTACAAAAGAGACATACAACATAAAAATAAAATTTCTTAATAAATAAATAGGATTATTCATATAATAAAAATAATAAATATCAATATGTTTTGATAAATACTATTTTAGATTATTAATCAGTTGAAAGTTAATCGGTATAGATAGCTGTTAGTTCTTCTCAAAAAAGGGTTGTTTTGTGATACTTTCAGTGATACTTTTGTAAACTTTAAAATTGAAATATGCCCATACCTGTCGACTATCAATATAATTCTTACACTGCTGTTGGTGAAAAAATATTCGGTTCTAAGGTGAATCTAAAACCTCGATTCACGAGACTGATTCTAAATATTGGATAGCAGATGACCCTTTTGTGTTTTACCAGACAATTGATAGTTCATTGTGCTTATCTTTTTATGTAAATGAAGATGTAAAAATGTATCAGTGTTTATTTTTTTAGTCAAATTGTGTCAAAATACTTTCTGGCCACATTAGCAAGGTTTATTGTTGTGATTATAATTCTCAGTCAAATCGAATTGCATCAGGATCTGTAAGCTATGATTACAATTATTTTTTGTTTAATTTAATGTGTTATGCAAATTATTTTCTAGTTTGATCAATGTGTTAAAATTTGGGAAGTATGTAGTGGAAATTGTCTTCAAACATTACCTGCACATTCAAATGCTGTCAGCGCTGTTAGTTTCCATAAAGATGGTTCCCTTGTAGTATCTGGTAGTTTGGATGGCCTATGGTATTATTTATTTCAACATTTCTATGTTTATATCTTGAAATTATGTTTGTAAAATTTGAGTATATTTTTAATTTTAGTCTGATTTGGGATGCTGACAATGGTCAATGTTTGAAAATTATATGCGATAATGACAATCCACCTGTTACTTTTGTAAAATTTACACCCATTGGGTTGCATGTTTTAGTCGCTACCGCAAATAATACTCTAAAACTATGGGATTATAGAAAAGGAAAGGTCGTGAAAGCATACGTCGGTCATAAAAATGAAAGGTATTGTATAACCTCCGATTTTTCAGTGACGGACGAACAGGTAAGTTAGCTAAGTTACTTATTCAATGCAGTTTACGCTTATTCTTTTTGTGTTATTTTAGTGGATAGTTTCTGGGTCTGAAGACAACATGGTTTACATATGGGATTTACAATCAATGAAAATTTTACAGAAATTACAAGGTCATACTGGTAAGCTTAATTTATTAAAGAAAAATATTTATAGTAATGAAAGTCGATTTTTCAGATATAGTCATTTGTACTTGTGTTCATCCAACAGCTAATATAATTGCATCATCTGCGTTACATGAAGATAAAACAATTAAACTATGGAAAATTAATTTTTAATGGTTATTTTAAGAATTATAAATTATACTTTATATAATTTTTTTAAAACAAATGGTTTATACTGTCTCATCCAGTGCCTTATTCTAATAATTGGATACAGTTTAAGTATTTACTTTCAACATAAGCTCTCAACGATTACCTTTATTATTTTTATTTTAAAATTATATGCAGAATTTTTAATTGTAAAAATAACTACTAGTCAATTAATTATGTACTTATAGTGCTGTTTTAGATTTAACTGAATATATATATTAAAAAAATGTATTAACATAATTTTGTATCATATTAAGTGATTAGAATATATAAAAACTTGTCAAGTAGCTTAAATAAGTTTCATTTAAATTGAAGTTTATAAGGACTGACAACAATTTCGTTGTCAAAAATTTGTAAAAGAATGCATATTGAGAATTGTTATACAATATGGTACCTTTACTACCTTTCAAATGTTCAATATTTAATCCTGTATAACATAAACTCATTAATTTAATAACTTTAATAAAAACTTTTACCTGTTCTTGAATATGTTTCTTGTTTTGTACTTTTATAAAAATAATGATTTTTTATTATGGAGCTTTTAGCATTATTTTAAACATGAGGAATATAATACATTTAATTTTGTAATTAATTTCTGTTCACTGCTTATGTTTAGTTAAATATTATAATAGTGTAGCTTTTTTAAATAATATCAACAACATAAATATTTTTTATGCGCTGTAATTTAATTGAATAAAAAAATATTCAAACTTTATGTTACATTTTGTTTTTATTCTGTGAATCTTAATGATAAGAGGTAAATAATTAATTTTGTATAATTGAGGTAAATAATCTGATACCAATCACTTATAAGCAGCTCTTGCGGATAGTCACCAAAACATTTTAAACCATAAGATTTTCATTCGAAAATAATGTAAGTCAGTTGAAATATTGATAGTTACAGTTGATAACATTTTGAATGTAATATGTATGTCTTATGGATATAATTTGTTAATATTAATAACTTTGTTGATTATCTCAAAGAAAATGTATGTATTAGGTTGTAAGAGTTATCGTAATATTAGTAGTAATTGTGGTGATATAAATATTATACTTTTGATTATGCTGTAATTATTTCAAAATCTACTAATGTGTTAGCCACTTAATAAATTCATCAAACTATTGATGTAGTGTTCCTTTAATTTACTTACGTAGTTAATATAAAAACTGCTCTTTTTAATAACTTTAGGTATTTAAAAGTGTTGCATTATCCATTATTACACTAAATATGAGAAGTTAAAAATGTCATTTTTATGAACTGTCTTACTAAGTAATATTGAACAAATGTTGGTGTTATTATTTTCATTTAAATTTAGTTTATTGACAGTAATAGTTTTGAAACAAATTGTTAAACCTTATTTTGTACTGTCAGTTATTTCAATGAAACTGATGGTGTTTGTATTTTTATCAATAACAGTTTTAAGGTACTTATTAGAAATACTTCTCTAATTGATGGCTATAGGTCACTTGAAATATGTTTCACTTTTCATTCAATAAATTATGATTTAACTACTGGTGTATATAGATCTATAAAATTGATGATAACCTGTCAACGTCAGTATAACTGAATGTATAACTATGAATGTGTGGAATGTTATCACTGACCATAACAACAATACCGCCAATGTATTTGAAAATGTTCAAAATTTATTTATTTTTTATTATTTTTGCTGGAATCCTGGTAAAATTTCACATTAATTAGAATTTTTTACTCAACTTAAAGATTTCATGTAGTTAAAAAAATTTAAAACAGGTTATTGGTGTTTATACTCTGGATAAAGAACTTATTTAAATGGAACCAAATAAAGCCTTTAATACAACATTTTATTGTCAAGGTTGAAGAACTTTAGAGTTTGAATTACATCCCTTATCATGGTCATAAAAACAGTATTGACCTTATTAAAGTTTTAATTGAATTAATTCCCATTTTAAGCCGCAAAATAATCATCTTATAATAAACTGTCCTGGATTCTGAAATTTCTGGAATATTGATGTGTTACAGTGTCAATAGGAGGAAGTCAGTAGTTAGTGACTTCACCTAGAAAAAGATACACAATTTTAAATTAGTACATGTAATTATATAATCTTATGTTACTGTTGAAGTATGAATTAAGTCATTGTTTGCATTAAGATTTAGTTTTTTTTAAATTAAATTGATTGGTATATTAAACTTTTTAAAAATTAGGTAAATCTATTAATAATTATTAAGGTCACACATGGTTCACAACCATACTGTAACATGATTGAAAATATGTAGGTTATACAATTCTTGTTAAAGAGAAATGATAATTTGATAAATCTAGATATAGATCTATTACCAACTTCTGAATACATTGATTAATTTAAATTTACTACACTTATCAGTTAACAGGGTTGGACAGTATCAAAGATACAATGTTATTTGTATCTTGTATCATGATACATTTCATACTAATATCTTGTATCTTTTTTGCCAAAAGATACAAGATACTATTATTGTAAAAATGTGTACTAAAATTGTATACATTGTATGTAATTTTTTAATTCTGATGTATTAGCTATAAATTTATAATGTGTACATACTAATTTATTGTATTATTTAATATAATTATGACTTTACAGTATAGTGAATCATGTACAGACGTTTTAAGTTTAATAGTAAATAAAATTTGATTGGAAATATAAAAGTAATATGTATCTATGGATCTTTGAGATCCATATATATATACATATACATATACCTTGTATCTTGTATCTTTTCTACATGCACAATATCAGTTAACAGGGTTGGGCAGTATCAAAGATACAATTTTTTCTTGTATCTTGTATCTTGATACACAAAATGTATGTATCTTGCCCAACCCTGTCAGTTAATAACAAAATATTCACCATTTTCCTATATTTCCTAGTTTGCACCGCCATCACTGACATTGCCTAATCATTAGGAATGAGAAGTTATAGGATTTGTATATTTTTTCTGTATCTTCTATTTATAGCTAGGTGAGCTAAAAATCTGTTCTATAACCTAATGAATTGAAATTTGGTAGTTAAATTTTGCATATATTGGTAGTTTTCTTAAAAGTTGTATATTCATGTTTTTTTGTGCATGAAAATGCATATTTAGTAAAATTATGTGGATTTTAATACAATTGACTTGAAAAATTTATTACTTTATGGAATTTGATATGTTTGTAGTCAATAAACAATAAAATAAAAATGCAGATAGCAAATTTGACAATTGTAGAATTGTCAATGTAAAATATACTATGTAAAATAATTATTAAATATATTACAAAACTTATAAAATTGTCAATTCATCACTCAGTTAAAAATTATTTATATTAATTTATTGTAAACAAGTTTTTTATTTATAAAAAAATTGCATATTATAATATATTTCTTGCATATTTTCAAATTTTTGATGCATATATCATAATTTTTCCTTGCATATTTTGTCTATTTTAGCTCCTATAACTTTTCATCTCTACTAATCATTATTGTCATTGCTAGAAATACGGACAATTACGGTGTATCATGTAGGTATACATATATTTAATCACATATAAATACTGTTTTTTTTTTTAAATTTTTTATTTATATGATTAATTTAACCATTATATTTAAAATATATTATACTATAAAAGTTAATTTTAAATAAAAACAAATAAAATGTCAATGTATAATCAAACCAGATAAACACTTGAAAAAATATATGTACTCAGAATATAATTTATTATAATAAATCGGTCTTCTTGTTTTTAGTGCATTAAATATACAATATAATATAAAACTATGATTGAATTATACAACAAATTCAAAATTAACATTAAAAATAATTATAACATAAGCTAAAGAAGATAAAGATCATCTAACAAAACAAGTTTCTTTGACAATTCAGTTTAGACATGTCACTCAATGCGAGTTTTAATATTATGATAATTAATTTTGAGTAAAGCCATTTATAAATGACGATAACCTACAGGTGATATTTTTTTCATCGACAATAAGCATTTGATAAAAATGAATTGGACCTGGATAACCAACAAACGATTTTTTGGTGTACTTGACAGGGAAATCATATGCTCTAACTTTTTTGAAATGGTTATAATTATTGCTAGTTTTTTATAAAAGTGTTTTTTTTATCTTGAAAATTAATTGTTGTTTACAATAATATTGAGTAAGTGATACAAAATATAACATATATTTTTGTATTTTCTAAATCTGTTTTTATTTTTGATTTATTTTTTTAAAGTAGAGTAGATACTCATAATATATAAAAATATTTGGATGGCATTAAATTTCATATTTATTTCAATAAATGTACTCTACAGTTATTATAGTAATGATTAGCTTTGCTTTAATTTTATTGCGAAAATTATGTCTCAAATTAGTTAAACCTCAAATGGAAAAATACTTTTTGCATTTATTGTACCTACATGTTACCATGGAAGTGTTAAATTAAGTCATTTTATACGAAAATTAGTTGTTTTATAAAATAACTAATAAGACTAGTTAAAGTATGGTATTAATGCTTTACCTTTAATGAAATTAATGTTTTCTATTAATTAAAGTATTTATATTAAATTTCTAGAATATCTATAAAAATGATAAAGTAGGTAGGTATTCAATTTAGTACGATTATCACTTATTTGTATTGATAATTTTAAAGCCTAAATGATTCTATGAACATACCTACCTAATTGTATACATAACGAAGGTGATTTTACACCTTGTGTATAACTTTTTATAGGTACCTACCATTTATACCTCTATATTGAAAATATTTGTGTTTTCGTGTATCTTCCTGCCAAACTTCCTCCGACTAAATAAGGTTCATTAGGCATTAAAATAGGTACCTGACACAGGTAGATAGAAAAAAAAAGAGACATTGTCCTTCAGTTATCGTTGTTTTTATTAATATTATATTGAGGAATTGGCACAATATTTCGATTACGGCCAGTTACAGAACTTAGGGAACCCACTAATCCATTCCTTTTTGAGAATTAAGAACCAAATAAGGAAGAATATCCCAAACTTACTGTAGAAGAAATTCCGAAACAAATAAAAGACCTAAAAACCACAAATCGCCAGGTGAAGATGGGATTACCCGAGGGCTGAGATATATTATGGAATAAATGGCTATGACCTCCAAGCTACAAGATCCCTCTTGATCATATGTTTAGAATTTTTTTGTAGGGCAGTCAAAGTCATGGAAATACATGTTTTAGTAATGATTGTACAAGTAAAAATATTTCATAGGTAATTACATAATACAAATGTGTGAGCTATCTAGCAACGACCTATTATAATTCTATGACTTTATTTTTAAAATCAATTATATATGTAAATAAGAGTTTTAATATCAAAAAACCTTCTCTTGAATGGTTATTATCATAAATTATTTAACATTTAATTTTTAGTACCTATATAATAATGTATGGTAATGTATTTCATTATATATAAACCGATATAATAACAATAATTGTTTGTCTTTTTTCTTTTTTCTATTTTTAATTCATTTTGTAATGTAGTTCAAGAAAGTCTGTTATTATATATTTTTTTTGCTTAAGGTGGCTGCACATGCTCGCATTTTTCGTGAGTTTAGACCAATAAGCAGAACTCGGAAGAATATTAATTGTACTTCCCAATGTCCGATTTAAATTTTTTATGTACGTAAGAATTAATTAACTTTTTTTCTATGTTATGTAGGAAATCGATTTTTGATTTTACTATTAAAAGTGTCTTAAAACTTGAATGTTGTTTTGAAAAAAAAGGGGAATAGTTTTTAGTTATTTTGGACAAATGAAATTTTTAACAGAAAAAGTGTTTCCTACATAACTTAGACAAGACAATAACGAGTTTAACCATATTTTCAAATCAAAAATTGCATTTGAGGAAGTATGATAAATTTTCTTTCTCTTTTATCATCTTTCATGGTAGCAACAGAAAAATATTTTAAATATTTATTCCGTTTGACATTATTGACTTGTACATGCGCGTGCGAAAGTAGATTACGTCACAATTCGGCAGCGGATGCTCGACCTGTGGTACTACAATAGCTGGAAATAAAGTGATAAGAAAACTTATTTTGACCAAAAATCTAACTATAAAATATATAATGCCATTGATTATAGAATAAATATTCTATTCTATAATCAATGGTATTACTAACCGACGTGTCGAGGACTGTAGCTAATATTTACACGGCCGCTCGGAGCACAAACAATTTGTGCTCCGCGAATTATTTAATCGTTTATAGACACACTTCTCGACATGAAAAGCTGCAAAAATCTTTTTATTAATTTATGTATTTTTTTTATTACAGGCCATGTGAATAATAATCAATCATATGTGACTGTAGGGATTTAATAATTTTTTTTATATATTTTTTGGGTGGTTCACGTGCTCCTGTGCACCATACCACGAGCCGCCACTGCCCTGGAGATTTATTATTCTTTAGTGATTTAATAATAATTTCAATTCCTCGATATTTGGTGCTGGCAGTTCAGGTTCTGCTGTGTGATATAGTATTTCTTCGTACTTTTCATTGTTGTTATTGCCAGTGCGGGAATTTTTGTTATTTAACAGTTCTTCAAAATATTCTTGAAATGTATTTACAATCTCGCTAGGTTCCGATATTATATGACTATTAATGTCTGTGATGAAATTAGTACGTGCCCTGGATCCCTCTTTAATCGATCTCCACTTCTTAAAAAACACTCTTTTCTTAAAAACTTCTTTCTTATAATATTCGATATCTTCTATAGATCTTATTTCCATTGCGCGTTTCTGTTGCCTAATCACCTTGTTTGCAAGGGTTCTGAGTTAAGAGTATTCACTTATGTTCTCTTCTGTTTGATTCTATTATCTGGCATTATTGAAAATAAAGTATACACTATACATGGAAGTTGATCCACTAACATATTGGTGCTGAGGTACCCTGAGGGGGTACTCCCTCAAAATTTTCCACGGGCAATTGCCCGTTTTGAACCTATATTCGCCGCGCCACTGCTCGAAAGAACGAAGCTAAAAAATATTGATGTTGATTATCTTAAACCTAATCAGGTATAAAAAATGATTTATGTTGAAATATTATTATTGTTATAATACTTTATCAGTAAATAGTACCAGCATTTTTTTGAAATAAATATTTTTATTTAAAAATATAGTAATTTTCTTTTAGGGGGAAAAAAATGTATATAATATGGTCTTAGCCGGATGTGATAGAGATAAATAATCAATAAATGGTTTAAATACTTTGCAAAATTAATACTCATTATTTTAAACATATCCTAGATAAATGAAATGTCTTGTATTAAATATTTTAGAGTTTATACTTTCATATGAAACAGAGGTGTATCGTAAATATTAATACTTCAACTATAACAATAATTCTTGTTTAATCTGCATCAGTTTAAATGAACCATTACGTTACATATTATTTTTCTTCCCAAACGATATAAATAATTAAATACAATTAAAAATATTGATTATTATCGATAGTAATCGATGGTATCAACTATTCGAAAATTCTCAACTCTATTTGACACGACTCGACTGGTGTGACCAACTTGAATGCTGACCGTGGTGACTCCCGATGCTGGTCAACGGCCCACGTATACGGCCATAGATCTATGATTCTGTGGTATGCTTATATGCGGCCCCGATTTATGCGTTTATTCCATGAAAATTCCATGAAAATTATTCTGCCTGTTATCTCGGGGCCGAACTGTACTAGCCCCATTTTTACTCTCGATGTGATGCTTGCTATTCGTTCGGCTTGTTAATAGGTATCATTTACCCGACAAATCGGCAACAATCATCGCGACTTAGTAGCGAATACATATTACATTGCCATTTGCCGTGCGAACTTCGAGCTTCGTGAACTGATAAGTCCGCGGGAGGGACTTCCGCTCAAAACCGCGAACTCATTTGACGCGCCAGCGTTCGTCCGGGACAACCGCACCACGTCCAACCGTCTGTGCGTCGTTTCCACCGTCGACTTTCAAGTACGGCACAGGTGGTTCGGCAGCAAGAACGACCTCAAAGACGACAACCTGGAAGATGCGGACAACACGTCGATCGCGACCATCCAAGTACCGGACGACATACCTTTCTTGCCATTAGTGGCCATCACCAAGCCGCCCTTGTATCTCAGGCTGTTCAGAATCGTCGAGGTTTGTGTTTAATCTGCATAGTATACAAACATTCATATTCTATTTCAAAATGACGAGCTATCAATACTTTACAGATAAGTGACCCTACGTTAATTGCGTTGATCAAGCGAAAAAAATCATTGAATCAACCGTTTATTGGTCTATTCATGAGAAAAAATACTGATATGTAAGTATTTTGGTGAACAATAACATCATCAAAGTAAATTTTGCATGAATGTCTATATTTTTCTTTAACATTATGTGTGAGTAACTCTTGAATGTATATTTTAGAGCTTCAGATAATATTGTTACAAACGTTGATGAAGTGTTTAATGTGGGATCACTCGGAATAATAAATGAAATGCGTGAATTTGGAAATAAATTATACATGCTTATACAATGTTTTAGGCGCATTAAGCTGACTAAGCCACTTTTTGAAGATCAAGATATTGATAAAAGTATTATTGATAACAGTTCTTATACATTTTTCATGATACATTTAATATGATATTTTTACATCTTAGTTACAAATGATTTGACCAAACGTAATAAAAAACAAGCTCGTATCAAAGGTGTGTCAAACACACCTGAAGAAGAACCTGTTCAAGAAACAGATAAGATCCAGCCACAAGTGCTTATGATTGAAGTAGAAAATTTAAAAGATGAACCTTATGAAAAAACTATGGAAATTAAAGTACATATTTATAAAATTTAACTTTTATTGTATTTGATAATTTAACATAAACAATGATTTATTATTTTTATTAGGCACTGTCTCAAGAAATAATAAAAACAATTCAATCAGTTATCAGTATAAACCCTATTTATAAAGAAATATTACATCCTATGTTGCAACATGGAAATGTGGCAGATGATCCTTCTTATTTATCTGAGATAGCCGCTGCTATAGCTGATTGTGAAACTCATGAATATCAAGAAATTTTAGAAGAAACTAATGTATGTATTGTGCACAAATGTTTGTGTTTAAAAACGTTATCAATTACATTAATTAACTTTGAACTTTTTTCACTCATTATTCGTCATGATGAAACTTCCAACATATCTTTAAAAATAATATTATATAGAGAAATCTTGCTCTAATAAATTTGTGAACCAAGTTACAGTTCCAATTAATCTTAAAAATATTACCTTTTGTAGCATAATTAGGTAAATGTAAAACCAAAATTGTATATTCCACCAATGTTCTTCAGTTATCAGATACTTGTTTTATATTTATTTGCAAGTTTTACAGTTACTAATCCAAATTTTTAATGTTATAATAGACATAATTTAAATTAAATTCACAATTTCTAAAACACGTTTTGTTATACTCGCGTGTATAGTGTGTATATTTATTTATTATGCTAAAAATTTGATTTAATTCATAATTAATAAATTGTATTTAATGTATAATATGATTTATTTTAGGTTCCAAAACGTCTTTTGCTTGCATTGCGCTGTGTAAAAAAATCTTTTAGAACTGAATGAAATTCAAATCAAAATTAGTAAAGAAGTTGATGAAAAAGTAAAACAACAAGATCGTAAATTTAAACTTCAAGAACAACTTAAAGTAATAAAAAAGGAGCTTGGTCTTGAAAAAGATGATAAGGATACTATTGTCGAAAAGTTCAGAGATAGAATTAAAGTATGTTTCTCTATTGAAATTGCTTTAATCCAAGATAAAATATCTTTTTTAGTTACCTTAAAAAATTATCATCATAGTATAAGATATTAAATTGATATTATTATTTGAGAATGATAAAAATTTCTAATTTATTGTAATAATTATGTGATGCTATTTATTTTAATGTATTTTTTTCATTATTATTTAAAGGATAAACAAGTGCCTGTTAAAGTTATGGAAGTTATTGATGAAGAATTAACTACACTATCATTTTTAGAACAGCACTCTTCGGATTTTAAGTAAGTTATGAATTTATCAAATTATTTTAAATTTTTAGTTGACACAATATAAGTATTGGTTTTTAACTACTTTTATTATATAAAGTTAAATTATCTACATTATTTTTACTATAAAATTATAGTGTTACAAGAAATTATTTGGATTGGCTTACACAATTGCCATGGGGTGCTACGAGTGATGAAAATTTTGATTTAAAACGAGCAAAATCTATTTTAGATGAAGACCATTATGGAATGGATGATGTGAAAAAACGAATTCTTGAATTCATTGCAGTAAGCAAATTAAAAGGTTCTACACATGGAAAAATTCTATGTTTTCATGGGCCACCAGGTGTTGGCAAAACAAGTATAGCAAAATCCATCGCAAGAGTTTTAAATCGAGAAGTAAGTTGATTCAATAATCAAAAATGTTTACTTTTAAATAATTGTTTTATTATTTTTTGTATCAAAGTACTTTAGATTTAGTGTTGGATGTATGACTGATGTAGCTGAAATTAAAGGTCATCGTAGAACGTATGTTGGTGCCATGCCTGGTAAAATGATTCAATGTTTGAAGAAAACTTCTACTGAGAACCCTTAAGTTTTAATTGATGAAGTTGATAGAATTGGAATGTAATTTATTGCTTTAATTTCTAAAATTTAGACTTACCTATTATATATAAGTATTTATTATTATTTTATTTTTTGTTAGAGGTCATCAAGGTGATCCATCATCTGCGTTATTGGAAATGCTTGATCCTGAACAAAATGCCAATTTCTTAGATCATTACTTGGATATATCTGTAGACTTGTCAAAAGTACTCTTCATTTGTACTGCTAATGTCATCAACACAATTCCAGAACCTCTTCGTGATAGAATGGAATTTATTGATGTATCTGGGTACGTAGCAGAAGAAAAAATGGCAATTGCAAAACAATACCTAATTCCTCAAGGGCTTAAATCTACTGGATTAAAAGAAGAACAAGTAAATAATAAAATATCAATACAATGTATGTATTTAATTATTTATGTGAATTCATAGATAGAAATTGCTGATGAAAGTCTGTCCACTTTAATCAAATCATATTGCCGTGAAAGTGGTGTACGCAACCTTCAAAAACACGTTGAGAAGGTTTTTATTTTTTTAATATTTTAACTGAATAAAATAATATCAATAATTTAATTTAAAATAAATAAGTATATCATACTTATTACATTTTATTTGATGCTTATTTAACAGATGTTACGAAAAGTTGCAATGATAATTGTTGAAGGTGAATCAGAGAAAGTAACAATTCCAATGATAAATTATATGATTTTGT
This sequence comes from Therioaphis trifolii, assembly GCA_027580255.1. Lineage (NCBI taxonomy): Eukaryota > Metazoa > Arthropoda > Insecta > Hemiptera > Aphididae > Therioaphis > Therioaphis trifolii. The sequence continues at coordinate 2,224,184 of CM050404.1, forward strand.
TGGAAATCCAGTGTTTTCCAAGAACAGAATGTATGAAGAGCCAATACCTGGAGTTGTTATGGGGTTGGTTTGGACAGCTATGGGTCAGTATTTTTTTTCTTTTCATTCACAACTAAATTTATAATATTTATGTATTTCTTCAGGTGGCGCTTTAATGTACATTGAAACTGAGTGATATTCATGAGTTTCACAATCAGCTATAGAAGCGGCTATCTCAGATAAATAAGATGGATCGTCTGCCACATTTCCATGTTGCAACATAGGACGTAATATTTCTTTATAAATTAATTCGCTATTAAGTCGCGATGATTGTTGCCGATTTGTCGGGTAAATGATACCTATTAACAAGCCGATAGAATAGAAAGCATCACATCACAGACTATAATAATCAGAATGGACACTGATAACAATTAACATGACGAACATAGGACAAATTTCAAATCAGTCGCCATTTTAAAGAAGGAAAAATCAGTGTGACCTTTTTATTAAATAATAAATTATGTTTGCATTTTCAAAAAATTTGTTTTTAATTTGTTTGCCAATTTTATTTTATTTTGTGGAAAATTCAACTGTAAATTAAATGTTGATGTAGGTATTAGGAAGTGTAATACTTAATTAATTTGTTTGTCTTCTAACTTACATAATAACTATAAGAGTCAGTAATAATTAACTCTTGTCCAGTTAATTTGAAAATAAAATAAAATACAAAATCATGTTCTAGATAGTTAATTCACTTCAGCTAGAGTGTAATAAAAAATAAAAAGGTAAATTTAATTATGATTCATTTAAAATATTTGGTTATTATTTAAAAAAAAATTAAGTTCATTACATGTGACCCAGGTTGCGATTTAAAACAAATTAAATAACTTTTAAGAGTTAAGTTAATAATTTTCAATACTTAAAACTTTTAGGTTTAAAAATATTAAAAATAATCTTTACTAACTATTAATTTATTACCTAACCATTACCTTTGAATAATTTTGTCGTTATAAAAACTAATAAGGAATAACACAACAAATAATAATCCAATTACATTTATTTACATTTATAGTTATAAAAAATTAGTTACAAATACAGAATTAGTTATACATTATTATATTCTATGACTTAAGTAATAGCTTAAAACAATTAAATCACAAATAATTATAACATAATATGTATTATAATTTATAGTATAAAAAATTAATATACATCAATAAATTTATAACTTTATAAATGGGAAAGAATATTAAGTTTTCGATTTTTCCTTGGTGTTGTTAGTAGATCTCTATTGATTTTTTTAATTGCATGGTAGATTCTAAGCCGGATATAAAGTTTTTTAAGGAAATCAAAACTAGATGATTTGCATGGATGTGTAAAAGGTACGTTGTCAATCAAATTCTTCATTTTTTTTCCTACATTACTTTCTATGGCAATTGTAGGAAAATTTGTAATAAAAACATCATCTAGCGCATTGATATAATTAATAAAACTATCTGGTGGTACATTTAAGTTCCCATAATTTGAGGCAACTTCATTTTGATATGCTTTCAAGTGTATAAATATAAAAGCTTCATCTATGCTTTTCTGGCTTTTAGCAAAATCTAAACATGTGTTACAACTGTGTTTTTCAATATATTTTTTAATTAGATAACCACTAACATAAGTTAATGCATTTTTAGAAGTTAATTGTAATTCTCTATAATCCAAAGTTCCAACATTTAAATTATTAAACTGAAATGGGGTCTTCTCTAGAAATAATATATTTGAGTTTAGTAATGGTGGAGAAATCTCTCCAATGTTTGTTAAAATTAAGTTCAAATCTTCAAGGCAATTTGATCCATCAGAATGTTTTAAATAATTCAGAAAAAAAAATTTTTTAAATGACCAATAAAACTGAATAGGAGTAGGATTAATGTTATTGCCATTTTGATTCCGGAAATTTCCAAATAAATTTTCAAGACAGTCTTGATTAAGTCTATAAGTACACAAGAAATATTGAGGTTTTTCAATATCATCCCATAACTGTAATAGTGACTTAATTGTAATTTGCCATCCATTTATAAATTTCATTCGTTGAGTAACATCGATGTTTGTAGTTATTCCATTTATAATTTTACTTTCTATAATACGCATGTTTTTAAAAACATTCAGCATCATGATCAAATGATTTTTTTGTTTTATACTATTTTTGAATGGAAGATTAAACTCTTTACCTCCTTCACTTTTTGGTTTTGAATTAAGTATATCAAATAATTTATCCATGTTTTCAATAAAATGTGCAGTAGTCTCTGCAGCAATAGGCAAAGTATTACATTTTATACAACTATGCATACCTGCTGCTACTGTTGCACTTAACACTTGTGAGGCATATCGAACTTTCATCTTATGAAAAGGCCCTGGATTAATATGAGCCTCAGTTAATTTAGGAGAACAGCGATTGAGACCTTGATCAGCTTTATAAAAATCATCAAGGCATCTCTTGTCTGTTGTGCTATCCAAAATTTCAAACTTGTACTTAAAAAAGTTATTCCTTGTGGACATTAACAAATGTGGAGCATCAAATACATAATAAATTTTTTCACCATTTACAAAGAAATATGGGCGCTCAATAGAAACATGCATTTTGTTGGCGAAACTATAAAAATTTGATCCTTGATCGGTGGTTAACACTTTAATATTGAGTGAAATACTTTGAAGTCGAGAAATAACAGCAAATATTGTATTTTGCAAGGCCATTCCTGTACAACTATTATTTATAAAAAAATATGCAACTGGTTGCTTCCATTTGTAGTTTAAACTCCTTATCATGAAGCACAAAACATGTTTTGCACATTCATATGTTTTTGTGTCGTAAGAATTATTAAAACCAATAATATAATCCTTGGACAAGTTATAAAATAAATTGGTTTTGATTGCCATTTCATCCACACACAGAACTATATCCTTAGCATCATCTTTCAAGTTTTTCATTTTAATCTCTAAACAGTTAAATAAAACATCGTTCAATCCTGGTACTATTTCTACTTTTTCTGTGACTCTGCGTAGTGTTCTAGGACTAGGCAATTGTAAAATATTTTTTAAAAACCTATAAGCCATTGGTCCAAAAAAATGTATTGTAAGTGCCAATTGTTTCAGTTGGCTAGAGTAACGAAAACCTTGAGGTTTTCTTTGTGACATTCTAACATAATTTTTTATAACCAATGAAAGGTTGGGAGGCAAATGTGAATCACAAACTTCATAAAAATGATCTACAGAAGTAATGGTTTCCATCAGTTGTTTTGACTGTATTTTAAATTTTTCTTCTAATTGATCAATTTTTTTTCAAGTTCACTAACTTTGGCTTTTAAACTACGTGTTAAACTTAGTGATTTAATAATAATTTCAATTCCTCGATATTTGGTGCTGGCAGTTCAGGTTCTGCTGTGTGATATAGTATTTCTTCGTACTTTTCATTGTTGTTATTGCCAGTGCGGGAATTTTTGTTATTTAACAGTTCTTCAAAATATTCTTGAAATGTAATTACAATCTCGCTAGGTTCCGATATTATATGACTATTAATGTCTGTGATGAAATTAGTACGTGCCCTGGATCCCTCTTTAATCGATCTCCACTTCTTAAAAAACACTCTTTTCTTAAAAACTTCTTTCTTATAATATTCGATATCTTCTATAGATCTTATTTCCATTGCGCGTTTCTGTTGCCTAATCACCTTGTTTGCAAGGTTTCTGAGTTAAGAGTATTCACTTATGTTCTCTTCTGTTTGATTCTATTATCTGGCATTATTGAAAATAAAGTATACACTATACATGGAAGTTGATCCACTAACATATTGGTGCTGAGGTACCCTGAGGGGGTACTCCCTCAAAATTTTCCACGGGCAATTGCCCGTTTTGAACCTATATTCGCCGCGCCACTGCTCGAAAGAACGAAGCTAAAAAATATTGATGTTGATTATCTTAAACCTAATCAGGTATAAAAAATGATTTATGTTGAAATATTATTATTGTTATAATACTTTATCAGTAAATAGTACCAGCATTTTTTTGAAATAAATATTTTTATTTAAAAATATAGTAATTTTCTTTTAGGGGGAAAAAAATGTATATAATATGGTCTTAGCCGGATGTGATAGAGATAAATAATCAATAAATGGTTTAAATACTTTGCAAAATTAATACTCATTATTTTAAACATATCCTAGATAAATGAAATGTCTTGTATTAAATATTTTAGAGTTTATACTTTCATATGAAACAGAGGTGTATCGTAAATATTAATACTTCAACTATAACGATAATTCTTGTTTAATCTGCATCAGTTTAAATGAACCATTACGTTACATATTATTTTTCTTCCCAAACGATATAAATAATTAAATACAATTAAAAAAAAAAAGACAATGGTGGTGGAAGTTCGTCCATCGTCGCTCCGCTCCTCGGACAAGTGGCATGGTGATGAGTAGAGATACAGGAGTTGGGTGGGATACACGAGATGTATTGATAGATTAGGCATTATAGGATAGATTAGGACATTATTTTATATTATAAAAAAAAAAAAACGATTCTGCACGAAGATGAATTGTCAGTGAATAATATGTTTATAGTAAATCGTAATTTAACGCCTGAAATTGAAATTTTAATACAATTTAATTAATTAATAACAATGAATTACCCTCGTATTTTTTACAATTATGGTAAGCCGAACTTATGGCCAACCTTGTATTAAAATTTCAATTGTTAGCTTCTAATAAAAAATTTTTTATGAATTTTTACCTACAAAATACATAGCAAATATACATGATTTTGACGAATTTTGTCAATATTAGCACTTATAAACGCTTATAAAAAAATTGTGTGCCTATGTTTTTTTATAATTTTTGAATGGGAGTTAGAACAACTTATGTGGACCCTTCTATTAAATTTTCAAGTATTTCGTCCGAGCTACATTTTTTTTATCAACATTTATAAAAAAAAAAATAAAAAAAATCGAATATTTCAAATGCCTATAAATTGATTAAAAATGAGTGAAATCTTTTGAAAATAAAATTATATAAAGAAAATTCCAATATAAACAACTGATAAAATTTTCAAGTTTCTACAACTTATACTTTTTGAAAAAAAAACAAATAGCAAAAATCGTTTGAGGCTAAACCGTTGTTTAACGTGTTTTTGTAAAAATTTAAATTTCAAACACTCATAACATTTTTTTGTCTGAATCCGGTAGAGTTTTTTTTGCAGATAATTGAAGAAAAACTAATGAAAAACCTTGTACCAAATTTTCAAAACTTAGTTATAAAAGAAAAAAATTTTACGATTTTTCAACAACAAAATTATTTGCAAATTTTCGCAATTTTTACATATTTCGTATAAATTGGAACTTTGAGCACTTATAAAAAAAAATTGTGACTTACGATTTTGGATTTTTTTTTATCAGTTATGGAACAACTTATAAGAAACCTTGTATTAAATTTTCAAGATTTTCTGGCAAAAAAAAAAAATTTTATCGTTATTTTAAAAAAAAATACTTAAAAAAATTGAAAATTTCAATTGTCTATAATTAGCTCAATAAAAGTCAAAATACTTTGAAAATTTAACGGTGTATAGAGAACGCTAATCTAAACATTTGGTGAAAATTTCAAGTATTTACATCGATTAGTTATTGAGTTATAGCAAAATAAAAAATTTGATTTTGTCGAAAACTGGTTTTGCGTAAAATATACCGTTTTTCCCTCATTTTTTAAGGGTTTTTCCCGGCGCGTTAAAAAAATATTGAAAATTTTTAACTTTTGACCCCCCAAAGTACCAACTAGATTCACTTTCCTTTCAGAAAAGTTGCTATATAAGGCAATCGAAGCATTTTTACTGCCCCAAATCGTGTCGACAGACACAAAAATAAAAAAAATAAAAAATAAAAAAACACACATCATTGTAAAATCAATACATTCTTCACTCCGTTCAGAATCTAATATTGATTATTATCGATAGTAATCGATGGTATCAACTATTCGAAAATTCTCACCTCTATTTGACACGACTCGACTGGTGTGACCAACTTGAATGCTGACCGTGGTGACTCCCGATGCTGGTCAACGGCTCGACTTGAATTCGTGACGAATAAAACGAATGGAAACGTACGATACTCGATGTGTTATGTTGGCACTCTTGGATCCTTGTATGTGACCATTGCAACTCGCTCTGTTATGGGGCCCATACACGGTCAGTCAGACTCATGAATGTCAGTTTTGTGATTGTCACTCATGATTGACCGTCTAGGTGGATGAATGACAATTTTTTTTCGTGACTGATGAATTTCAAAGGGCCTGGGACAGTCTTCCCGATTTTGATAAGAGTGAACATAACCTAAAAAAAAAAAAATGTTTTTTCTTGAGATCAGTTACGCCAACCTTAGAATCCTAAAGTTCTTTCCACTACTGCCCATCTTGCAATACAAAAATCTGAAATTGAAATTGCTAAAAACCTAACTAACGCTTATCAATAATAACTATTGTTGATTATCAATACTAACTACAAATATTACGTAAATAGTTTAAACTTTAGTTGAAAATTTTTGTTTTGCCCTTATGCGATCGTCATTTCACGTGTTATGACCACCAACAATTAAATTGTTTGATTTTGATACTTTTGACATGCCTATAGTTAATATTAATTTAATTTTGCACTCGTACAATTCATTTAAAAATTGTACCACGTATACAGTGGCGGATTTAACGGTCGTATAGTCGGCAAATTCCGACGAGGCCCCTCCTTAATTGTATACTGAGGCCCTTGGCCCATCTAAATTATAATTTAGATTTTTTTTTGTTTAATTTTGACAAAAAAAATTGTATATTGTAAACTTGAATATAATTTACATATTTTTTATTAAGAAAATTATTTAAATATATAAGGATACTTCAAAAGTAGAAAATCTTATAAACTGTAATTAAATAAAGTAAATTTTAATTTAACAAAGTAAAAACTGGTAAGTGAGATGATGGTGGTACAATTTCGTCCTTATTGTTCTTTCGGTCCTCGGACAATGTAATGGTGATGACTGATGAGTGTATTAAGTTAAGTTTTAAAAAATGATGCCTCGTCTCTTTATAGTATAAACTATAAAACGATTCTGAGCAAAGCTTCAGTATAATAACTGTTATTTATACAAACTGTTCAGTATTTACGTAATTTTTGGTGAGTTTTTTTGTAATTAAACCCTTATGAAATATTGAATTCTTAACTCGGTAGAAAATTTCTGTTACCAAAAGATTCAAAACTTGTTTTATATCTATGCTTCAAGTTTCAAAGTGATCGGATTTAGAAAAAAAGTTGTATACACATTTGAAGTCGAAAATTTACGTAAAAACAGTCGATTTTCGTATACGAATTTACTCGTATATGAATTTATTAAAACGTGTTTAAAAAAAAATCCTAATTCACGATTTTTGATTTTTTTTTCATGATAGTTAGGTAAGTATATGAGTAAGGTCATATTACATTTTCAGAACTTTTTGTCAAATATTAAAAATGTTATTACAAATAGACTATCAAAAAATTAGATAAATTCGAAATTCTGTGTTTAGTCCAAAAATTTTCAGATTGTTTTGAACATTTTCAAATTTCTACCCCCAATACTTTTCGAGTTATGACTAAATAACTAAAATCTGGAAAGTGAAAACATCGTCTACGGCGGATTTTTACCATTTTTACTCAGTTTTTCCTAATTTATGGAAAAACTATGGAGATTTAAAAAAAATGACCTCTCTAAAGTAGATACCACCTCAGTCTGATTTCGAATCTAAAAAGTTGCTGGAAGAAAACTTTTGGACCAGGATTTATAAACGAAAGTGTTTACAGAAAAAAAAATTGAACATCATTCTAAAACCATAAAGTCCTTTTCACTTAGAATCTATAAGATCAAACTAATAACTTATTCTTTAAAATACTTCATAGTCCATGTTCTTTTCAAACAGTATGAACTAAATTCAGAATACTTTTTTTTTTTTTGAAAATAGGGCTAAGTATGTTACGTCAGTTTGTAGAAGGGACCTCTTATGGATTTGCTGACTTTATGTGAACCCTTAAATCCGCCACTGCACGTACCTATAGATGATTCTAACATAAAAATTTGGTGATAATTTCAAGTATCTACGATTTTTGGTTTTCGAGTAACAGCTAAATAAAAAAATTGATTTTGTCGAAAACTGTTTTGCAAAAAATTACCGTTTTTTCCTCATTTTTTTTTTTGTTTTTCCCGTCGCATTTGAAAACTTTTCAAGTTCAAAATCGAAGTATTATTATACTAGTTATAATGTACACAGACACAAAAAAAAAATCACTCATCAGAGTAAAATCAATACAGTCTTCACTTTGTTCAAAATCTAAAATGTTATGTTTGAAATTCCTTTTTTCGTGTTTTTCTATACATTATGATTTTATACTTTTCAATTATAAAATAATATTTATTCCAATTTCCAATAAAATAATATTCATAGTTCCAATAAATACGAAGGGAAATGATAAAGTTTTAGATTTAGAAAAGCTCATTTACGAGTTAAGCCTGTGAAAAGTGAAAACCACAAAAAATATTGTAAATGTATATGAAATGATATGGGCCCCGCTGAAATTTAATTTCAGCATAGGCCATTCCAAAAATTTTTTTTAACATGTAACCATTAAATGGTAAGTAAAAAAGTTTTACTTACCATTTATGACAATGTACGATTGTTAATTGATATTTGATATGTGGATTGGGTTCTCATCCACATTATTAGAAGTAAAAAATTATATAACTCGCCGCTTTGAGAAAGACGATTAACATACCTACGTTTTTTTGTTATGTATATAAATTATAATTAGGTATACAGAAGTAAAAATCAGGAACTGAATTCGAAATGAATTCGAAATTGACACCAATGTATCTTAAATAGGGTGTGGAAAACAAGGATTCTTGATGAAAATACCTGATTAACGCTGCATAGTGGTTTATTTTTACAACTACAATCTGATTTTGTATCATAGTTCAAAGTTAAATCACTATGTTTGTTAATAACCATATATTTATAATTGAATTACGAATAACAACGTAGTAGGTAACTAAAAAGTATGATGGAAGACAAAGGACATTTACAAACTGTTCCCCTCAACTTCCCTCATATTTAGATTGTAGACCGTAAATCGTGATCTGTAGTTACAATAAATAATAATTTAGATTATTTGAAAACTGACTAACCACTAATTTTTGAGAATCATTTCTTCAAAATCACATACATTTATTTTATAATCATCATACTGTTATATTATGTATAATAATTTCTCATTGAAGTATTTAATATTTTATAAAAATATTAAATGTAGTGTTTACAAATATTTAAAGGACCCTTTTTTACTAACTACTATGCGACATAATGCCCTGGTCGCAACATCTGCTCTCAACAATTAGAAATGCAAGTAGTATGCACCAAGCAATTCTAATATTCATTTCATCGGTTTTTTAAATCAAACTAAATTAATCCTTCTAATTATAAGTGAAACTTTTAGAATAACTCGATTATTAGAAATGTAATGTTGAAAAAAATCGCAAAATATTGATTCAGGAAAAAAAGTAATAGTACATTTTGCATTTAATACTATTAGTGAACTGTTCAAGATGCTGCATTCTAATGACTGTTTTTCAGATACTCTTGTTATAATTTGGTAATTCATACAGTTTGTGAATAAATTTAAATTTATAATATGTACCTACATTTTTTCAGTATTTTAATTCTTACTGGGTTTTGCTATGTCGTCTTATACTGTATGTTTTAAAAAAGTTGTTTCAAACAATGTGTTTTTAACATGTTTAAAACCTGTATTAAGCACATTTGTTTTAAACGCATTGTACTTTGTTAAAAACAATTCAAATAAATTTTAAAACAATAAAATAGAGAAATTGATTTAGAATTATTGTTTATTTTATTATATGGAGACATATTTTATTTTCATGATTTAAAATGAAAATTAATTTTAACTAATATGAAACAAAACAATAACTATTACCACAAGTTTTTTAATTAAGATTTAAAATAAAAACTCAGAAGTTGAAATTCCATAAATAATACAACAAAATAATAATTTATTAAATATTTTAAGACAGAAAACACCTGAGGTAGTAATAGGCAAAGGTAATAATTAAGGCAGAGGACTTCTATCATTGTAGCAATAATATTATCCACTTCTCAAGAAATAGTAAATCTAAAAGGGAATTAAAAGGTTCATGACAGATATTTTGATTCCAATAACTATTGCACTATTGTCATTTCTATTTGACTATTTGTCATTTCAATAAAGAAAATAACTCATGACTTACTTCAAGTCTACAATGTACTTTATCTCAACATAATACATCTTGATTTCTTGTTTATAACACAAAAACATAAACTTATAGAAATAGTATTCCTCAATATAGTACTTACATATACTTATAAAATCAGATTTCATATGGTAGTCTAAAATTTAGAAGAGAAAGCCTTATGATGAACACATATACAAATGATTTGGTAATAATACAATTAAAATTATATTTATTCCTATGGGACTAGTAAGTAAATAGATATGCAATTCAACTTTAAATTTGTATTATGACAATAGATAACAAAACATACAATGTACATATATTAAATATCAGAATTTAATTTATTTAGTAATAATATATAGAATTTTAATTACAAGGTGGGTTTAGTTTACATATACATAAATAAATTATAAATATACTGACGGGGCGTTGCCTATTATATAATATTAATATAATTAAGGGTAACTCCAATAAGAATAAAACATAAAATAATTGTGATTGAGTGGACTGTATAGTTAAATAATAATAATAAAAAAATCACACAATTAAATAATATTTAATATTGTAATAACAAAATATATTGACTGTAAGTCCAATTAACATAATAATAAAGAATTTTAATTTAAATAGTGTTTTTACACATACTATTATTAATCTTTAATGCCTCAGAAGGCTCTCATAACAATATATAATAATAAACAATGAATAACAATATATAATAATATAACCACAAATAATACTTTAATAATAATAACCATGTGGTGCCCAGATCAGTATAATATAATAATGTTAAAGGCATACACAACCCAAAAAAAAAAAAAATTATTTTATTATTGACTTTGATACTTCACGTTGTCAAATAAATATTGCGAAAATAGAATTTGAAAAAACTAATTATTTATAGAGTTACGGGCGAATTACGAATGCACCTATGACGTCATTGCGTCGGCCGTTTCCGAGCAGCACCGGCGCGCGGCTATAAACGATCACAATTATTATTACAATATTATTATTGTCAAAATGTCAAATGTCAATAGTCATCCGTCCAGTGCCGATGTTTATCATAGACTGTCGTTATTTTGTCGAAGTGCCGTGCTGTATTTTATTTTTAGTTGTTATAATATATTTTACTTTCGTATATAATATCTAGACACCTAGTGAAATATAATATAATATTATTAATAAATTGATATTATAAAACTCAAAACTAGTACACAAAATAACTATGTCATTAATACCATTCAATTTTGATCCTGACGCTGAAGGTATAGAGCGTTATTTACAAGAAGATGATGACAATTCTGTAGCTGTTAATTATGAAGGTAGATTAAATAATTTCAATTGGTGTTCTTGTGGATACTGTAAAGACATGCTTAGTGATATCGAATGTTTATGTTGCAATGAGTTACCAAATTTGGAAAAAATACGAGAGCAAGAAGGAAAATGTATTACGTTACATCATTCGTTTTCGAAACTAATATTGGATAAGGAAGTACTAAACATTACTAGACACAATTTAATACTAAAAACTAAAAAAAAAATTAATAAAAAAAAATTGGGGAAACATTATCCTGAAAATAAAACGTGGAGATTTATTTGCTACAAACAGTATACGTCCTGGGTCAATTCTTGGATTGCTATGGGAAAAGGAAACCGAGTGGTTTTGCCTTCATGTGTTGTAAGCAAAATTAGAAAAGAATATCCAGAACCAAATGGAATATACGTAGGATTCAAAAATTCAAAAACATTCCCGGCATAAACAATATTGTGTTACAATATAGCTGTATTACTAAACAATATTGTGAATAAGAATATACAAGTGTAAACAAGTGTAATAAATATTTTTAATTTTGAATATCTTAATTTAAACACACAACTTTGTTATTTAATTTATATTAATAAAATATTCAACCATTACTGAAATCGTGAATAATGAGACTTTTGCAATATTTCTAATGCAGGTCGATCTGTAGGTGCGATATTTTTAGGCAGAGTTAAATTGAGTGGTGTTTTCAATGGGGACATTTCGACTCCGTTTAAATGATACAATATTAAGTTAATTATTTCATCTCTCCAATTATTTGTACCTTTTTCATATATATTTTTGGTAACCCATTTTCCAGTAGGTTTAGAAAATGAATAATTTAAACCTATTTTTTTTTTATTTAAATTAGAATTATGGTCAATTATAGCAATGATTGATTTGATATACATCGCTTTAAAAGAAAAATGTACTCGTTTTGGAACATATTTTAATCTTAAGTTATGGTAAGACTCTAATCTTCCTGTATGAATATAATTTTTTGTTTGCTTTAAATCGGTCAAAAACTTTTTGTTGCAAATTATTTCTTTCAGTAGTTCATAAGGCTTAGAACCAGGAAGTAACCATAGTTTTTGTTTTTTGTACTCATCACTTAATGTTGGATGTCCACACGTTTTTTTCACCCCATCTTCTTCCCATTCATGAACGTTTTTAATATGTTTCAATATAGATGTAAATTTTGAGACTAATACTTCAGAATCGCCATTGCATGTTTGTGCCGACCACCATAAATGATTGCTTATAGATTGCTTCCATGCCAAAACTTCTTCGTACTTTTTATTAATAGTTTTAAATTTTTTCATTAAGCTTTTAGATAAATGCCATAAATCAAATTCATGAGTAATTTCTGGGTAACATGTTTTTAACAAATGCCTTATTCCTACATGGCGGTCAGTTAATAATAAATCAATTTTGCATTTATCGGTACCTATAAGTTTATCAATCAATTGTTTACATGCGTTTTTTTCTAAATCTCCTGGCATCATTTTTTTTTGAATTAATTGAAAATCTACAATACATCCAGAATTAATATCCATAAAAGTGTATGTACAATATTTGGCACAAAAACCAGGAGAATCGTACTGACCATCTCCAGCAATCCATAACTGTCCACTTTCCTTGACATCATTTATCTGCTCTGTTCTCTTTTTCTCCCATATTTTTTCGATAAGAGGATAAGAATATTTGTTCATAATTTTATCGTATGTTGTTCTACTGAACATAACAAGTTTTAAACTTGAACAAAATACTTTAAACGTTGCAAATAAAGAACCTGATAAAAGTATAGATGTAGCAATATGTACGTGGCCCGTAGAAAATTGTTTATTTACAGGCTGTGAAAACCATTTTGATAAGTGACCTTCACTACATTCTGATTTTACACATATCGTTGCACCAATTGCGTACCATTTTTTATTTATTATTTTACTTTTGCAAATATTACAAATTGTAAACAGTGATAGTAATGAATTAATAAATACTAAACAATATTTTACATCGGTATTTTCAAGATCTTCAAATTCTTCTCTATAGTCTTCCTCTTCTTTATCACACTCATAATCGGGATCGTCATTAAAATCATTATCTGTAAATGACACGTCTTCTTGTTCTACATCACTTTCATTATCCTCCATAAAACTTGACTTTTCCTCATTTTTATTAAGCTTGCATGACTCAATATTTGATTTTTTAGCAATTAAACTCTCAACCATATCTTTTTTTTCTCGATTTTTTATTCTTTCAGAACGGGATTTTTTAATTGTTGTATTATCATCTCTATTTTTATCTTTATTTAATACAAATATTGTTGGTACTGTACCTGATTTTAAACGGGGTGCTCTTAACTTGTATTTGTCTCCCAATAATTGTTGTTTTAAAATATCTGATTCATCAAAATCTAGACTTGTGAAGTGATTGGAACATATCACAGAATTATTGGTTGGTTTAAAATGTTTGCGCTTACAAAAATTGGTCCATTTATTAAAACGCACTGGTGAATTATCGCGATTAGGAAATCGATGCGTTCCTTTGTTGTTACTACAACCAAATACACTACAATACGGCATATTTTTTTGAAAATGTAATGTAAAATGTATATAAATAGGTACTAGTATTATTCACATGCATATATAATATTACACGACGTACTAGTGTACTTGGTATGTACCGAACTACCGACTACTGATTAGGCGAAAAGTGAATGAAAAATGAATTGTATTTTTGAAACTTCATACCTATTGGCTATTGTCATAATGCGTTATTCGAAAAACAGGAAGTATGGGGTATTATTTATAACTTATAAGAATTTAGAAATATTGTTATATTTATAATTTATAAACAGTCAAAATACTTATTATATAAATATATTTAATCGGCGATGTTAATATTGTTGGTTGATAAACGTTGGCCGCCCCGCGACGGTGCCGCTCGGAAACGGCCGACGCAATGACGTCATAGGTGCATTCGTAATTCGCCCGTAACTCTATAAATAATTAGTTTTTTCAAATTCTATTTTCGCAATATTTATTTGACAACGTGAAGTATCAAAGTCAATAATAAAATAATTTTTTTTTTTTTTGGGTTGTGTATGCCTTTAATGTTACAATAAAAAAACAACAAGTTGATCTGGCACACTCACAATATACAATATTGAACATTGCAAATAAACATTGTATATCCGATGGCACTGATCTAGCGACTAGATAAACCAACAATTACTAAAATAATAATATAATATAATAACTACTAAAATATAATCGCTTGTGAGCGTGAACATATACAAAGGTAAAATAAAAAAATTAACGGTCCTATCCTTAGAATATTGTATTCATATGTAGATTAATTTTTTTTTTTTTTATTTCGTGACAGCTTCAATCAAGCCAATCATGACCTATCCATATTCCTTCATTGTGCTTATTGGAAATATATTTTTTACAGATTGTACAAATTAAATAAATATGATAAAAAAAAAAGAAAATTTCATGACAGAAAATAATTTTACTAAAAAATGAGAACCAATATAGAGTATAAAATAGGATTGTGGAAAACTGTATTTTTTTATTAATTTCATTAGAAATATGAATTCATAGGTGTTTTTTTTTTTTTTTTAGGAAAATCTACATATCTATAAAATACTTATAACAGAATAATTTGAAAATTGGAAGTGTTTTTGAAGTATTAAAAGAATTGGTCACACTAATAGTAATTTATAGAATTCTGAGATGCTGTTTTATATTATTGTTAGTTATATTAGTGTTTATTACCTTTACTTTAAAAAATTATTGGGTTATTTAATTTTATTATTTTACCTAAGTTAGCGTTCACAACATAAATCTTTACAACAAACAAAAAAATAAAACAAAAAAAGAATATAAAATAATAATTTAACGGCTGTCTTCAATGCTGACCATATTCTCCGATTTCTCTCTGAACGTATCCATCATTGAAGTGACCAACACTGCGCAAAAACCTCAAGACGTCTTGATGCTCATTAAGTCTTTGGACATTCTGGGCGATTTGAAAGGTGGCACTGACTCGTTCAGATCTTGAAGTAACATCTCTAACCTATAAAATTTAATACGTAACATTATAATTTTAATTCATAAAAATAAGTTAAGTAATAACTAACCGTGAGATTGTTCCGCACTTGATTGAACTCTACTGAACACTGATTTTCAATGTAAGTTAACCTCCCTGAAAGAAAATAAAACACATTAGTGAAGGTCAATTAATAAGAAATTAATCAAATATGAAGTAATTAATTACAACAATTACCATAGTATTTATTTCACAAGCATAATGTAAAATCCAAAGCAAAGTAATGAAGTATAATAAATAAAGATTTAAGTTGTTATTAGCCTTACATGAGTTGGGAATCTATCATATGGCTTTTTAAATAAAAAAAAAATAAATACATTAGTTATTAGATGTAAAAAATTATCTTTATAGAATGTTTCAAGTTATTTCTGAGATTTTTATATACATTTTCAAATTTTAAACTATATTTACTAATTAATATAACTACATATTATAAATGTAATAAACAAAGATCACAATACACAAGCATACATTAAGCAATTTTACAAAGGACATGACACGCATCGCATTCACGTAAAGCATACATAATTCTTCATTGAAATAAAAATATACATATATTTACTTACTCATCTTTTACACACCATTGGCCATCAACATCTTAACAAATATTATCACAAACATTTAGGACAAAAATGCAACACATAAACACATCAGACATTCTTTGACACACGCAGAAAATCCCAGATATTTGGATGTCGTCCCATTTGCGTTAATAACGACGAATGGAATGATTCAAGGAAGTTGTTGGTTCGAAAGTCTTCTCCGAAAACGCTGAAGAACTCTGGCTTAACTTGAAAAAACCAATAACGTTCAATGTAACCAATCAAAAAATTTCTCATTCCTCGCTCCACTTCAGGAAATAAATTAACATATTGCATGATGGCCCTAAAACCATCATGCATACAAAACAGAGGGCACAGAGGATGTCCCCTATTAGCAGGCAGATGAGGAAGTGCAAGAACCATTCTGAAGACACGAGCTGCTTCAACACTTCTCTTGACTAAGTCCAAAACACCATTCAATTTCCGATGGCAATACCGTACAACTGATTGAGTGTAATGGAACCAGCAACATCCTAGTCTGCTTTCTGGAAATACTCGTTGAACTGCATTCATGAGCCCCTTTTCAAAATCTGTAACAAACCGAATAGAATTATAATTAAGAGGTAAAATTTGCCTTATAATATTAAATAGAGTGACGTAAATTTCTTCAGTTCGACTCTTTAAAAGAACATAAACCATTGGGAACGACACACTTTTATATACCACTTGAAAAGTCAGGAAACTTTTCAAGTCTGTCGGAGCTGCAGGAACAGTCTTGAATGTTCCATCAATTCCAACAGTTGTTACTGTTAGTAACTCGTTATGGAATCTTCTAACTGCATCTTGATTAGCAAAAATTACCCCTTCACTTAGTTCCATTAACGATTAGTTCTTGTTGGAAAAATGCTGACGGTGGGGTTTGAAGCGTTTGACTACAGGCAGCATTCTCTGGACGATTCAATGCTTCAACGAGCTCATGGATGTTCTCGGGTATTCTTCCGTGGTTCGGCTGGAATCCAGATGCAGCACTAGTGATATTATACTATTGTAGTTCACTTCATATAAATTTCATGCATTAATGATTGAATAATTAATAAAGTAAGTTTATTTTAACTACACTTATAGCTATTTTAAGTATTTATGTAGGTACTTATAAATATTAAGTTATAAACTTATATCTGTATATAATATTTTATTTTTTTGTAAGTAGGTAACTCGATATAATCATATAAATAATTTTATAATTATGGCTATAAATACAAATATTGAATTTTGGCGTGAGTTTATTAGCCTATATTGAGAACTACCTGCAGTTTGGAAAATTAAAAGTGACGAGTATAAAACTCATGATTTGAAAAATGAATGTTATATTAACAGCCAAACTTAAAGAGTTTCAACCAACTGCAGATATTGATTTGACAAAAAGAATGTTCATCTAGTAGGTTATGATGTGTGTATTTCGTCCTTTTTAAAAACCATTCTTTTGACCATGTTCTTTTTATTTTCTTTCATTTCTCTCCTTCATCTGAATTATCTGTAGCCAAAGCTACAATAATTGCAATACAAGCTTCTTCCATTTATATATAATTTGGAAAATGTAGATATTAATTAGGGCACAGTCATATACTGTCATATGATAGGTATAAACATATAATTAACCTCCAATAAAACAAACACCAATAGTTATGGTGTCATTGGTTTTATGAAAAATTATCAAATGATTGTCATTCATGATTGACCATGTATGTCAACCTTGACATTCATAATGAGTGACAATCAAAAAAACTGACATTCATGACTGACCGTTTATGGGCCCCTTTATGGTTTGACATTTTATGCTTCGTCACCACCACTACAATACAGAGCCTACTCTATATTCTACTGACGTAACGATGAACTAGCTCACGGCAGCAAGTGGACTGTGACGTTGACTGTTTGTCTTTTGCAGACTTCGCTTGTACATCGTTTGTGAGTTTATTTGTGCGCTGTAGACCAGACATCGTTATTATAATGAACCAGACAATCCTGATTGTCTAATACAACAAATAAGTGCCAGGTCACTTATCGCTATTAAGGCTATTTGTTAATCATACAATATTCTATAAGTTACTGTGAGTTGTATGTAGTGATATAAACTTGACTACTTGAGTGATTCATGTTTTTTTTTGCAGTTGTAAAAATGTGTTGTTATTTAAAAAAAATATTTGTATACTTTTGGTTTATTTTATCCAACTATTGACTATAAGTTAATTTTTATTTTAATTAGTTTAGTGAATACCTAGTATTAGTAATTGTTATTTCTAACTTGGTCGTATTTTTCAATGTGCTTAAAGATACTCATCAGCCATCGTTTTTTTGTTGTTTTAGGATACAAATTTGGGATTGATATTGCACTAAATATAAGAACTGAATTTGAAGTAATTATGGCTGATTTGTCATCAGATGAGGAATTGTCCATTACAGCATCACCTGAGGGAATTGAAAGTCCAAATTTCCATCAACTTAACCGCCCGAGAACACCAGAAACTCGTTGTTCAATATGCCTTGATAATTTCACAAACATAAGCACGACAAATGTGTGTAATCATATATTCTGTTTTGAATGTTTAAAACAATGGTCTGCTGTAAGTGAACTTCATTATAAATTAGAATAATTTTGTTTTCAGCTAGCAAGCTGTTATGTTGACATTTTCAAAGAAAAAAAAAATATTTCAAGTGGTTCAAATGTAAATAACTTAGTACTAAATTTTAATTATTTGAATATTGTATTTATTTTTTAGATGAACTCTACTTGTCCAGTATGTAGAAAAATATTCCAACAAATACATCATTCATTAAGTGAATCTACTTATGAAATATATGAAGTTCCTACTGTTTCTAGGCAAGAAACAGAATTGTTAGTGTTAAGTATATTATTATTATTATTATTGTTATTATTTTTATTAACGCCCTTGGGGCAAAGAGTGTACATAAATTATACTATAACATAAAAGATTAATATCAATAATACTAGAATTATAGGATTATTATAAAAGAATTTGGAATTATGACAAAAAGAATTTAAGTTCAATATTTACAATATAGTTATGCTATTACATTATATATAAATATTATAAGTTATTTATCTATCCGAAGCCTAGACACAAACAGCGTAGTTTAAATTCATTTTCAAAATTAAAGTCAAAAGCAACACTATTGCAATTTCTTAACATACAACTTAAAGGCTCGTTAAAACTGTAAGACTGCGAGTGGAATGGTACATGAAAAGTAGTCGTGGATCGAGTATTAAAGGCGGGAATTTTCCAGTTTACTCTTTCAAGTATCACAGGGCAACTTAACTTATTATTTACTAATTCAAATATGAATGACACATCATTAAATGTACGTCTAGACGTAAGAGAATGTAAACCTAATTCACGTCCTAAGCTATCAACTGAAACATTAAATTCAAACTTAAGAACCAAGTGTCTTAAGAAGTTATATTGGACACGGCCCAAACGTTGAATCAGGCCACTTTGGTAAGGGTTTCAAATTATGGATCAATATTCAAGACCTGAACGAACAAGTGAACAATACAAGGCCTTCAGACAAATAATATTGTTGAAATCACAGCACTGTCGTCTAACAAATCCTAGCATACGCATGGCTTTTAAATAGATATAGGATATATGTTCATTAAATGATAGGTCATTAGAAAGTATGATGCCAAGATCTTTAATGGAGGAAACTAACGTAATTGGGTGATTGTCTAAGGAATATTTGTGGATTAAAGGGTTTTTTCGTCTGGTAAACGATATTATGGCACATTTATCAATATTAATTTTTAGTTTGTTTGTTTAACACCAATTTGAAAATCTTACAAGGTCAGATTGTAGTTTTTCACAGTCATTTACCGAATTAACTTTGATATACATTTTCAAATCATCAGCAAATAACGAAAATGTACAAAATTTGAATAAAAGTTTGACATCATTTATGAATAATAAAAAGAGCAAAGGTGATAAGTGTCCTCCTTGTGGGACACCCGAAAATGTATTGAAAGAAGATGAAACTTTGCCTGAAACGATAACTTGCTGCGTCCTCCCTGTTAGATAAGAGCTTAACCAAGATAATAACGGGCCGCTAATACCGTTACATGTTAAGTTTGTTGATTAAAATTCCGTGATCAACTGAGTCGAATGCCTTACTAAGGTCTGTATAAATGGCGTCTACTTGCCCTTTGTTTTCAATGACATTAAGAATTTCAGTATAGTATACTAATAAATTAGTGGATGTCGATTTTTGAGGTCGAAAACCGTGTTACTCAATTAATATTCTATTTAAATAATGTAGATAATTTAGGTTCTAATAATTTTTCGAAAATTTTTGATACCTACTGTACTTAATTTAGATATTGGACGGTAATTATTTACAAAAGTCCGATTGGTTGATTTAAAAATGGGTAACACATAACTAGATTTCCAGTAATGTGGGAAAACGCCATCTGATAAAGATTTATTGAAAAGCAAATACAGGGGATAAGCTAATGCATAACGACATTTAAACAGAATGATTGGGGGCAGTTGATCAGGACCATATGTGTTATCTAAATTAAGATTATTTAAACCTTCAAATACCTCAGCTAGGGAAACATTTACAGAAGATATATTAATATTTGAATTTTTGTTTGAATTTGTTGGATTGGGAGCAATTATAGAATTCGGTTGTATATACATCGAGGAGAAGTAATCGGCGAAAGCGTTACATATGTTATCACTATTTTCGTATCGCACATTATTATAATACATTATAGAGGGAAGTTCGTTATTGTTTCTTTTATTTTTTATATATTTCCAAAAACCTCGAGGGTTGGTTGTTAAGTTATTTTGTACATTAGATAAATATTGGTTACGGCATCGTTTAGAAAAGTATTTACATTTAGAGCGTAATTCAGAAAATTTCATGTAAGATGTTTGGCTGCGGTTATTTTTATATTCAGTGTGTGCTATGCGTTTTTCTTTTATTAACGTACGTAAGTTCCTATCAAACAACGGAGGATAATTGTATTTGAAATTCTTCATTTCATTCAATTCAAAGTACATATAGATTTAAAATTTTGTTTACCACTGTGTAAAAGTTTGTAACCGCTGCATCAACATTCATGCAAGAGAATAGATTACACCAGTTAATTTTATTTAAAGCGATCGATACATTATCAAAATTGGTTTTACGGAAATTTCGATAAATTTTTGTTGGTATGGATAAATTATTACATTTATAAAACTCACATATATTATTTAGGGGAGGGTGAGGTTTATCTATTGTAACTAAGGGACTTGAGCACAGTTCAACGGATATTAAATTTAAGTTTGTGAAAATTAAGTCGAGTATATTGCCATAGGAATATTACGAATACAATTATACTGCGATAAATTGTGAACCGAAAAACAATCGTAAATTATATTAACGGCTGCAGAGCGGTTGCCATCAATAGTTAATCCAGTATTGTTACATGAAAAGGTCGAGCCACGAAAATTATAGTCTACCGCAATTAAGATATCAGTCTTATCGTCAAAACGTGAAAATAGCCAATTAATTGTGTCTGTGTGCGTTTCATAAACCGATAGTGGACTTGTTTCTGGTATATAGCATGTGCCTAAAATAATTTTTTGTACATCATTTATTTTCATTAGTACAAAAACTTGTTCAATTGAGCCATAGGGGATCTGTATCAACTCACAGGTTTATTTATTATTCACAATTATAACGACACCACCACGACTACAATTACTCGTTAGATTACTTCTGTCGCATCTAAATATGTTATAATTATGAAAACCTAGCTCTGAATTTAATACTTCGCTCTTAAGCCAGATTTCAGTTAACATTAGAAAATCATAATTATCACACTGTATATTGCATATGAGATTATTTAGTTTGTTGTTTAAACTTCTAACATTCTGATAATAGCCTGATAAATTAAACTTAATATTAGGGATATTTATATTATTTACATTACTTTTATTCGTACTAGACACATTAGTGTTTATCAGTTTTTTTGGATTGCCGTGGGAACACCATCAATAAACTTAATGAACCATCTGTTGTCACCTCCTTGTTTCTTTTCATCAATTTGCCGCTTAATGTCCTTGTATTGATTGCGTTGTTGAATTGTTTGATCGGTCCCAATGAAAATAATATGTTTTAGTGTATCAATCGTGGGTAATTTACGTTTCGCTTTAAGAATGGATAACATTTCTAATTTACTTGCTAGGTTAACTAGTATAGGACGTGGTTTTTCATTTTTTTTCCCCATACGAGTGGCATGAATTATAGGAGTAGATACGGATAGTGCGTTAAAAATTTTCTTAACCGTATTTGGTAAGTCCATATCCATATCACTATCTTCGTTAACACCAAAAATTATAATATTCTTTGACTTTTCCATACGTTCTTGAACTTCATGAATTAGTTTAAAGTCTGGATCGACAGTTATTACTTTAGTAGATGCATCGAGTGAATCCATACGTTTACGTAAGGTATCAAGCTCGGTTTTGAGAGTTTTATTTTCCTCCCTCAAATTAGCAATGTCATACATAAGGTTTTCAAGTTAATTTATAATTGAATCAGTTTTATTTTCTTGAATTGATATTTTTGTTGTAATTGAAGTAAGTTTGGAATCTTGAGTTTTGAGAGATTTCATTATATCAAATAATGTAGGTTCCGTCTTTGAGTTTTGGCCTTGTATAGGAGATTTGGTTAATTTCGACATTTTTCAGAAATTTAGCTAAGTAAGTTATTAAAAATACTATATAGAACTTTATGCACAATAAACGTGTAATATAAGTTATTTAATTTAACAGATAACGGAGCGTGTTCTCTGATCAACGGTCAACAGTACAATGTTCATATATCATTGTTCATATCATTGGTGTTTTACAGTTGTACATATTTAAAATGTATAAATTAAAATTTATTATTCAAATTTATTTTTGTAGACCGAGAATCGTCGTACAACTTTATAATGAATTATCCAATTTGCTCAAATGCATTTTTGTGTGGTGATTAGTTTAACATTGAATACTACTAGACAGTTATTTTTTTAGTTTTCAAATGGATTTTTATATATTATGTAGAATACTAATATAACACCACATTTGTGCAAAATGTATTGCAAAGCAAAATATATTTGACCTACTTTCTCATATTAATTTTTTACAAAATATTCTGAAACACAATGATTTTATTGAAAATTTTAATTTAATTACCCATGTATTAAATTGTTTATTGTTATAAATGATTATTGAATTTTGCATGTCTTGGTTTATTGTTTTTTAGTTTGTTCGGGGCGAATTTTCAGATTTTTATTCCTCAAAGAAATCTCTATGAATTACTTACACTACAAATAAATGTTGATCAATGGCGAATGGCAAATATAACATCAGAGTTTATTAATCAGACTCGAGCAGAGAATGATCATTTACTAAGTCTTTCCATACCAAGAGATAGTAAAGCAGTAACAATAATTATTTTTATTCAATAGTAGTTTTTAATAATTGTTTTAATTTATAGGGTTTAGAAGGCTAGTATATACTGACAATTTGTGGGCTCATCCATTACCAGATTCAAGCGGCCGATTTAGAGATCATAGCTCTACATTTTTCAGGTAATTGTATACATTATTTTATTCAATTTAATTGTTGAATTTTTAAATCATTAATTATATTTATATTTTATTTTTACATACTTATTAGTTTTTGTAGTTCTACATTCCTTCTAAGAAAAATAAAAGCTTATACGAAAAGTAAAAAATATATTATAGCCTATAAAATAAGAGTTACTTGTAAATATTATCATATGTAACTTTTTCAGAGAGAATCCAGCGCAATTGGAAAGGTTGCGGCAATTTATTGATTGGGATATCTATGCCATAAGGTCAATAGAAAGTTTTAGATCTGATAGAAATATCAGTGAATCAAATTTAGCATCGTTGATTTTGGATTTAATCACAAATCATGATATAACAGGAACTTATTCAATCAATACTTTACGGCAGTTTCTTGGAATATATGCAGCTCATTTTTGCCATGAATTATACACTTTTGCTGAGAGTCCATATGATCTCATGGATTATGATCGAAATGTGCGCTATACTCGTTAACGTAATTCAATGTAAAGATCAAGAAATTAATATTTATCTATAACTATATTATAAACAAAGGTACAGGTGTATCTACTATTAACACTTAAAGAAGTAAAAAACTGTTAACTTTCTAATGCTTTGAATTAAAAGAAATTAAGAAAATTTAAATTCATTGAGTTTGTATTTTTTTTAACAATAACTTCTATATTGGTCTCTCTTTCATACTATAATGTTAAAACAGTCATTTAGCTTTATACTTATAAATAATGGGTTACTGAAGTTTCAAAAATGAGCAACCATTCTTATTTATCGTACAATTAATTTTGTAATTAGGTGAAATATACAGTACTTATACAATTATTGTCAGATATGTATTTACCTAACATTAAATCTATTCATATATATTTTTATTATTTTTATTTTTCACTTAAGACAATTTTTTCAGATAACAGTGATAAAGAATAGCCAAAATTATTGAAAAAAATCTTCTGGATTAAAACATACACCCTCTTGCTTAACTGCAGTTAGTACTCAAGAAGAATTATGCATTATTCAAACTAGTTCTAATATTTCATTGGAGACAATTTTAAGATAAAGTAGTAATTTAATACCTAGTAAGTTATGAAAGTTTTAATTTAGTGTAAAAAAATGACTGAGTAAGATCTAAACTCATTTTAAATTTATTTAGTTGCAATTATTATATTTTTCAATACGCACGGTTAGAATTTAATTTTTTACCAGTCTTCATCTCCTAACTGTTCTGTAATTATTGATGTAGTGCCTAGACAATTGTTTTCAACTCCTCTGCAATATAGTTAGCAACTGCAATATGCAAAATAGTCTCAATATTTATACCAATTATGATAGTGATGTTATATTTTTATATTTGAACCCAGAATTAGAACACTGAAAAATATTCATTAAAAATATTGCATTATTGATATAGTACGGTGTGACACACTCTTGATTTGATACAATACTTTGACCATTTTAGATCAAGTATTTAAACAACTTAATGCATATATATTATAATTATTATATTGACAATTATTCTCAGCATTTTTTTTCTATGCAAAAATTATTTCAATGAAAGTTTTGAAGGTACAAAAAAGTTAAACTTTTATTTTATTCTAGAATTAAAAAAAAATATTTTTCAAAGTTGAAACCAATCTATAATGGTAGTGGACATGACATAGAACTAAATAAAAAAATTAAAATTGTTATTTCTACAGGTTATTTTATATATTATATATATATATACTTATTCAAAAAAAAGGTTACTTATATGGAACAGTTTGGTTCGAGATACTGCTGAACATTCATATCGATAGTAACAAGTTTTGATAATGAACATTACATCAAAAATCTATTTTATCTTATAAAGTAAACTTTCATAGGAGGTTAGAAAAACTAATGAAAAGAGAGAAAATGAACCATCAAATTACTATTTACATGCAATTTCTGATCTTGTTTGGTGGATGACATTTCTAGGCAAAGTTGAGTCCAAAAAAAAGTGTATAAAAAAAATTAGTCAACATCGTTGTGAAACAAATATATCCTTTGATTTTTTATATCTAAAATGATATTAAATAAAACTTGAGAAAATCTAAGATTTTTTTGAAGATTAAAATATTTAAATGTTTATGTTTAAATTTAAAAAAATATACCTAACTTAAAATAATGTTCTACAATAAGTCCGATAATATTTAATTACAAAAATATGTTTGAAGAGTTATAAATATAAAATCATGTATCTAACATAGTATTTCAAAAAACATTCCTCATATTTTTTTATTTTAAATGTATAACAAAGGTAATTAATTGATTCTACATTTCAGGCACTTAATAGTTATTCCCTAAATTATTTTGTACCATTTAAATTAAAACCAAAATATGTATATTTGTGTAAATTATAATATTAATATTTATTATTTTATAATTATTTAAAGGTTTTATTTTAAATATTTATCTCATGTTGGTCTAGATTAAAATTGAATGACCTCCTAAACTTAACACATTATTCAATTACACAAATTATAGTATTGGCCTCTTGCAAAGTTTTCACTAACCTTTTGAAAACATTGAATATGAGTTATATAATTTTTAGTAATAATTACTAACAATTTAAAACACTATTTAAAACCCATAATTGAAACACTAGTTATCATCTTAATTAAAAATTAAACATTTTGCGCTACCATTAACTAGTGACTAGTGTAGTTGAGGACTAATACGAAAAATTGAAGTAGAAAAATGTAAATAATACAAATCATATTTGTATATTTAGTTATAAAATAAAATATTATATCTATGTAAAAAAGTATTGTTCCATTTAAATAAATGCCACTTTGGGAAAAATTACTGATACCTACTATGATTTAGTTAGTCAAAATTATTGATGTGTATGATAGCCATTGTAACTTGTGTGTTGTCTCTGATAATTATTTAGAGTTTACTACAACTTTAGTTTCATAAAAAACATTAAGCTTATAATTTTATTATATGGTATGATTGGCTATTAAAATTCAGATATTCTGTTTTTGATTTATTTATTACTTAGCTAAAAAAAATAATACTTAGTTTATTTTGTAAATAATACAGAATTTGACAAACATTGAATGGTTTGGAATGAACTATTTGGTAATTTTATGTTTCAGATTTCAATAATTGATAAATATACATTATTGGAAACCATAATTATATTATGTTCTATTGTGAAAATAATTAAATAAAAAATATTTTATTCAATACAATTTGTTAGGAAGTAATCTGACCAATTAACATGGCTACTTATGAAGACAATGATGAAATAGAGCAGCTTAGGTTTTTAGCAATACAATCTTCTACTAGATTGGTCTTACTAGATGATTCAGAAATGTATCCAACCTGAGGTTTGACTTGAGATTCAGGATTAAATTCAAATTTATGTTTACATTTATATTCTTGTTCATGATCATCGTTAAACACTTCATTGGATATTCTTATATCACTGTAGTAAGATAAATCTTTTAAATCAGCAGTTTTATTTTCACTCAGTTCAATTCTTTTTTTTCCATTTACAGTTGTATGTTTTACAAGCTTTTCATACTCATTGACCAAAACGTTATTTTGAGTATTTCTTTTATGAGAAATAGTTTTGAGTGCCTCTGCTCTTAGCAACTTTATTTTTTGATCATTACCCACATAGCACAAATATCCTGGGATACAATGAGGACTTGTCCTTTCTAAATCCTGAGAGGATATGTTCTGAACTCAAATCCGTAGGATATCCTCGGAACAATAGGGTAAATTGTTACAATATTATATTGTCATATTGATATTTATATATGATATAATACACGGTCTTAGCACAGAGTAAGTAAAGTTACTTTACTTATTCTGTGGTCTTAGATTATAATATAATATCATTGATGATATGAATTAGATATCTAATAATAATGATGTTTTATGTTTTTTCATTACATTGAAATGTATGAATTAATAAAATGTCATAATTATTTATAAATAATATGACGTAAATTTAGATTTAATTTATTAATATAACATTGTACAATGTAGTCATACGTATGATATTTTGATCTATGATACGAATATGTCATATAGTAATTTTTTTTAAATGGTTACACTGTATGAATATTTTTACTTCGCTATGTCGTCGGTTGCATACTTGCATGGTTACACGGCAAATGTGGAACGGTGTAACGGACTGTGTTTCATTATTATTCAATATTCATTGGATTGTGGTTATTGTTCTTTGTAAATTGTAATATACTTATCGTTTTATGATATTTTAAATTATATTATATAATTTATTATATTTTATTGTCATTAAGTTTAATTCCTTATTTATTTACAAAATGAGTTCATCAGATTCAGATGAGGAAATATTTCCAGCTAAGCAACTACAAAAACGTAATAAGAGGTTAGTAAATACTTAAGTTGTTTAATTTATTTATAAAAATGAACACATTTAATATTATTGTTAATAATAAATATAATGATTGAAAATAAAAATATCAAATAATATTATTCTAACTTTTGTAATATTTTTATGATACCTAATCAATTTTTATTTTAAACGATTTAAATAAGACATAATGTTAAGAAATGAACAATAAAATAAAGAACAATTTTATCTTTCTATTATTAAATTATTAAGATTTGAATTATTAATACTTCACTATACCAAGGTATACCTAGGTATATTATATTATACATACCTATTCATGTACATAAAAATTTCTTTCATTTTTATTCTAGAAGTAGTGTAAATATTAACTGTATTTCTTCTCGACATCTGAGACGACGAATACAGCAAGAAGTTTCAAGTGTTATCAGTCATTATAATTTGAAAACTAATAATGTAAATTTGAATAACTCAACAGAACCATCTCCATCAACAATATCTTATTCAAATAATAATAATAGAATTGTAGAAGAATGTGATATTAGTGTACCAAATGAAGATAAAAGTATAGATTCTGAAGAATCAGAATGTAGATATCGAGGGAGAGATTATAGTGAAGATTTAAATGCACAATATTCTGAAAATTCTAATAGTTATAAACATAGTGCTGAGAATAATTTTATTGATTCAATAGCTATTTGGTCTGTAAAAGAAAGGATACCTCTTAAGTCTGTTTCAAAATTACTTAAAATTCTTAAAAAACATAAATGTCACAAAAATTTACCATCTGATGCTCGTACACTATTACAAACTCCTAGATCTACTATTGTTAAAGTTGGCAAACCAGGAGTTTACCACCACTTTGGTTTAATGAAAGGTTTAATACAATTTTTAAATTTACATAAAGATTTTGTTTTACAAGAAACAGAATTAAAAATTTGTATTAATGTGGATGGTTTGCCACTTTCAAAATCTTCAAATAGTCAATTATGGCCTATTTTAGGTTCAGTATATAAAACAAATTATGTTTTTATAGTGGGAGTATTTTATAGTAATGTTAGTAAACCAGAGAACCTAGAAGGCTACCTAGAAAATTTTGTTCAGGAATCAATACAATTAATTGAAAATGGAATTTATTTTGAAAAATATTTTTTATCTTGTTTAATTTATTTGATAGTTGCTGATGCCCCAGCTAAATCATTTATTCTTAATGTTAAAGGTCACAGTGGATATTCTAGTTGTTCCAAATGTAAAATAGAAGGCGAGTACATAAATAATAGAGTTTGTTTCCCTGAAATAGAAAATATTCTTAGAACTGATACAGATTTCATTCATCATTTAGACGAAGCATATC
Organism: Therioaphis trifolii; assembly: GCA_027580255.1. Lineage (NCBI taxonomy): Eukaryota > Metazoa > Arthropoda > Insecta > Hemiptera > Aphididae > Therioaphis > Therioaphis trifolii. Next base: position 2,253,839 of record CM050404.1, read on the forward strand.
ATTTAGGCCCTAGTCCTTTAGAACATATTCCTAATCTTGGATTGGTTTCTCAGGTACCACTTGACTATATGCATTTGGTGTGTCTTGGGATTGTAAAAAAACTATTTGTGTTGTGGACATCTGATAGTCTTCAAGTTAGACTTCAATATCGAAAATTACAATATATTTCCAATAGGTTATTAAAATTTGTTGGTATATTTGTACCCTTAGAATTTCAAAGACAGCCTAGATCTTTATCAGTATTTAAGCAATGGAAAGCTACAGAATTCAGACAATTTCTACTTTATAGTGGACCAGTAGTTTTAAAAGGCATAGTGTCAGATGAAGTATACTTAAATTTTTTAACTTTACACTTGGCAATATCTATTCTTTCATCTCAGTCATTACATTTAAAATATAATGAGTATGCTGATAGTTTATTAAAACATTTTGTACTATCTTTTAAAAATATATATGGTGTTCACCACCTTTCTCATAACATACACGGATTACTTCATCTTGCATCTGATGTTAAACTTCATGGACCTCTTGATTTGTTTAGTGCTTTTAAATTTGAAAACCATATGCAACAATTAAAGAAAATGGTTCGTAAATCAGATAAACCATTACAACAGATAAGTCGAAGATGTATAGAATTTGATAATATTGCTTTATATGATATAAAAACCTTTAAAAAATCAACTAATTATGATGTTAGTTTAAAAAATGACCGTTTTGTATTTAAAGGATTTACAATAATTGCAAAAAATAAAAAGAACAATTGCTGTCAACTTGAAACAGGAGAAATAATATTAGTAGATAGTTTCTCATATGATAATAATAAGAAAAATATTGTGAATTTATTTGGTAGGCAATTTTTAAGTGTTAAAAATTTATATAAGTTACCGTGTCCATCATCTCTAATTGATATACATTTAGTTAAAGAAATGTCTCCACCAAAATTATGGCCTATACATTTATTAGAAAAAAAATTATTTTTGTTTAAAGTTCCATGGGATAGTGACTCCTATGTAGTTTTTCCTCTTATACATTTAAATATTTAATTATCTTATCCATTATTATGTTATTAAAATTAATTTACCTTTTTATATTTATTCATAAATCACAATTGAAACTTAGAAATAAGTATGTCAATGCTTTACAATTTTAATATTTATTAATAATTTTAAAATAAGTACTAATGTATATTAACTTAGTTTTATCCTCTTTTATTTTACTTAAAATTTTTAAAATGCAAAAATAATCTTCACTATAATATCGTACCTAGTGTCATCAATTTTATACTTTATGTAGGTTTTAAAAATTAATATTTAAAATTCAATTTGTCAAGTATTATACTTGATTTTTATTTTCATTACAGATTTTTAATTGTCGAGTTTCATGATGGGTTACAATTGATACCCAAAAACTGGTTAATAAATTCAAATTTGTGTTATTTTCCTTTACATACAACCTTAAAAAAATATGATCGTGCTGTAATTAATATGGAAGCTCCAATCCCAGAATCATGGAACACTTATTCTATAAAAAGAATTTTTGGTCAACATGGTATGTCATTAAATTCAGACATATTTAAAATTATTAAATTAAAAATTATATTACATTTTATACAATATAGTTTATAATACAATAAATGTAATTTTTAGATGATTTTATACAAGCTAAAGACATATTAAAAAGAGCAGAATTCACATCTGAATTTGAAAGTGACAACAGTATAGCAAAACATAAAAGGAAATTTCATGCATCTAAATTTCAAGAATCTTCTTGTGACGAAAAATATGATTCAGGAATGAGTTCTTTGCCACAGTTTCCTAAGCCACCAGTTCAAACTAGTAATTTTAATTAAACTATTTATGGATATTAAATAAAATCAAAAATACTAAATCGTATTTAATAAAAGAAAATGGTTTATTTTATAAAAATGTGGATAAACATCCATTTATACATAAATATTATACTATTTTCTCTTCTAAGTCTGTTTTTCAGTTAAATAGTTTGTTATTAAATTATACATTTTGAGTTAAACAAATGTTTCTTATGTTTTAATCTTCAACTTGTTGTATTTAAATAATCATTAATACAAATTTTCTTATCATTAATAGTGTTTTTATATTATAAAGTGATAGAATTCATATATTTTCTTTTTAATTTTAGGTAAATCAAAAAAATGTGTCATTGATTCTCAACCTAGTTCTTCTAAAAGAATGAGGACTTCACCAGATATGTTTGAAAACAATAGTAAGGACATTGAAAGTTTATTTGATATTATTGATTCTAATGAAGAAGTTGGAGCTATTAATGATATTAATAAACACAATAACGAAGGCAAACAAATTGTATTATTAGAATATAACAAAAATGAAAGTTTAGAACCACTGGATAATTCAGGTTAAATTATTTATTGGGTATTAAAAACATGCGATCTTCTGTTTTGTTTTCCTATACATTTATGCATAACTATGTAAAAAAAAAAAATTTGTACAGATAAATTGATAATATTTTTTTTTCGTTTTACAGCTGTGAATCAAGTTTTTGAAAATAATGATTTATTTACTCTTGAACATCCTAAAGAAACATCTAATATAAATTCCCATATCGCACATTTAGAAGCAGCTCACAAGAATTGTGGTACTTATTATGTATTGTGTAATTTATTTAGTCTTTAAAATATTAAAAGCGGTACAAGTCCACTTAGATCTGGCATCATTAGCATATCCAAATGCACTTTCTAGATTTTTGAATATTTATATCAATCTAGTAGATAATATTGTGTTAAACTAAGTATCAAAAATCAAAAATTTTCACATTTAGTTTTAATTAAATAGAAAAAAAAATTTATAAAGTTCTAAATTAAACATAGCCTTTGTGGAAGTAATTTATAAAGTAGTAATTATTTATAAATCAATTATTAATAACTTGATCTTAGAAAATTTTTCAATATATATTGTACAATATTATACAAAACAGTTTTATATAAATATTTTGATTAATGTTCTTTTTGATATGCATAGTTCAGTTATTCTATATTGAACATCACATATAATGTCTTATAAAATGATATTTTATTGATATATGTAATCAGATATAAAGGTATGACAAACTGCTGTCAGTTTGATGATAATTTAATAATTTGTTTTAGGTCCCTTAGATAATCCTCAGTCACAAATTTGGTTAATTCAAGCAGTAGCTCAAATGAAAGCTGATATAAAAATAATGAAAAATGTTTTAAATTCTAATAATTTGCTCATCAAACAAATAATGTTTGAATCTAATTCTGATCATGAAGATTTCAACGATGAAATATCTAATCAGTTTCCTCTTAATAGTGAAGCGAATCTTCTTGATTTAGAGGAAAAATTAAAAACTAATAAGCACATTTATAAATATGTGGTATAATCTATTATATTCTAAATTATAACAATTTTAATCATTTATTTATGTAGGTGTTTGTATTTTAGAAAAACAAAATTTCAAAATTGGTATCAAATGATTATAAACAAAGTGTATTTCTAATAATGAGATTTTTATTATCGAATGAACTTGGTTCAAAACTTACTTGCTGTGGGAAAACAGAAAAATTGGGATTTACTTCTTTAGAATTGTATACAATTTTAGAAAGTAAGGACCTTATAGTTATAAGATTATGTTTGTTAAAATACTTAAATATCTTATACATATTTTTTGTAGAAGCTGTACTTAAGCGTCATCAAAAGATTTCTCAACATGAACTACAGCAACCACTCCAGAGCTGGTTTAGACATTCAAAAGAACGTTATATTAAGGGTTTAAATAAGAAGTAACAATAAATTAATGTATTTCTAATAATTATTAGCATATAGTCTTGTGAAGTTTGTTACACCAGTTATTTATACTATTTTAAATTTATTAATTAATTGTATGATACTTATAGGAATACAAAGTCATAACTCTTTTATCGTATATTATAAGTTAAATTTTAAACTTTTCTGTAGTATTCATAATACATAATAATTTATATGTATGTATACATTCAGACAAAAAGTATTGTAAAGAATGTTAAGGCTGTCTAATCTTAATGAATTTTGATTTAAAATAAGTGATTGGTTTGTTATTATATTCAATTTGAGGGTTTTTTTTATATTAATTTTATTGTAAGAAGTTAATATATTAAGTTTTAAAACTATAACACATTATGTAAAAAAAAAAAATTTGTAACTATGACAATATATTTATACAAGTGATTACTTAAATAGTTGTACATTTTATGAATAAATATTAACTAACAAATATTTTTAAATTTAATTAAATATGAATATATGTTTTAACATTATATTATTACATATTATATTCGACATGTATATTGTTGTATGTACGCTAGTACAATCCTATTAACATCCTTTGGACTTCCTGTGATCTTAAAAACTGGATATTCCTAGTATATCCTGTAGACATTGCCTCAGGATATCCATAGACATTCAAGTTGAGTGTTCTTGGAATATCCTGAGAATGGTTTTAAGGGATGTCCTATGTTCTAAAAAAAGTGGACAACAGGAAAAACATAGGATGTACTTTAGTATTCCTGGGACACATCCTAACGTCATCCATCTGTTCTTATAAGAAGTTCATGGCACATCCTTAGTGACTCCTTGTGTTATGTGGGTAACATCATTATCTGAACTATTTTTCTTAGACCGCCTAACCATAGATTTTTTTTTTTTTTTTTTTTTTTTTTTTTATTGATCGAAAGAAAGAATATACATAGATTATTTTTATAGATAACATTTTAAAAATAATCTATGATGTTAAGGGGACGCTACACTTGTATAAATTCATCTGTAAAAACTGCTTCGCGCGGGAAAGAACCGAGAAGGCTACATTCATAACTAAGAAACGAAATTTTTACCACATATTAAGGAGAACTTAAGCTGTGAAATGTCGTTTTTATTTTTTCGATATCACTTATACTAAAAAAGTTATAATTGTTTCAAAATCGATTTTTTTTTTGTTTTTTAAATTTGAATAACTTTTTTTGTAGTTCCGATATCGAAAAAATAAAAACGACATTTCACAGCTCAAGTTCTCCTTAATATGTGGTAAAAATTTCGTTTCTTAGTTATGAATGTAGCCTTCTCGGTTCTTTCCCGCGCGAAGCAGTTTTTACGTAGAGATTTCAGTTTTATTTGGCTGTAATGTGCTGCTGCCTACGGTCGTTACGGCAGCAAATAAGATTTCCCCCACCATATCTTGTCCAGTGCCGCGCGCGGCGCTCTTCATTATCGGCATTCAGCGCGCCCATCATAATTTCCAGGAATAGTTTTGATATGGTGTATTATAAAATTATTTAATAATAAATGGCACACTGATATTACGTAAACTCGTAATATACAAAAATAAACACATTATAATTATTATATTAGACCCTAGTATATTATACCTACTTGCGTTACCCCATCAGCAAATTACTTTTAACTGAACATTTGTTTAGTGAAGAGTATTCACTGTTCATTCATAAAATCATAAAATTAATATATAATATTATTACATAATTATATATTAATTTATTATTTAAACAATGTCACCCAAAAAAACACGCGCAAAAAAACGTTCCACTGGAAAGAAGGCAATTAGCAAACGGATGAAAAATTTAGTTTTAAAAAAAAAGTAAGTAAAACATTTATAAAAAAAAACTTATAAAAAACCGAATATTTCATATGCCTATGAATAAATAACTTTGAAATAATTGAAATATTTAGAAAATTCAATTACCTAATATCATAATTATACGATTTCGGAAAAATTCAAATTTTAAACTCTCATAAAATTGTTTTCTATAAAAACGCTCGAATTTTTTACTGTACTTATTTGAAGAAAAGCTTATGGAACACATTGTATTGACATTTTTGAACTTTAGGTATAGGTAAACACTAAAAAAAAAAGGGTGATCAAATGGGTAACGCTCTGCTGTATAGTAGGTCACTATAATGAATGTATTACATTTGAATATAATGTTTGGTAATGTGCGGGTTTTTAGGTTTTTAAAAGCTTAAAATATGATGAATTAATGAAAATATCTTGTATAAAAAATCGAAAACATTCATTAAACTTGTAAGTATACAAATAATATGTTTTTTTTTCTAAAATAGTTGAATAAAAACAATAAATAATTGCTATGCATCATTCTTTTGGTAACAGATAAATTATACCTAGATATATAATTTTATACTTTGCGCCACGGAAGTAATGCGAAATCAGTTCCCGTGGCGTCGTAGGTTCAAAAATGAAAAAAAAAATATATATCTATAATAATATCACTACAAGTATAAATATAGTATATATTTATTTATTCCATGTATCTGCGACAATCACGGATTGAGAGTAGCAGAATGACCACCATTACCAATTTGGTTACAAAAATGTAGGCAATTGAATGATTTTTTAAAAATTTTTTTATGCTTAAATTAAATTTTTTTTTTTCAAAAAAAAAAAAAAGAAGAAAAATTATAATTCGAGAGATGAACAATTTATATGTTTTTTATGAATAATTTATAAATCATCCTCGTAAAATGGCGTAAAGCCAATAAAAATATGTATAAAAATCCGCTTTTTAATAATAGTTATCTATTGTATACAAAAATTGTACAGTAAATGTCAATTTAATTACAACTGGTGTATTTTTCAAGTTTTTACGACTAAAAATTTTTAGCTATAGCAAAAATCAAAAAACTTTTTGGATTTTCTAAAAATTTAAACAAAGGATAAATATTTTTTTACTGGCCAACGTTCAAGTTATTTTATAAAAGCAAAACTTATGGAAAATCTAGTATTAAATTTTCAACTCTAAGCTACTTATACATAATTTTTTATAAATTTTAAAAACAATTGTTTTGCAAATATATTTTGACCGTGAATTGTCACTATATAAGACTAACTCAAAAGCAGGGCTAGGATTTGTATGCAATAAAAAATTATAAAATATGCATTTTAATTTTTAAGAGATACGCATAAAAAAAAAGCGGGTAAGTCGTGGATGTCGCTCTGCTGTACAGTAGGTTACTGTAATGGATGGGATTAAATTTGAATGCAATGATAGGTATCATTTCATACGAAAAACGATTCTGAACGAAGATGATTTTGACGAATTTTTGTCAATATTTGAACTTCAAATGCTAATAAAAAAAAATTGTGAATATGTATTCTTATAATTTTTTAATCACTATAAGAATAACATATGAGGAACTTTGTATTAAATTTTCAAGTATTTTTATTGGGCCAAAAAATTTTTATCGACAATTTAAAATAAATTTTTCAGAAAAATTTAAAATACAGTTGTCTATAAATCAGCCCAAAAAAAGTCCCAATATTTTGAAAATTAAATCATGTAAAGAAAATTCCAATATGAATAACTGGTGAAATTTTCAAGTATCTACGACTTATACTTTTTGAATAATAACAAATATTTAAAATCGTTTGAGGATAAATCACTATCATTACGCGATTTCGTAAAAATTTAAAATTCAGACGCTCATAACATTTTTCCTATAATGACGCTCCGAGTTTTTTCTATGGCTACTTGAAGGAAAACTTAGAGTTGAATTTTTTATCCTTAGATATAAGCACAAAATATTTGAATATTTCGTAAAAATTTTAACTATTAACGCTTTTAAAAAAAAATTGTGACAAAAGATTTTTGATTTTTTTTAACTACAATAAGAACCACTCATAAGGAACCTTCTATTAAATTTTCAACTTTTTTTGGTCATCCAACATTTTTTTATCGACATTTCAAAAAAAAGTTTTCAGAAAAATCGAAAATTTCAGTTGTCTATAAATAATAGCTCAAAAAAAAATCGAAATATTTTGATAAGTTAACTGTATATAGGTAGATAACACTAATATATATAAAAAAAAACCCATATCATTGTAAAATCAATACATTCATCACTTCGTTCAGAATCTAAAACACACATCATCACAATAATATACCTAAATGCTAAATTACTCACTTAAATTCCATTTGGGCGCAGCAAAAAAACATGCTGTTGCATAAAAGTCCTAGCCCCTGCTCTCATAAGAAACTTTGTATATATAATTTTTATAGACATTTATAAAAAAAACAAATATTTCAACCTTAGGTATAAATACAAAAAATGTTATGAATTTTCAACCACAAAATTACTTGCCAATTTTCGTGTTTTGACATATTTCGTAAACATTACAAAACTTAATGCAATTTTTTTTATGTCTAGCATTGACACCACCGACCAATTATGCACCATTTCTGGTCAATGTAATGTAGTTGAAACGTTATCTCCACCTAATGGATCCACCACTATGCTAGAAGAGACAATAATAAATTCAGCATGTTCGAGTTTAAATAACGCTAATAACAGTTTTTTATCAATTATTGAAACTCCGCGTCGTTCAATGAAAAAAGATGTACAATCCCTAGTGATGTCACCATCTCAAGATTCAATTAATGAAACAGTAAATAATTCGGAACTTTTTATTGAGATGGACACTGAAAAAATATTAACACCAAAGTCGAAAAAAAAATTACATGAAATGTCAGGGCGTAGAGTAGTAGATATTTTTACTTTTATCCGAGATATACAAAATGAGCTTTGTGATCATGGACCATTATTTGGATGTTCATTTAAAGATATGGATATAGTATCTGAAAAAAGATGTGGACTACAAAGTACGATTTGTTTTAAATGTAAGATGTGTGGACTAAAAAAGCTTATTAAAACAAATAATTATGAAAGTTCGGGAGCAATAAATGTCAATGAGGCTGCGATTGTGGGTACCCTATCAGCTGGAGGAGGGTATAGTCATCTCTCACAAATATGTTCAGGTATGGAAATTCCAGTAATGAATTTTAGTTCATATAGAGTCTATGAAAATAAAGTGACGGACAACTTTGAAAAAGTTGCCTCTATAATCATGCTAAATGCGGCGATGGAGGAAAAAGCTTTAGCTATACAAAATGGCGACATTGACAAAGATGGTGTTCCGTTATTGACAGTTATATGTGATGGTAGTTGGGGAAAGAGATCTTATAGAACTATGTATAATTCATCTTCTGGAACCGTAAGTAAAATTAAAATAATTAAAAAAGTACACATCTGCTTTAAAATATGCTCTTTATTTTTTACTTATAATTTCAGAAGCACAAATATTTTTATATTTTATATTTTTTTTATTTAATTTTTGTTTTTATTTTTTTTGTTTTTAGGCTGCCATAATTGGTCAACGAACTAAGAAAGTATTGTTCATGGGCGTTCGAAACAAATACTGCCTTGTTTGCGCCAGAGCATCAAATTCCAATAAAGAGCCTGTAGAGCATGTTTGTTTTAAAAACTGGGACGATAGCAAAAGTTCATCAGCTATGGAAGCATCTATAATTGTAGAAGGTTTTAAAACGAGCGAAACTTTGTACGTCGTTCGTGATGCTAAATTTATTGGAGATGGGGACAGTAATGTATATAAAAAAATTTTAGAGCAACGACCCTACAAAGACCTTACTGTACAAAAGGTGGAATGTAGAAACCATTTGTACAGAAATTTTTGTAACAAATTAAAGGATATTGCCAAAAACAGAAAATACAGTGGTGAATTCCGAAATACTTTAAACGGAAATATATTACGACTTAGAAATGCTGTCGCTAAAGCCGTAAAATTTAGAAAAATATCTAATGACATCGCTGGTCTAAGACGAGATATCGAAAATGCTTCGTATCATGTTTTTGGAAATCACAATAAATGCGATTCATATTATTGTCAAGGACCAAAAGAAAATGAAATCAATAAGGTCCCGGAAATGGAGAAAAATGGTATATTTGGAGAGATAATAACTACTATGAGAAGATATTTATTAGTACATTCTAAATCTCTCATTCAGGACTTAGACAGTAATATTGTTGAAAGTTATAACGCAGTCGTAGCAAAATGTATTTCAGGTAAGCTCACGTATTTTTTTATATTTATTAGATTATTCTAGTGAAGTTATACAATTTATATCTCATTTGTTTTAGATTATACGCCTTATAGTTTTTATATACTTATAATTTAAATATTTCTAATGTTTAACAATTACATTTTTTATAATTTTATTCATTATATACATAACATGTATAATGTATATGTATATTAAAATATTAATTTTTAATTTTTCTTTAATTTACCTAATTTTAGATTTTTTATTAATAATATAATAATATTATAATTTAAACATTACTTTTTATAGGTAAAAGAATAAATTACTCTTTAAGGCAATCATACACCGGACGTTGTAATGTTGCTACGGTGACATATAACACAAAAAAACCAGTTTACACATACCACAAACTTATCCACAATAAGAGCCCTGGAATTTTCACTAAAAAAAAAGAAGAAAGGATAATGTTAGCAGCACGAGCGACTACTTCAAGAAGACGTGGTATAGTACGAAGACAGTTATTTCCGGCAAATAAAACAACAATAGTGCGATCAGATCCTTCTTACGGGGATAATGCTGAAAAACCTGATATGGCAGAGGATGATTTTGAAGCTGAAAAGGAAAAAATACTTTCTTCATTAACTTTAAACGAAGAAGAGAGGGCAGCTTTAGAACGCGAAACTGTGGAGCAAAGTCTTTCGAACAAATGGATAGAACGAAGAAGGAAAATGCTCACAGCTTCTAATTTTGGAAAAATTATCAAAATGAGACAAACCACCGGCTGTCAGAGTTTTGTTCAAAATCATTTGTTTGGTGGAGTAACTACATCTGCCATGGAGTATGGCAAATCAAATGAAGAAATAGCACTGAGAGCACTAGAACAAATTTTAAATGTAAATATTATAAAATGTGGTATTTTCGTGGACAGTGAAAATCCATACTTGGGAGCTACTCCAGATGGTCTAATTGGTAGTGATGGTATAGTTGAAGTCAAATGCCCTTCATCGGCAGAGCATTTAACGCCAGAAGAAGGTATAAAGCAAAAAAAAATAACATTTTGGACATTAAACAAATCTGGAGAAATTGTTGGAATTAATAAAAAACATAATTGGTATTACCAGGTGCAAGGCCAACTAAATGTGTGTCAAAAAATATTTTGTCAATTTGCAGTTTGGACTCCCAAAGGCATTAAAATCGAAAAAATTGAACGCGATGAAGATTTGTGGAAAAGTTGCATGGTAGAAAAATTAAAATATTTTTATCTCAACTGTATATTACCAGAATTAGCGGACAGTCGATTTTTAAGGTCAATGCCGATAAGAAATCCACAAAAAATATTAGATGCACAAGAAAAAAATATTAAACAGAACAGGTAAAATTAATTTTTATATTTGAACATAACAAACGGATAAATAATAAAGAAATATTTTTTTTTTTTAGGCAACTTAAAAATAAAATATTAACCTAAAAAGTTATAATCAAATGTACCTACCAACCAAGTACTAATCAGCAATTTATTGTGAATTGATATAAATATACGTATATATAATATATATAATTACTATAGTATTGTATATTGTATAAGTATAATATAAGAATATAATATGATCATAAAACAATCCAAATTCTAATGAAACTTGTATATGTGTAATATAAACAAATTTATACTAAATATAAAACCATATTTATTTGTTTTTACATTATTTATAAAATAATAACCTGATAAATATAAATCACATTATGTTGTTTTATGTTTCACAATATTATTATTATGTACTTATTTTTTGTGTGATAATATTATATATTATATTATTTAGGTAAACATGTTTAGTCAATAATTTAGTTCACAAATTAGAAATATTTGAGCGAAAAAATGTATCAAATACATTATGGTCAACTATATTTATACATTGATGCGACATTGCGAAACGTCAACACGACCAGAAGACGTAAGATAATGATAAGGATTTAGGAATTTAGGATCACTTCTACACTCTACCTGCCCTAACCAGTCCGCGATTATGCAATGCGTGGACTCGACAGTTCGACACTCGGTCGCGGCGTCGTCGCGTCGTGTAGACAGTGGGCGTGGCTACGGCCTGCCGAGACGGCGGCGATACGGAATACAACGCCATCTCTGGAGCGTTGTATACTTTTTACTTTAACTATTACGTCCCCTTAATGATCAAAAAATAAAGTTGCTAAGAGCAGAGGCACTCAAAACTATTTCTCATAAAAGAAATACTCAAAATAACGTTTTGGTCAATGAGTATGAAAAGCTTGTAAAACATACAACTGTAAATGGAAAAAAAAGAATTGAACTGAGTGAAAATAAAACTGCTGATTTAAAAGATTTATCTTACTACAGTGATATAAGAATATCCAATGAAGTGTTTAACGATGATCATGAACAAGAATATAAATGTAAACATAAATTTGAATTTAATCCTGAATCTCAAGTCAAACCTCAGGTTGGATACATTTCTGAATCATCTAGTAAGACCATTGTCACTAACAGCAAAGATAATTTTTAAAAAAATGTAAAGAATGGTAGTATACAACTTTCAAATCTGAATTCCAAAAAATTTGATGAAACCATGGTTATAACGTTTTGTTCATCAGAAAGTGATGATTCGTTCAATGAATGAGACATCATTAAGAAAGAAGTATTTCCAAATAATAGCAACTTTGAAACATTTAAGTTTTTGATTATTTCTATTTTTATGTTCTAGGATGTAACGCAGAAGACAAGATATAATTATTTGATGAACCAATTAGCATCTGAGCAAATACCTATAGATGTTAATAATACCAACTCAATATCATTAGAAGATAATAGGTATGAAATCAGAATGGTTATATTTTAATGGGCTGTGTTTATGGACTATACTCTTATATTATAATTTTATCTTATTTTCTTAGGTTTAATACTATTACAAAAGATTAAAAGTTGTAGTATATTTTTTAACTAAACATAATTTTTATAAAGTTAACTTACAATAATTAAATTGTGTTGTTATGCTTATAACAATATCGTAAATTATCTATGTCAGTAATGCAATTAAAATGTATATTTCCCTATTATTTTCTATTTTATTTTTATTTTAACCAATCAGATGTCATTTTAAGGTTTTGATTAATTTTCATTGAATATTATTTATGTATAATTTAAATATTTTAATTGTACTATACTGATTGACCAAATATTATACATTTATTTAATATATATTAAAATTGTTAATTAGTCAGTTTACATTGCAATATTTTAACTTAGAAGTATGTAATTTTTTCCATATTTTTCAAAGAAGTTATTCATATGGATGACTATGTAAAGTAATCTCGCCTAGGAAATTGATAAAATGACCGTGATTACTGATTCCACCTATTATTAGGCACAAAACTTTTATTATTGTTCAATTATTAAAATTTTCAATATTTTGTTTATTTGATTTTGCATTATTTTTCAGATAAAAAATGAATAATTGTTTGAAACAGTTATGTGGGTGGATGAAAAAATGTGAAGCAAATATTGAAAAACGTAACCAGCAGGTAGAAATATTATTAGAAGCATATGAAAAGTATCAACATTATGGCAAGTCATTAAGTTCTATTCTACAGATGATGAAAACAATTTGTGATGAATTGTCAATTTATCATTCCTTAGAAGCCATCTCCCCTGTGCAGAAGGCAACGGGAAACCACTGCACAGTACAAACCCTTCCCTAGTAACACCTTCTTCTAGGTGCAAACCAACCCTCGGGTTGATGACCCTAAGAAGGAAGAAGCTAATATCTTGAATAATTAATATTGCCTAAACTAAAGTTTAAATTACTTATCAATATTTAAAACATAATTTTTATTTGTATTTCTTATTTCTTATTTGTATTCTATTTAGATATTAAAAAAAATCTGTAGTTTTATTTTAGTCTGTATTTCTGTTTGAATTATAATAATAATTTATTTAATATTCAGAGGTTCTAAGTTATTTCTTTTTTGGTATCACCATATTTTTAATTTTTTTTTTCGAATTTCAAATATTAAAAAGTTTGATATTAATAAATAAAATTAACATGTGTTAAAATTATTGTGTAATCAAACTTAATTGTATTTTCACTTGTTTTATTTTTAATGAAGTTATGTAAATGAAGGAATTAGGTTGCTTTTTTCTTTTTAATTTTACAGATTATTTATGGTTTAGTTATAGTAACTTAAATGCATTTTTTTTTTTTTTTTTTTTATTATTATTTAAACAAATTTAACAAAATGTTTGTATTAAATACTAAAATTATTACTGAACACCAAATTTTGATTCTATTTTAAATTTTAAATTATGCTTTGCAAATGATTGAATACATTTTCAAGTCTAAATGATTAGCCAGATACCCATAAAAACAATTATTTTTATTATAAAAATATTCATAAAAAATAAAATAGTTCCCTAAGGCTAAGGAGCACCTAGACACCTAGATGTAAATAATTATAAGAACATCAAAGTTAAAGGTAATTCATAAATAAACCAATGGTTTTCATTCTGTTCTATTGTGGAATAAATACTTAATACAATGTAATGATTGATTCAGCAGAAAGGTGAAAGTTTTAACCCGTAAGTACATATTGTAGGATTTTTACTACATGTTTTAATAATGATAATATATCATTATATTTTTACGATGTTGGCTATTCAGTGCTATTTATCAGTTCATGAACAAACAAAACAATTATTTACAGCTTTAATTTGAAATCAAATAATAATTATTAGTGCGTTAATAATTTTTAATTATTAATTAATTAAATTATTATTAATTTTTAATTATTAATTATTAATAACCCAATATTAACAACATAATGCATTTAAGGGTTGATTTATGATTACCTACATATGTAAAGTATTGTTGAATTCTAAATCCTATAGAAAAAGTATATGAAGATATTTCAGTATATAAAGATATATTCATATATTTCTTATGATTATTTTTATGGTATACTTTTACTGCATGAGTTGAATAATTATTTTTATTATCTATTATAATATTGTCATATTTCATAATTATCAATTATGTATCAAATAGGTAAAGTAATTTCATATTTTATAAATATGGTTTATTTTATATTTTAAAGTATCTTTTATAAAATATGTAGGTACTATTTAAAAGAATATTTAAATTGGTTGATCAACCTTTTAAAATTTTAATAACTTTCTAAAATAAGTACTTTGGATAATGCATTCTTGATGTTCAATGGACTAATGATAGTTATATAATCTTAATATATATAAATCTCGTGTCACAATGTTTGTCCTCAATGGACTCCTAAACCACTTAACCGATTTTGATGAAATTTTTTACACCGCATGTAATTTGGTCTAACTTAAAAGATAGGATAGTTTTTATTTCAAATTTTTTAATACATTAAATATTTTAATTAACTTTTTAATAAATTTGTATGATTGCATGGTGTATTTCGGGTTTTTTCGTGGCCGACCGCGATAATATCTATCTGTAACCTGACCTTTTTTCTATTGTATGTGTTTTATCATCGGTGGCGTGTAGATGAAATCCCTGGAATGCCACCACATAATCTTCGATTAAAGATTGGTTCCCCTATTATTCTCCTCCGTAATTTGAATCCACCTCAATTATGTAACGGTACGCGTTTGGTCATCAAAAAGATGTAGAGACTAGAGTAAGTCACTAAAAGTTCAATCATTTAGTAGAGAGTTCGTGTTCACATGTAAAAGGGGAAATGAGCCAGTGAATTAGTAGTTAATAAGTAACTATATTTACCTAAAATTATAGTTATCTATTAATACTTTTGATAGTTTTGTTTAGTTTTCAAAAATCCTCTTTTGAAAGTTATCTTCTTTTCATTTTAAAACTTTTAGTATAAATCTATATTAAAAATGGACAATTTCAACAAAGGAGTAACTTAGTTATGTAAAACAATGATGAAATGAATGAATTTTGATTTAAACTTATTCAACAGTAGTAGGTAATTAGTAACTATAGTAAAGAAGTAAACAAAAAGCTTAAATTGATAACATGGTAAAATATAAATTGATAAATCCAAATATTGTTATCACTCGTGATTTTACTAAAGATAGTGTTGTCTACACTAGGACAGTATAAGGCGAGTACAGCTACTCGGCCTAGTAAATAGAATCAGTTTTTATTTACTCGACTAAAATGTTTACTAAATCCAGTACTAGATTTAGTAGTTAATCTATTGTCCACATGATTCAAGTTAACTCAATTTAGTGACTTACTCTAGTGACTCGGCCGAGCACTAATCTCGTGTAAACCCCCCTTAATATTTACACAGCCGCTCGGAGCACAAACAATTTGTGCTCCGCGAATTATTTAATCGTTTATAGACACACTTCTCGACATGAAAAGCTGCAAAAATCTTTTTATTAATTTATGTACTTTTTTTTATTACAGGCCATGTGAATAATAATCAATTATATGTGACTGTAGGGATTAAATAATTTTTTTTATAGTATTTTTTTAAGTATTTAACTATGTCATTTGTAAAAGTAAGTATGAGACTGAGTCAGGAATTAATATTAATAATATTGAACCTAAATATAAAAGCATTGTCCGAATGTTAAGCATTAATACCGTATGATTTTATTTTAATTATATGAATTTTTTGGATTGAACTAACAAATATTAATTTCTATATGGACTGTAGCATACAGGCCCAAATTAAGACCCATATAATACATAAGTACTGACCTTCTCTCAGATTCTAAAATATATTCTTCCAAAAGATAAACAAAAGATGAAATAATACATATTCGCCTTTTATATACATGGTAGTTATACGCGTTTACGTCATTTATATATATTTGTCTTTTAAGTTGCTGGTTCATTTTATTTAAAGTAAAATTAAAATAACGAAATAGGAAATAAAAATAAAGGATAAAGGTACCGACTAATGTCACAGAATAAGTGAATTATTAAAAAAAATATAAATTTCACTGATTCTATGGTACCACCTACGTTAATTTAAATTTATAATATATTTTATATATTTCATATAATCATATCTGATAAATAAAACCGCGAAAATATGTAACCAATTGACCTTATTCGTGGTATATAGTGGTATCCTACTTTTTGAAAAGTACACGGTTTTGGTAAAATACACGACACGGTGTAGTGTGAACCCCCCTTAATACTGTAAGTATATTGTGTATATTATTTAAATCATTGTAGGTACAACAAGGAAAAAACAAAAAGTTAACGAGTATAACATGTAACTAAAAAATACATTTATCATTTTATAGTGTTCAAGAATGGTTAAAAAATTGCAACAGACTTGATCTTTGTAAAAAGTCATTAGAATACTTGCTAACCAGTGTACGTGTTTGTAGTAAGCATTTTAATAATTAATAATAATAATAATAATAACTTTATTGCAACAATAACATAATTACATATTAGCAAAAATAAATGTAGGTAGGTATATATACATATCATAGAACTTTTAAAATGTATGAGAATTTGATAATATTGCAGCACTCCCAAAAAGCAGAGCTTGTGTTAGGAGAGCCAGTTCTTAAAAGAATTTATGTAAGGTATAAGTACTTAACTGTAATAATAATTAAAAATTATAAACTACAATATAATAGTAAAAGAGACTTAAAATTTGACTAAAAATAAAAAACAAAAATTTATAAAGATTATTAAGAAGGAGTAATACTATCTAATATAGAGGCAATATAAATAAGAGGCAATAACAAATTTAAATACAATCTAGATTTAATTTTTTAACATAATTTTTAAAAGTATATAGGTTCTTAAAATTATTTATATTTATATTAAATGAAACACATAAATGTAAGCCAGTATAAAATATACTTTTTTGACCAAAAACTTTAGTGCAATTTGGTAAGCATATATTAATATTTTGTTTAAACCTAGTTTTATGCTTATGATCAAAAATAGGTATTAAATGTTTGTTTTTATATAAAACTACCAGAACAGATAAATTATAAATAAATTTGAAGTTTTTAATATTTAGTGAATCATATAAAATGATAGTATTAGTTTGCAGAGGTAAATTAAATAAATATTTAATAAGACAATTTATAGTAACTTTTAGACTGGATAAATGTATATTATAGGTTCCTCCCCAAATTGATAAAAATAAGAATAGAAAGATTGTACTAGGGAAAAATATATAATTCTTTTATAATAATTATTAAAAATATATCTAGTATCTTTATAAATGTAAAAGAATTTACGTAAATTGTTATTTATAAAATGTATATGCCTATCCCATTTTAGTCTATAATCAATAATTAATCCCAGATATTTAATTTCTAATACATTTTCAAGATGAATACAATTATAACTGCAGGTCGAAGTGAGATTAGAAGGACAATTTAATGAATGAACTATTAAGTTATTATTTGAACAAATATTAGATGAAAAAATTTCAAATTTCATAAATTTCGATTTTGTTAAATTCAATTTTAATTTATTTTTACAAAACCACCCATAAACTGTATTTAAGATATTATTTCCTTCATAGTATAGATTATTTACTGTTGGATCAGATATTAAAATGGCTGTGTCATCGGCAAAACTAAGTAATTCAATATTAATATTTGTTTTTAAATTCAAAAGATCATTAATAAAAATTATAAATAATAATGGGCCTAACACAGTACCTTGAGGAACTCCACAAGATATTTCTAAAGATTCACTAAAAATATCATCAATTTTAACTCTTTGGGTTCGTCCACTTAAAAAGGATTTTAAAAGGTTATTTGCCACTCCTCTTATACCAGCCCTATCTAACTTCTCTAGTAAAATATCATGATTTACACAGTCAAAAGCTTTATGTATATCTAGGAAAATACCTAATACTTTATAATTTTTATCAATATTCTTCCGTATAAAACTATCAACCTCAAAAAGCGCGTCATTTGTCGACATTCCGGATCGGAAACCAAATTGGTTTTTAGAGAAAAAAGATTTTGTATTTAGGAAGTTTACTATTCTAACCTTAATACATTTTTCAAATATTTTAGATAAAGTTAGAGATAACGTGATCGGTCGATAATTTCCACATAATAATTTATCACCCGATTTAAATAGAGGTATAACTGTACACTTTTTGAAATTTAAAGGATATTTACCAGTTGATAATGATTTATTAAAAATAATTGATAACGGTAAGGAGATAGATTTACGAACATTTTTAAGTATATAATTTGTCAAATCATTTTCATAAAAAGAAGTATAATTTTTAATTTTTGCGAGGAGTGCTTCAATTTCATTTGCATCTATTTGTTTTAAGAAAATACTGTCTTCAATAATATTATTCTTAAATAAGTATTGATCAGGATTTTTAAAATGTTCGATTTCTAAATTCGATCCCACATTTACAAAAAAAGTATTAAGTTCATTACAAATATCTATTTTAGATTCAATAACTATACCATCTTTATTTATTATCCTATTTATTTTACTCGTATTTTGATATGGTTTACCTGTGACCTCGTTAATAATGTTCCAAACCTGTTTCGTATTTGATTGTGCGTGATGTATTTTATTTTGATAATATAGTTGTTTAGACTTTCTGATTAATAAATTTAACGTATTTCGATAACAAATGTAATATTTTTTAAATTTAGAGTCAAAAGGCCTAGTTCTTAATTTAGCGTATAATTTTTGTCTATTTCTAATTGAGGTTATAATACCAGTTGTAATCCATTCTTTGATTTTAAACATTTTTTTAGATTTGTTTTTGATATTAGAATGCATAGAATAGTTAATAAATTCTTTAAGTTTAGAATTAAATACTTCGATCATAATATCAACATTTTCATGGACCAAGCATGAATACCAATTTTCTGTTTTAATTAATAAGTCTAAATGACTAGTATTTATCATATTAGATTTTAAGGTATATGAGGGAATATTTTCGTTTGTGTATAAATCAGATAGTATTAATATAGTCGCATAATGATCAGTAATATCACATCTTAGAATATATGAATTTACTTTATTAATCTTAATGTTTTTGATAAAAATATGATCAATGCACGATCCCGAAAAATTTGTTACTCTAGTAAAATTATTAATACAAGGTAGGTATCCATTTCTAGCCATAATATTTAAATAATCATTGCTTTTATTTGAATTTTTTAAAATATTTATATTAATATCGCCACAAAAAATACTTAAAAATGTATTTTTTATTTGAGATAAAAATAAGTCTAGGCCAATAATAAAATTATCAAGATCATCATTAGGAGATCTATATATACAAATTAATGAAAATATAAGGTCGTCAAATTTAATTATAAGCTGCATAGAATTACAATTTAATAAAACTTGTTTATCGATTTGTACTATATTTAGAGAATCTTTAATAAAGATAGTAATACCATCACTTTTATTAAAAGTTCCTACAGAGTTGATGGTTTTATAGCCATTTAAATTAAATTCAAAATCATGAATGAGCCATGTTTCACATAAAACAATTATACTAAAAGAATATTTCACTGTACTAAGTAATGCCGTCAGATCATTTATATGAGCATTTATACTACTTATATTTAATTGAAAAATAGAGAGATTATTATTTGGAATTTGAATGTCAGTTAAAGAATCAATATTAGAGCAATGTACATTATTAACATTTAGGTAATCATCAAAATTAAACATATTTTACATAATTTAAATATTAGATATACATATATTAACATACATACTAACTATAAGTTCTCGATGTCTTGATATGTTTTAACTTTAATTATTTTGGATTTTTCATCTTTTCTTATTAGAATATCAGCATTTGATAACCAGACGAATTTATATTGTTTATCTTTCGCGGCAGATCTTGTTTGAGCAAAAAGTTCTCGCTTTGATTTGGTAAGACGTTCATTAACGAAAACCTTTTCAGTCGGCCAATTATTATGAACTTTATTAGCTGTTAATTTCATAGATTTAACATTTCTAATTAAATTTTTTCGCATATCAAATGTATCTAATTTTGCAAGAATAATATTTTGCTTAGAATTAAAAAAGTTAATTCTATTAGCTTCAAGTACCTTCAACTCCGTATTTGTTTTTTTCCCAATTTCTTCAACAATTAAAATACAATCTTCATTTGTTGTTTTTGGAATACCTGTTATTTCCACAGTAATTCCTAAATTGTGTTGTTCAATTTGGTCAATTTTAGATTTCAAAACAGCAACTTCATCAGATAATCTTTTATTTTCCGTGATAATTTTCTCATTGACAATCTTAATATTTTTTAATTCACTAACTAAATAATCAATTTTATTACTAAAATCGTCAAATTTTGAACTCATGAAAGATACAGATTTAGTTAATTCAACAATATTTTTTTCCATAGAGCTTACTGAACTTAACTCAACTCCAAATGTTTGAGATTTCGGCGATTTAGTAGTCTGGCATTCGGAACAAGTAAATCTAGCTTTTGTATTGTTAGACATTTTTTTATAATTTTGTTCAGAATATCCTGTACAATAAAAGTGAATAACATTTTTGCAACTGGAACATTCTAGTAAATCATCCTTATGAGTTGATGTCTTGAGACATTTAGCACACGTAAAACGCATTATAAGTGAAACGTATAAAACGAATTATAAGATAACAAAAAGAGATAACGGAGCACTAACGATACAAAACTAAATGCGACTAGCTCTGGTGAAATCCAGACAAGAACTGATTTTGCAACTAAAATGTTTAGTAGTCCTGAAAATAGTCGACTGTTACCTACGGCAGTACCTACTTTATTTGGTGAGTAAATATAATTTACATATTTTTGGCTGACATATGATATTTAGCTGTAGCTCACGACATATAATAATCGATTATGATTTAGAATAGTGTTTAATTAATACGCATAAATTGTTACTAAATGGAAATACATGCAATATCAATACATAATTTATATTTTTCATTAATCTTCAATATTATTGTTTAACGCGCTATAATTATATATTACCTAGATATACTTTTAGCTATATTACTTATTTTATAATAATATTTGTTTAGAATCAACTGAGTCTAGTTCTAATGGCCCAGTACCTCCAATGCATTTGGATGAAGCTATTTGTGAAGAACTTTTAGAAAGGCCAGCCAATTCCAGTACACCATTAAAATCCAACCAGTCAGTTACAGCGAATACAACAAGCATAATCTCAGACACAAGTTCAACTGAATTGAGTATAATTTCTAATTCTGCTTCTACTCAAACTACACAGGTACTGTCATTCAAAACTCCCAGAAAACGTAGTTTAAAAGCCAAAGTTAGTGAACTTGAAAAAAAAAATTGATCAATTAGAAGAAAAATTTAAAATACAGTCAAAACAACTGATGGAAACCATTACTTCTGTAGATCATTTTTATGGAGTTTGTGATTCACATTTGCCTCCCAACCTTCCGTTGGTTATAAAAAATTATGTTAGAATGTCACAAAGAAAACCTCAAGGTTTTCGTTACTCTAGCCAACTGAAACAATTGGCACTTACAATATATTTTTTTGGACCAATGGCTTATAGGTTTTAAAAAATATTTTACAATTGCCTAGTCCTAGAACACTACGCAGAGTCACAGAAAAAGTAGAAATAGTACCAGGATTGAACGATGTTTTATCTAACTGTTTAGAGATTAAAATGAAAAACTTGAAAGATGATGCTAAAGATATAGTTCTGTGTGTGGATGAAATGGCAATCAAAACCAATTTATTTTATAACTTGTCCAAGGATTATATTATTGGTTTTAATAATTCTTACGACACAAAAACATATGAATGTGCAAAACATGTTTTGTGCTTCATGATAAGGAGTTTGAACTACAAATGGAAGCAACCAGTTGCATATTTTTTTATAAATAATAGTTGTACAGGAATGGCCTTGCAAAATACAATATTTGCTGTTATTTCTCGACTTCAAAGTATTTCACTCAATATTAAAGTGTTAACCACCGATCAAGGATCAAATTTTTATAGTTTCGCCAACAAAATGCATGTTTCTATTGAGCGCCCATATTTCTTTGTAAATGGTGAAAAAATTTATTATGTATTTGATGCTCCACATTTGTTAAAGTCCACAAGGAATAACTTTTTTAAGTACAAGTTTGAAATTTTGGATAGCACAACAGACAAGAGATTCCTTGATGATTTTTATAAAGCTGATCAAGGTCTCAATCGCTGTTCTCCTAAATTAACTGAGGCTCATATTAATCCAGGGCCTTTTCATAAGATGAAAATTCGATATGCCTCACAAGTGTTAAGTGCAACAGTAGCAGCAGGTATGCGTAGTTGTATAAAATGTAATACTTTGCCTATTGCTGCAGAGACTACTGCACATTTTATTGAAAACATGGATAAATTATTTGATATACTTAATTCAAAACCAAAAAGTGAAGGAGGTAAAGAGTTTAATCTTCCATTCAAAAATAGTATAAAATAAAAAAATCATTTGATCATGATGCTGAATGTTTTTAAAAACATGCGTATTATAGAAAGTAAAATTATAAATGGAATAACTACAAACATCGATGTTACTCAACGAATGAAATTTATAAATGGATGGCAAATTACAATTAAGTCACTATTACAGTTATGGGATGATATTGAAAAACCTCAATATTTCTTGTGTACTTATAGACTTAATCAAGACTGTCTTGAAAATTTATTTGGAAATTTCCGGAATCAAAATGGCAATAACGTTAATCCTACTCCTATTCAGTTTTATTGGTCATTTAAAAAAATTTTTTTTCTGAATTATTTAAAACATTCTGATGGATCAAATTGCCTTGAAGATTTGAACTTAATTTTAACAAACATTGGAGAGATTTCTCCACCATTACTAAACTCAAATATATTATTTCTAGAGAAGACCCCATTTCAGTTTAATAATTTAAATGTTGGAACTTTGGATTAGGTATAGAGAATTACAATTAACTTCTAAAAATGCATTAACTTATGTTAGTGGTTATCTAATTAAAAAATATATTGAAAAACACAGTTGTAACACATGTTTAGATTTTGCTAAAAGCCAGAAAAGCATAGATGAAGCTTTTATATTTATACACTTGAAAGCATATCAAAATGAAGTTGCCTCAAATTATGGGAACTTAAATGTACCACCAGATAGTTTTATTAATTATATCAATGCGCTAGATGATGTTTTTATTACAAATTTTCCTACAATTGCCATAGAAAGTAATGTAGGAAAAAAAATGAAGAATTTGATTGACAACGTACCTTTTACACATCCATGCAAATCATTTAGTTTTGATTTCCTTAAAAAACTTTATATCCGGCTTAGAATTTACCATGCAATTAAAAAAATCAATAGAGATCTACTAACAACACCAAGGAAAAATCGAAAACTTAATATTCTTTCCCATTTATAAAGTTATAAATTTATTGATTAATATTAATTTTTTATACTATAAATTATAATACATATTATGTTATAATTATTTGTGATTTAATTGTTTTAAGCTATTACTTAAGTCATAGAATATAATAATGTATAACTAATTCTGTATTTGTAACTAATTTTTTATAACTATAAATGTAAATAAATGTAATTGGATTATTATTTGTTGTGTTATTCCTTATTAGTTTTTATAACGACAAAATTATTCAAAGGTAATGGTTAGGTAATAAATTAATAGTTAGTAAAGATTATTTTTAATATTTTTAAACCTAAAAGTTTTAAGTATTGAAAATTATTAACTTAACTCTAAAAAGTTATTTAATTTGTTTTAAATCGCAACCTGGGTCACATGTAATGAACTTAATTTTTTTTAAAATAATAACCAAATATTTTAAATGAATCATAATTAAATTTACCTTTTTATTTTTTATTACACTCTAGCTGAAGTGAATTAACTATCTAGAACATGATTTTGTATTTTATTTTATTTTCAAATTAACTGGACAAGAGTTAAGTATTACTGATTCTTATAGTTATTATGTAAGTTAGAAGACAAACAA
Organism: Therioaphis trifolii; assembly: GCA_027580255.1. Taxonomy (NCBI): domain Eukaryota; kingdom Metazoa; phylum Arthropoda; class Insecta; order Hemiptera; family Aphididae; genus Therioaphis; species Therioaphis trifolii. The sequence continues at coordinate 2,278,755 of CM050404.1, forward strand.
ATTAATTAAGTATTACACTTCCTAATACCTACATCAACATTTAATTTAAAGATGAATTTTCCACAAAATAAAATAAAATTAAAAACAAATTTTTTGAAAATGCAAACATAATTTATTATTTAATAAAAAGGTCACACTGATTTTTCCTTCTTTAAAATGGCGACTGATTTGAAATTTGTCCTATGTTCGTGTTAATTGTTATCAGTGTCCATTCTGATTATTATATTCTGTGATGTGATGCTTTTTATTCTATCGGCTTGTTAATAGGTATCATTTACCCGACAAATCGGCAACAATCATCGCGACTTAATATCGAATACATATTACATTGCCGTGCGAACATCGAGCTTCGTGAACTGATAAGTCCGCGGGAGGGACTTCCGCTCAAAACCGCGAACTCGTCCCCTTAATCTCGCCCGTTCCCGCGTAATGATCACAACACTCGTTTTGTCGATCCACAGTGTTTTTTAATCCGATCGATACCGCAGCGAATCGAACATGTTGTCTCGCATAAGTCGGGCCGCTTTCCGGAGGCAGTTTGCGGTCGACCGTCAGTTCGTGCGCTACAGCAGTGCGTTGATCTCGCACCATGACGCGCCAGCGTTCGTCCGGGACAACCGCACCACGTCCAACCGTCTGTGCGTCGTTTCCACCGTCGACGCTCAAGTACGGCACAGGTGGTTCGGCAGCAAGAACGACCTCAAAAACGACGACAACCTGGAAGATACATCCAAGATACATCCAAGTAATGATCTAAGAAATCGGCATTTTGTTCAGGATCAAGCATTTCCAATAAAGCAGATGATGGATCACCTTGATGAAATCTAACAAAAAATAAAATAATAATAAATACTTATATATAATAGGTAAGTCTAAATTTTAGAAATTAAAGCAATAAATTACCTTCCAATTCTATCAACTTCATCAATTAAAACTAAAGGGTTCTCAGTAGAAGTTTTCTTCAAACATTGAATCATTTTACCAGGCATGGCACCAACATACGTTCTACGATGACCTTTAATTTCAGCTACATCAGTCATACCTCCAACACTAAATCTAAAGTACTTTGATACAAAAAATAATAAAACAATTATTTAAAAGTAAACATTTTTGATTATTGAATCAACTTACTTCTCGATTTAAAACTCTTGCGATGGATTTTGCTATACTTGTTTTGCCAACACCTGGTGGCCCATGAAAACATAGAATTTTTCCATGTGTAGAACCTTTTAATTTGCTTACTGCAATGAATTCAAGAATTCGTTTTTTCACATCATCCATTCCATAATGGTCTTCATCTAAAATAGATTTTGCTCGTTTTAAATCAAAATTTTCATCACTCGTAGCACCCCATGGCAATTGTGTAAGCCAATCCAAATAATTTCTTGTAACACTATAATTTTATAGTAAAAATAATGTAGATAATTTAACTTTATATAATAAAAGTAGTTAAAAACCAATACTTATATTGTGTCAACTAAAAATTTAAAATAATTTGATAAATTCATAACTTACTTAAAATCCGAAGAGTGCTGTTCTAAAAATGATAGTGTAGTTAATTCTTCATCAATAACTTCCATAACTTTAACAGGCACTTGTTTATCCTTTAAATAATAATGAAAAAAATACATTAAAATAAATAGCACCACATAATTATTACAATAAATTAGAAATTTTTATCATTCTCAAATAATAATATCAATTTAATATTTATACTATGATGATAATTTTTTAAGGTAACTAAAAAAGATATTTTAACTTGGATTAAATCAATTTCAATAGAGAAACATACTTTAATTCTATCTCTGAACTTTTCGACAATAGTATCCTTATCATCTTTTTCAAGACCAAGCTCCTTTTTTATTACTTTAAGTTGTTCTTGAAGTTTAAATTTACGATCTTGTTGTTTTACTTTTTCATCAACTTCTTTACTAATTTTGATTTGAATTTCATTCAGTTCTAAAAGTTTTTTTACACAGCGCAATGCAAGCAAAAGACGTTTTGGAACCTAAAATAAATCATATTATTATTAACCTGGAAGATGCGGACAACACGTCGATCGCGACCATCCAAGTACCGAACGACATACCTTTCTTGCCATTAGTGGCCATCACCAAGCCGCCCTTGTATCTCAGGCTGTTCAGAATCGTCGAGGTTTGTGTTTAATCTGCATAGTATACAAACATTCATAATATGATATTATTCTATTAATATTATTCTATTTCAAAATGACGAGCTATCAATACTTTACAGATAAGTGACCCTACGTTAATTGCGTTGATCAAGCGAAAAAAATCATTGAATCAACCGTTTATTGGTCTATTCATGAGAAAAAATACTGATATGTAAGTATTTTGGTGAACAATAACATCATCAAAGTAAATTTTGCATGAATGTCTATATTTTTCTTTAACATTATGTGTGAGTAACTCTTGAATGTATATTTTAGAGCTTCGGATAATATTGTTACAAACGTTGATGAAGTGTTTAATGTTGGATCACTCGGAAGAATAAATGAAATGCGTGAATTTGGAAATAAATTACACATACTTATACAATGTTTTAGGCGCATTAAGCTGACAAAGCCACTTTTTGAAGATCAAGATATTGATAAAAGTATTATTGATAACAGTTCTTATACATTTTTCATGATACATTTAATATGATATTTTTACATCTTAGTTACAAATGATTTGACCAAACGTAATAAAAAACAAGCTCGTATCAAAGGTGTGTCAAACACACCTGAAGAAGAACCTGTTCAAGAAACAGATAAGATCCAGCCACAAGTGCTTATGATTGAAGTAGAAAATTTAAAAGATGAACCTTATGAAAAAACTATGGAAATTAAAGTACATATTTATAAAATTTAACTTTTATTGTATTTGATAATTTAACATAAACAATGAATTATTATTTTTATTAGGCACTGTCTCAAGAAATAATAAAAACAATTCAATCAGTTATCAGTATAAACCCTATTTATAAAGAAATATTACATCCTATGTTGCAACATGGAAATGTGGCAGATGATCCTTCTTATTTATCTGAGATAGCCGCTGCTATAGCTGATTGTGAAACTCATGAATATCAAGAAATTTTAGAAGAAACTAATGTATGTATTGTGCACAAATGTTTGTGTTTAAAAACGTTATCTATTACATTAATTAATTTTGAACTTTTTTCACTCATTATTCGTCATGATGAAACTTCCAACATATCTTTAAAAATAATATTATATAGAGAAATCTTGCTCTAATAAATTTGTGAACCAAGTTACAGTTCCAATTAATCTTAAAAATATTACCTTTTGTAGCATAATTAGGTAAATGTAAAACCAAAATTGTATATTCCACCAATGTTCTTCAGTTATCAGATACTTGTTTTATATTTATTTGCAAGTTTTACAGTTACTAATCCAAATTTTTAATGTTATAATAGACATAATTTAAATTAAATTCACAATTTCTAAAACACGTTTGGTTATACTCGCGTGTATAGTGTGTATATTTATTTATTATGCTAAAAATTTGATTTAATTCATAATTAATAAATTGTATTTAATGTATAATATGATTTATTTTAGGTTCCAAAACGTCTTTTGCTTGCATTGCGCTGTGTAAAAAAACTTTTAGAACTGAATGAAATTCGAATCAAAATTAGTAAAGAAGTTGATGAAAAAGTAAAACAACAAGATCGTAAATTTAAACTTCAAGAACAACTTAAAGTAATAAAAAAGGAGCTCGGTATTGAAAAAGATGATAAGGATACTATTGTCGAAAAGTTCAGAGATAGAATTAAAGTATGTTTCTCTATTGAAATTGATTTAATCCAAGTTAAAATATCTTTTTTAGTTACCTTAAAAAATTATCATCATAGTAAAAATTTGATTTAGTGTTGGAGGTATGACTGATGTAGCTGAAATTAAAGGTCATCGTAGAACGTATGTTGGTGCCATGCCTGGTAAAATGATTCAATGTTTGAAGAAAACTTCTACTGAGAACCCTTTAGTTTTAATTGATGAAGTTGATAGAATGGGAAGGTAATTTATTGCTTTAATTTCTAAAATTTAGACTTACCTATTATATTTAAGTATTTATTATTATTTTATTTTTTGTTAGATTTCATCAAGGTGATCCATCATCTGCTTTATTGGAAATGCTTGATCCTGAACAAAATGCCGATTTCTTAGATCATTACTTGGATGTATCTTGGATGTATCTTCCAGGTTGTCGTCGTTTTTGGGGTCGTTCTTGCTGCCGAACCACCTGTGCCGTACTTGAAAGTCGACGGTGGAAACGACGCACAGACGGTTGGACGTGGTGCGGTTGTCCCGGACGAACGCTGGCGCGTCACGGTGCGAGATCAACGCACTGCTGTAGCGCACGAACTGACGGTCGACCGCAAACTGCCTCCGGAAAGCGGCCCGACTTATGCGAGACAACATGTTCGATTCGCTGCGGTATCGATCGGATTAAAAAACACTGTGGATCGACAAAACGAGTGTTGTGATCATTACGCGGGAACGGGCGAGATTAAGGGGACGAGTTCGCGGTTTTGAGCGGAAGTCCTTCCCGCGGACTTATCAGTTCACGAAGCTCGAAGTTCGCACGGCAATGTAATATGTATTCGCTACTAAGTCGCGATGATTGTTGCCGATTTGTCGGGTAAATGATACCTATTAACAAGCCGAACGAATAGCAAGCATCACATCGAGAGTAAAAATGGGGCTAGTACAGACTACAGTTCGGCCCCGAGATAACAGGCAGAATAATTTTCATGGAATAAACGCATAAATCGGGGCCGCATATAAGCATACCACAGAATAGATGAAATCAGAATGGACACTTTGATAACATAACACGGGTAGTATAGGAAATTAAGTAAATGGACCGGCGGCCATTTTCTCAGTGGTCCTTAAACAGCTGTTCTTTTATCAGTCAAGTCATATCAGTGCTTGTGATATATTTTTAGATATTATGTAACTCTTAACTAATTATTAACGTAATAAACTTCTCAAAAAAGTACCACTGAACAGAATTTAACTCTGAAGTTTCTTCGGACACAAATATCAATAGCATGCAAATTATATACGAGAAATGTCTTAAGCTATGTACAGATTTTAAAATAATAAGTATGTAATTTTCAATTTATTGTTAATCTCATGTTTAGTTCATAGCTAATAATGCCTATGTGTGTATTATTATTTTAGGATTTGATTCAGTTTGGTGGGAAATTAAACTAGATTTCTATTTGTGTGAAGGATTAATTTCAAAACTGTAATAAATAAAATGTATAAAATAGATATATTATAGATATAGGTAAATCTATAAAAACATGTTCATTTCACTGATTAGCAATTACTGTCGTCTGTTCACTATTCTCAGTAGTCAGTGGTAGGTTTTATTATTATTTATTACTTTAATCATGATAATTAAAGTTTATAATAATATATTGTTATTTATGAAACATTTGAACGTCTAGGCCCTGAATTGTTGCTATACATGGTATAAAGTCGCCAATAATAAAATACGTTTCAGAATAGACCTATTAACGAGCCACTAATTAGTTAATAGGTCTATGGTTTCCAAAAATCAACCTCAAAATCAAAATCAAATGTTTAATTGTATTGATGTCCATATTAATATGTCTGTATTATTATTATTGATCACAAATACTATTAGGTACTTAATATTTATAAATGTAATAATATATTTCTACAGGCATATTGCACATTATATACAAAATAATAAAATGTATACTACGAAGTATTCGACGTGTAAATATTTACAATTATTATAACTTGAAAATAAAATCGAATAAAAATAGCAAAAAAACTTAGAAAATTTATTTGTCACAAAAAAAATTATCTAGATAATTTTTCTCAAATAACTATTTTATTTATCTAGATAAGATAAAAAGATAATGTAAATTTATTTCATCTAGATAAGATAAAAAGATAAATATTTTTATCTAGATAACTTATCTAGATAAAATTATCTAGATAATGCACAACACTGCTCTTAGGTAATTTCCAAAATATAGTACTTGCTTTAATTTTAAATTGATTTACAGACAATAATAAAATAGATAATTGTACAACTGATACTAATATACTAGCCTTTTTCTTTTACTTAGTATGTAAAAGGATTTAAGTATGGAATTAATTAATAATTATTGACTAAATGACGTTACTCTTAGTATTATAATAACATTTTAAAAGTATTTATCAACAAAAAAAAAATATAAAAATAACTTGACGTATTGATAATGAATATCAAGTTTTTGATATTTGAAATATTTAGCTTAAATTCTTACATTAAAAAAAAAAATAATAATAATTTTAACATTTATTGATCAAATAATTTTTCTTAATTCACAAACTCACATATAACTTTAAATCATTTAATAAATAGCAGATTTCATTGTTTAATCCAACCTTTATTTCAATTTAGCAATAACTTAATTAATACCCTTCATAATAATTTTATTTCTCATTTTTATTATTGTCAATTATTCAAAAAAATTATAAATATTTAGAAAAAAAAGAACACTGGTATAATGTCAAGTCTTTGACAAGTTATAACATGTGGTGGTTCTAATATATAGATTAGTTATGTAACACAATATTCTAAGATACTTTAAATCATTTTTAATTACATGATTATAGTCATGGGACATAATGTTTAAAATGTTTAAATTATTATTTAAGAATTATATTTACTTTATACAATTTTCTGAGAAGATATTCAAATACCATGATTATTTATGGAGATATTTTCAAAAATAGTCTTCAGTTTCATAACAACAAATAATTTAACTTATCTAACTAAAACTCCTATTACAATATAAAAACAAAAAAACTTATTTTAATTTAATGTTTTTACATTTTATAGTGTACATTGCATTTGATCAAATTAAAAAAAAAATAAATAAATAAAATGGAATAAGAGTAGGTATTTTAAACATGTATCTCTTAATGCTATATTTAATAATATTTTTAATTTATACTATGATGTTATTTATACACATAACTATGAAATAAATACCATGTATATAGATTGTAAACTGATTACAATTAATTTATATCAATAACAAGAGTATAATATAATGTTAACAATAGTTAATTTGTTAATAATGTGACAGAGAATGGTACTGCATATATTTCAGAATAAAAATGCAAATACTTATAACAGATTTAGTCGATTGGCATACAATTATATAAAAATATGTTTAACTTAAGTGAACATAAGTGAAATTAAGTGTTAAATTAACATAATTTAAACATGAAAATTAATGTAACTATATGTTTGAAATACACTGATATACACAAACAAAAATGAATTACAATTAGAGATGGTTTAATGTTTAAAATTATTACTATATCAACCTTAATTAAAGTTAAATTAATGCAGTCTTCAAAATATTTAAAATTTTATAGATTTAATATAGATCAATATTCTAAAACACACTAGAGAAATTAATTGAAGAATATTGGAAATGTCTTATTGATTGTGGATGTAATAGATGGATGTAATATATGTACATCATGATTGATCTCTTATTATTTTCATTTATCACTACTGTGTACTTATTGATCTAAGACTCATTTTCATGATACTTTTAATGAAGAAATACTTATTAAAAAATACTGTCCAATCTGTGATCTGGAATTCACAACTTATGTTATTAAATTCAGTTTGTACCATAATTTTTTAAACCAAAAGTTAATACATACATTTATAATTGGCAGTTAATTTGAATAAAAATTTAACTATAAATATTATAAGCTATTTTTCACATGAACATTAATCACATTTATTTTGTTTATAGCTAAGTTCAAGTATTTCATAATAATTTGAAGGAACTATGTACGCGTTCATATTAAAAAAAAAAAAAATTACATTCATACAATTCTATACCTAGTTTATATCGTACCTCCGCGTTTGTTATTAAAATAATTTATAGCAATTCCTCATTGAATATGAATATAAATAATTATAATAAAGAATATTGATACTTCTTTTGCATGAAATGAAGCTTTGAAACTGAGAAATGATGATTAGATTAGAATATTAAAAATAATTAAGTGCATTTTGCTGGTGTAAGTTTTAAGTATAGTTATTTGAAATATTTTAATTATTCAATATTTAAGCTATAAAAAACAAACTTTGACTCCCATTACTATATAAATAAAAAAATAAAAACTTATTTTAATTTAGTATTCTTCAGTATTGATAGTAAACATTACATTTTATAAAATTAAAAAAAAAAAAATGATTTAAACATGTATTTCTTAATACTAAATTGTAACATTATAATCAATGCTAAGATATCATTTATATACATAGCTATTAATTAATAACCATATACATAGACTATAAACTAATTAAAATTAGATTACATCACTAACAATAGTATAATATCAATGTCAACAATAGTTAATTTGTTGGCACACAATAATTTATAAATATTTTTTTACATAAATGGTCATATTTACTATAAAAATATAAACAAATATATATAAACATATATACATTTAAACAAATAAAAATAGATACTTTTATACAAATTATAAATATTTAACTTAAGATTTTTATTATCTTTTATTGACATTTATTTACATTAAATTATTTTTTCCCTCGAGTTTATATTGACCTTAGTCAATATAAAAAAAAATGTTGGTAAATTTTATCTAAACAAGTTGTGATTAAAAAAAAAGAAAAAAATTGGCAAGTGAATAAAGTAAAGGCATTTTTACTAAATTTTGAATAATTAATTAATCTATCTGAATTTGTTGTTTCTTCGTCGTTAAGGCCAAAACAGTTTTCTACACAATCACCACATTCTTCTTTTGACAAAGACACTATTTTCAATGACTATGACTCCGATTCGGTACTAAATAATACATTTAAAAGAATTAATAGTTTCAACAATCATCAAAAATAAGAAGTCTATGCTATACTTGATAGAATATTGGTTGACTTGCTGTATTTGAAACAAAAATAGATGTATAACGCTGTCAATCTGGTAATCTTGAATATCAAATTGAATCACTTCCATATCCAATCACCTACATTTTAACACTGGCCATTTTCTCCTTTAACTCATACAACTCTACTAGTTTTGCACTTCTTGTCTTCTTCTTATTCATCTTCAGTAGGAGTGTCTGTATACTAAAGATAAACAGAATTATTTTTAAAAAAATATTCATAAAACCATTTTTAGTTTATCACTAAGGGACAGAGTGGCCGAGTGGACTAAGGCGGCGGTTACGACGCGTACCGTCGCCGGTTCGAACCCGGCCTCGGGCAGTCTCTCTACTTGGACAGGAAACAACTGTCTTCGGAGAGAGACTGCCATCCCCCACTCCGGGGCATGGCAGAAACCTACGGGTGCCCCGATAGAAATTCTGCCAAACCGGCATCCGAACTGTAGACCCTAGGGTCTACACTCCCGGATAAGCATGCCATACGAAAAGAAAAGTTTATCACTTAATTGGATATGAAGCAAATTATAGTTATTTATAATACAATATTATTGTGCAAAATTTTAGCATTTATCTTATAGCTGTAATTCGATCATTCTCAATTGATTTTTACATATGTCACAGTTAATTTCTTTAATACCATAACACTGATCATTGGTATTTATTGCACCAATGTATTATCAAATGTGAGGAATGTAACATGAAAGTAGAAGTGTTATAAAAACGGGGATGTCAATATTATAAAAGGTTTTTATCTGAAAGATTTGAAAGGAAAATTAAATAAGAAAAAATGAGAAAGGAAATTAATATCTACTTGTTCACAAAGTTTGCTATGGAATTAAAATAAAGGAAAAAGATACCTAACAGAAAACAGTGAAATTCATTTTTTAAGTTAAAATTTAAAAATTAGTTTGCGACCTCAATGTTGAACCAAAATTAATCACTCAAAAAATTTTAAGTTTTTGGTCTGTTAGGTAAAATAAAAAATTGAAAAATAGGACTAGGGTTGCATTATTAGTTGAGATTTAAATACATTAGAATCAAATAATACTACAGTTTTCTAAGTAAAGAATAGTTGAGCGTAAATTAGATATAAATGTAGCTTCTCAAAATTATATTTGGCTTCAATGTAAGACAAATCCTACAAACGTGTTAACACAGTTAATAAATATGAAAAGATTCCTAAAATTAAAGTAGTTTTGTAATAAAATGATTTTATATAAATTCCTGGTTTAATATGAATGTATAAATATATATTTATAATAAAGAATATTGATGCTTCATTTGCATGAAATGAAGCTTTATAACAAAGGTATGATGATTAGAATAGAATATTTGGTTTATATATTTTCAAATTCTTTTATACAATCATTTTTTAAAAAAATGTTGTTGATTTGGAATAGATTTATTTTCATATTTAATTATTATGTTAAGGGATTGTCAAAATAGTTAAGCGTACCTATTTTGCTAGTGTAAGTTTAAAGTATAATTATTTAAAATATGGGGATTATTCAATATTAAACTGTAAATAAACAAACTATGATTTCTACTTCAACTACAAAAAAAAAAAAAAAAAACCTTTTACTTTTATTTGATGTGAATACCTATACCTATTTGATGTTTAATTTAATATCGGAAAAATATTAGTTTTACAATATGATAAAACATATTGTGTAATAAACTAAAATAATTTCTCAGTTATGGAAAAAATAAAAACCTTGCTCAGAACATCTATACTGTCTGATAGGTTTACTCCCTAACATATCCATTCTTTACATAGAAAAACATATTTTAAAGTATAGAGACTGCTCAGTTGTACTACTAGCGCTCTGGGTGGACTACGGTTGAAGTTCTGTTATGATACAATATTACATGAAGCTATACGAATTTGTATTTTTTATTCATCAATACAATTATTCCCCATATTTGTATATAAAACCAATACAATTATGAAATAATAGACAAAGTGTATTATGCAATTTCAAAATCTTAATACATGGTAATTGGTTAATATCATAGGGTATAGACCTCTAAACTAGGTCTATGGACTATGGTTAATATAGTGGTAGAAATGACATTACCACATGTGGTAAATTTAGCAATTTATTACACTGTGTGAGTAATACAATAAATTAATACAAACATTTTTAAAATAATTGTTATCACAAACATGAAACAAAAAGCTCTTTTAACTCTTAAAATTTAGTAACTGCCTATTATGTTTTTATACTTACTCTTACTATGGCTGATATAATTATAAAACATGGGTTTCAGTCTGTGAACTTTAATTTTACTTTTCCTAATAATAAAGGAGAGAAATTGGTGAATAGTGGCCATGTATTTAGTGTACAAGAAATAAAATCCGTTTTCGGGCATTCCAATATCATTGGGTATTGTATAAGACAAACGTCTGTAACAAATGAACCATGGAAAATTACCCTAGAAGTAAGAACTCGATTAACATAATAATACATTTTAAGTTTTAACAATTATAAAATTTGTAGGTACCTATTTTAATTTTAAAATGTATTATACTAGGTGGATAATAATCGTGAAGTTAAACACACTTCATGCAATTGTCCAGCAGGTGCAGGTGGTAAATGTAAGCACATTTGTGCTATTATTTATTATATAAACGACGAAGAAGGGCAATCTAAAACAGATTTGCCCCAACAATGGGGAAAGCCATCAAAAGTTGGAGAAATTATGTATAAAAAAGGCAAAACAATTGAATCTTTGTTCCCTAAAAAACCACAGCCATTAAGTATAATAGCTAATTCTACAAGTCATCAAACTCTTGTTAATGACTATAATATACTTGAAATTCCTTGTAGCTTAAGTATTATTTTAAAAGAAAATTTTATGACTGATGTTGAAAGAGAGTGTAAAGACTGCCTTTATTCTATTATAGATAAAATTGAGTTTGAACAAATAATTAGTATGAATAAAAGACATATATCAACAATATTTTTTAAACAAAATCAAAATTCTAAACTTATTAAGTTGGCAATGTTTCCATTAAATTTTTTAGAACATAACTTTTATTATAAAAACATATATTTAACAAAATCAAAAATGTTTGAAACTTTTATTCAAACTTTATCTCAAGCAGAAAGTGAACAGTGGAAAAAAGAAAGGGTGTATCGATTATCAGCAAGTGCCAAAGCACACAAGATTAAAACTTGTAAAAATTGGACAGTAGAAGGTTTAAAAAAACTAAATCAAATATTTTTTTTAGACAATAATTTAGGTAATAGAGGCAATATAAATGTTAAGTATGGGAAAGAAACTGAGTCAATAGCAATAAATGAATTTAAACAATTGTTTGGAAAAAAAATATTGAAATGTGGATTAGTTATTGATTCTGTAAGACCCTGGATTTGTGCTAGTCCAGATGGAATAATTTTGAGTGATGCTGGTATAGTGGAAAGTGTTCTAGAAATAAAATGTCCAATTTCATGCAAAAATAAACCCATCATAGAAAACGGTAAACCAAACTTAAAATATATTCAAATAGATAAAAATGGAAAACCAGAATTAAAAAAAAGTTCTATGTATTTCACACAATGCCAAATGTTAATTCATTGTACTGGCTTAAACTCATGTATACTATTTATTTACAATAATATTGATCCCATTTCCATAATAATTGAAAAAGATGAGTATTTCATAGAATCGTTGTTAGAAAGAATGACATATTATTATTTTAATTTTTATCTTCAAAAGTTGGTCCAGTAAATGTATTAATGTTTTTTTTTTAAACTGTACTAGTTATGTTTTAAATTTATTTTTGTTTTTTGTTTTTTATGGTAGAAAGTATAATTAATATTTTTATTTGATTAAATTTATAACGATTAAGTAAGTTCATTGTCAAAATCTGAATAAATTAAATGAATACATATACATTGGTTTAATTATTTTTATTATTCAAACATATAATTTGTGCTATTACATTGATATTTGTTATAAATAATATGTAAAAAAACTGTACTTATAAGATAACTTAAAATTATTTCTTTAATATTGGCAATTGGAGATTAGTTAATACACAACAAATATGAATAATTTCATCAATAACTGGCATTAAATCCATGGATATTTTATTTAGTATACCATGTGTTTTAAGTCTAGAAAACACTCTCTCAATATGAATACGCACACTAGCTACGGTATGGGTTTCCATAACTTCATCTTCAGTGAATCTACCATGGTGCAAAATTGGAGGCATTACTAAAATACAGTTAGAGTTTTCACAAGAAGCTTTAATGCCAGGAAATCCTTTGTCTGCTAATACAATATCTCCCAATTCTAATTTTGAAAGGAAACCACTATCGTTTGTAATAAACGAATCACTAGTCCTTCCTCCATAGCATTTAGATACAAAACTTATCATGCCATTCGGTGTTATTGCCACTAAAATTTTAATAGTATAACAACTTTTGTACCTAGAGTACATATATACCCTTTGTTCTACTGTATTAGGTTGTTCAGTTTTTATTTCTGTACAATCGATAATACATCGGCAATTAGGATAATTTATTTTAAATGATTCAGGCAATGTTGCTGAAATAGTATTTTTATCTGGCCAAAAAATAAAGTTTTTAGTTTTAATTGACAAAGAATGTAAACAATCATTAAATATTCTAGTAACTGTTGAACGACTTATGTTAAAAAATGTACTTAAAGCTGAATATGAAATACCAAGTTTAATTTTCATTAAAAAGATAAATAGTCTATTTTCTCTTGTTACAGTGCTATGTGATGATTCTGGAATGAATTTCAGTAATAATTGAAAAACTTGAAATGATGTCCCAGTTAAGCCCTTTAGTTGTGATTCATTCATAACAGATTCATAGCCACGAAATGATTTAAGTATTAATTGATCTGGAGTGTCCAGACCACAAGACTGATCTCTAGTTGTAGGCCTACCAAAAGTATAAGAATTAAATGAATTTGGTATGGAAACTTGTGTCTTAACATTATTGCTATCAATGAAACAACAATCAAAAGTGAATAAATCTATGTCATCAACTACAAAAGCTGTTTGAGTGCTAACATTATGAACAGATTTTATATTATCATTACTTATGTAAGGTTCAATAGTGACAATATTGTTAGTAACAATTGTGTCAATAGTATCATTATTTTCTTGGCGGTTACAATGTCGCTTATACCTAGCTGCTTGTTGATGATTGTTTGATGATTTTTTTTTGTATATTTCTGGGAATATTGTTGGAATAAAAGAAGGACTCTTTGGGTCTTTTGAGCACTTATTCTCAACAAAATGAGAACTACAAATTAGACTGCTTCGAATTGGTTCCCATAAATCACCATTTTCACTGAAAATGAAAAATACACACAATATACCTAAACCATAATGAAGGAATTTTAGTAATAATTTCAGAAATTAATTTGAAATAGTGTCATAAGGGCAGTACAGAAGTATGTCATTTGCATAAATTACTTACTTAACACGTTTAATAGCTTGAATCCAAAGTTTTTTAATGTGTAGTTCATGTTTTTTATTTGGGAAAGTATAAAAGACCACACCTTTGCCTTTTGTATTTTTATAAGTATTATGACAGTTCACGACACAACATATTCGATTACTCATTGTAACAATTAAACAATGAGTCAACGGACTTAGAACTTATATATTATGCGATTTTCTAAATAAAATTATTGACATTTGTATTTAAATTTAAAAACAAAATAATGTGTATTATCAATTGTGCATATTATTATTATTTATTTCCATATAATTGTATCATAAACGAACTTGGAGAAGTCACCACCAGAGGGAGTTCTAGTAGTACAACTGAGCAGTCTCTATACCGATGTGAATGCAATTCAACTTTATTTTCACATGAAAATAGATCCTTTTTTAAAAATGATAAATAATAAATTTAAGATTTTTGTTACCTTTTATTTACTTTCATTTATATCAAGTTATTTTTTCTCCTGAGTTTATATTGAACTTAGTCGGTAGAAAAATAAAAAAATAATAATTCCGTAAATTTTATCTAAAAATACAAATATTTAGTCTGAAATTATGATCGATCATATAATGCTATAATTAATAAATTAACATTTTAAAAGTGTTGATCACAAAAAAAAATTGTTTATGTAAAAATAACATATATTGATAATGGATATAGTTTTTGATATTTTAAATGTTAAGCTTAAATTCTTATATTTAAAAAAATAATAATTGTATTAATATTTATTAATTCAATAATTTGTATTTATTAATTAATAAATTCACATACAAATTTAAATATCAAATTAATAAAAGATTTCATTTTTTAATCCAACCTTTATTTGAATCTAGAAATTACTTAATTAATACCCTTCATATTAGTTTTATTCCTCATTTATTTTATTGCCATATAATCAAATATATTATGAATATTTAGAAAAAAAATAACACTGTCAATGTCAAGTCTTTGATAAGTTATATAATGTAGTGGTTCTAATAGCAATTAGTGATGTAACACAATATTCTAGGATACTTTAGATACTTTAGATTACATGATTATATTCATGAGCCATGTTTTAAATTTTTAAATTATTATTTTAGAATTATATTTTATTTATACAATTTTCTGAGAAAATATTAAAATACCATGGTTATTTATGGAGATGTTTTCAGAAACATTCTTCAATTTTATAACAATAAATAATTCAACTTATCAAACTAAAACTCCTACTATAATTAAAAAAAAAATTATCTTAATTTAATATTCTTACATGATATTTACAGTGTACATTGCATTTGATTAAATTAAAAAAAAAAAAATAATAATAATTTTGTTAATTTTGTTGAGTTAATATTGAATTTAATCAAGTTTAAAAAAAAAATATATAAATTTTACCTTAAAAAGTTAGAAAATAAATTAAATAGCTCAGCCTTGAAAAAGAAATAATTTTTAGTCTGAAATTACGACCAGTTATACTCAAATGCTATAATAATGCTTTAATAGAGAATTTCAATAAATACAATAATATATTCATAAATACATAGGTATTGACACTATGATAAAAAAAAAGAAAACTGGTCACACAAATAAATAACAGGAATTTTCACTAACTTTTGAATAATTAATAAAACCCACGGAATCTGTTATTTCTGCGTCGCCAAAGCCAAAACAGTTTTCAACACAATCACCGCATTCTTCTTTTGACAAAGACGCTGTTTTCAATGGCAATGTCATTACGATTCGCTGCTAAATAATACATTTAAAGTTTTAATAGTTTCAACAATCAGTATGAAGAAGAACTTTATATTATACTTAAAAGTATATTGGTTGACTTGCCGTATTGGAACACTAATACATGATATTAGGACAATATGCATTGTATAACATTGTCAATCTGATAATCTTGACTATCAAGCAGTGTCGTATTTAATATTTTGCTGCCCCCGGTACACATTTTTTTATGCCCTCGTCCTCTCGTGAGTTTTTTATATAAGCAATTTTTTACCAATAAAAAAAAATACAATACATGTGACCAGGGCCGGATTGAGGTGAATCGGCCCACGGAGATATACGATTTAGTGTGGCTCAAAATTAAGTCACAGGCTCATTATTTTCAAACAACTATAATATTACTTTTTATTTATTCACTTACGTCTTCGTCACCATAAAAAAAAAAAAAAAAACAGAAAAATCCATATAAAAATGTTTTTGCTTTATTTTAAACAATAACTAATTAAATTAGACGTTATAAATTATTATATTACCCATTAGATTAAATTGAAAATATACGTTTTCCCCAAAAGAAAACACGCATTTTCTTTATCAATTATAATTATAGTCATTTAAATAGAACGTTTAAATACCTAATGTTAATAAAAAACTTCTAAGTATTTAATATTATTATTCTAAATAATTCTTGAAACAATTTTGAAGTAGAAATTAATAAATGGCTAACTTGTGTTTTCACATTTAATATGAGTAACATTTGATATTATTTATCATACAACTAATTTAATTAGATAAAAATTACACGTTTAAGAGAAGATGTTCATACCTTATCTTTGTTTTCATACAAAATATTAATTTATTGCTACAACATTATTTTATTAATAAGAAAAAATAACATTCTTATTGCAGTTAAACACTTTTATTATAGTATCAATTGTAACCAATATATAAATTGATTTACTGTAAGTTGGTTATAAACCAACCATCTAATGCAATATTAATTAATTTATAGTTTCATAGAATTGGACATTAAACGACTTTGTTGTGATACAATACCAATTAATGTTTCATTATCAATACGTATACTAAAATATCATTTTCAACAGACATTGATCAGAATGTTTCTAATTTTGATTGACCCGAACAATTATTTAAGTGGTTTAAAATAAATTTAAGTTTAGAAAATGTTATTTCACATCTCACCTGTGAGCAAGAAAGAGTTTATATTATAGTTTATACTCGTGTTAGTACTATTTTTTCATTATAATATAAAAATAACACAATGGCCCAAACACTCATGACCGGCCCATATTTTAAACGGCCCACCGAGATTTTCTCGGTAGCTCGCCGGCCCAATCCGGGCCTGCATGTGACTTGGTAATAGTATCATGCAGTAAAAATCTATCGAGTGTCCTAAAATGTTGTGCATCTTAGGTAATTTCAGTAATCGTTATGATAACAAAATAAAACAAACTGTAAATTTTACTATAATTATAATTATAATAATAATTTATTTTCTTATCTGTGTACGAAACAGTGAATAAAATGCTAACAAAGGAAAAAAAATGTTGATCGAATTAATATAATATAAATATTTAAGAGAAGAAAAACGAACATCATTAAAATAATATTTTTTGTCACGCTTTTGATCTTGCAAATATTCAATTATTTATTGACACCAATAATATTTTGACCAATTGTATGATGACAAAAAAGATGCACGATTTGATTGTGATATTTTTGGTATCAAAAAACGCAAATTCATAAGAGTGGTAGTAGGTACTGTGTTTTATTTTTGAACAGCCGATGACAAACAACAAACCAATACACGCACGCTTATTATGAAATGAGGAGATTAATTTCACAAAATACCTATGTTGTCGTGTTGATATTAATAGAACGTTTTGTTGACATTGATTTGCCATTAAAACAAAATTAACGAACATTATTATTATTTTTTTTTAACTGCTTAAATCATTATAAATCTGTTAAAAAAAAAAGCTCCCAGTTAAATTTGCTACCTCTAAAAAAGTTCTACGCAGGGCAATTGCCCTCTTTGCCGTCCTAAATACGCCATTGCTATCAAGTTGAATCACTTCAAGTACCTACAACTTATTGCTGACCATTTTCTTCTCTAACTGATACAACTTCACTAATTTTGCGCACCATGTCTTCTTCCAATGCATCTTTATTAGAAAAGTATTAACTATAAAAAAACAAAGTTAATTTGTGTTAATTATTAAAATATATATTCACAAAACCATATTGATTTATTACAATACGACACAGAATATACTTCTAGCATTCTTTTTTAGCTGTATTCCGATCATTCTTAATTTATTCTTGCATATGAACTTCCACATGCCACAGCACATTTCTTTAATGTCGTCATACTGATCATAGGCATTTATTGCACCGATGCGTTTTCAAATGTGAGGAAAGTAGCATATAAGTAGCATTGTGATTCAAACGGTCTGACGATGTACCTAATGAATGGTTTTACCTGGAAGATTAAAAAGAAAAATTGAATAATACAAATTGAGAAAGGATATTTACCTGATTACAAAGTTTGCCATGGAATTAAAATAAAAGAATAAGATACTTAATGGAAACAGTGAAATTCATTTTTCAGTTCAAATTTAAAAATTAGTTTGTGACCTTGATATTATATCAATCGTAATCATAGGTTAACTTTTAAGTTTTTGGTCTGTAAGGTAAAATAAAATAAATTGAAAATTATGGTTAGGTTTGCATTATTATTTGAAAATACAATAAATTAAATTCAAATAACAATACAGTTTTCTATATAAATAATAGTAAACTAGTTATAACTGTAGCTTCTCAAAATTATATTTAACCTTAATGTATGACACATACTACGAAAGCTGTTAATATCTATCTATCTATCTATCTATCTATCTATCTATCTATCTATCTATCTAAGGCATCTGTAGTGGCTAATGTTGCTGGTTTAATATTTTTAGTTAGGATTACACTAAAATTAGGACGATTTGTACTACCTATGTAATGTCATGTTATGTAAATCACATTTTGTAAATTTATGTGGGTTTTCATATGTGTACCTACTCATATCGTAAATGACATAATATAAGTTCTTATGAACTATGCGTTTATGTATTTTAAGAGAAAAAAAATTAAAAAATTATTATTATAGTAGTTAAATGTATAACTAAACGCAATTACACAATGGTATTTTAGACGTGCTTAGATTTGCAACTAAGTATAAAAACAATATGACCCAGAAAACGCATCATTAGGTTAGGTAGGTAAACTCAAAACCGAAACTTGGATAAAATGTGAATCTGAATACAAATATAAGTATCAGAATTAAAAAAAGTCTTGCAGATTCTAAGAATGGTTTATATTATAATATCGATTTTCCATAGGTAAGAGTTAATTTTAATCGATCGTCAATGGTGGGGGTTTTCTGTTTGAAGGAAACCGTCAGAGCAATCGATGAAGGCTAGCACGAGTGCACGACTATGGAATTTCGTACACGACTGTTATGAAATATCAAACAATACAAAGTAACGCGCAATGATCTCGATAACAGCCATCCTGCACTTTAATACGGTTCAAATTATTTTAAACGTCTGGTGTCACCCGATAATATTACAGATTTTCTCTTAACGGTCTCTAAAATTATGAGATTATGCTTACTTACGCGCTGATCGACTGATTGAACGTGACTCGTATTCACCACGGTCTTAATCACGACTACCGAACACGCGAGACGAGCTGCCGCAAATGTCACGATGACGGTCCGGGCTCCGGACGCGGACACTGCAGTCACACTGGTGACCGCTGGCTGGTCTTGAAGAGGCTGTGTTCATGCCGTCACCGTCTCGATGAAAAACCGTCTGATGACGGCCGACCGCCTCGTGGGATAAAACTAATAAATAATAATATAATGCACAGTCGGAAAATAATATATTCGTTAGAACTAAATCAGTTTTTCTTTTTTTCTTTATCGTCAACAAAACACTTTTCAGCGTATTATTGCAGAAGTGTGGTCTGTTGTCAAAAGCACTTTAAATTCATCTGGAAGTTAGATTTTTTCTTACATGACACTATTCCAAAATGCGATAAACGTAGATCGGATGATGCTAGAACCGTGAGTAAGGTCAGTATAATTACATGTAAAGTCATCGTAAAGTTGGATACACCTCACAGCATGGGTATTTTTAGCAATATCTCCTCAGACAATTAAGCAAATAAATTACCACTTTATACAAAATTCACATGGTTACGAACTAACATATAATTATTCACATAACACTTGAATCTATAAGTTTTAGAAATTTGTTTTTAAAAATTAACGTTTTATTTCATTATTTTTAAACATTTTAGGATGAATATAGTATAGCTTAATTTTCTGAAGGTGTGATGATTTAATTTTATTGTTATCGACCTCATGATTTTTAATAATATTTTCACAATAAAAGCTAAATAAAATTATGAAAATAATGGAAACAAAAATTCAAAACTTTAAATAGTTAAAAAGATAAAACTTTATAAAATAGCTGTCTTTCAAGTTTTTCTCAATTATTTTTTTAAAGTATTTAAAAATTATAGAGTGTAGCGAATATGAGTTTTATGAAAAAAAAACAATATTTAACTATCTTTATTAACTCCGGGGATATTTTTTACTTCAGAGATATCGTATAGTGGTAAATCTTCGTGGGACATCTTATATAACTGTAATATCATATCAAATATAATTTTTACATAAATCATATCAAATTTAAAATCTGTTCCGAACCATAATTATATGTGTAATAATATAACTTTAACTTAACGATTTCAAATCGTTAAACTCGTACCTAAAGGTATTTGTATTGTATTCAAATTAAGAACTACGCATACCTACTACGACAAGTTTCTATAGAGACAGTAATATTGAATAAAATTATCATAAATGTTTAGTACTAGTATCGTGATTATTATAAGTAGGTATAATTCATTTTTACAAAACCAATTTGGTTTGGGGTACAGAGTTTTAGTGGTGTCATGATGACAGTTGTTGGCAACAAAACCAATGAACATTGATATTATACTGCATACTAAATACATTATTCTGATAAAGTATCAAAATGTCATGAGCGGTTCCCTTTTTTTAGAGTGTTTCAAAATAAATGAATATAGGTACATTTCAACCACAAATTTGGTTAACGGAGAATTTCAAAGATGGATATGATTTGAGAAAGGAACGTAAAGACTGGTTATTTTGCTCCTGAAATAATTCGTACTTAATATCATTGTCAATCAGTTATTTATTAATAAAATGATTTCGTTGTTCTTAAACGCGTTTATAGTCAAAATTAACCACGCATTGAATAAAAATCAAATACCTGATGATTTTAAAATTAGGTATGCTATATTTTGTTCACTATGGTTATAAAAATATTTTAGGGTAGTAAAAAAGACTGATTTTGAAATAAACTTATATCTACTCTGTACGCAATCGAGATGTCACCATCACATCAATTAAATTTTTACGAACTTTATGATATATTAATGTTGAATACCTTACAAGTGAATACGATGTATAACATAAAATACTATTATATAATTTTCTTGATCCAATGGGGGGGGGTTTTAACCCCTATCCTCCCCCCCCTGGGCACGCCACTGATCACGGCGACTACTATTATAGTGGCGTAGTATCTGCATATAGTTTATTCATTCCATGCTTGTGTTTTGATTGAATAAATTGTTTTGATATAAATAAAATTGTTCGATAGTTTCTAATATTTTATTGAAATTTTATTTTATCATTTTATTATTAATAAGGGATATATAGATTACGTCATGGAGTATTTAAAAAAATCAGTGCCGGTGGCCAATATTTTTACTGGTACAATTCAACTTAATGAGTACCTATTTGTCTAAGAGCTTGATGTCACTTGGTATGATATTTAGTGACAATTAATATCATATTGTCAGAGTTTACAAAATTATATTAACCTTTTGGAAAAACACGTAAATATAAATGCGATCAAAATATGTTGTCTACCTATAATTTCAAGAAAATATTCAGTACAAAATACGAATAAAGACTTGTAGTTTTCAAAGTACCTACTTACCGAGTGTATTGGCAGAAAGGATGAATTTCTACCTGCAATAATTTTTTATTCGAATTTTGCCTTTTGGACAGTAGCATTGAAAATAGTTAATCAAACGTATTCGGTCATTTGTAAATAAATGTAATTTATCCATCAATAAAATCTTTGAGATTTAAATGTTATGTTTCTATTATTTTTTTAAATGTACTCAATTGTAGAAATTATATTACGCGTTTCATATTATTACGCTAGATCGCCTCATTATTTTGGTAAAATTGTTGAGAAAGATATTGAAGTCCAATAGATTAAAATACAGTGAAACTTCTGAATACCAAACATTCTCAATCACCGAAATATTGCCCGTTATTTAGAGGTGTCCATCAAGGGCGGTTTCATTATATATCCAAGCAAATATCTTACGTTTAAAGAAGTGAGCCAATTCTGACAATTACTTCAATGAGTATATCATTTTTGGTGGAAACCGATTAGTATATTATATTTATATTCAAGATCTTTTTTCGTAATACACCAGTGATGATTTTCTCGTTTGAAAATGTATGAACATCACACATAAAATAATGTATGTCTTATTCTTTTTTTGAAAAACCATAATTAAATTACGAAAACCAATATTTACATTTTTTTACATAAACTTATAAAAATATATAAAAATAGAATTTTTAAAATTTTTTTTTTGTTTTGCACATTTTTAATTTCACACCCTTTGTGTCACAGTTTACTAAAATACAGAAACTGTAAAATAGTAATCGAATTAGTGATGAAAGATGATAAATAACGGATGATTATTTTTAATAGGACTAAACACAAAATATATAATTGTAATTTTTATTTTGTATAATATATGTATAAATGGCACAGTTACAATATAAATATATCATACGAGTATAACTGAACAAATTGAGTAACAAAAAAAAAAAAAAAAAAACAAAAAAAATTATACAAAATTAAATCTTTAGCAAAGAATACAAAAGAAATTATATATTTCAAATGTATTTACTTTCATTCATGACATGAGGTACAAATTATGAACTAAAAGAAAGCGCACGATTTACAAATACATAACGAGTGTAATTAATTAATATCCAACAGAAATGTTGAATTTTGTAGAACTATCTACACTAAAATCAAGAAAAGTAGAGAATTTTTTTCACATAATGGTGATAAAATACATAATATCAACAGTAGGTAGTTATAAACTGTTGGTATTATATAATCTTATACATGTTATTTATTCTTGATAAAATAAATATTACATGAAATTTATATCAGAAGGTATCCGTTAATTATAAATAATGTTACCTTTGTAGTTGTATATTATCAGAAAAATAAGTATTATTTTTATGAACAAATGAACCAGTTCTCTGATTATTTATGTAAACTAGTTTTAAGCATTAAGACGAGAGGAGAAAGCCTTCAAGTGTTGTAATAACGACGTACAAAGACCGGAAACCGAGAACATGCGTGTACGCAGAGGCGTATTTATAGGGAGGGGGTGTTGGAGATTTCAAAATAAAATATTAGTCATATATAGTTTTAAGTGAATTAAAAGTGGTAAAAGTATACTAGAAATTAGACATGCGAGGAATTAAAAATTCTTCCAATTTAAAAATGGTACAATCAAAGAACCGGACTTTGATTTTGAATTATTGAAAATTCATTAAGTAAAGGATT
The DNA here is from genome assembly GCA_027580255.1 of Therioaphis trifolii. NCBI lineage: Eukaryota > Metazoa > Arthropoda > Insecta > Hemiptera > Aphididae > Therioaphis > Therioaphis trifolii. Next base: position 2,302,730 of record CM050404.1, read on the forward strand.
TTGTAACAATATCATGAAAAAAAATTCGAACATTCAAGTCTCGATTAGTTCGCAACAAAGATTTTATGGGGCTTTACAAGTTATAATTAAACAACCTAATCTGATTCAATGTTTGTGCCATATTTATTCAAGAATGGAGAAAACTAATTTTACCACCACGAATACATTGAAAAACATCTTATAAAACATTCGCATTTCAAATGCGTCATTGATAGTGTGATAGTGGAAAAATAAAAAATAAATAAAAGTGTTGATGTAATACAACTTGGAGGCCTGGCGTTTTCTATTCATCCTTCATTTAATAATCGTACTCAAAAATAATATTTATGATTTTATTTGGATATTCTGCTTAAAGGAAAACGCATTAATGAATGTTAAATAAATCCGTCGCCACGGGCCCCGGGTCGAGTGCGACATGTTAAAACAAAATAATATAAGTATAGTTGAGACAATGCGAGCAGTGTCTCATATTTCATGTGATGAAGAGAAAGTTGTGATGGGAGTACGCCAAAAAAAAAAAAAAAAAATAAATAAATAAATAAATAAATAGTTAGAGTTTCCACTTGGATTAAATTCAAAAACCTTTCTCAAAATTTATTCTACATTCATTTATCAATTTCCTTATTCCTCTAGGATTCCCCAAAGGGAAACAAACCATTAGAGAAGCCCTCGTCTTATAGGTCGATTCGCCTCATAAACACGATAGGCAAACTCTTCGAAAGAGTCATTAAAAAGAGACTGGAGGCACACCTAGAGGAGACAAGTGGACTAAGCAATCGTCAGTTCGGATTCACAAAAGGACATTCCACAATTGATGCAATAACGATATCAATGGGCGTGGTAAATATGACAAGTACAGGGCCATTGTACAAGAGTGAGTTATGTGACATGGTTTGACTCGACGATCCAGGTACATAGTACACATATGCGAGATCCGAGAAGAAGACGAGCGACAACAACAATGACATCCACATCAAACTTAATCTAGTTAAGTCAAATGTATTGCGGCCAAAGTTGTTATTGAGGGGATAGAGCCACTAGTTTTTTGTAATTATATAAAGTTTGTGCGGATCAGTGAGCTGGAGACTAGACTCCTACTTTCCGAATTGTATTTGTAGTTTTTGTCAATAATCGGCACTCGGTCTCCTGGGGGTAGGATTACCGCAAAGGAAAGTTCCCCCCAAGTGACTACGGACGATGTTAATACGTCATGCGTATATAAAAATGTGGTAGTTTTGTTTTTCCAAAAGACAAAACCGTCTTTTGTAATAAGCACGATAGTGGCAAAAAAAAAAATTGTTATAAAAATGTTGACACAATTGATGCAATAAGGATGGAAATGGGCATGGTAACCGATAATCTTAAGCAATAATACACAAAATGTATTAATATCCCAGGGTCTTGCCACACATGTCCAGTGGCAATGTTACCCATGATACAAAAAAAAAAATTGTCTACCCAGTTAATTTTTTAACTTATTGCATATTTATATATTATAATAAAATTAATTTTAACATGATTTTTCATTTCATAACCGTATTCAAAAATAATATTTATGATTTTGTTGGATATTGGGCTTAAAGGAATAACGTATAAAAATATTGATATAGATAGCAAACACGCATAAATAAAATACCTATCAATCTGCGGCCATTGCTCGTGGGTCGAATGCAAATATTTTACTTATTTTAATATTTAATTATAACAAAATAATATAAGTATAGTTGAGACTACGCGAGAAGTGTCTCATACTTTATACTATGTGGTGATGAGGAACGGTGTGGTGGGAGTACGTCCTCAAAAAAAAGAAAAAGTTAGACTTTCCACTTGGATTGAATTCAAAAACTTTTCTAAAAATTTATTTTGCATTCAATTATCTATTTTATTATCCCTTTAGGACCTCCCAAGGGGAAACAAACCATTAGAGCAGCCCTCGTCGTATAGGCCAATTCGCCTCATAAACACGATAGGAAAACTCTTCCAGGTACATAGATCCAGGTACATAGTACACGATGCGAAATACGTGAAGAAGACGAAGAGCGACAACAACAATGACATCCACATCAAACTTAATCTAGTTAAGTCAAATGTATTGCGGCCGAAGTCGTTATTTTGGGGATAGAGCCCCCAGTTTTTGTAATCATATAAAGTTTGTGTGGATCAGTGAGCTGGAGACTAGACTGCCACTGTCCAAATTGTATTTGTAGTTTTTGTCAATAAACGGCACACGGTATCCTGGGGGTAGGATAACCGCAAGGGAAAGTTCTCGCCAAGTGATTACGGAAAGCACATGCAAAAAAAAATCTTTAGGACCTCCCAAGAGGAAACAAACCATTAGAGCAGCCCTAAATAAATTCGTACATTATATAGACGATAGCCCTATTAATTTCATAATATTGTTTCAATGCCATCAATAATCTTCACTTTCACCTTCAAACGTCATTATCTTTGCGTATCAGAGGGTAAGTTGGAATTGAAATATAAAATAATATTATGAAGAAAATAAGTTTATTAAGTATTATACATACTATTATGTAGTTTAATTTTATATAATGTAATTTAATTATAATACTACTCAACATTTAATAAAAGTTATCTTGCTTATAGCCATTTTACAAGACAGAGTTATGCGACATAGTTTGTCTCGACGATCCAGGTATATTGTACACGATGCGAGATGCGAGAAGAAGATGAGCGACAACAACAATGACTTCCACATCAAACTTAATCTAGTTAAGTCAAATGTATTGCAGCCAAAGTCGTTATTTTGAGAATAGAGCCCCTAGTTTTTTGTAATCATACAAAGTTTGTGAGGATCAGTGAGCTGGAGACTATACTGCCACTGTCCAAATTGTATTTGTAGTTTTTGTCAATAAACGGCACACGGTCTCCTGGGGGTAGGATTACCGCAAGGGAAAGTTCCCGCCAAGTGACTACGGAAAGCACATGCAAAAAAAAATCTTTAGGACCTCCCAAGGGGAAACGAACCATTAGAGCAGCCCTCGTCGTATAGGCCAATTCGCCTCATAAACACGATAGGCAAACTCTTCCAGGTACATAGTACACGATGCGAAATAAGGGAAGAAGACGAAGAGCGACAACAACAATGACATCCACATCAAACTTAATCTAGTTAAGTCAAATGTATTGCGGCCGAAGTCGTTATTTTGGGGATAGAGCCCCCAGTTTTTGTAATCATATAAAGTGTGTGTGGATCAGTGAGCTGGAGACTAGACTGCCACTGTCCAAATTGTATTTGTAGTTTTTGTCAATAAACGGCACACGGTATCCTGGGGGTAGGATAACCGCAAGGGAAAGTTCTCGCCAAGAGATTACGGAAAGCACATGCAAAAAAAAATCGTTAGGACCTCCCAAAGGGAAACAAACCATTAGAACAGCCCTAAAAAAATTAGTAAACGTGTTTTCACTTGGATTGAATTCAAAAACCTTCGTAAAAATGTGTTCTGCATTCAATTATCCATTATCTATTCCCACTAGGACCTCAGCAGCGGATTGTAAATGTGGTGTCAGAATACTGACTTTCAGGCACGATGCAAAATTATATAATTTGTATATGAAATTCGGAATATGACAATATTGATAAGTGTGTTAATGTACATTATTAAAAGGTACATTATATAGACGATAGCCCTATTAATTTCATAATATTGTTTCAATGCCATCAATAATCTCCACTTTCACCTTCAAACGTCATTATCTTTGCGTAATCACCACAACTACTACACTACTACCTACTACTTATACTTTAACCTCAACGTACGTCACGTTCAACAAATATTGTGGACCATACTACGCCCAGTCACGAATACGTTACTTTTACTCTGAATCCATCAACCAAAAAATAAGAAGAAGGTTATTTAGAGTTTAAAAAGTATCCCAGATATTGGGACCAGATATACTTTCAATGGCAAAAATACTGAACCAAAAAAATATTCCCACAGTGGCATGTGAAAATATTTTCATATTATTATTGTCATAACAAAGGGGTGTCAAGCAAAAAGGAATTAATCGACTTCGTACCAAATTCTTCTAGATGTATTCGTTTGGTGGATCAAATATGTGTAAATAATATATTCTTACTGTTGATACAATATATGTTAGGTTTCTATCAATTTTTTTTATTTTCTGAAAATTGGTTCATTGTAATACTTATTTTTTATTTTTAAATACCTACCTAAGTATCTATTTCAAATTTTTTTCACATAGTTTAAATTGTCTCGTTACAATTTTTCGAATAAAATAAAAAATGATATATATATATATATATATATATTTAATTTATGAAAACGTACCAAAGGACATCAGATAACTTTTGTAAGTCAATGAACCACGGAAGATGTAGTTCGAGATGATGAACTTGTCCGTGAGGGCATGTGGTTCGAGCGCTTGTTTTAGGTATATCATTTTGTCGATGAGGTCGAAGCTGTTCCCAATGATGTCACTCTTCTTCTGTGATAAAAAAGAAAAAGCATTTGCAAAAAAAATAAAATAAAAACATTTTGTAAGGCTGAATACTGGGCAAAACAACACTATGGTCTTTAGTAAAATTTTTACGATTCGGGAATGAGCACAAATACGTTGAAAAGCTCATAGGCTGTATACGACTACAGTTTTTAATAGGGTTATTATTATTATTATTTTTTATTTCAGGTTAACTTTTAAGTATTAGACATAGTATAATATTTTACAGTAATTTGTTGGTACATAACAATAATTATCAAATAAACTACACGCGTTCACTGTTATCACCACACGGACCTTGTCCAATGTCAAATTGAACGTCAAACAAGATGCGATAAAAGAAAACTGACATTTTGTAAGATATATTTATCATATTGATACGTAGTTGACCTACAAATCATGAAATAGCGTCAGGTTCTCTAGATTTGATATGCAAATGGTGCCCTTTTTGAAGGATCCAAATAGTCGCCATCGTTTAATATCGGCGCCCACAAATGTTGTGTGCAAAACAACCAAATGGTTAATCGAGGGACGATTCATGTTTGAGAATACTAATAAAATGGGTATGTATTAAAAAAATTATGTGCCTTAATTTGCCTGAGGTAGGCCACTGACAATAAGTGTGTGCGGTGCAGCGACCACAAAGTTCACAAAAATTTGGACAAATACTTACTAACCAAAACATTCACGACACATTTAAAACTAAGCTAGGTGGCTAACTGTGACTGGTAACAATAACGTCTGGTAACTAACGATGACCTGGGTGGCATTTCACACACCACCCAGGTTCTGTGGGATTTACGTGTGACAACGGGGTCGACAGACACCAGTCCCTATCTCGATTACACACGATATACATAATAATGATTGATTCCTCGCCTCGGGATCGGGTTATCAAGATTTGATGCATACACGAGGAAAGCGCAAGAACTACACGAATAAAACTCAAGCCAGTTGGTGAAAAAATATATTTAAACATTTTAATTATATACGGAAATTGATCGTACGACTTGTTAGCGGACCATTTAGACCGCGACGACAGGCGATACAGTTCTACAAAACTACGTAATGCCGCGTGGGAAGTTAACGATGTATATTATAAATGTATAATATATTAAATGAAATACACAATATAAAATATGTATAATTATTGTGTTTATGCGGTAGTCACTCGATAATTCGTTATTCAGAGGACCGAGCTAAAAATTCAATTTATCGAGTGTTCGAATAATCGAGGGAGGAAAAAAATTCGAATTAAAGAGAAGTGAAAAATTGTATGTATATATTTTATCAATTGACATTTATTTATTATTTTACATATTGCATAATATATTTATTAATTGATATTTACTTATTTATTACATATTATTACATATTACCAGGGGCGAACGCAGGAAAAAATTTCGGGGGGGTTTTTGAAAAAAATGTTCATAAATATCATACTGTATTAGGTACTCTTTATTTAAGGTATTTATAGTATACGAGTATACAGATAGATATACATATATATATATATATATATATATATATATATATATATATATATATATAATATATATATATACATCTATATATATACATAAATTAATTATTAAATTTTTTTTGTTGGTGGACTATCCACGGACGATTTATCTGAATCCACATCAATCGGAACTAAGGTAGTATTTTTATTTACTGGTTTAAAAAACTTTAAAATTGAACTCATTTTTAATTTTTGTATTTGCGTTTAATATTACGTTATACAAATACGTCAATCAAAACTTTAATGATTAATGGTACAGCGAGATAAATCGTGTATTCGTTGGCGGTGTGATTTAAATAGAATAATGAACTAACTAGAATTATCTAGGTTCTTGATAATACTGGTCGTTACTCGTTCCGGTCGTTGTGAATTTCCCGTAATATGTCGATGGCGGCGATAAGTACACTCGTCGACATTACGTAAGTATATCATCGAATTGGTGGCGACTGGTATCGATAAGTTATTTTTTTTAAGTTTATAACATATTCACTGCGACACTGAATTATCATGTAGTATAATGATAATTTTATTATAACATACATTTACAAACCACAGTAAACTTTTAAATAACTAATACATTTGAAGGTCCGGTAATTTTTTTTATTCCCAACATTTCGGGAGGGGTTTAATCCCCCAAAACCCCCCCTGCGTTCGCCCCTGCATATTACATTATGCTACATACTCGTATTGAAAAAATCTGTTATTTTTTTTAATGTTAAATTGTTAGCCACAATCTGCATGTTAAAATTGATAGTGATAATAATACCTAATAATAATAATGTGGCGTAAACGTAAGTATTTACCGAAAATTTATCGAAATAATTTAGGCTGCTTTTTTTTACACGCGCGGGCGCGTAATTTTCCGCGAGAAATCTTGTACATGGAAAAAAAATTTGTGAAAACTTACCAAACGATAATCCGTTGGCGTTTTATTTGTTGATGAACCGCAGAGAATGAATTTTACGACCCTCCGTCTTAACTTGATTTTCAAGGTACGAGGAACGAGCACTTCCCTGTAGTTTGACCAGCCGCAGTTGACAGCCGTTTCCAATAGTTCCCCATAGTGAGCTCCAGTACTTTGCAGCATGATGGGTAAAGTTTCCTAATGAAAATGGCCTTTGACGTCCGCCACTCACTTTTTCTTTTGAAGCCAATTCAAAAGTAATCTTGAAGACAATTCCATATGTCACCCGTTCCGTAATTATCGGAGGTTTCGGTATTATTGTTGTGTTCTTCAATTTTCGATCAACTTATTGAGTGTCACTTCTATTAAATAGTACAAGAGTTTCAATGGGAAAATCATTATGTACCGTTCGCATAGATAAGTATAATATAATAGATAGGCAACTCCCATGTTGTAAAAGTGAACCGTATTTCAGCGCTCCCGGTGGTTGTACAACAACACTAAAACCTAGCAACCATCGATAGTGAATACTATCGATAATCGTCAACTTTTACTATCGATAATTGTCAACTTTTACTATCGATATTTTTCTTTTATTAAATTAAATTAAATTTAATTGTTGACACCATACATTATCTATGTATGGCATACAAAATAAGTTAATATAAAACTGGAAATAAATAAAAATAAATTATTTTGTAATAAGAAAATATTTTATTATATATTATAAGCAATACAAACAATTTATAAAAAATAATTTTGTCACATACGTTATTTACAAATTACACAAGGTTATTACATAATACATTTAATAACAAACAAAGTAAACATTAATTAATAATTATAAACAACTTGAGGAACTAATGTTTCAATATAGATCAATTTATAAAACAGTTTAAGTAAAATAAAATGACACGCTTTAGAGTAAGTTAAATTTACCTTGAGTTTTTCTGGTTTTAGAGTGCTTTGAATACCATGTGTGGGCCAATTTTTTTATAGGATCAGTCTCATTGTCTTGCAATTGCCTTTTTCCTAGAAGGATTCTATTCACTTCAGTACAATAATGTTGTATCATCAATTTAGTTGTAAATTTGATTATTGTTAGCTGGAAAAGATCTTTGTGTTCAGAACAATTTAATTCAAAAGGGAAAATTAATTGTTGATTTAAGGCATTAGTCAGAGTTGAATGTACATTAGGATGAAGACAGATATTTGACATTTTTTCTCCGACAAAACTTATAATTTGTTGAACTATTGAACATAATAAAGATGATGGGTATTTTAAAGTTGGATGATTTGATTGATATTCTCTAGCAGTTATTAATGAATGATCTTCGGATACTTTTTCTGTACAAAGCTGAGCAAGGCATGTTTGACAATTTTTAAAAAAAGTTTTATTCAGTTTTTTTACTATAAATCCTGCAACATAATTTTGCGATTGCCCACGAACGAAGGAAGTAGTCATTGATAAATGATGTAGTGTTGGAGGTAAATCAGCACTAATAACAATTTTGTTATCAACTTGTTCAGACGTTGAAACAATGGCACTCTCAAAGAAGTTTTTGAATGATGACAAGCTTCCTTCTGTAAATTCTTCACAGTTTGATCCTGGTGAATGAGAGGAAACCAAATTGTTCAAAACTAAAGTTTTGTATGCAGAAGTAAATGCATGACAATTTGGATTTTTTGAACCAATACTTCTGATCGCACCAAAGAAGCATTCCAACGGGTCCTGATTGAGATGCCGGGGAAGTAAGGAACGTATACCATTTATACATAAAACCTTTGACAGTGTTTGAAAAGCTGAAACAAACAATTGATAATGTTATGTATTATAAAAAATTATAATAAAATTGATTGATAAAATGTCATACATCGTATAGTTGTCATCCAGTTTTTGATTGTTGGAACTGATTTTTTTCTACCATTCTCTGATACAAAGCTCATTGTACTCAGCACTTTCAAACTATCTGCCCAAACAGTATGATGGATAGAATTTTTTTGGACAGCAGTACGGTATATTTTTCCATCAGTTACTTTGTCAAAACTTCCATTTAATGAGTCGAAAAGTTTATCAAAAAAAAGGCATATAAAGGCAGTGTCAGCAGCTTCTGAATCAATGATATTACGAGCTGAAAATATTTTGGTTATTAGTCATTAATTTAAATTTCAATGTATTATAAAAACTTACATGCAAGGAAATTCATAGTAGAAGAAACTCGTTGCGAAAAAACTTGTGTAGCATATTTCACCTTCATTTTTGCAATTTTATCTCGAACTATATGCTGATCGGTTAGTCTTGGTAACATCTTGCAATCTGGAACGGCACTATCGATTTTGTATAGATCTTCGAGATGTGACCATTTTGCATATTTTGTGTCGTTACCAATTGTATAAGATAATTTTTTGGTTAGTAAATTATTTCTGATACATTTCATTAAGTGTGGGACATCATATATATGAACCAATTTCAACTTTTGTTTATCTTGTAATTCAACCTCATAAAATTGATCGTCATATTGCGAGTTGTTTTTTACATGATAAAGTCGAGTTTCGTTGTTCAAAATATTAATTGCACCAACATTTGCAGTTCCCTGGTCACTGATAGTCGCTACAACACGAAGGCCTATCAAATGAACAGCCTCAATCACCTATTTTCAAAAAAATAAAAAAATAATAATGAATTATAAATATCATATTATTATGTATTCAAATTAAATTACTTTTTTCAATTGGAAAATAATTTCATATTGATTAGTGGCTCCTTCACAAAACGTGTACATAATTGGCTGTTTAAATTTCTTTTTTATTCCACGAACCATAAAAACTAATGCGTGATCAGCAATTTGTTGACGTTTACTATGCCCTGTATTTACAAACCCATCGATTTCATCGGTAACTGTATTATAAGTCAAACCACTTGACAAGCACACCTCATCAAATAAAATTGAACAATACCTGAAACAAATAAATGTAAGTGAAATAAATAAAATAAAATCTTTGATCAATTTAGAATTTTACCTTTCTGATGGCTTGAGATTTTTAACATTATCTTTAAGTACTTTCATCATCAATGGACAAATTCCAGGTGAAATTGTAACACTGGATAGGATGTTATTCAGTGTTCGTTTGCTTGGTAAGGTAAAAAGTTTTGCCAACAAGCGATAACATTTTGGAGAACGTTTATACAATGATAAACTTAACATTTTTTCATTCAAATTAAATCGATGTCCTCTACTACACTTTTTAGTCTCTCTAACTTGAAGTTGCATAAACAATGAAGCAGCAGCAGTACTTTTTTGTGACAGACGTGAAACTAAATATTTATCATTGAACTTTTCAGCATTTGCAAGTCTTGTTTTAAATAAATTTGTTCGATTGGTATTACGTCGACTTTGTTTAAGGAGTAAATTTGTTACATTATATAACTTTCTGCAATTTGGTGTCAAACGCTTACAATTTCTAACCCCAATTTGTTTCAAAATATCTAGAATAAAAACCAAAATTAAGATAAATACTCAATTGTTTAAGATTGAAAAATCTAAAATCAGTTTTTACATTTAAACAAACTAAAACAAAAATCAATTTACATGCAAATCAAAATTGATTTTAATTTTTAATTTTTTCTATGTAATCTGAAAAAACAATAAATAAATATCATAAGCACCATTTCCAGTTTTTGGTTTTCTTGTTGTTGGATTAGCATGCTTACCATGCAACTTCTTAGCATTTACAGAAGTTCTAACTACTACATTGTCTGCTGTTAATACCAAAATAATCATGCAATAAATAATCAAATAATCATTCTTAATAGCAATAATAATAGGCATAGTAAAGCATATTAAAAAGCAACAAATGCATTACAATCATAAATAAAGTTCATACCAATTTGATCTGGTTCAACTAAAGATGTATCCAAAACATTAAACCCAGACATCATAGAATCGTTCAACACAGTAGGTGAACATGGACGGACCACTAAACAAAAAGTTAGGTTAAATACTTACAAACATTAGGTAGATAAACATATAAAATTGTCCTTACCATCATCCAAAACTGGTGTATGGTCAGCAACATTATTTGAAGTACACGTAGCAGGTGTACTATGAATATGACTAACTACTAAAAGAACAAAAAAAATGTAATTAAATATCTTGAATATTAGATAAATAGACTTATAAAATTGCCCGAAAAATGCTTAAAATTGTGTATGGTTAGAATTATTAAGCCGACGCGCGACATAAGAAACTAAGTATTCAAATAATGTACCTGCCTACTGATATTAATAATAGACATTTAATTTAATATTTACTTACATGGCAAGTTAAGCGAAGGATATGAATTGGCATTAAGTCTTTTGGTTCCGGGGCTTGAAGAATTAGCAGTAAAGTGTACAGCACAAATCACTTTTTTGGCATACACATCGTAACAATTTAGATTTTCCAATCCTAAAATGTTCATCCACTCAAGCAGCCTTGTCATGTTAGTTTTCGGATTTGGAAAACGATGACAAACTACACCTATTCACATAAATACCATAATATTATTTTGAGTCATGTAATGTGAAGTATAAAATAAAATAGATTATTATAGAATTAATTCTTCAGTTTGAATGCTAACGACCGCGAACCTACGCAAAATATTTTATAACTTTAATCTACAATAGCTATTACAATAATACATACCCTTTGTGCTACAGTTCGCCACGACACACTTCGACGCGTTCTTGAATGACATAATAAAAACTTAATTCAAGGAAACAATATTAATCCTTAAGATAAATAATGCACGGAACATAGACAAGTATATAGAATACGGAATGTCGGAATATCACCACAACAGTTGAACAGTAAACTCATAAGTCATAAAAGCAAAAATTAAAATGGACAACGTTTTGGACTTTGGTACATCGCACATGGCGATGGTGATCGGCGACAGCGGCGGGCGCAAACCCGCTCCTGGTGTTTGTACAACGAACTAAAACGCGGTACCAATTGCCCATAAGGAGTTACACTAGCCTGACCGTTCGATACGTTCCAGTGTAATTTCGGGCGTTCAAGAAGTTCCCGCTACGTCAAAAGCGGTGTGGATGCGACACGTATCCACTCCTACCGGGAGTAGACGCTGGTACTCGCGGTGGGTACCGTAACGAAAAGCAACGATACGTAACGATGATGACTTCTTGAAAGTGTTCTGTGGAATGACGGGCGCTGCACAAAACGACTGCACGAGCGTGCGCCGCCGGAGACGACGGACGTCGAACGAATTAAATTACGACGGTGTAGTAAAAAGACCTCTTGAAAATCATCAATGTCCCGTGGAATGGAGAACGTTACACAAAATGACTGCACGAGTGTGCGTCCCCGGAGACGGCGAGTGCGTACGACTGGCGACGAACAAATAACGCACGACCGCCACAGGAGCGTGCGCCGACGGAGGTCGATCGAATTAAGTCACGACCGACGCCGAACGAACTAAGTCATGGCGGCCACGGGTGCATGCGTCATACGAGCAGACTGGCGGGTACGACGGGCGACGAACAAGTCACCCGCACGACCGCCACAGGAACGTACACCGACGGAGTCGACGAGTGCGTACGACGGGCGACGAACGAATTAAATCACGACGGCGTGGTAAAAACGATGAATTCTTGAAAATCTTCAATGTTCCGTGGAATGGAGAACGTTACACGAAACGACTGCACGATTGTGCGTCACCGGAGACGACGAGTGCGGACGACGGGCGACGAAGAATTAAATTACGTAGGCCGGGAGTGTGCGCCACCGAGGAGACGTGTCTAGAGGGGAGCGCTGTGGGTCTACGTGCACCGGATATCGGTTATTAAACCAAATCCGCCGACGGCGCGACGAAATACACGCCCCTTGCTGTTAGCAGCTGCACGATAAATACAATACCCTACCCACCTGCGTGAGTCGGTCTTACAAAAAAAAAAACGACCGTACGCTTACATCTACTGTGGGATCATTTATTACGGTAACGAAAAAAAAAATAATAATAATGATAATAATAATAATATCCTCACTCGTGTGTGCGGCCGACGAGACGGGTTCATGATTGTACATAAACATATTTTATATATTTTGATATATAACGATAATCAGCCGTCAAACACACGGGCGGGCGGACAAAAAAAACACGCACATAACTCGCGCGCACCGGGCATATATCTGTGCGTACGGGTAGGTAGGGATGGGGTGGGAAGGAAGGAAGAAAGAATAAAATAAACCGCCCGCGGCGAACAAATCAAACAACCGACCGGGATTGATATTCTGTCAGTTACACACGTACAGTACAGTCGTTGCCAGATAAATTGAGACGGCGGCAGCGGCGCGATAACGGAAAACCAGTGGTTCTCCGTCTTTCAATATTATTACCGAAAATACATCAATAAACCAACTATTGTTACAAAAAATATTTTACGATATTAATTTAAGATCAAATATGCCGATAATAATCTTTTATTTTAGAACAATAAGTATAAATTGTAAAATAATATAATTAATGTAATAATAATACATAATATTTGTAATAATAGGATAAAATAATAAAATCTATATATTTTTTGCACTGAGCCGGGTTCGAACTGGTGACTGCGCGCGTCGTAGCTAACTGTGGGACCTTTGCACCACACTGCCAGCGACTAGTTTGGGCTACACTTAATGAAAAGCGCCGCCGCCGCCGTCTCAATTTATCTGGCAACGACTGTACACGTACTGGCAGTACAGAAAAAAAAAATAATAACAACACACATACGACGACGAGTGTATATGTTTTTTATCTGACTCGATGTGCTCTCTTCGCCCCCCCCCCCCCGTCCACCATGCCATGCCTTTCAACACCGGCCCGCATGAGGTGTCACGCCGTGCGGCGGGACAGAGAGGAGGAGAGATAGATATAGAGAAGAGAGTGTACGCCGTCGTCGTCGTTGTCGTTTCAGGTGAATTTCAAAAGGTTATCTTCTCCACATTTTTTTTTCAAGTGTTTAGTTTTAACGGAATCAACTGTTTTTAACATAAATTTCCAAACCAAAAAAAAAAAAAAAAAAGACTCGAATCAAAATGGTTTTACACGGTTTTACACTAGGTGTGTGTGTGTGTGCGTGTATGTGTGTGTGTGTGTGTGTATGTGTGTGTGTCGTGTGTGTGTGTGTGTGTCGTGTGTGTGTGTGTGTGTGTGTCATGTGTGTGTGTGTGTGTGTGTGTGTGTGTGTGTGTGTGTGTGTGTGTTGAATGCCTTTGTGTGGTTTATACGTCAATATAAAAGTGTACATTATACATAATGACATTGATTATATAATAATATTTATTTGGTTTTTAACAGATTTAGATATTTGAACGAAATAAAAAGATCGAAAAAACTTTTATCCAATTGAAAATTGTCTTTGAGTTTGTTTTAATAAAGTTTAAGTGTGTGTGTGTGTGTCTAGAAAGACTGTTGAATTTAATTACCCGACTTTAATATTCTCGATATTATATTATAATATTACTATTTTATAATACTTAATAAATCAACTGCACTGTTATACCTTGACAGAATCACTAATAATTACAATATATTATATTATCATAACGATATACCATTTTTCTGATGTTAATGTATAATATTATTTGCTTTTCATTGCTTAAAAAAAACACGCAAATACAGATACGATGAGAGATTATTTTCCTTCGCGAATGTGTCACATAACTAAATTTTCTCAAATCGACTAATGAATCAGGTTTTTTTTTCTATTCGTATAATGTAATTGTGCGTTTTAACCGTATTACGATTTTTATATTCGAAAACAAGTTAATAATTGATTCCAGCACAAAGGTATTATACATTAGACAATATTATAATATTTTCGCATCGTTACAAAGTCCTGCACGCACAATTTGTTGGTCAGACACCATAGTGACACGAATACGTGACTATTTGCGTTATTTTTCAACGTAATCTGACTTTAATCGTATCTAATATTATTTCGTTTGAATATACAGTCCATCTGGCTTTATTTGTGTGTTCAAATTAAATCTGTGACTAACGTATGGTATACGATTTGACATTAACGAATATGTAAATTTGAACCATAACTACCATTCACGTATGGTAGGTACACGATTTACAATTAAATATGTTTGGTGCGTACAAATATAGAGTATATACAGAATACATGAGACATTTAAACTTAATAGATTTTAGACGTGTGCGGTTACACATCTGAGGACATGTAATATATATATATACGCGTTCTACGCATTCCGTCGGTGCGTTCTAAACGAAAAAGAATCGGTGCGTATGCAATAACAATACATTATAATTCATATTATATTACAGTCCAGTGAGTACCTATGACATGTTCTTACTATGTGTCTTATGCATGAAAAATGAAAGAATTATCTAAAATCTCCCCTCGTTTGTCGTAAAAAGGAGGGGTATTATAACAAATAAGGATAATAAGTATAAAATACGACATGCGTTGTACATTATACCTTGACGGGCGGATTACCTGTAGAGTGTAGGGTCAATACACCAAACTGGTATATTCATAAATTACGTTGACCCAAACGAGTCGGTAACAAATGTACGAAAAAAAAAGTGGGAAAAAACGATTATAATCAAGAAACGTCTTTCGTCCGTAGTTCATGGCGGTGGGTTTTATATGAAATAACTCTACTATATAATATTTATCAAAGGCGTCGCGTATTTCGTCGAGACGTATGACGCACAAAGTGGTTCCAATAGGCCCGCTCTGACCTATTCAGCTGTCTTTGTTCTACAAAAAAATTGCCGCCCCCCACTCACTTGATCACTCAATATCATACCTTGACTGAACAAAAATTGTATTTGCATATTTCGGTATGAGGATTGTAGCATGCAAGTACCTATATCAAATGTTATTAGCTGTCTTCCAATAAATTAATTCTATTTAAACATAAAAACATAATATATTATTTTAAAATGTTAGACAACTTTACCTCAATGAAATAAATTTGATAAAATCAACTTTTTTTTCTTTACCTACAAACCTATAGTCTGGATATATACACAATAATTCAGTAATATGAACTTTAAAATAATTATAACAAAACATTAAATTCAAGATGAAAAAAATTTAACTTCTACAAAAAAGAACACAGTATACATAATATATTATATCATTATTATATGGTATTTTATAATTACATAGAATATATTATTATAATGTTACAAAGTAGCTTATTATATAAATGTCTTTTTTAACTTAAACAAAATGAACTTTTCTAGCTTTTACAGCTGAAAACTTTTCAATTAATGATTTTGTGTCCACACTTTGACATAATTGATATTCAATTGAAATAATTGACAGATTAGTCAATCTATCTTGATTCATGGTTGATCTAAGGTAGTTATTGACTATTTTTAACTTTGAAAAAGATCTTTCTCCTGTAGCAACACTAACTGGCATTGTTAAATAAATATGTAGAGCAATACACATGTTAGGGAAAAATGATGATAAGCCATTTGTATGAATATAATTTAAAACATCATGAGAATTGTAATCTAATTTTAAATGAATTCTAAATGATATAATTTCTTCATACAACTCAGGACCACTTATATCAGATTCATTAAGGACATTATCGGTAAGATGTACTTGTAAATCATTACAATGTTTGAGTAATTCTTTATTAGACATTTGTACTAAATTCTTAATTGAATAAAATATTAAAAATATATCCGAATTTGGTCTAAGTAACTCAAATCTTTCATTAAGTGATAATAAAGTAGAATCTAAAATAGTATAGTAAAAGTTACATTTAAAACTATTTTGTGGATCAATTATGGGTTCATCTTCAGTTTCATAGTCAAAATGTTTCTTTCTTTTCCTAAGTCATTTTTCTATTGGAAATGTAGTGTCTCCGTTTACATCTAAAGATAACTTTTTTGACTTTGAGATAATATCTAAAAAATGTTCGTCACTTCTTTTCTTTGTAAAGTATTCTTTTAAATTTTCAATCATCTCTAAAGCATTGTATTATACTACTATTATAGTGTCTAGTGCTCGGCTTATCTTGGGTATTTCCCGTGGACAGACGAAATTTTACAGATTTATTTTTAAGTTGTTTAAATAACTCGATACAGCATTACAGCCACTCTTTTGAAGCTATTATATATAATAATAATAAAATATATATAATATATATGTATAAATTGTACACAATGTCGCTAGTTACTATACTCTTAAGGCGCGTCCACATAGTATGCAAACATGACACACAGCTCACGCGCTTGAATCATGTGTGATGTTTGCAAACATCACATACTGCACACACGTTCACCATACACATAGTATTTAGTGTATTTGATTTTCGTGTTGTACATGAATGAAGTTGCGTCAACACTGAACATGAAAAACCCCGTCCAATAGTAGTCATAATTTTCTTTGATGTACCGACAATCCGGCAAACATGAAATACACACGTATGCGCTGTATGTGATGTGTGCAAACGCGTCCACACTATCACCGTTTTTGATGAATGCTGTGTATGTGCGTGTGCTGCGTGTCGTGTTTGCATACTATGTGGACGCGCCTTTATAAATTATTATATTTATTTGTTATATTGTATTATGTTGTATATTTATTACGAATTGCATGTCAAAAACATATTGATAGACGATAGAACCACACGATACCTACTGAACGCCTCAGCATCAAAAATCAAAATAAATTCCCAAAAACTTAGATAGATATTAAAATTTGCCACCCCTGGAATATTACCACTTTTTGCCGCCCTTGTTTTTCGTACACCTCGCACATCTAGTTAGCGCGGGCCTGGGTTCCAAACCTACCACGCCACGCCGCCGGTCAAATACGTATGCACAATACTAATACCTGTATACAAGTGTGTGTGTGTGTGTGTGTGTGTGTGCGTGTGTGTATGTACGTGCGTGCGTGCTTTTGTGTGTGTTGGAGGACACCCGCGATTCAACCGTATCACGGATACATGATTTTTATAATTTGAAATAATACGTTTCAGAAAAGCAATTAACTCTCAACTCCCTCTGGCAAATCTTAATGCACCCCAGTGGCGGCTATCCTATGGTCTATGTGTTGCTTAAGCAACACATACAAAATTTGGTAGGTGGGTGGGTACCTGGGTTGGTGGTGAAATGGATGTTAGGTGTTAGAGTATTAATTTATAATACTATGACTTATTACTTAATACTTATAAGTGTAATATAAGTAAAAACGAAACAGTACTAAAAAAAGTGTGGTTTTAAGCAAACATTTAATTTAATTGTACTAAGGGTATTGCACAATGTATATTTTGTAATTAAAAAACGGTTGTTCTTGTTTTAATTCATAGTTATAAGTATAATTTATTAATTTTGTAATTAATTTATAAAATAGAGGATAATGTTTTTTTTTAGCTATTACAAGTTATATTTTGATAATTGGTAATTATATTTTCTAATAAATATATGAAAGTAGGTGGGTCCTCAGAAATATTTTCAGCAACACATATTAATTTGAGGATAGCCGCCACTGATGCACCCTGTTGTGAAGTGTACCCGAGTACTGGGAACTGTCGGAAGGTCGACTGAGGACACTCTAATTAATATTGTCGTTATAGTTAATTATTATTAAATTTAATAATTTAATTATATTATTGTGCATAACTATTATAATATTACATGATTATACATGCTAATATTCCTGATCGTTCAGAATCTTAAATTGAACATTGAAATCGCGGTGGAGAAAATGCGTATATCATTAATGACAAATATTATAATATACATAATATTAAATAGCTGTAAAGATATATGAATAAACATATATTTTTTAAACACCATTTTCAGTTGGTTATTATATGATTGTGTGTGTGTGTGTGTGTGTGTGTGTGTGTGTGTGTGTGTGTGTGTGTGTGTGTGTGTGTGTGTGTGTGTGTGTGTGTGTGTGTGTGTGTGTGTGTGTTTATGTGTAAATATATTTACGATACGTCCGCACGCACACGATTTTTTTGTTAGAAAGCGAATACTCCTACAAATAACACATATCATACAATTAAACTCTTGTCACTATTATGGTTTCCTTCTTTTTTTCCCTCAATGTGTTTATGTATCTATATACTCGTATATCAATGACAAAGATCCATGTAAAAAAAAAAACATGCCTTAAACTACGTCGTGCGTTCAAATAAAAACGTTAAATTTAGAACAAAAAACGTTTACACGTACGTTCGTACAAGTCCAATGTTAATAGGCAAAGTGTTATACAGTGGACGCCACTTATATGACTCACTTTGGGACCAGCGTCAGTGAGTCTTATATCCGAATGAGTTATATAGGCAAAGTGGAAACATAAATAAAAATAATGAATGAAAATAAATAAATAGAAAACAGAAATAACCAACACAAATATATCAGTTTTCAATACAAATGTATTTCTAAATTTTAACCAAAAAAGTTTATTTTGTACAATTTATTTTACGAATTTTGAGTCTTATAAGTTATAAGTTATAACCGAATTAATTTAAATGTATTTGGATACGTCCGAACGCTCCAGACGCCTTTGAGTTTAAATGATGTGTGGTGACTGAAGCATATGTTGTATATGCTAAATAATTAAATAATAAAAATAATATATACCACAATATTC
Source organism: Therioaphis trifolii (assembly GCA_027580255.1). Lineage (NCBI taxonomy): Eukaryota > Metazoa > Arthropoda > Insecta > Hemiptera > Aphididae > Therioaphis > Therioaphis trifolii. The sequence goes on from CM050404.1 coordinate 2,322,284, forward strand.
GCAATAATAGGCCAATGAAGCAAATGTGCTGAGGTAGTACTTTGTAAAATAATACTTAAAGACGTAAGCATTGTGGTAGAGGGGCAGTACGGGTTTTCTGGCGAGACACTGAGTACTGTGGTCGTTGTTGGAGACTCGTATTTTTTGTATATTTGTTTATGTTTAATAAAGTTAATTCAGTAGTGTATGTTGTCATCCTTTTTGTGTACCATCGAGGGATAGGTATACGACACATATATCTGTGATTCTGTGAGTCTTATAAGCGGATACTATTGTAGTTATTAATATAATAACAAACGGACTAACGTGACATACGAAGTAATCGTAATACAAATCTTCGATGTATATTATTGAGGCCACGGGACTTCTTGAATTTGCATGTTTATATTATAGTCCGAAAAATTGCTAAATGAGACAAAAATTTGTTTCAAGTAGTGGCAAATTTAAAAACACAAAACAAAATGCATATTTTCGCATATATTGAAATTTGTATAAAAACATGCATTTTTCATATGATGAACACATTTTTTATGCATATAACATCCTAAATTAAGTACGACGTAGAATATTCTTCACGATAATATAATGGATAATATGGATGTTTCTGTTTTTTAATTAAAAAAAATAAAATAAAAATGTTATAAATAGAATGTTTCCATGCATCATCGAAATAAATTATTATCGACTAACACAAAATAAAAATAAGATATTTCAATCTGCTACATAGCTATATCGTCCGCAGTGTTGCCGTTTTAGCCATTAAATGGTTACTTCTAGCTTATTTAAATACCTATCTAGCCACAATTTATAGATTTTAGCCATTAGTCTAGATTATGGATTTTTTTCGTTGAAATTTAGCTTTCTTTAGCCACTAAACATAATATAATTAAATATTTTTAAAAATTAATTAAATTTTTTTCGATCAATAATTTTATTTGTTATGGATTTATAACTTTTTATACTATATGGACTTCATTCAATACCACACACATTTTGTGTATTGTTAAAAATGGAAATTTGAAAGGTCGATAATTCAAAACTGCACATATTTTATTTTGATGAAATTATGACTTCAAAATCGATTTACTTAAGTTTGTAGTGGTGCACAAATTTGAAGTATCCGATTACAAATCATTACAAACAAAATAACAATGAATTTGTTATTTTTTACTATACATTTTCGTTTTGGTAGTACTAGGGTAAATATTTTATTATTTTACTTTTAGATAAATATGTGCGTCAGTGATACATATCTTTGTGTGCGGTTTTGAACGACGACATTTTTTTGAAAGTATGCGGTTAAGACGACCGTCGCGTAATATACGCGTATTATAAGTACTTTATGATGCATGTGTATTAATTAGTTATTAATATCCGATCACGATCTCATAATTGTCGAACACTTGAAAACTCAACGTACCATTCAGAAACCAGACGTGTTTAATATAATACATTAAGTAGATTATACTTACCGATTGTCAACATTCAGTTGACTCGAGTGAAAGTTTTTGAGATAGTCACTAAGACCACGCTTTTCACACACGACGGAGGCGAATTCCTCATTGTAGACAACGACATATGAAATCAAATAAATAGCGAAAAATCGTTTGTAGTAGATATGTAAATGTTCTTAAATACTGCATTGTACGTTCGTACACAAAAGAAGGGTCGTTACCGTAGTCGCAATCGTAAAAATTCAAACTTGACACGTACGATGATGTTATACGTACCTTTATGTTTGGGTTTGTGAACACGATTTAACGGAAAAAATTTCAGAACCATTTCCTTTATGTATTGTTATTATTGTGAAGTACTAACGCTCCTCACTCAGCCCCATCGAAATAATATAATATGTATAAGACCCTAGGGTAGGTCCATTGAGATGGCTGTGAACGAACAAGGTAATATCACACTGTGCCGGTCGCGCGGACGGTCAATAATAAATTATTGTTATCGTCACGCTCTGCAAACGACGTTCGAGCTACGCTGTGTAGGGTAGACACAACAGCTGCAGTACATTGAATTAACCGTGTGTGATTTGTATACAAATACTAGCACACATGTGTTAGGAGCATACATGTGAATAATGGTGGCGTGGATACGAGTCATACTATCATATTCTCAGCGGCTCTACCAAAGTATCCTAAAAAAATATATTCGCGTCGATTCTTTTTCTCATAATAGACGGACATGTGACGGACTGTTCGGAAAGAAAACAGGAACATAATGTTTTGTACATATCAAGACCATCAAACAGCTAGAACCTTAATTTCGCGATAATTTCTACTCATAAATTCGTGGGGTATATGTATCGAGAGCGTGCGCTCGTGCGAGTGGACGTGTAGAATGAGGTGTCTGAATAATATAATAAATACAACAAATTACGTATCTAAATAACAATGCCAATCCGGTCTTATAAGTGAAATTATTGCTTGTTGTAACGTAATTACAGATAATTGAATATCATATGATCATCTATATGGCTCATGTAATAAACACTTACACGAAAAACAATTATCATTTCTCTAATTCATATCAATTAAATACAGTTGTACTATACAGAAATCGAAAAATCGACACTAGTCGGAATTTAAATTGAAAAAATATTCCTTGGTACGTGGCGAAAGCCTCATCGAATGGATCACGTGATTGATAAATTAAAAATTAAACATATAATTCAACGTCATAATGAACAATAAAATCAATTTAAAACATTCATATACTTGCTGTAGTGAAATATATTGATTTGTTAAGATTGAAGTTAATTCAAAAGTGATGTGAAATGCCTAGACATTACAAATCATTAGCAGTGAATCGTTAATGTATGTATGTTAGGCATTGTTTGACAAGAGTGCAAAAACCTTTTTCTACAGATAATTTCATTGGTTTACTTAGATACACAATACGCAACGGTATCGTACATTACAGCATTACGTCTGTAACTCAATTTTCGGGTTATATTACTACCTACTAGATAATTCCGTACGGGTTACGGTAAATATGAGTGTATGTGAAAACCGCGAAAAAAATCGTAGTAGGGTAAAAAGGGGGCTTCTGTATCCCCCGCAAATCCACCCAGATCCACAACACCCCCCTGCCTACCCAAATCCACCCACTAATTGCTCAATTAAAATCCACTAATTGTCCAATTAGAGTCTACTAATTGACTAATTGCCTAATTAAAATCCACTAATTGTCCAATTAGAGTCTACTAATTGGATAAAATTGGCCAATTTGCATCCACTAATTGATCCTAATAGGTCCCAATTGCTCAATTTACATCTGCTAATTGATCCGCGTTGTTCTCAATTGCCTAATTTGCATCCACTAATTAGCTATATGTGATCAAAGAATAACGCCACCTCACACTCCATCGTTTCCGCCCCACTGTAGGAATCCTCCGCTTTCCCTCCACTCTAGGAGTCCACCGCTTCCTCTCCACTGTCGCGTGGTCTTTACCGCGTCCACCTTACCACTATAGGTCTGTTCTATAGTTATCTATCCCCCCCCCCCAACGTGAGTGTGTGAGTGTGTGTGTGTGTGTGTGTGTGTGTGTGTGTGTGTGTGTGTGTGTGTGTGTGTGTGTGTGTGTGTGTGTGTGTGTGTGTGTTATAGGACCACCGTAACCTACCACCACCCTACCTGACTTATCCTCTTTATCAATCAACGTTGCTATATGATCAATCAAAGAGCACCATCTCAGAAACTCCCAGCTTTCGGCCTACTAAAAAGTTATATGTATCTTATCCCCTCCGGTATTATCTCGTAGGACCACCGTAACCTACCACACCACCACCCTACCTGACTTGTCATACTCTTTATCAATCAACGTTGCTATATGATCAATCGAAGAGCACCATCTCAGAAACTCCCAGCTTCCGGCCTGCTAAAAAGTTATATGTATCTAATCCCCTCCGGTAAGAACTCGTACCGTATGGTCTCATATCCTCATGGCTCTTCCTGTCTTCTCCGAGTGGACCTAACCTAACCTAACCTAACCCCCTCCCCTCCGCCTCACCGCCCTGTCCGATTGTCTAATGGGCTAACGAGGACCGACACTATGACTCATTTGTATTGAACACCGTTCACGCGCCGCCGCCGCGTATCATCTTTTGCTATACCATTGCCGGATTTGAATGCGATTACATCATAACAATAAAGCGATTAACGCGTGATAGCTATTCGTATACGATTAGAAAGTAATATAACAATTAGCCCTCGCGCTAATTGTCAACGTTGCTATATGATCAATCGCAGATCACCGCCTTCGAACCCTAGCCTCCAGAGTACTTTAAGGTAATTAGAATCTAAACATTAAAAAAAAGATATTTACCCACTCCAAATATTTTCTCGAAATTGTTGCGAAGTCCACACTAGTTTAACACTAATAGTCTAAGCTGATGCTGGTGAGATGTTTTACCCCCTCTTTCTCTGCTCTAATATCTGATGCTCCACTCTACGCCTTAATCGTCGACTCATTGACTGTCTATAATCGGGTTATCATAGGACCGATCAGCAAATACTATCATGGATGGTCCATGCTTAATTATTGTGTTGTCACTTGCCGACAGACTAATGTTATCACTACATGTGTATAATATAAATTATATTGTTACTTAACATTAAAAATAGATATTTAGCAACTCCTAATATTTTTCGAAAGTGTTGCAAGGTATTCGGTAGTCCGACGTTAATAGTATAAGCTATTAGCTTAATTATGACCTGACAGGGGGGGGGGGGCCCGACTTAGGTTAAATGATTATTTGTGCGAAAAGTGCCACCCCGCCTGACTTGTCTGCCTCATTAGCATAGTCATCAACGTTGGTATACGATCCATCGAAGATCACCGCCACAGAATACCAGCTTCCGGAGTACTATAAAGTAACGTTATTAGAATCTAACCCCCCTCTTCCTCTGGTATGAACTCGTACCATATGGTCTCATTTCCTCTGGCCTCTGCCCGTATCTATGCGTCATGTACCTCTCCCCAACCTGTCCGATGAATGTTATCATTGACTATCCATAAACGTGTTATCACAAGACCGACTGGCGAACGCTATCATTGACGGTCTATGTTAAATCATTGTATTGTCACTCGCCGACCCACGAATGTTATCACTAATTGTGTATAATATAAATTGTATTGTCACTAAACATTAAAATAGATATTTAACAACCTGCAGTATTTTTTCGAAAGTGGTGTAAAATTTACAGTAGTTTAACGCTAATAGTCCAAGCCAACGTTTACGAGATGTTTTATCCCCACCTCCTCTGCTTTAAAATTTGATGATTTCCTCTAAGCCTTACACGACAACTCATTGATAGTCTATAATCGTGTTATCAGTAGGCCACCATCGAATACTATCATTGACGGCCTATGTTATATTATTGTGTTGTCCATCTCCGACCGGCGAACGCTATCATTAACGGTCTATGCTAAATCATTGTGTGTTGTCACTCGCCTACCGAGGAATGTTATAATTAAACGTATATAATATAAATTATACTGCGATTAAACATTAAAATATATATATATATATATAACATTAAAAATAGATATTTAGCAACTCCCAATATTTTTTCGAAAGTGTTGTAAAGTCTTCAGTAGTCCAACGTTAATTGTCTAACCTATTAGCTTAATTATTCGATGACCCGGCGTGAGTTAATTACTTTATATGATGTCATACACATATACACAAAAAATATCAAAAAATTAAATATACGCGGTGATATTTGCACTAAACAGTTGATATATATAAAATTTATATGATATAGTTTCATCCTCCGCTCGTCAATAATATTTAAACCCGACTCCCCCTCCCACCCCCGCCCCTCTAGCCGGCGATTGGGATCAATGACGGTCTATGCTAAATTATTGTGTTATCATACGCCGGCTGGCAAATGTTATAATTAAATGTGTACAATATAAATTTTATTGTCATTAAACATTAAAATAGATATTTAGGGAGTCCCAATATTTTTTCGAAAGTGTTGTAAAGTCTTCAGTTGTCCAACGTTAATAGTTGAAGCTATTATCATAATTATGAACCGACCAGACTTAAGTTAATTGATTATTTGTGATATACATATATGTGTATAGTTTGAATAATAAATTATTGACATTATTAAGTAATAAAATGTGATATTTAAGAGAGTTTTACACTTTTCCGTTATACTTTTTTATGAATAGCCTATAGTATTATACCTGCAACAATGACAAACAAATTAGTAATCATTATTATATACCTGCAAACCCAACTATTCCTATTACTGCTCTTCGTCAAGGTCGTCCGAATGTTCGCTTAAAACCACCGAGTTTATAGCATATTGTTGACGATAGTGATGACCCCTCCCCGCCTGACATGTCTTCCTCATAATCATAGTCGTCAACGGAGTGATTAGCTGTATAATCTATCAAAGATCGGCACCTTAGAATCTCCGCTCTCATGGGTGACATTCTATCGGTACTAATGAACACGCGGCTTAAAACCAAACCCTCCGCATTTTTAGTCGATGATACAATGAGGCTGAGCAAGATAACGTGTCGCGGTGAGAACAAACTCGCTTTTCAATCTATCTCGGATGGCAATAAAGTGTTATTGAGTCGAGAAAATTTAATCGCTCTACAACATATGGGATGGAGAACTTTTAATAGCGTTGTACTGAATACGAACGTTATCAGACCTGTGGTACTGAGACAGCTGGAGCAGATCGTATTCTATCTCAAATCCAATTTTACACAGAACAACACTACTGAAGACATGATCTCCGTCATCGGAGATGTTTCAAATGAATCGCTCGCGTCACAGATACCTAAAGAGGAGGAGGAGCGTTTCGTGAGTCAGTTAAAGTTATATTCGGTCAGAGAGATTATAGAAAAAAATGGATGTCGGCTATACATAACAGGCCCATTAAGGTAATTAAAAACGTTTCTATATGATTTATACATGTCTATAAATTTATAATAGCATATTATAATTTATGTTTTAACTAGATGGAACCGTTATCACCATCATTATCATCAGAAAATCTCGTGGACAAGGTATATCAATACACTCGACGAGAATATGATATATAGCTTTGAATATTTAAATAAATTTATATAATGTATTATGTATCTAGTCATGTGTGTAATAAATAAACATACGTAATATAAATATGAATATTGTGTTTATTAAAAAGAATTTACAAGTTAATTTTCTGACTTCATCGCTAAACGGGGTACATCACAACTTGATCGTGTAATATTAAACGATTTGCGGTGGTTTTGTCCGGTATGGCTTGACCGGTCTCGAATTCTATCCGCAGGTCCACAGCGCTAGATTTGACATTATGTTAAATCCATGACAATTAAGAGTATCATGTAAAAACATTTAAAAATAATAACGATAGTTATTTAGCGGCAATTACTTTAGAAAATAAAATAATGAAATTCGATAAATCTATATATATATATATATATATATATACATTGGATTTGCAACGTTGGACAATAGTTAATCATTAATGTATAACTATCATTACAATGTTGTAAAGAGTCATTACAATAATGACGTCTCGTTGATGTATACGGATACAGGTACTATTTAAGTTTAAATAATATAACACATTTTTCCCGTATGTATAATATTTTTCCAGACTCTCTCGTTTATAATATCTATACTCAAGATTTCTACGCCGATCTACTCAATAATCTTAATAGATTTAATCAAATGGATGCAGCTGACCTATCGAGAGAACGCTCATGTTTTATGGAACTCCGGAAAAAACTGCCGGGTTATGTATAATATTGAATTATATGATTTTTTCATTTAATAGATGGTATGATATTGATGCATAATTTTATTTTGTTATTATTTGTTAATATATCAACTGATATGTTAATCGTTATACTCAAGTGTATTTACCCAGTACGATTATAAAAAGGTGTTAATACACAACACAGTACAAGACAATGTGTTCGTAGGTATATCACACTAATATCCATGTCTATTCATTTATTTAACTTAATTATGTTGTTTATATCAACATCCTAGTATAATGTGTATCAGTCATAAGAGAAAGTCTTATGACTACAAGTGTCCTAATGGTAATCACATGAAGTGTATTGTTTTCGTTTACCTAATATCGATATATCGGGGAAATCAGCTTGCTACCATTTCCAAATCACATTAGCGGTGCGCGTATGATATTATTATTTTATAACTAGTAGAAGGGTTTTTCAAAAACACGTAAATACGTGGGGTATCGTGGTATTCGATAACAGTCTGCATACAGTGCCTACAGAAGTTCATAGCTCTACACCAACCGACAGCCACCAGCCGACAACCACCAGCCGACAATCACCAGCCGACAGCCGTCAGCCGCCTGCACTCTTTCGCCCGACCTCTGATATTATTGTAAGTATTTTTAATAAATATATTCATATTTATAATGTAAAACATTTTCATATTTAACCTCATATATCTAGTTATTTTATCCAAATTTATTTTGTTTACAAACATTAAAAAGCTGAAATTAAATAAAATAATTATATGCATTAACATATAAATATGCACACTAACATTCATATATATATATATATATATAAACCGAATTAGTTTTAAAACACCTATTTTACAGAACATGGATTCATTATTCGCCAAATTACAACAGCAGACTGAGAAAAGACAAATGTCGGTGGGCGATTTGCCTCCTAATAAATTATTCATCGTGGAGCGATTTAGTACCATGGAGACCAAGTTTGGGCCAGCAGTACTGGCGACATTATATGATGATGAGACAGGCGGAGTGATCGAGGTGTTTCTACCGAAATCCATACAACTCAGTCAAACCGAGGTTGATTTATATAATGCGAAGCTCGAAAAAGATTTGGGATTCAAATTCGTAGGAAAACTGGGCCGAAGTTTCAAAATTAAGTTTGAAAAATTATGATATATTATAAAAATAATTGAAATAAAAAAAAAAAAATTATTATATGATACTATATTTTTCAAACTTATAATTTTTTCCTGGTTTCTTATACCTGTTCCTACTTAATCATTATAGCCTATATATATATTATAAAATAATATAATCATTATTTAACATGTGTAGAGGTCTGACATTAATAATAATATACAATAAAAAAAAAATAATAATAATTTAATATAATTTGGTTAATTTGATATATGATACTTACGTGAGTGTTCAAAATTATTCGAACACAACTCATTACAAGACTCAATTAATAGGCCGAGAAAACAATAATAGGTAAATAATATAAAATATATTGAAACATGTATCGTATACCTATATATAACTCATTGGTATGCGTAGTTAAAGATCATCAAGCACTAAATACTTATAATCATATAAATATATAATTTTAATAGGATGGAGAATAAAATAAATAAAACGGTATTTCTGTTAAAATAATATAAGTTGGCTTATTTAATAAATTACAGTCATACGAGTGTTCGACATAAGAGAATATTATACAGATCATTGCAAAGGTCGTCAATAAAATAAGTGATAGAAATGAAAATAGCAACAACAACAAATACACATAATGAGTAAAATAAGAGGTGTCGATTGTTGCCAATATTAATGATAAGTACAATATCTGTTATAAATAATATTTGGTGAATTCAATACATATATCACACTTATATGAGTGTTCGACATTAGAAAGTTGTTCATTACAAGGGTCAATTAACATGTGATAGAAAACAATTAAACATTGACGGTAATTAAAGACTTATGACGATTAACTCGTCAACAACGACGTGTAATAGTAATAACAATAATAATATTTATTTATATTTTATTATATTGATATTTAATTTACACTCTCGCTTTCGCGAAAGAGTCCGAACTTTATAAATCATTCTACCATTTACGTGATGTATACTCCTTATGGAAGGTATAGTGCATAGGATATCTGTGAAATATACATAATGGTAATGTCACGGCGTCGTCTTCGCCGGAACACAGCTGATGCAACTGTGGACAACCCCACTCTTCTGGGTTCAATACTCGAACGTGTGGAATGAAATCGCTAATAAATTTGTATCCCCCCCCCCCCTTCACGTAAATACGATTGAATTTTTACGAGTTCAAAATCTGGCCGATCTCCTTATCGACGTCGTCATAGTCGAGACAAAGACTGTAATAATAGTGTTCCAGACATCTGTTATCACTACGATTCTTTTTTTTTTTTTCTGTCTTTACGCGAGTATTTGAATATTCAATGCTGCGTGGCCCAACTGATAGTGCCTATGACAGATAACTCTTTTATCAGATATTTGCTGTTGATCGCGATAATGCACTCTACGATCACTGAAATCCGAATACTTCATATCACCCCGAATGATGATCCATGTACACGTGTTCTAAATTAGTCTTGTTCGACTTGAATAATATTATGAGATTACTATTGTTGCGCAGCAGCTATTTGGGTGCGCGCGTAAAAGATTGGGTCGGGTAGCACACGTCGATCAGGTTATACCTTCCACGCGAGAAAATATGATTGTATGATATTCTGGTTTTCACATATATAACATCGTCGAAAATGAATACCGAGTTAGGTAAAGCCCGTTCAGGCCGGATAACTTGTTCATTATCGTAAAATGTAAACAACTTGACCCCTTCTACGACTTTTAAAATATCACATAGCACTTTATACTTTGGCTGATCCAGTGTCTTCAAGTATATATATATATACGTTGTGAAATCTTATCCCGTTAACGTTGGGGGGGGGTAGTGTGAGAACCAAAATGGTCATACCATACTAAGAACGTTCAACGATAAGCGCGCGTATTGTATTCGGTGAAAGCACGCCGTGTCTCTAACCCCGTTTCCATATCCGACAGTGTAGATCAACGTTTTCGACCGAGAGTTTAACATCTTGTTCTACCAAACACTGTTTATTTATTTTGTTAAAAATATTATTGTAAGCTGTAGGTACCCGTATTTTAGAGGGCCCCCTTACACACAAACGGACCGCATTTTTAGCGACGAGGCACTACTCGCGGTCCGTGGCGGCCCCATCTGGGAACCGGAGGCGTATGACTGACGCTTGGCAGCCAGCTCTGTCGAAGACTGTTCCAGTTAAATATAAGCCCGGCGACTGGTATTGCCGGTATTTTTTACAACTATACTAACCTAACCTAACCGCCGCGGTGGGCTTCGCGGTGATCGATTTAAAGAGGACGCTGGACGCTCTCGTCCGGGTCAATGGCAGCCTACCCGCGGGTCGATCAACCATTGACCCCACGCTCACGATTCGGTGGTCCGTCTACATGACAGCCTTATATTAACATTGCTTAATAACAATTACGTTAACGTTACCGTATGTTAATAAAGGTATTACATAATAGTATAGAATTTAACAATAATTTCTCTTTTAAATAACACCGTCCGCACATATATTTTCGGTAAGCCATTTACGTAGTGCGAAAACCTTGAAAAAAGTACAATGTTTTGGGTTCAAGTCTTTATGAAATATACAATACGGTAGCAACGTCGTGACATTGTCTCTGGAACACAGGCGATCCAGCTGTGGGTAACCCCACTCTTCTAAGTTTGAAACGAAGACATGCGGAATATATTCACTGATTAGATGCTGCTTTTGTTCGCCTTTTACAAAAATACGATCGAATTTTATTGAGTTTAAAATACGATCTATTTCTTCAAACTCAACGTCTCCATAGTCGAGAGTAAGACGGTGGTAGTGACGCTCTAACCATCTATTTACGCTACGAGTTTTCATGTCTTGAGTGTTCATGGAGTGTTTGAAAATCCAATGCTGTGTAGCCCAACTACTGGTATCGATAACGGATAACTCTTTGATTAAATACTTGTTGTAAAACGATCGCCGTCGAGGACATATTAGACGCGTTCATCGCCACTAACGTGTTTTTTACGGGGATGCTAAAGGTATATCTTTAAAATAAATTTCATTCGTGTTGACGCGAGACAGTAAATTAGGGATGACTGCGTTTATTCCGGCTATGAATATTTTTAGCTCTTTAATGTTTTCAGCGTTTTTCTCCAACACATTGGACTATTATCGTTGGACTACTGAAGACATTGCAACACTTTCGAAAAAAATATTAGGAGTTGCTAAATATCTGTTTTAATGCTCAGTGACAATATAATTTATATTATACACATTTAGTAGTGCAACACAATAATTTAGCATAGAACGTTAATGACAGCTTTCACCGGTGGAACCTGTGGTGACATGATTATAGACAATCAAGGAGTTGACGAGAAGGCTTAGAGCTGGATATCACACACTATATCGCACATTAGTGTAACAGCGTTCTTGTAATGTCTCTTCACCCCGTTAATAGTTATAATATCATAGTGTAATTATAAGTGACGATTCTATGTTTGCTAGAAAAATGTTAAACTCTCTTAAATCACACATATTACATAATAATGTCAATAACTCATTATTCAAACTATATATACGCATATCACGAATATTCAATCAAACCCGGTCAGGTCATAATTAAGCTATAATCACTATTATATAATAGTGACTCTTATATTAAGTCTAAGCGCTATTATCGTTGCACTTCTGTAGACTTTACAACACTTTATAAAAAATATTGGGAGTCGCTAAATATCTATGTAAATGCTTAGTGGGAATATAATTCATATTATTCACATTTAGTGATAACATTCACCGGTTGGTCCTGCGATAACACGATTATGGATAGTCAATGAGTTGGCGATTAGCCGGCGAGTGACAACACAATAATTTAGCATAGACCGTCAATGATAGTATTTACCGATCGGCCCTGTGATAACCCGATTATGGGCAATCAATGAGTCGCCGTTTAAGGCTTAGAGGAGGGGGGGGGCATCATGTTCAATACGAATGAGTCATAGTGTCGGTCGTCTTTACCACATTTGACACTCGGGCAGGGCGGTGAGGCGGGCGGGGAGGTAAATGACTCGGATAGGACGGGTAGAGTCCTGAGGAAATGATACCATACGGTATGAGTTCACACCAGAGGAGGTTAGATTCTCATAATGTCACCTTATAGTACTCCGGAAGCTAGGGTGCTGGGATGGTGATCCTCGATTGATAGTATAGATTCATTTTAATAAATAAATGAATAATTCTAGTTTATATCTCGTATGTTTTTTTTTTTTTTTTTTTTTTTTTTTTTTTTTTTTTTTTTTTTTTTTGACACATGAGTAGATACATAATACATTATACGAATTTATTCATATTATTCGAGGTTAGTGTCCCCTCCACCAGTGACCGCTATCAATAGCGCCCGTCGCAGATGGGCGTATCGCAAAGGTTGGCGACGATGGCGGTGATGATGGATATCTGTTGAAATATATATATATAGGACCATCGTTTTCATCAGACACTCCGGATATATTATATTCTCGAGGAGTGTATTGACAAGTCTCTTCAACCGGATTTTCAGGTGACAGTGATAATGGCGAGGGTAATGGCTCCACCTGGTTACATATGAAAAATACTTTATGATACTATAAATAATCCATGCACAAATCATGTACAAATGTATTTAATTACCTTAATGGGCCTGTTATGTATAGCCGACATCCATTTTTTTCTATAATCTCTCTGACCGAATATAACTTTAACTGACTCACGAAACGCTCCTCCTCCTCTTTAGGTATCTGTGACGCGAGCGATTCATTTGAAACATCTCCGATGACGGAGATCATGTCTTCAGTAGTGTTGTTCTGTGTAAAATTGGATTTGAGATAGAATACGATCTGCTCCAGCTGTCTCAGTACCACAGGTCTGATAACGTTCGTATTCAGTACAACGCTATTAAAAGTTCTCCATCCCATATGTTGTAGAGCGATTAAATTTTCTCGACTCAATAACACTTTATTGCCATCCGAGATAGATTGAAAAGCGAGTTTGTTCTCACCGCGACACGTTATCTTGCTCAGCCTCATTGTATCATCGACTAAAAATGCGGAGGGTTTGGTTTTAAGCCGCGTGTTCATTAGTACCGATAGAATGTCACCCATGAGAGCGGAGATTCTAAGGTGCCGATCTTTGATAGATTATACAGCTAATCACTCCGTTGACGACTATGATTATGAGGAAGACATGTCAGGCGGGGAGGGGTCATCACTATCGTCAACAATATGCTATAAACTCGGTGGTTTTAAGCGAACATTCGGACGACCTTGACGAAGAGCAGTAATAGGAATAGTTGGGTTTGCAGGTATATAATAATGATTACTAATTTGTTTGTCATTGTTGCAGGTATAATACTATAGGCTATTCATAAAAAAGTATAACGGAAAAGTGTAAAACTCTCTTAAATATCACATTTTATTACTTAATAATGTCAATAATTTATTATTCAAACTATACACATATATGTATATCACAAATAATCAATTAACTTAAGTCTGGTCGGTTCATAATTATGATAATAGCTTCAACTATTAACGTTGGACAACTGAAGACTTTACAACACTTTCGAAAAAATATTGGGACTCCCTAAATATCTATTTTAATGTTTAATGACAATAAAATTTATATTGTACACATTTAATTATAACATTTGCCAGCCGGCGTATGATAACACAATAATTTAGCATAGACCGTCATTGATCCCAATCGCCGGCTAGAGGGGCGGGGGTGGGAGGGGGAGTCGGGTTTAAATATTATTGACGAGCGGAGGATGAAACTATATCATATAAATTTTATATATATCAACTGTTTAGTGCAAATATCACCGCGTATATTTAGTTTTTTGATATTTTTTGTGTATATGTGTATGACATCATATAAAGTAATTAACTCACGCCGGGTCATCGAATAATTAAGCTAATAGGTTAGACAATTAACGTTGGACTACTGAAGACTTTACAACACTTTCGAAAAAATATTGGGAGTTGCTAAATATCTATTTTTAATGTTATATATATATATATATATTTTAATGTTTAATCGCAGTATAATTTATATTATATACGTTTAATTATAACATTCCTCGGTAGGCGAGTGACAACACACAATGATTTAGCATAGACCGTTAATGATAGCGTTCGCCGGTCGGAGATGGACAACACAATAATATAACATAGGCCGTCAATGATAGTATTCGATGGTGGCCTACTGATAACACGATTATAGACTATCAATGAGTTGTCGTGTAAGGCTTAGAGGAAATCATCAAATTTTAAAGCAGAGGAGGTGGGGATAAAACATCTCGTAAACGTTGGCTTGGACTATTAGCGTTAAACTACTGTAAATTTTACACCACTTTCGAAAAAATACTGCAGGTTGTTAAATATCTATTTTAATGTTTAGTGACAATACAATTTATATTATACACAATTAGTGATAACATTCGTGGGTCGGCGAGTGACAATACAATGATTTAACATAGACCGTCAATGATAGCGTTCGCCAGTCGGTCTTGTGATAACACGTTTATGGATAGTCAATGATAACATTCATCGGACAGGTTGGGGAGAGGTACATGACGCATAGATACGGGCAGAGGCCAGAGGAAATGAGACCATATGGTACGAGTTCATACCAGAGGAAGAGGGGGGTTAGATTCTAATAACGTTACTTTATAGTACTCCGGAAGCTGGTATTCTGTGGCGGTGATCTTCGATGGATCGTATACCAACGTTGATGACTATGCTAATGAGGCAGACAAGTCAGGCGGGGTGGCACTTTTCGCACAAATAATCATTTAACCTAAGTCGGGCCCCCCCCCCCCTGTCAGGTCATAATTAAGCTAATAGCTTATACTATTAACGTCGGACTACCGAATACCTTGCAACACTTTCGAAAAATATTAGGAGTTGCTAAATATCTATTTTTAATGTTAAGTAACAATATAATTTATATTATACACATGTAGTGATAACATTAGTCTGTCGGCAAGTGACAACACAATAATTAAGCATGGACCGTCCATGATAGTATTTGCTGATCGGTCCTATGATAACCCGATTATAGACAGTCAATGAGTCGACGATTAAGGCGTAGAGTGGAGCATCAGATATTAGAGCAGAGAAAGAGGGGGTAAAACATCTCACCAGCATCAGCTTAGACTATTAGTGTTAAACTAGTGTGGACTTCGCAACAATTTCGAGAAAATATTTGGAGTGGGTAAATATCTTTTTTTTAATGTTTAGATTCTAATTACCTTAAAGTACTCTGGAGGCTAGGGTTCGAAGGCGGTGATCTGCGATTGATCATATAGCAACGTTGACAATTAGCGCGAGGGCTAATTGTTATATTACTTTCTAATCGTATACGAATAGCTATCACGCGTTAATCGCTTTATTGTTATGATGTAATCGCATTCAAATCCGGCAATGGTATAGCAAAAGATGATACGCGGCGGCGGCGCGTGAACGGTGTTCAATACAAATGAGTCATAGTGTCGGTCCTCGTTAGCCCATTAGACAATCGGACAGGGCGGTGAGGCGGAGGGGAGGGGGTTAGGTTAGGTTAGGTTAGGTCCACTCGGAGAAGACAGGAAGAGCCATGAGGATATGAGACCATACGGTACGAGTTCTTACCGGAGGGGATTAGATACATATAACTTTTTAGCAGGCCGGAAGCTGGGAGTTTCTGAGATGGTGCTCTTCGATTGATCATATAGCAACGTTGATTGATAAAGAGTATGACAAGTCAGGTAGGGTGGTGGTGTGGTAGGTTACGGTGGTCCTACGAGATAATACCGGAGGGGATAAGATACATATAACTTTTTAGTAGGCCGAAAGCTGGGAGTTTCTGAGATGGTGCTCTTTGATTGATCATATAGCAACGTTGATTGATAAAGAGGATAAGTCAGGTAGGGTGGTGGTAGGTTACGGTGGTCCTATAACACACACACACACACACACACACACACACACACACACACACACACACACACACACACACACACACACACACACACACTCACACACTCACGTTGGGGGGGGGGATAGATAACTATAGAACAGACCTATAGTGGTAAGGTGGACGCGGTAAAGACCACGCGACAGTGGAGAGGAAGCGGTGGACTCCTAGAGTGGAGGGAAAGCGGAGGATTCCTACAGTGGGGCGGAAACGATGGAGTGTGAGGTGGCGTTATTCTTTGATCACATATAGCTAATTAGTGGATGCAAATTAGGCAATTGAGAACAACGCGGATCAATTAGCAGATGTAAATTGAGCAATTGGGACCTATTAGGATCAATTAGTGGATGCAAATTGGCCAATTTTATCCAATTAGTAGACTCTAATTGGACAATTAGTGGATTTTAATTAGGCAATTAGTCAATTAGTAGACTCTAATTGGACAATTAGTGGATTTTAATTGAGCAATTAGTGGGTGGATTTGGGTAGGCAGGGGGGTGTTGTGGATCTGGGTGGATTTGCGGGGGATACAGAAGCCCCCTTTTTACCCTACTAATCGTGATATTCAAAATCGCGAAAATAAAACAGTGAAAATAAAAATAGCGAAATATTTTAACAGCGAAAACACTAATAGCGAAAATGAAGAAAACCTATAGGTACATACTTTTAATAATAATATTAATAATATAATAATTAATATAGTAATAACAATATTAGATAATCAATGTCAATCTGCACTTCTGCATTTTCGATAGCGTAAGTAATAAAGGTGAATAAATGGTTGAACTTAACCATTACTGAGTCGTCCATTGCTAGAATACTTAAGAGGTATTGCTTATAATTTGTCATATCAAATTTAATTTTAATTTTATAGTATTATGAGGTTATTACAAATATGTTTTTTATATAATATAATTTTATTTTATATGTGACAATAATTTATTTATATGATATTATATAGTCTTTTTCCCAATAGTGATCTATGTAAATTTTTTTCATTTCCGTATTTCTCGTCATTAAAATCTTTTATTTCATATAAAAGTCCAAAGACCCGAGACTTGAATACATTTTACGAGCAAGATAATATTAATATACGAGTACTGTTTGTGCGCAATGCTCAAATAATATATATACAATTCGAGGGACCACTCACATTGAGACGACAGACGTAGGCCTCCTTAAGTCGCTGTGTAGGCAATCAAATATATATCTACCGACGACGACGACCAGGACGGGATATTAAAGCTTAAATTAACACGGGAATGGGGATATGCAGGCTATACAAAGGGAATAAGGATAGTGCAGTTTAGGTAACGGGGGGGAGTCTCTGTGGCCGAGTCGATCTGTTGCAATGACCACAGAGCTCACAAAAATTCGGACAAATACCTTACAACTAAATACACAAATCACAACTTAAAACTACGGACGATGAATGGTAACGATGATGGTAACTGCAACGTGACGGAACTGGTAACTCGATGACCTAGGCGGCCTCACACACACTGCGCCGAGTGCTGGCGGACTTACGCAAGATTGAGTCGACAGGCGCCAGTCCCGATCTCGGGCTCACACGATGAATTAAATATAATAATAATTTCTCACCTCAGGGACCAGGTGACCGTAGAACGAAGAATAAGTAACTAATCAAGTGAAAGCAGTAATGCAGTAAATGCTTTATTGTTCGATAATTATAATATTTATAGGGAGAACGACGCACTGTCGTCACGGAATGCTCTTTTTAAGTTGACTAATTCAATATTAAGAAGAATAATTACAAACGTATACGGGCACGACAATGATACACATAACGTAATAAAATGTGTTTTTTTTGTAATAAAGACCCGACAACAAAAAGAAGAAAAATACGACAAAATAGTGTGTGTTCACAATGAACGACACGAACCGACAGAGAATACGTAATACAAAAAAAATAATAATAATTGTTCATAATAAAGGGCGTTGGCCGCTTATATAATAAATAGATAAAGTGAATAATTTAAATATAAAACGATAATTCACAAACCAATATAACTAATTAAAATAATTACATCAGACATTTGACAATTATAATAATTCATACACGAATAACGAAAATTAAGACACTAATGGAACGGAGATAAGGAGAGTCATCGCCGCCGCGCTATTTAGCATAATAATAATAATCTCTCGCGCATATTGGCTCGAACAAGTACGATCAATAAATATTAAATTAAATATATTCGTTCTGGAAATCGTGAGTATTGATTTAATTGTGACGATAAACAGCTAGATCATAATATTTTGGAAATAACTAAAAACGTAAATCTCTACGATGCGTGTTACAACATAATTATTCAAACATTCTTTTTTAAAACTATATTCATAGGAAATACGTAAAACAATTATACTATTGGTATATTACTCCATGTTAATCACATGATGATCGGAGGATATGCCACAAAGCATCACTTTGATATGTTTTTGAGAATACACTGAATTGACTTGACTGTTGCACCGTTTTTTATTTAAAACCATGGATGTCGTACAGATAAAAAAGTGATTCAAGGTTTTAAATAACAAAATTTACATTTACTTAATTACCGTGTACATCGCTTTCTAAAATGAAATCATATCAATGTTAGTTTAACAGTGAATTCATTTCGGATCATTGTTCGGTCCACGTATTATTTAATGAATTTAACACGCCCACTTAGCCCACAGTGAATATCGATTGAAAAAAATGATTTAGAGACTTTTGGTATTATTATTAATAATCAAGAGCATCATAACCTCTTCTCTGAATTAACTATCATAATCTTTACCACCGACCAGGGCCGAGGAGGGGAAATTCGGGCCCAGGGGAAGTAACACATTGGCCCCCTTTTTGTTCCATAGTAACATAAAGGTTCGATATTTACAATTAAAAATTAAAATATAACAAATTTAAAATCATTTTTTGTGCATAATATTTAATTTTAAATTATAAAAACATTTTTTTTCAGGGAATTCGTAAACACTTAATTTTTTATTATTTATTTGAAACGCCTTGTGTACAATTTACGTAGTGCCATAGATAAAGAACCGGCTGCAGTCGTATTTTGTTTAAAAATCCAAAATCCAATTGTATTGCAATTTTCCCTAGGATTTGACGGAATGCTCATGGGGCCCGGATTTTCTAACTTCTGTAAAAC
Source organism: Therioaphis trifolii (assembly GCA_027580255.1). NCBI lineage: Eukaryota > Metazoa > Arthropoda > Insecta > Hemiptera > Aphididae > Therioaphis > Therioaphis trifolii. The sequence continues at coordinate 2,342,324 of CM050404.1, forward strand.
CAATTTTTATTTTTTATCCTCCGGTTTTTGTACCAGGCCCCCAATGAAAATCCCGGGCCTGGGTATAAACACCCCCGACCACCCCTCCCTCTCGTCAGGTCTGCCACCGACACAAAATCAAAGCCGAAAGTAACCTTTAAATTTCCATAATTTGATGAAACCTACAACGTGCCCCGGTTCATTATGTTGGACTCCTGTAAGTGGCCTATGATTTTATACTAATTCGATTTCTGTTCAAAGTGAAAGAAAGATATTTACTTAAGAAACATATTACCAATTTTCATTAATGAATATGATAATGGGATATCTCAATCGTTCCACTCCGATCCATAAGATAGAACTTATGAATCAAGTTCTATCTTATGATCGTATCTAACAGATGAACAACATCACGGTCGATGAGTCTTGTGGTCATATGAAATGGGGGGAGGGACGACAGTCCAATCGACTGGCCACAATCGTCGATTACGCGCAAAAGCGGCCAGTCCTCACCCATGGGACAGACTACTGTAGTAGTGGTATAGTAGTATTTATAAGTAGTTATAGTTGCAGTGGTAGCGATAATGAGAGTCACGTACCCGCAGCAACGGTTCGGCCGGTCTCAAGTGGATGCCGCCGACGCCGACGACCTGCCCGGGCACGGCGCTCGACGCGCTGCTGGCGAAATGTCCATTGACCAACACCAACGACGGGCGGACGGGCTCGGCCCGGTCGTAGTCCTTCGGGTCCGCGTGCCCTAGCGCCTCGTCGTGGTACGCCCGGGCCAGCTCCCAGTACGCCGTCAGCAACGCGTTGGTCAGCCGCTGCGCGAACGTGTCGGGCACCGCGTGACGTGCCATGACGTGCGACCGGACCGCGAGGTCGGGGAAGTGGCCGGTGCCGGGGCGGAGCATGACGTCGGCGACGGGCACGGGCACCACGTAGATCAGCGGCGACCGCGTTAGCCGTGCGGCGTGCGACACGCACTCGGACAGCAGGGGCTCGATCAGCACCGCGTCGAATCGCGGCGACGTGGAAGCTGATGAGTGCGAGGAAGGGGAGGGCGACGTCTGGTCCGCCCGCAACAGCCGCGCCGCCTCCGGGTGCGCGTAGATCTGGTCGCACGGTCGCCGGCTCATCGTCACGTATCGGCCCACAGCGCCCACGGGCGTGCCCCACCGGCGCACCATGATCTCCAGTCCCACGTCTCGCGTCCGGGGCACCGCCTCGGATATGTCCACTTCCGTGTAGTTACCGCCACTCGGGGCGAAGTCGGTGCCGGGGAACGGCGTGAGCGCGGTGACGTGATGGCCGCGGTCCACCAGCGCCCGGATCACGCCGCTCATTAAGTTCCAGTGGCTCCCGCCGCCCATCGTCTCCACGGCCAGGGTACGCGCGCCTTCCGCTACGCTGCCGCCGCCACCGCCGCGGCACGCACACGCCGCCGCTAGCGCCACCGCCGCGCTGATCAAAAGCATCTCGACCGCTCTCGCGGACGAACTCACGTAGGTACTGAAAACGAAACGGTCAGATGTTAGTGGTGACAGTTGACCTGTCGTCGTCGTTCGGTTCCCGAACGAGATAATGGCTATAAGTGTATTGAATTAAAAAAAAAAAAAAAAAAAAAAAATCAAAAATAGTTTTACAAAAACAATACTGCTCTTGACATTTTCACCACATAACGACATGAACCTTTTACGGATTCGACAAACGTTTCAAAGATTTATCATTATAGGGCTTTTTTTCCAGACCGTGCAAACAATATTCAAAATATCTCGTTTTTCGGTAGTATTTTTATGTGATACAATTTTAAATATTTGATACTAACCCTTAACAATTAAATAACATTTTTTTTTATATCCTTAAACAACAGTACTGAAAATTTTTCAATAACCGTTGGTCAGGATTTTTTTTTGTACTTGTTTCAAATTCAATATTTGACGGAAATCTTTATTTACACTTAAATTAGCAATATTTTTCAAGAAACACATTGTAAAATCTAGAATTGTTAATCCGGTAAAAATTTTCTTTGATTAATAGACTTGCCGCATACCTATCTAGGGTTTAAGTTTCGTAATGAAACTCTATAAATTATTTTGTACACATGTTTAAAATTAAAATGATGCCTCAAATAAATCTTTTAACATGAAATGTTAAATTTATTTTTTATTTTTATATACTTACAATACTATATGACATTAAGATGAATCTTAAACATTTTGTTTATGTTTTAAATCGTATTTTCATTTTATGTTAAATTTAAAGAATGAAGATGTCTGAATTGTTTTATACTTAAAGTTCGCATTTAAAATTTTAATATAATAATAAATTATTTAATAATAAAGTATTACAAACGATGTAGGTATATCGAAAAAATGTATTTGTAGGTACTAAAAATTACAAAAAAAAATATTTTATAAATACAATTATTACAAACGATGTAGGTATATCGAAAAAATGTATTAGTAAGTACTGAAAATTACAAAAAAAAAAAAAATATTTTATAAATAAAAGTATTACAAGTCCGTGTGCACCGTGCTGCAATTCTTCAATTTAGTGACTGGCTGATTATTCGTGTAAGCCAACAGTCATATATTAAGACTGCTGGCTACAAATAATGCGTTAAAAAGGTCAAAACACAAATTCAACAAACCGATATCGTCATCTTTTTCCCAAACCGTTTACTACTAGGTTATTCTAATTTTCGTAAAGTTCAGTAAAAAACTCTAAATTTCCGTCGAAAATGTTTGTCCCGCCATTGTAACCATGGCAACCATGTACGATGTTGATTTTTCAAGTATGCAACATGTGTTGTTGTCAACAAGCTGTTGCTAATTATAGAACATTAAAGTGGAAAACAGTAAATGTATATAGCTATAAATGAAAAACCAAATGAGTAAAATATCAAATAATAATCCAAGCACAGTTTACAGAGTTTCAAAAAAAAAAAAAAATTGCCTTGAACTAGTTTTTTCTACTTTTCTTGTATATTTTATAATTAATAATGAAAAGACGACGTGGGTTGATGAAAATTTATATTTTTTCAATGTGTACTTGTATTACAACTTCAACTTGAAATATTTGTTTACCTTTTTATTTCATTTCCTCGTAGTTAATATACCAAACTCATATTTTTGTTTGTTTTTCTTATCTATTTGCCGTGTCAATCGTAGCTACGATAATTTCAACGTAATGCATTACGGCGTTTCCAAAATGATTGTGGTATTATTATTACATTAAAATTTATGATTTATTTTCTTATAATTGCATATAAATATGTTATAAATAATAAAATTATGATTACGTTAAAAAATCATTTTGTGTTCGTGGTTTAAAAAGTCTAAAAATATATCACAATGACACAAATACCTATTTTTTTAATACAAATTTTTAGAAGATGCAATGTATTTTTTTTTTTCAAAGGGCTTATACATTTTTGATTTTACTTATTATTGCTTATTTTAATGTTTTTAAGTACTTATACTAAAATATTATATACGTTATACGTGTTCTGCTACCAGCATATCATATAAAATTATGATAATTGTCATCTATCATTATTATGGTCGAAAACTGGTGATAAACGTATTCGGACATTCTCTTGAATGCGTATAACGTCGGTGCAGAGTGTAATTCCGTCGGGTTTATAAATTGAATAATTATTATCTCTATTGTGCCACTCGCATTATTTGAAAATATACAGGTCCAGACTGGGTAAAAAATGTCTACCGGGAAAATATAAAAAAAATTGGCCCATTTAGGTAGGTATGCCTTTAAAAACAACCCTAAAAAAACCATATATTTTCATTTAAAATGATTCTATATTATTTCGAGCATTTGAATACTTAATATTATTATTAAAAATTGGCTTGTACAAAAAAATGTTATATTTTTTATTTAAAATACGTATGTTTAGACTCTAAAATACACATTAATGGATATTCAGCCATTTTTTAAGGCTTGAGCTCTTTTGCGAAATTGTGTCGATTATAATTTCATTATCCAATGCCATCAAAATATTAGATTAAGCTGGCATAAGCATAAATGATTCCAAATGATCTTGACTAAATGAATTTCTTATTGTATTGAAAATATATTTCAATTTCAAAAACATTCTTTCACAAGCTACTAGTGTTGACGACAGTGATGGAATACATTTGTATGCAAAACTATAGACATTTATTTTTTCCGTTTTATATTTCAAGAGAACACTACATCGTTTTGAATGCCGAAGGTCTTATATATATTTTTGAGGAATTTCCTTATTATTTTGTCACACACCAATGTCCGAGAGTCACGATCCGCTATTGGACAGTTTTACTTTAGATAATGCGTCTATATATGTCGCCAGAATGAGGATTAACCTATAAACCTAAAAAAAAAAACAGCCCAACGGGCTACAAGTATCAGTGGCCCACCGGGAAACTCCCGATATCCCACCTGCCCAGTCCGGTCCTGAAAATATACGATGGTCCCATTAATCATTAACCGTTGTTTCAGTTTTTGGTAAAGCCGTGCATCAGAGCAAACTTTGTTCGCCGACTCATTGATTATGTCAATAGTGAGTAAACGAATGTAATTTTTAAATAAAAACATAAACATTCACAGAACAATGTGTGACCGTATATTTTAGATTCTGAACGAAGTGAAGAATGTATTGATTTTACTATGATGTGTGTTTTTTTTTGTTTTTTTTTTTTTTTTTTTGTTTTTGTGTCTGTGTACACCATAACTACTCGAAATAATGCTTCAATTTTGAACTTCAGGGTATGTTTTCGGTGGCAAAACGAATATCGGAGGTACCTTAGAGAGGTCACAAGTGAAAATTCCCAAAAGTTTTCAAATGCCACGGGAAAAACAAACAAAAAATGAGGAAAAAACGGTACTTTTTGTGCAAAACCCGTTTTCGACGAAATCGATTTTTTTATTTAGCCGTTACTCAAAAACCAAAAATTTTAGATACTTGAAATTTTCACCAAATGTTTATATTGAAATCATCTATACGTGGTAAAATTTTTGAACACTTTTGACTTTTTTTGAGCTTTTTATAGACAATTTAAATTTTTGACTTTTCTTAGTTTTTTTTTCTGAAAAGTGGATAAAAAAAATTTGGCTGGACAAAAAATCTTGAAAATTTAATATAAAGTTCCTCATAAGAAGTACTTATCGGTATAAAAAAAAAATTCAAAGCGAAATGCACACCTTTTTTTTATAAGTATAAAAAGTTTAAATTTTTATGAAATATTGAAAAATCGCGAAAATTTGAACTTATTTTTTTCTGAAATGTGGATAAAAAAAATTTGGTTGGCCATAAAACTTTGAAAATTTAGTACAAGGTTCCTCATTAGAAGTACTTATTGCTATTAAAAAAAATCAAAAATCGTGAGTCACAATTTTTTTTTATAAGCATCTAAAGTTCAAACGTTTACGAAATAATTACATGATTGCGTAAAATAATAATTTAGCCTTAAACGATTTTTGATATTTGTTCTTATTCAAAAAGTATAAGTCGAAAAAACTTGAAACTTTCACCAAATGTTTATATTGGAATCATCTATACGTAGTACAATTTTTGTAAACTTTAGACTTTTTTTGAGCTTTTAATAGACAATTGAAATTTTCAACTTTTCTTTGTTTTTTTTTCTGAAATGTGGATAAAAAAAATTTGACTGGACAAAAATTCTTGAAAATTTAATACAAGGTACCTAATATGTCGAACTTATCGGTATAAAAAAAAAATTCAAAGCGTAATGCACAATTTTTTTTTTATAAGCATAAAAAGTTCATATTTTTACGAAATGTGTAGAAAATCGCGAAAATTTTTATTTTGCAGTTGAAAATGCATAAAATTTTAAGTATTCAAAACTAAGAATTGTAAATTCGGTACAAAGTTTGACATACGTTTTCCTTCAATTATCTGTAAAAAAATTTGCACTGGAATAAAATCAAAAATTTTTATGAGTGTTTGAAATTACAATTTTTTCACATAATCGCGTAAAATAACAATTTAGGCATCATTGATTTTTGATATTTGTTCTTATTCAAAAAGTATAGGTCGTAGAAACTTAAAACTTTTACAAAATGTTTAAATAGGCATTTTCTTTACATAGTTGTATTTTCAAAATATTTCGTTTATTTTTTAGCTATTTATAGGCATTTGAATAATTCGATTTTTCTTAGATTTTTTTTTATAAAAGTCGATAACAATTTTTTGGCCCTACCAAATCGCTTGAAAATTTAATAGAAGGTTTTGAATAAGTTGATCTAAGAGTGATTCAAAAATTATTCAAATACATAGGCACAATTTTTTTTTATAAGCAGTTGAAGTTCAAAAATCGACAAAATTTGTCAAAATCACGAATATTTGCAAATTATTTTGTAGTTGAAAATGTATAAAAATTTTTGTATTCAAAGATAAGAAATGAAAATATTATGTAATATCACAGCTGATAAAGATAATTAAATAGATTAAGTTTATTATAATATAATCAGTAGCTGACAGCTGTTCTATACAAAATATTGGTAGATTGTAAACACAAGGTGTATAACGTACCTTTACATGGTTGAATAGAACGTTACTAACTTCCAATTTCCAGTTATTTTAATGTGTGTATCAGTTCCATAAACATACGGATTTTATATATTATTATTAATTATTAATATTTAAATAGACGTAGCCACGGAGCATTCAGCATATATGGACGGCGGGGTCGGGTGGTACCGTCACGATAGTGCATTTAGGCAAATAATATGGTATTTACCTACGCCCTATCTATGCACATCCTGGTTTGTCCAATGCTCACGAGCAGAAGTCACATGAATAGACAAATGTAAATTTAACCCAATCTAGGATATTAAAATAAAATATATATTACAATTTAAGGCTGACATCTTCATCTTCGTTCAGAATCGTTTTTTTTTTTATAATATAAAATAATTCCAAAATCTATCCAATAATGCCTAATCTAGCAATGCATCTCGTGTATCCCACCCAACTACTGTATCCTGTACTTAACTTACAATGATTTATCATTGCATTCAAATGTAAAGTACCATACAACTAAACTATCGTAAACCAGGTGATCCCATGATAGAAAGTGCTATACACTCCTCACCATTATCTTGTCCGAAGAGCGAAGCGACGAAGGACGAACTTCCACTACCATTATCTTATCGGCTTTTTTTTTAAATGATAAAATTATGCTGCGTTTGGGAGCTGAGTTTGGAACTTCGTTACTGTCCGAAGTTACTTTTTTTTATTTTACTAAAAATATCATCAGAGAATTATTATAACTAATATTTTAATGTTAAACATTACCAAAACGGTAGCTATCAAAAGCATTTAAAATAATAGAAAAAGAATAAAAGAAAATCAGAACTAAATGAAAACAAATGTAAATCAACATTTCTAAGAAAAACTTCAGTTTACGAACAATATACTTTTTATATGTTTTCCTGTTTTTTGTTTAATTTCCGATAGATTTTTCAGAAATCGTTATCAAATATTCAAAATGTTGTCAGAAATAAACTTTAAAAATAAGTCAATTCCATAAAAATCATATGCGAATTTAGTTAACGCTTTCGATTTCAAATGTTTAAATGGGATTCTGAAAGTTCATAACACCCCAATGATACATATAATGGAAAAATCATCAATCGTCTGAAAAATAACATTTGTTTTTTTAATGATTGTTTTAGGTCACCATGTTTAAAATCTTTGATCCATACTGGAATTCTTTCATTATATGGACCAATACAATTTATCTTCACTTGAAGAAATTTATTAATAATATTGGAATTATTATATGTTCAATATTATTGATTTTATATTCATTTCTGAACGAAGTACGTGAAAAAAAATGTCAAGTGCAAAAATTAATTAATTAACATTTTATTTTCATAAAATAATGCCATAACGAAATAAACTGTAAAACAAAACCAATGCAATCATTAATAATAATATCTTTAGTCATTCATTATTTTCATAAATTTAATGTACTATTATATGTTTTGAAAATCAGAATTCAGAACCCAGAAAAAGACCTGTAGAACACAACGCAATATTTTCATATTTATCAGACGAAGAAAAAAACTTGTTGATCTCGCCGGACATCGTGATCAACGAAATAGGATCTATTTTCAAAGACACGTGTCCGAATGACGATCACACACAGGTCAATACTTTAACAGAACTTCGTTTTTTTTTAAATATTTATATTTAACTTTTTCTTTATCATTTGTTTACCAAAAAATGTTAAGTACCAACATAATTGAATAAAATATTATTGTCATGAATTAATGCGATAATGAAGTAAACTGTAAAACAAAAACAATGCAATTATTAATATCTCATTTTATTTATAACATTACATAGATTCAATATACCTAATATATTAAAATTAATTTTCACAAATCAAAATATTCCTCAATCAATTTCAAAAAAAAAAAAAAATAAAAAAATCTGTTTTAGATTAAAAATGTATTTATTCTGTATCTCTATTATAAATACCTTGCATGTAACTATTGTGTATTAATCACGTGTTTTCAAAATCAGAGTTCAATACCTATGAAAATAGCTGTGGGACGTAACGCACAATTTTCAACAACTGAATTAAACGACAATTCAACCCAGATGGTTCCGCTGGACACCACGATTGATGAAATAAATTTTATTTTCGATCATATGGTTCCAGATAACGTCCACACACAGGTGAATACTTTCACAGACTTGGGTTTATATTTATGTTTTTATTTAACTTTTACTTTCTCGGTTGTTTAACTATTTATATTCTGTACTCAGACACTAAAATATAATAATTTTATATATAATTGTCATCTTCAGTGCGACAAAATAAAAAAAACGATACCACGAAAATATCTACCTTGGTTATCGAAATATTTGGTGAATCGTCTGGAAGATTTGCCTGAATTTCATTCGTTGTTAATATTGTGTTTGGAACGTTTCAACAGCGAACCACTTAACGATCTCATTTATTCGGAAGCCTGTCAGAGGATAAACGTAAGTTGTACCTAATAAAATGTTATTGATTGAAACGTATATGATTTCGTACGTACCTCTCGTATAGTAATACAACAACTGTTAATCGTGAATTTTCAATTTTACATTATTACTTTTACTACAGTCTGTGAACCGGAATGAAACTGGACTAAAAACCGAAAAACCTCTAAAATCGATAACGCCTGACCCAAAAAAGTCGCTGGAAAATCATAAAACTATTGGTAAAATTACTACCAGCACTACCAAATCTGGCATAGAGACGGCTAAACCATTGAAATCAACTACCAACCATGGTCCTTCTTCCAAGGTTGGTAGAAAAACTTACTGCTCTATTGGGTGAATCGACGTTAATTGTGCGCATATTTTTAGCCTTTAATCACGAAGTCTGCTTGTACGAAAAAACCACCTTTGACAGTCACGAAATCTCAAAACGATGACGATACGATAGTTGAACCACCAGAAAACGTGCAACAGATAATAGAGTTAATTTTTAATGACATGAATCGGAACAACGTAAAAAACAAGGTGAGCATAAAACTAACGATAATATTTCATAGAGTAAAAATGCACCATACCTATATATATAGTATAAGGCTCCGAAAATGAATACGGTGATCAGTTAAACTATGGCCTTAGGTTCCGACTTCCACGCAAATAATTGATAACAAACAAATATATTTTTGAATGTAAAACACATAAAATGATTATGAAAAAAAATTATGATTTTTTTTATTATTATTTATTACCTTTAACATGAATTCAACATTTTGATTTTTGTGCCCTTCCGAAATATCAGCCGGGGTGTAGTAAGTCCCCGAATGAATAAAATTTATACAAAAAGCCACGGGCCACGGGATGTGCCACGGCACACCTGGCACACCCTGTGCGCACGCCTATGATCTAAATCAATAAAACCACAAATAGGGTTACGTCAATTGAGAAATTTTATTAGTCAAAGTTATTATTCACTTGTTGTTTTAATCGTAAATTATTTGATGACTATCGCCGCAATTTGTGTTTTCTTTTAAATTGATGTAACATACGTCATAGTGGCCACAATGACAGTATGTAAAAACGACTTAGCTCTATGCTATATGCTTATGTTACATATTTATGACTTCATAATTTTCAAGTTGTTTCTTACGAATTGTACTTATACTTTAAACAAATTCAATCGTTCGACATTTCACATTTCTCGAGTCAAGAAAAATTGAGCTCCGAGCCAATAATGACGTACAAAAATGTGTATGTAAAATAGCACTTTTGAGTGTTGAATCAGTTGAGGATTTCTGCGAATGTACGCTCTCGCCCAAGTAAAAATGATTTGTCATATGTTTGCCTTGAATGAAACTTCAACTCGTCTTGTCAATAGGTCCAGCCTAGTCCACGCGATTCTTACCGCACGAACAAAAGGACATAAATCGGACAAAATATAAACAGTTTGATCACGAAGCGAAAACAACTAAACATTTTTCCAACGCTGGATTTTAATGAGAACGTATTTATCCGTATACAAATGATCTGAAATCAACGTTAATTATTTGTCTGTATTGTTAAGTGAAATGTTTCTAAAAAGCTAAATACTCCATAATATACTATTTGGAACTCGAATAGAAGAATTGAAATCAAAATTTACAATTTAAATACCAATGGTCAAATCTAAGAAACGAATGTAATTTCGGAGCAATCTTTAATAAGGCTATTGAATATGATTTTATTTATTTACATTATCATACGGGACGTGCCCAATTTAATGTAATATTGATATCATGTATAATTAGTACAGAATATTTTGAAGTAAAGTTGATGGGTCCTTATTGGCTAGACTCATCATACGATAAAATGGCTGATTTTTTGCGTAGTTGGTGTTACATATTGGTAAGACAAATGGATAATTGTGACGGGAATGAAAGGACGGTACATTTATATACGAAAAATCTATGACGTGTCTCCGATTAATACTCACTTGACATTTTGCCAATGGCGTGGGAACTATTATGTCGACCTACTGGCACAATCACAATTAAATACTCGGGTCGAGCGATCTCATTATTCCACCTGGTATTGTTTATAAGACGGAAAACTAGCCACTGTTCAGGTGTGACGTCTTCGTATCGACGAACCTGATTTTTCGTTAGTTCGTTTATTGATATAGGTTTAGCCTTAACGGTTAGTGGCTAAAGATAACCGAAACTCCAACACTTTAACCGATAGTTCTTTTTGGATATTATATTTTTTTTCACGAAACGTAACGTTTTCTGCGACACGTCGAAATGTTTACACCAAATTATCTCATTGATTACACGATGCATGACGACAAACACGCCATCGCTCTACATCATAAAATAATTATACTGTATGGTATCTTGTAAGTTCTATACAAAACTTACCCGAATTGAGAACAACAAGGAGTCATAAAACACGTACAAAATATAATATAAGTGTTAGGATCGATGTGCCGTGTGGTCGCTTTATATTCCGAGGCGACAAAAAGTATAAGTTCGACGGACTGTGAAATACGTGGCCAGTTCAAAAATGACTGGTTGGGCCATCTATCTATGTATATCAATTATTTTCTACTGAACCTTGTATATCAAACCCAAATATAAATTCCGATAATTGTGTATTATATCCTAGACAACCGTCTCAATCCGAATTACTACGTACTCCGTATTGATAAGTATACTGTGTCCATTTGCATCTCACAAAGTGAGCAGTCCGCTAGATTTTTCTAAAAATAAAGTTATTTATATATTATATACACATACATACATATTATACCGAATTTGTTTTACCGAGTAAATGATGTACATCTCGTAATATGTTATTTACAGAGCTGCTATACGAATAAATACTTTAAAAAAATATTTATTGGGTCCCACTAAATTATGATTACTCTTTTCCATTTTTTACCGTGTTATAAATACTAAATAGTGATTACCGTAAAAATTAAACATTTAAAAATCACTTCATTTAAAAATAGATATAAATCAATTTTTCCATCAAAATTTAGATTCATTGGTAATTTTAAACGATACATTCACTTGTATACATCGTTCATAGTTGAATCGCGATGTGTATGGTATTCCTCCATGGGTCATCCTGTAAACGATAGGTACCAACCAGTGGCGTTCTCATGATTTTTATTTTCTCATGATCTATCCCTCATCCCCCTTCCCCATTATGAGAAGGCTCATGGTGACAACAATCATCGAATAAAATATGAGAGCGTTGATCAACAATTGTGAACCCCGTGGAAGATGTTTTACTCTAAAACGAATAACGCACATTTATACGTTATTGATGGTAAAAATCCGGATTCACCGAAGTTCGAAAATCCGGATTTATGGAATTTGAAAGCCGAAAGAAATTCTGAATTCGAAAACATGAAAAAGGGAAATACGAACATTTTTTTAAGTTTTATTTATTTAGATCAAAATTGTGAATCACATACTATTTACATGTTATACAAATAATATAGTTTGATTGGTAACCCATGGCGGCAGGAGCATGGATTGAGGGGGAATGAGTTACCAAGAAATACTGACAGTATAGAAGTAAATTTACATGTTGATAGATATCACAGTTTCTGAATCCTAGAATGGAGAATTCGAAAAACATAAACGCTTTTTTTTTTTTAGTAATCCGGATTTTGGATTTTGAAACAATAAATTAGTACTGTTTTATCTATAACTTATAATGACGAAATTATTATTAAAGTTGATTTAATGAAAAGGTCATTTATGAGAAATTTCACCATTTTAGCTCCATTTTAGGGTGTTTTTCTCTCGCTTGGAAAAACTATTGAGATGAGAATGTAAAAAACGCTCAAAGTACCTTCTACATAAATATCCCGATCTATAGAGTTGCTGGATAAAACTTTTGGATAAATTTAAGTTGAGTGAAAAGTGTCACCAGATAAAAAAAATAAAAAATACAATTAAAATAAACATCATTGTAAAACCATTTCACTTAGAATCGAAAATTTGATTTCCTGTTTAGAATACCAAAATCCATGAAGTGAAACGCGAACATTCGGATTCGACAATCCGAAATCCGGATTTTTCGGAGAATCCGAATTTGTATCACACTACTGATATACGTATAGTACCTCGTCAAAATCGATATTTTTGTTGTTTTCGTTAGCGCACTCATGACCTTTGTTCTGAAACGGCTCGCTCGGAATACGGGGCTAGTATATACTAGCCCCGTATTACTCGGGAAAACGTAAACTGGGCCCGTGAATACCTTTTTTGTTGTAAATTCGGCCCCGAAAATTTTAGGTAATAAAGTAGGTACTCGGCACGAAATTACAGGTAATAAAAAGGTCGGTTGTAATCTCAGTCCGATAATATTTATCAATAAAATATAATAAGCACAAATTATTTAATAAATACATACATATGAGAAGATGCTATGTTTCCACCTGATATATGGGCTTGTGCATCAGTTGATACGGGTTTAACAACTAATGCATGCGAATCATTTCATGCGCATTTCAATGCAAGTTTCAATTCCACTCACCCCAATATATATATATATATATATGCCGTCATTGCAAAATTAAATGAACTGCCAACAGAAATGTACATTAAAATCAACAGCCTAGATGAACCATTTCAATTTCAAAATACAAAAACTAAAAAAAAAAGAGAACTCTTAGAAAGAACACTTACAAAATATAAAAATAAGGAAATATCAGTGAGTGAATACGTTAAACACATGGCTTTTTATTTTAAAAAAATTTACATAAATACATTTTACATTGATTATATAACAAATTTCATACTATTAATAATAATATGACAATGAAAATAATTTTTCGAGGATAATGAAAATCGCCTCCTCTTGGTGTCCTCCGGTTAATGCTTAATGGTTCTCAAAAATATTATAAGAAAATCATATGTACATTTTTATCTGGGCCGAGTTTACACCTAAATTATTTTTACCTGAAAAAAACACAGGCCGAGTTTACAATAGGCCTTTTGAAATTTTTTTTCCACGGGCCGAGTTTACAAACGCCCATATACTCGGTATCGTTTTGTCAACACTCCGACGACCTGTTATATCATTATTTATTATTATTACACTCTGCAGGTCGTGTACGTGTATCGGGGCGTGTGTATAACGAAGTCGGTTCGTCGCATTCGCACGTTATAATATGCGCACGAGCTAAACCGTGGAGGACCGAATGCCGGCGTTACGTCATAATACCAGGAAGTCATATTTAAAATATTAATTCGCATATTTTTGCATATAAATGCATATTTAAATATATTAGAAAAATCAAGATCATATTTGGTAATTTTCGATATAATTTTTTTAAATTAGCTTAGATAAAAAAGAACTAATTGGTAAAATTAAAATAATATTTTTATCATCGTTTAGATAATGTACTGTCTATCCGATAAAGTCGACAAATATTATATGGGAAGTGAACTTCAGTTGCTCGTCATTTTTCAATAATTTATTATAATTATTAACTTATCGAAATAATACTTATTACAATTTTTTTTTCATATAAATATTATAAGTAGATGAATTAATAAAGTAAAATATATAATTAGAGCATATTATAAGTGTATATTACTTGTTTTTTTTAGTGCATAAATGCATGCATATTTTGTTGGTTTGATGTTGAAATGTAAAATGTACAACACTGTTGTACGACATCGTCTGTGCACCGTGTGCACCGTATTTTCAGTTATCTTTATCTAGATAAAATTTTAGTTATCTATGAGTACCTATCTAGATAGGTAATTTATTTAAATGGCTTGAAAACAAAAGGAAATTGAAAATATATTATTTTATACATTTTTTTTTTAGATTCTGAGTGAAGCGAAGGATCTTATGGTTTTACAATGATGTTTATTTTTTTTTTCGTTTTTTTTTTCTGTAAACACTTTTTCGTATAGAAATCCTTGTCCAAAAGTTTCGTCCAGCAACTTTTTAGATTCGAAATTGAACTGAGATGGTACTTTACAGAGGTCATTTTTCCAAAATCTCCATAGTTTTTCCAGTAATCAAAATAACGATCGAAAAACGGAGTAAAAACGGTAAAATCGGTAAAAATCCGCCGTAAATGAGATTTTCACTGTTCAGATTTTAGGTATTTAGTAGTGTTGGCCAACGATATAATTTTCAATATCGATATCGTATTTTTTTCCCCGATATCGTATTGCGATATCGGAAAAATACCCATATCGATATCGAAGCATATTAAAACATTAAAATTATAGAACACATATCGATGGTGACACGGCAAAAGGGTCTAAGCGACATAATTCATTATTTTCAGGAGAGCCGAAAAACTTTTTTTTGTGATTTTAATCATTTTTTTTTCTAGATAAGCTATAACTTTTTTTACAGTAAGAATAGGGTATTAGTTTGTAGAATATTTTTTTTTTTTTTGTATCTCCTTCATGTGTATTCATATTTTTAATAAGTTTTTGATTATTATTTACGTGCATACAACAATTTGAAAAACATTGTTCAATATTTTGGCGCTTATGCCCTATTTTTTTTTTTTTACACTATTTATCTACGGCGCTTAATATACTCTAACTTTTTTCTACATTTGAAAAATTTGTGTACAATGACACCACGCATAAACGTCGCTTGTCCCCTAAAATATTGTTCTAATGTCGTTTATTCCCTATTGGTGTCGTATAGACCCTTTATTACAGAAGACAAATATATAAAGTGTCGTTTAGACCCCATATTTAAAATTCAAATATTCGTTGTTATAATGGTCACAGCTGATTTTGCGCACGCGCAATAGACGTAATATATATTTTTCTATCCAATAGTATAAGCCGTGTCACTTAGACCCAAAGTGTCACTTAGACCCTTTTGCCGTGTCACCATCGATATTATATTATGAGTGTATTGAAATTTGAAAGAATATTAAAAGTATAGAATACATATTGTTTTAATATATTATGAGCAGGGCTCGGAACTTTATGCACTAAAAAACTATAAAATATGTGCATACATATTATGCACTAAAAAAACTCAAATATGCAGTATAATATGCAACTATTTTTATTATAAATAATATGTATCTAAAATTATGATTATGAAAAAAAAATTATTTTAATATTTATTCGTTTAATTTAAAAAAAATGTACAAATCTTTTATGTATTTTTCCAACTTAAATATTAACATACCAGCAGTTATTGACCATCCAACAAACGGCCGGTCATTGATTACGAGATCCAATTTATTTAACGATACGTGGCATGACACGTGCTGTGACAGCTCTTAGTGTAAATAAATATATTTTAATTCTTGAAAATTAAAAACTTAAAAAATGGGCAAATTAAAACAAAACTGAAATTAATACTAGTTACAATAAAATTAAATGTATTAATAAAAAAATTATAAACATTAAACATGTATTAATAGGCTTAACATCTTTTAATATATGAAATCATATAAATTTAGTAAAATTATGCAAAAATATGCAACATAAACTTTTGTATTTCAATTGTATGGATCGTGAAACGAATTCGTATCAAATCAAATTTTGAATATGCAGCTTCCTAAAAAATATGCAATTGCATAAAGTTCCGAGCCTTGATGAAGAGTGTAAATTAATTAACAATTATATATTATTTTGTACAAACTGAAAAGTATCCAATGTATTTAATCGACAAATTTCTTCTTCGAGCAGTTTTTCCATCAATGTTTCAGACCTTGGGTTCGATTTGAAATATGAATTCAAAAATAACAGTTGATTGAGTCGCTCAGGAGATAATCTATTTCTTTTCTTGGAAATTATCGTTACAGCTTCGCTAAATAATCGTTCACAGGGAACACTAGTGGCCACTATACTTAAGTATTTTTTGGTTAGATTAATCGTTAATCGTTAGGTTAAACGTTAATCTAAGTTAATCTACTTTTACAGATATAATAAAATAAGATAAAATATTATTTTATTTTATAATGTTTGCACAGTTTAATGTTTAATTATCCGTAAAACCGCAAAATTCCGAGCCCTGATTAATCACACCGATATCGCGATATTTTCGATAATTCTTTTTAGATAACGATATCGAAATTATTAAGAAAAAACCCACGATATCGATATCGTATCGAATTATCGATATCGTTGGCCAACACTAGTATTTAGTCATAAATCAAAAAGTATTGAAGCTAGAAACTTGAAAATTTTATCAAATCTCGAATACATACTTTTTTATATTGGACAAAATTTTCAGAACAATTATAGCACTTTTGACTTAAATATAGAACTTTTAATTTACCAAATTGTTTGAAAGTTTTTATGTAATATAATTTTAAATATTTGACAAAAAGTTCTGAAAATTTAATATGACCTTACTCATACACCTACCTAATTATCCTAACAAAAATTCAAAAATCGTAACTCAGGATTTTTTTTTATACACACTTTAATAAATTATTATACTATTTTTTACGATATTGTCCGATTTCTTTTAAGTTTATTTCTAATGAGTTATAATTGTTATAAAAATTGAAGTTTAAATGAGTTATATCTAATTGAATATTTTATGAGGGTTTAATTACAAAAAAACTAACCAAAAATTATACAAATAACCGTAAAATACGTAAACAGTATTTAAATAATAATATATTATATTACACTGAAGCTTTGCTCAGAATTGTTTTATACTAAAGAAATGAGTCATCATTTCTTTAATTCTTAATACATTCATCACCAATATCTTGTCCGAGGATCGAAGGGACGAAGGATGAACTTATACCACCATCATCTCACTTACCAGCTTTTTATTTTTTTACCTTATACCTGTAGGATGTAGATCCTGAATATTTTTAAAAATTAAACATGAATTTATCTCAAATTTATCTAGATAAAAATGTACTAATTTATATCTTTATCTAGATAAAATTTATTATAATTGTCTTTATGTGTATCTAGATAAAAATGTTTATAATCATCTTTATCTTTATCTAGATAAACTATTAGTTATCTATTCCCAACACTGAGTATAACGGTCGACGGTCCGTGTACGAATAATTTAAGTTTTCGTGACGCTAAAGATACTATATTCAGCTAGGTACAAAAAACCTTTATAATTTCTTTTTCAACACCGGTTTGGTAAGTTTATTTTTAGGCATGACGTGCTGATGATCAATTTCGAAGGCTGAAGCAATCATAATTATTTTATTACGTCATATAGGTTGTTTAGCATCTTGCAGCACAAATAATTTTTTTACCGCTGAATAATCGTGGCATGGTTATTTTGTGCTGTGTCATTCAATACACGATTATAATACCTACCTATATATAATTGACAACTTATTATTATTATCATTTTAATTAAATCGGTTTCGTTTGGTAAAACAGATTGATATACAATTATTTTTGTTTTTGTTTCTACAGTTACATGAATATAAAATTTCATGAATATAAAATGAATTAACCAGGTCTGGAATTTTTTTGAATAATCTATTGATTCTGATTGAAGCCTTGCTTCAAGTATCTGAGAAATTATCTTCTATAACTTATTTACGTTTCAAATAGTTTTTTGAGATTAATTCCGTGGTTTTAAATAGTAACACTTAGAAGATAAAAAATATATATTATACGCTTTTATGTAAATATCATTGAAGCAATTATAAATTTCAACAACTAAAATAAAATTATTTGAAATGTAAATAATTTTCCTATGAAATTTTCCTTATGCAATCGAGCAATGAACTTCTCAATTTTTGATTTGTAGTCTTGTACCGTTGTAAAGTGTGGGTGGGCTCAAATTTCTCATTAAAATAATAGGTGGGGAACCGATTTTTAAAATCAGTGTATGTAGTGAGACTTCAGAAGGCGTTAAAGAGTTAAGAAATTCAGTTGCGAGCGCACAATACCTGCCTTGGTTATTTGCAGTATAAGTATACATTTGTAATTTGTATAATTAATATGTTAATATGAATATTACGTAAGATATAATTTTAGAAACAATTATTCATATCTACACGCAGATATTAAACACAACACAATTTGACGAACAAGAAGGTTAGGTTGCAGGTTACCGTGTCCCCCAATAATATGTATATAATATATAGGTTCAATTACACTTTTATTTTAATTAATAATGACAATTATTTATTAACTTTATTGGACTAATTTTATGCCTATAATATTCTCTGTGGTGTCTTCTTTAATTTTTAAAAAACTGCACGACGATTGAATAAGTAGTTTTGGAGTTTATCCCAAACATACAAACAAGCACTATCATTTTATATATTAGTATAGATGTGTCAATATGCTATTAATATATGGTGAACATTTCAAGTTTCTATCAACATTAATTTCCAAGTTGTGACTAAATCACTTAAACTAATTTAGAGAAAGTGTTGCTCACTTTAAGAAAACTATTTGAGAGGATAGAAAAGTAGCCCCTCTAAAGTACAATATACATGCATTTTCCGTTCTACAGAGTTTCCGGATGAAACTTTAGGACCATCCGAAACACCCGAAAAAGTGTTTACAGAAAATAAAACAAATTATTGTAAAACCAATAGGTTCTTCGCTTTACTCTGAATCTAAAATAAAAATATTACCCATGATAAGTTTATGAATTATTTTGAAAATATCTTAAATTACAACTACGTATTTTTTACTGTATGATAATATT
Source organism: Therioaphis trifolii (assembly GCA_027580255.1). Lineage (NCBI taxonomy): Eukaryota > Metazoa > Arthropoda > Insecta > Hemiptera > Aphididae > Therioaphis > Therioaphis trifolii. The sequence goes on from CM050404.1 coordinate 2,361,963, forward strand.
CTCTGCGCATAGATTCTTCAAAAATATCTTTTTTGTTGTTTAATTGGTTCATTAGTTAGGTTAGGGTATTCTTTTCATTTTTAATACAATTTTATTCTAAAGATAAAAATACAAATACCTTGAAAAATTATAATAGTGATTAAAATTTATATTAGTTTTTAAATTATTTCAACTACCTTATTACAAAATTCAAAAACGTAAAGCTGAGTATGAAGTAATATCCTACTGCTTTTTAGGAAAAATTCAATAACAATTTTTTTCCTAATTATCATCAACATATTTCGTTATTTTATTGCTGTAATATTTTAAATAAATAAAAATAAAAAATAAAAAAAATCTACATACTAATAATGGTATAATGGTATATTAGATACTGGTGTATCATTACTTTTGATTTGAGATGAAAATCAATAATCTAGATAATTAATAAACAGCAAACAAAAATTCCAAATATTGAATTGAAAATGAAGATAAAAGAAGCTGGAATATTAAAAACGATTTTACTAAATCATTATTTAAGCCTACAAACATATTTTTAAAACATAATTAGGTTACAAAAATATAATGTCATGAGAAAATATGAGTTACTTTTACTTATGTATCTAATATTATTTAAATAACAACCATACACAAAAGAATATAATTTCAGTATAGTGAAATTATACAGTAGAATCATTCTTTTTTTTTAAATTTGAATTTCCTTGATTGTCAACAATATTATGAACTTTCCAACAACATAAATTATATCCATGTCCAAGTAGGTTCATTCTATCGCAAAGCTAATCGTACTTCTGTATTGAAGCTTTAACCAATTTTGTTTTAACTTTAATTTAAGGGTATCTCTATTGACTTCTACCTATAATTTCGATTCGCCTGTACAGCATTTTCGAATTGATAATGCTAGTGTGTTATTAGAAATCGTTCTTAACATTTATCTGGTAACTACTATGGACAAAGGTATATTTTCATAGTCTTAAAACAAGAAAACCAATTGCAATTTTTTTTATTTAATGAAATAAAATTAATGTTATTATAATAATAATAAAAATAATAAGATTTATTTAAAAAATCAATAAACAGAACACATTTAAAATATAACTTATAGTAATAAAAAGCTTTTGCAACTCCTTAATAAGTATATGCATATCTTATGATGGTGAGTTTTATTTGAGTTATGATATATGTTATAAGATTGACATGTTAATGTAACTTCTATACATTAAATAAATTATTCAAAACAATTTCAAATATTCCATATTCCTTGATTGCTACATATATAGAGCTTTTTATAGCAAAATATTTCACAAAGATAGGAACACTTGTATTAATATTTTCTTTGAAATTAATACTTCAGTTATGAGTGACATGATCAATATTATTTTCAAATTTCTAAAAGGATAATTATACATTTTTCAAATATAAATTCCTAAAACTAAGTGAACTTAACGAGTGATAAACAAAATTCTTATAAGTAATTATTGGTGTCTTAAAAATAAATTGAATTACACTTATTAACATAAGCATGCGCACGAGAGAAGCAGGATGGGCAGTGGTCTCCTCTATAGGCTGAATTGTTTTCTAAAAATGTGGAGTATATAAATAGTGTGAAAATTAAGCGGTTGAAATTATTTAGACAATCTTAAATCTTTAATTTGCATTCATGTCAAATAAAATAAAAATTACATTTTTCACTATTATTCATTAGAAACATGGTATCAACAATTTTTTAATCAATATTCAAAACAGTTAAGTGAAATTGCAACTGTTATTGGCTATTTAAATGGAATACAAAATAACTTTGATTTAATAATAAATTCAACAGCAGAGTCTATATAGAAGATGGTTATGGAACTATGCAATAATATTTAAATAGACATAGGTTTTTAAAAGGGAGGATAGCGAAACGGAACGTTAGATTTTGGGTTACAGAGTTTTGGAAGTACATATTTTGTATAACGTCAACGATAACCTTTTTTTGTTTAATAGAGTTTCTTCCTTACCAACATTTCCATAGGAACTGATATATTTAGGTGAAAGACCACCATTTTTGACCCCCTGCTATCAAGTTCCACGCACGCCTATGCTTATCAAAGCATTTTATTTTATAGAAATAACATTTGGTTGGATACAAAAAGTATAATTCATATTATCTAATATAATAGTATTAATTTACCGTAGGTAAATATTTCCATGTTTTTAAAGGATATGAACAAATTTAAATCTTTAACCTAGACGTCTTTAATCAGCTGGTTACTGCATTGTAATATAGTTATTTAAAGGCGAAATTTTGACTTTCTGAAACAAGACACATATACTTAAGAACACAGATACCATAATCAATTATAGTTTACATAATTATGAATTATGATTATAATATTCAACAGAAAAAATTCAGGTAGTTCCTTTGATTACATTTAAAACTTGAAAAAAATAAAACAAAAAATCAATATAGATAATCTCATTACATTTTTGCAAAATAATTAAATTCTTAAACAACTTTTTATCTTCATAATTTTTTAAGATTTCCAGTTTTTTTAAATCACAGTTTACTCCATATTATAAAAAAAAGTTTTAGAAGTATTTGGTATTGTAATTTGTATAATTAAATTGATAATTAAGAGGTATAACGTTTTCAGGTTTGGTTTAGTAGTTTAGTTAAAACGCACAGAATATTCCATAATAATATACCATCATGATTCCACTAGTTTCAACTTTAAATGTATATATTATCTCTTAGTTCTGAATTATTTGGCCCGTGATACAAATTATACATACTTATCAACATTTACAAAAAAGTATTTTCTTTCAAAATGTCATGTTATAAATTGTGGTTGACATTAAAAAAGCTGAAAATTGTCTAATAAAACACATTAAAAAATTTTTACAAAACTTGATATTTTGTAAAAATATAAAACAGTATAACGCGAAAAACAAATCTCGAAATTAACCATAAATGAAAAAAACATGTTCATTATCTTTGTTATTTATTTTTTTTTTTTTAAGTAACTGATAATTTTTTATGTGGGATTTCTTAATTTTATATTTGTATCATACAATACCGTTCAAAAATATATAAAGATTTGATTTCTTAAAATCGTTGAAGAGTGTCAATTTCCATAATATTTTACTAAAATTAATGTTTCAAAAGCTACTAAAACTACTTACTTACATTAATGAAGATCGTCTTCTAAGAAAGATATGTTAATAATAATAGTTAATTTAAATACACGCTACACTCGTCAACACACCTCCTTTAATTTACCTACCGCCTCCACAAATTATGGTTTAAATGAACCACTTCGACGTTGTATGTCTATTGCCAATTCAGACCCTTTCTTTTCTATTTCATAACCTGTAACCAAGTATTTATGTATCTTTCTATTTTCACTGTTATCACATTATTGTAATTTGTTATATTATATTATATGAAATTGGGCTCACGCCCGTATTGTATGCTAAATAAATAAACAAATAAATAAATAAATATAAATAATTATATGTTCTTATTTAATAAACTAGTTATGTAGTGATTTTTTTAAATAAAAGCTAAGAGACAATATTATGTTCGATATTATTTTATTTTGATGAAAATATATGAAACTAATGGTTAAATAAATAATAAAATATTTTATCTCCAATCCATTTGAAAAAAATTTATATTAAACTTAATTCCTCGTATTTAATTAAAAATTCTTCAACATTTTATGTATATCGTAGTAATTAAGAAATCAATATATATTTTTTACCAGTTGGAGAATCAAACATAACTTCTAATTTTGGTTCATCTGAAATATTTCCATTAAAACTAAAATTTAACTAAAATGTAATCATTTGTATGCATGATTGAAAATTAAGTCGACACATTTCTAGTAATTTCAAAAGTATATTTATAGGTACCGACAAATGTTTCAATCTAGTAATTATATTTTCTCAATACAAAAGTTTCTAAATATTCTAAATAACATAATTTATCATTTGCATTCATAGAAAAATATCTGAGATTCGTTTTTATTTCAGTCAATGAAAACGTATTATTCTTGTGAATAACTTACTTATAAAAGCCCCAAATTCTCTTTGACAAAATTCATAATGAAATGGTATAAAACCTAAAAATATATACATAGATAAAATAGTATTTACTTTTTTTTTAAGTATTGGTTGTGTATTTTAGTTGGCCCCTGGATTTTCCTCTGGGTTCTAAGGTTACTTTAAACTTAAAATTATTTTGTATCTAACATCTCCTATCAACATCTCTTGTTTAAAAATTCTAAATAGTATTTTCATTCATATTATTATGAATATTGGTTGCCATTTCAGAAAACTAATAACTTCACAAAGAGCGTGTACATACAAATAATTGGTGTTTCAAATGTTAAAAAAAATAACGTACTTCATCCCCATGGAATATTCTTCGCTACTCGAACGAGTTAGTGGAAATGGTTGTATTGAATTTTGAAGAAATGATACGAGTATATCGTTTCTTTAGTTATATGATACTGAGAAAAGCTTCAGAATTAAAATATACCGTTTGGATTGATCAATTTCTTTAATTATTAGAATAATTTATATAAACGTAAAAGTTGCCAAATAATTCACTTGAACGCTTATAAAAAAATCCTTTGTCATAATTTATGAAAATATTTCAGTATCGTTAGTAAAGTATATAAATAAAATCTTATTCCATTTATATACTTTATTAATGTTCGGATGATTTTTGAAATTTTTTTTTAACTATATAAAGTTTTTATGTTTGACAAAGAAGATAATTTGTTTTATAAAAAATACTCTAAAAAATCTTGTTTCATCTTTATTCAAAGTTTACCTAATTATGTTTGGATACACCAATTTCTTTAAATAAATTGTTAAAGTTGAAAATTGACGTACATATACACAGATTATTACGTAAAAATCGTATCATAATTTACTTAAACGCTTATAAAACAAAACTTGGAGTCATGATTTTTGAAATTTTTTCAGATTCGCTAAAGAAGTGTATGAATAATTTTATATTAAATTTTCAAACGTTTTTGCCGAATATTTAAAACTTTATTAAAAATTAACTTTTAAAAACTAGATATTTTCAAAGTTCAATTTTAAGCCCAAGGTGAAAGATTTTTTCGTTTTGAAAGGGAGCCGGAGACACTATTTTAAGCCCAAGAATAGTTAAATTTTTGAAAATTTTTTAAAACATGTAGTGATACGTAAATAGTAAATGGTGAAAGTTTCAAGTTTCAGATGACATTATTTTTAGAATAATGACGAAATTACTAAAGTTGACTTAATGAAAATATTGTAAAAAGCGAATTTCGCCGTTTTTGGTCCATTTTAGGCTGTTTTTCCGCTCGTCTGGAAAAACTAACTAGACGAGAGCTTAATAAACTCCAAGTATCATTTACATCATATTTCCGATCTATAGAGTTGCCGGGTAAAACTTTTGAACAAAGTTAAGTTGAGCAAAAAATGTCTCCAGATAAAAAAAAAAATTAACGTCATTTTAAAACCATGAAATCCTTTGCTTTACTCGGAATCTAAAAATTATTTGAATTTTTAAAAATCTAAAATTCAGAATTTTAGGGATCAGATTAATTTTTGAAAAACAGCGAGTGCCCATAGAAAAACAAATGATGATAATAATAATAATAATAATAATAAATAATAATTATAATATTAATTATATAGCATTTTGAAACAGCCACTTCTTTTGTTTCTCATAAATCTAATATTAAAATTTATTGTTATGTCGGATAAAATCGAAATCTCAAATAGTGATGAGGTACGCTGTATTTTAATTTTCAGATGACTGGTTAAATAAAGTCAATATTGCACATTTACGGGAAGAATATTATTTTGAATCTAAAATATAAATTTATAAAATATTGGTACATTGCTAAAATAAAAATACCTACAGATTCAATGATGGTCACAATTATTGAAGTTATAAGTTAATACTCTGACCGTTATTGAAATATATTACCATAATTCCTCATCCGTATTAAGTAGTCATAATATTTTTCATCCTTCAACAAATACGCTGAAAATAAAAGTGTATTAATTAGAAAATTATGTTTGTTGTAATTTACCTACTCATTTGTAAAATAACAAAGTGAATTATTTACTTGAATGTATTATTAAATATAAATATATATATATATAGCATATTATGTTAGAAGATAATTTTGCCTAACACATCATAAATATATACCGTAGAAACTCGATTATCCGGAGTAATTGTGGGGAGGGATCATACGGATAAATGAAAACCACGGTTAATCGAGAATTTTCATTTAACGAATTAAGTGTGTGAAAATGGACAATTTTATAAACTTTTACACGTATGTGTGTACATTGATATAATTATAAAGTTTTTAGTACTTGAAATAAGAAGTAATCGGTCTTTGTTTTTAGCGTTTCAAAAGTCTTACCTCACTTCTAATTCTTCCTTAATTCTTAAAATATTCTCGAAAGAGTGAGCACGGTTAATCGCGAACACGGATAATCGATGCACGGTTAATATTGAGGTTCTACTGTACTGTTTAATAACAGTAATAACTAGTTATTTTACTTCTCTAAGGTAAAAAATAAAGAAAAAGAATTTTTAAATATTTTTATTTGAATTATGCTATAACATTATGCAATTATGCTCGTCTAAATATTATACTGATTTTAGTCTCATTTTCATATATATTTCAATACAAAAAAAAAAGGATTAAAGTTGAAAAAGATATTTACAGAAATGAAATTTCATAATAACATACATGATTTGAACAATTCCACTCGTTTATCCCTTATTAGACCTAAAATGATGTTATGCTTTATTACATTTGTTTAAAAAATAAATTATAATTGCAAAAATGTATTTGCACAATAAGTTATAATCACATTATGTATTACGTACATAATGTAAAATTAATATATTACAATTTACATTTATGGTTAAATTATTGCTCAAAAATGTCAAAAATGCAATTAATATAAAATATAGGTAACACTTTTATGGATTCATTGATATTTATTTTATCATGCATGTTCTAAAATAATTTTAGCGTTATGTCCTTTTGAATGAAGAAAGGTAGTTGAAACTTTTTAATTTAAAATTAGATCACATTTTTAAATAACATTGTTTTCTAATGTTATTGTCTCTAACGAGTTCTTAACATTTAAAAAATAATAATAATAGAAAAAATTTTACAGTACCTAACGATCATATTAACCTCACACATTTATTATGACTAATATTCATAGTCAAATATTAATGATTATAGTTACTTAATTGTATTTATTGTATTTTTCAATTTATTTTAAATACAAATAACAAATGTTATGTCAAAATAAAGTCATCAAAGTTCTAATTTTTTCATCTGGATTAATTGTTTAATGATAAATACATTTTATAAAAGCAATGTGATTCAACCTAATAGGGTATTTACGAATTATTAAACTAGTTTACTATAAAAATACATTACTTATTTTGGCCTTTTTTTAATGTTGTATTCATTTAAACGTACAAATATATACTAACTTGTTGTTACTAAATATAAATAAAAATTTTTTTGTAAAAACTTACAAGGATTTTCTAGGTTTAATTTTCCTCTAACTGATGGGTTAATATACACTGCAAATTTGGACATATATTTTTTTTTTTTTTTTTAGATAAATCTAACATTATGTATATTGAATAGACATTTTTTAAGTACTTAATTATTTGATAACATTCGAAATTTCAGATAAACGTAAATTAAATTAATATCAACATACTTGTAAAATAAAGTTTTTAACAAATTACTTACTCATAAATTTTACTGCATAAGCACAATAACAACGATAGCAATAATTACACATCAAAATAAATAATTAGGTTAACAATAAATTATAATTATAATTATTCAATATATAGGTATGTGCTAACTTATAAAATATCTAATACACAAAAAATAAAATCTTCTAAAATCATTTGAAATATTTTTAATATTACAATAATGTAATAATTCAAATTATTATAATTTTAATGATTGATTAGTGTTATAATAAAAGCTGAGCATTAAAATCACTCATAAATTTGGATGGACGTATACATCATTTTCTACATTAATTTGAGATGTTTAAGTGATTTATCGTTTTTATTAAACGCTTTTTAAAATATTTTACTATTTTCAGTAACGTAGTTTATTTATTGAAATAGACAAAAGTGTGACTAAATAATTACATACATGTGTAGGCAGGTACAAAAAAAAAAATTAAAAAACAACAAATACATAGTGATAACACATTTAAACTTAGCGAGTACACGAACTTGATTTTCAGCTACCGGTGAAACTACGGAAAATGAGGATGACAGTGATCTACGGATGTGTTCTTAATATTGTAAATTAATCCTCGTAATACGAGGAATAATTATTATGCTAACGTTTTTCGTCACAATCCATATAACAATGGAAATAAACCAAAAAGTAGACATTTTAATATTATTGATTTCATATGATTTTAGTGAAATAGGTATAGAACACAATTCTATTTTCTCATAAACATAATATGTTACCGTCGAGAAACTATAAAACTAATCACAACAACAAATAGGTATCGACATAATCATGATGTTTAATTACATAAATTATCGGTGATCAAAACGAATAAAAAGTTTAATTATATTAGTTATTACTGAGTACGTCAAAATTTATATGTAAGCAAAGTATATAAAGCACATAAAGTGATAGATCAAAATTTGGGTGAAGTTATGATTAGGTATGTGATTAGTTATTTTTTTTATAACGTTCTTAAGCTGAAATGTTAGTGGTAAAATAACTTACGAATTTCAAAATGATTTTGATTAAATGTTTCATTTGTTTCTTCTTGTTTAGGGAGAACTGAAATATATATTTATGATTGTTTCATAAAATGAAAAACCAATTGGTATTTGAAAGTAAATATGTCATAGTGAATTCCATTACTAGTGAAAAACTTTATAATACATTTCCGAATTGTAATAACAGAAACCCTTAAATGTATTGAGAGACAATAGATCTATGATGGTGGAATGTCTAAGTACCACATGATTAATGTAACTATATGTATAACAGACAACAGTCTACAGAATTTTGTTTTAACATATATATTAAAGTATGTTGATGAGTCTATATAAAAATAAGTTACTTGACAAAGAATAATGGAAGTATTTAACTTACGAGACATCACTAAAAAAAATTAAAAGTATATTTCAATGTATAATAATATTAATTTAATAATTAATAAAATCATAAAATTGAATAATAATTTATTCAAAATAAACATATACACTTTACTTGTGAACCAGTTTCTCTTTTTTATTTTTACAACTATTTTTAAAATATATTTTACATTTATAAAAAAAAAGTAGTTGCATTTACTACCCATCGCTGTTGGGTTGAAATATAAAATGAATAATAAGAAACTAAATTCCATAATATTTCGAATTGAAGTTATAGGTCACTCATTCAAACATTTTTATGTTTCTATAATATCTTTAAAATCATTTTCAATCACTTAGTTACTTGGTTAATTATGGAAAGCTTGTTTAATTTGCAATGAGTTAATAATTACATATATTAAAATGTGTTTATAAACTATGAATGTATAAAAAAGATGAAATGTTCATTTCCATAAGTTAATATATCGAAATTAATTTCTATTAGTAAAAAAAAAAGAAAAATATGTGTTATTTTTCGTTAGTTCTTCTTCTTCTTAGGCGTTTACATCTAATCTTTATTTCCTGTTGGCTATTTGCATCCTTGTTGATGTCCACTCCTAGGTATTTAAAATCTTCTATTTTTTCGAACTTATATTCCCCAATATCCAGGTGTACCCCCTCTATGGTTATTCCTAGTTACGACCATATATTTTGTCTTATCCTCATTTATAATTAATCCTATTCTCTTTCCATTTTCCAGCAAATTTCGAGTTGTCTCCTTTAGATTTTCTTCATTTTCTGCCATTATCACTAAATCATCTGCGTAGGCAGCTAGAATTAGTTGTTTGTCAATTCCAATTTTAATTCCACTTGCTGTTACTAGGGTATCTCTTACGACTGATTCCAATGCTAAATTGAAAAGAGCTGGGGACAAGGCATCACAAGCCCTGTCACCACCTCAAAAGCCTCCGATACGGCATCTCCGAACTTCACTTTACACTTTGATCCTTGTATACAAGCACGGACTAGTCTTACAAACTTTTCCGATATACCCAATTGGCACATAGCGCTCCATAGTTTCTCTCTATTCACCATATCATATGCGGCCTTAAAATCAATAAAAAGGAGGTGTATATCTTTGTCAAATTCATGGCTTTTTTCGATTATTTGCTTAATGACATGTATTTGATCCTGGGTTGACTTCCCTGTCATAAACCCTCCCTGGTAATCTCCAATAATTTCTCGTAAATAGGGTTTTATTCTAGTAAGTAGAATATTAGACAGTATCTTATATGACGTGTTCAAAAGGGAAATTCCCCTATAATTTTTGCAATTCATGGGGTCTCCCTTTTTAAGAATAGGACATAAAACAGATGTACGCCACGATCTTGGTATTTCTTCATGTTCCCAAACTTTAGTAATTAGGTTGTGTAGCTGGTTTATTAGTTGTTGTCCTCCCTTTTTAAGGCATTCAGAAATTATCTCATCTTCTCCCGCTGCCTTACCGCTTTTGAGCATTTCAATACCAGCTTCTACCCCTGCTCTTGATGGTGGTTCTATGTTTTGTTCTACTGTTGCACGTTCTTCTATAATTGTCCTTTCACTAGGTTGGTTTAAAAGTGTGTTTTTTTTGAACATTTTTTTGAACTCATCTGCTATTTTTCCGTTATCGGTCAGTAACGTTCCATTTTCTCCCCTAACCATTGATGTTTTACGTTTAAACCCTTGTTTAACTTCATTCGCTTTCCCAAAGAAGATTCGAGCATTATTCTTTCTACTACTTTCTATGAGTTGTACTCTTTCTTTTTCCCATGCGCTCTTGTTCATCCTAATTGTCTTCTTTACCTCTCGCTGTTTCATGGCTAATTCTCTTTTATTTTCTTCTTTTGGGTCCTGTAGCACTTTTAATCTCGCTTTATCCCTTTCTTCCGTGGTCTTTCTACACATTTCATTGAACCAGTGCTTGTTCCTTCTCTGTGGTTCGTAACCCAATACTTCTTCTGAGGTTCTTTTAACCGCTTTTTCTATTCTTCCCCATAATTCTTCTATATTTGCTTCATGTTCAGCGTTTGAAAGGTAATTGTTCAATTTTCCCTGATATTCCTTTGCTTGGTTTCCATTTAGTAGTTCTCTGTTAATTTTTTTGATACTCTGTTTCTTCTGCCATCTCACTGAAATTTTTAGTTTGTACTTTGTCTTTACCAGGAAGTGATCCGATATCGCACTACAACCCTTCATACTTCTTACATCTTCAACGCTTGATCTTATTCTCCTGTCAACAACTATGTGATCTATTTGGTTTCTTATCCTTCCACAGGGTGATACCCAAGTCTGTTTATGAATGTTTTTGTGCGGAAACATTGTATTGCTTATGACCATGTTTCTGGCTGCTGCAAATGAAATCAATTCGTTTCCATTTTCATTGGATTCACTATGCAAACTGTTCATTCCAATAGTTGGTCTGTATACCCTTTCTCTTCCGACTTTCGCATTGAAGTCACCAATGATAATTTTTGGCTTCCCCGAAGATAGCTCATCACATACTCTGTCCAGCTCATCGTAGAAAGCATTATTTACTTCTTCGCTTTTATCCTCTGTTGGCGCATAACAATTTACAATTACTATATTAAACCATCTGCATTTAAATTCCATATAGCATATTCTATCACTTATTGGTTCAAAGTTGACAACATTCGGCAAAACTTTATCCTTAATAATAAAGCCTACTCCTCTTTCATGTTTTTCTCCACCACTATATAAAATTGTATTTCCATGTGACTTTATACTACCAGATCCGTCCCACCTTATTTCTTGAACTGCTGTTATATCCAGTCTCTATCACTCAAGACACGATACGACTGTCGTCAATGTTCCAGTCCTATACATTGACCGCACATTCCAAGTTCCAATATATAAATCCGTAATCTCCACGTTCCGAGGCAATATTAGTCGTTGTTTCGTAATCATATTGTTTTGCGTGTAAGGTGATTGGCCTTACGACAACGCCCTATTGGAGGATCTGATTACTCCAACCAATTAAGGTCAGAGCGGGGATGAACTGAACCAACTAACTAAAGTAAGTTCAGTCCACAGCTCGGGGCCCCGGGTTCGCCACACCCGTAGTGCTAATTGCTTAACACCCCCATGGGGTGATTTTTCGTTAGTTATCTTTTCAAAATACGCCATTTTAAATTTGAATTTTAAAATTATTTTTTTAAATTTAAATAGAAGCAATTTAATATTACATTTTTAATAAGTCATACAATGATGCAATGTTAATACAACTCAAATTACAAATTATCTGACAATTTCAATTTCTTGAAAACGACACTTATTGATTAAATTCTTTTAATGATGTAACTGAATGTACAATAGTATGTAATGAATTATTACTAATGATTGTCTAGTTTAATAATGTACAGTTAATGTTAATATTCATGAGTGTTGCGACAGCATACGTGTACGATAATAATGGTATGATAATTTGTCATAGACACTCCAGCATATATTCGTGTTTAAACAATAAATTTGTATTAAAATCTACTTATTTTATTATTAGCCTGTGGTTAGGTCTTCTATGTCCATAATAATTATAATAATAATGACAAATTGAAATATTCGACCGATTGTATAAGTAATATCATTAAACATTTTATGTAGTCTTAACCCTTTAAATGGATATTTCAGAAAATCCTTTCTTAGTGCGCCTATACATTATTATAACAAATTAGTACATTGCTTCAAAATGTAAAATAAATCGGTAGTTTGGATATACGTTGATCAGTCAATACGTCAGGACACGTACGATTGTATAAATAAATAAGTAAATAAATAAATAAGTAAATAAATAAATATATATATATATATATATATATATATATATATATATATACATAAAAGTTTACTATAGGTAAATATTATCTTTAGTCAACTTACTACTTTTTACTGCTAGAAATTGTGTCTTATTCAATTGATGCAGTTTGACTGGAGCATAAATTTTAATTTTAAAAGCAAATTATTATTATTAATTTTTTTTTTTTTGCTAAAGTTGAGGTTATATAAAATAATATATTATTATTACTGAGTTGAATAACCCGAAACTCATTGGGTGTAGTTTTAATGTACAACAATATAAATAAATTATTTAGTGTTTATTCAATTTCATATGATTTTGTACGAGTATCTGCTTACTATTTTCGTACATAAGTTAATCATTTTTGTTAAAAGTTCAAATATTAGGTTTGATTATAAAAAAATATTACGCATGTGAAATTTAAGAAGTAATAAAAGAATATAGTTATATTTTTTAAACATATTTAACAACAATCAGTGTAAAATTCTTTTTGTATTTTTGGAATTTTGCAGTTCTAAAATAATATCGATATAGGTAATATTATATTTATTTCAATCGTAGTATTATTCGGCTGTATATGAGATGTGATGAGTGACTCTTTTTGAAATAAACGATTATCAATCACATCATTTAAAAGGCTTAAGTCTTAGTTGCGGCCATTATTTTAAAGTAGATTTCTTAGTTGCGATCATGATGTTAACTATTATTATAACTATTCCTAATCGAATCATATAAAATATTATCATCGATTTTTGTCTCTGTCCTCTCCTCGCGACACTCCGTAGATTACGTTAGATACGGAATAGTAGTTTTATGGTACCACACTATATAGTAGTATTTATATAATAATTATATAATCTCAGTGTTTAAAAGCCAAATATTGTTTTATAAATTAATTTGATATTTTAAATAATTGAAGTTGTATAGTATATATTATAGTTCACCAAAAATAGAGTGACCGTAACTAGTACGTATTTTTTGATTTTGACCAGTACTATACTATACAGTAAATAATTCATTGGTCATTTGATAATTTGTTTAAACATACTCAAAGATGTACACACGCATTTAATATAATAATCTATTTTTTTTAATAAAGTACAATATATTAAAACTAGAGCAATTTCAAAACTTCACCGCCTCTATTAGCGTAAATAGAAATTATTAAAGGGGGAATAGGGGCTACATAAAACAATTATACACATATACACACACACACACACACACACACACATATATAATCAATGATACAATACAATGGTATACTCGGATATACATGTATGGTCTTGATTTCTTCAAAATTAAAAGCACCTATATATCTTCATTAATCATATCCCGGGACCAAAGGAACGAAATATTAACTTAATGAATTATCATGATAATTTTATAAACTTTTTATAATACATATTTATGTAACACATATCGTATAAGAATAGTATTGAATTTATCTTTGATGACGTTTAAATGTATAAGTTAATTATTTTGACTGTTGATTTTTTCTTTTGGATTCGTAATCTTCAATTGATTTTGAAATTTTATTTCTTGAAATAAAATTATTGATTTATAAATTTATAAATTATAATTTCACATTTTTTTTCTTTATTTTAACTAATTTGTTGCGTGTCGTTCTCCAAAATTCTTTCATTTGGAGGGCCAACATGCCATTTGTGTCTAGACTTTATTATTGTCACTGTTCGTTTTACTTGTATATAATAAATACGTGAATAATAAAAATAAAATTACAAATATTAATTTTTTTATTCAATAAAGTTTTATTTATCTAACAAATTGTTCAAACTTTTTATTATTATCAACTACGTATTTTATAATCTGTTACACCAGTGCAAATAACGTAAAATCAAATTGCTATAACTCGGTCATTTTTTGACTTAGAAAAAAAATTCAACCACTAAAATTCATTAAAAAATACCAAAAAAAAATAATTTGTGGTCAATAATGGATCATGCCATTAAAAGAAAAAAAGTTATTGTGCGCATGCGCAAAGTTAACTGTCAAAAAAATAGTCTAATTATTTGAAAATGTGTATAATTATGTTTATTAGTCAGCCGAAAAAGCAGAATTGAAATATATGAAGCCTGCACATAGTTATTGAGTGTTTCCACTTATCGTGATCAAACTGTATAATATTATAACATAATATATTATTATAACAGTTAAACAGAAAATTACGAACGTTAAAAATGTCTCTAAGGCCAAACCAGGTATATTGAATATTACATTCATAATAAAGGGTAAACAAAGTTGAAGACGTAATATTTACATGTATAAACTCCAGGAGAATAGATTCTATGACGTCACACGTCAACTTTAAATGCCTGTATATCGCCAACGAAAAGTCGTAAACATTTTTAGTTTGAACCATTATTTTTTTTTAACGGAGTACTATGTTTTTTGAGTATAAAATAAATTTAAATTTTTTCCTTTTATGGTCCTTTAAAGCACGTGGACATGCTATTGTTGGGTAGCGATTGGTGTTTATTTTGATATTTTTATATTTTGGAGAGAAATTCATTAGTTGATTTTCAAAGTCAAACCTGTCATCAAACAAACCAAACCTATAATACTCCATTCTAGGTACATTTTTGATTCATCATATTTATATATATTTTTCCCGCTGTCTTTTAGAGCATTGTGTACAATGACCGGCAAAGTGTAAAATTGTCCACAATGACCATTGAAATTTGACATTGTGTACATTGTCTGATTATATGCTTCGGCCGTAACTTATACATTTAGGTAATTACTTTGATTCTTAATATTACTTACCATAATCGACTTTATCTGAATATGGTTCTGAAAAATTAAGATAATTTCAGATAGACTCAATAAAACTATAATTTTATTTGAGATAAAAAAAAAAAAATGTACATCATATTTTAAATTTTTTAGTATACTCACAAATAACTGTACTTATATCGATTAAGGTAGGGTTTTTAAATGTCATGAAATTTATTCATTAGAAATTTTCTAAAAACTTCATGAAACATTTCTTAATTTTGAAAAATTCATAAATATATATTTTTTTAAATTAAATTTCATATATTTTTTTGCTTAAATAAATACATATAAAGCCCTATAAAATTCTATGAAAAATTATTCATTTTTTCTATAAGTTTCTCCAACTATAATTTGCCAAATTATAAAATAATTTTACCTTTGTAAATCATATACATCGTTATATTAAAAGAATAAGATTCATCAATTATTAACTTGTATACATAATTATTTTACATGTGATTAAAATCTATTTGCACAATAAATGCGTCACAATCAGCAAGTAAATACGCATCAGCCAAAAAAAAATAAAATATATATATATATATATATATATATATATATATATATATATATACATATTTTTTTTTCAATATTTCACTGAAGTATTTTTAGACCAGGAGGTATTTCATATTAATTATTTTGCATTCAAAACTCTTAATGGGGTAGTTGAACATTATATTTAAACTTTTAACACGTAGTAAATGTTATTTATATTCTATGATATTTAAATGGTTATGTTAAGATATTCTAAATAAAAAATTAAACAGTTTTAATCATAACTTTGGCTATATTTTAACTATGTCATTTAGTTGTAGTATAGTTATGTAATTATTGTTTACAGTTTTCAACGTTTAAAGTTTATCTTAATTAGATCTTCCCTTTTTTATTTGGGTATCCTTTTCAACCTTCAAATTCCTGAGACATCCCTTTTAGTATGCTTTTATTTTCGGACTTTTGAAATGACATTAGGAAATGTTAAACAACTTATAATAATATTATATTACATCTTACAATAGTTAATAACATTTTTCATGAATTGTAGAATTACACTAACTGTAACTTTAAAATTACTTTTCTCTCAACTATTTAATTTATAAATTACAACTAATGTTTTATGTTCACCTACATTTCATACGAATATATAATATATTCATATATTTAAATTTAATTATGACGAATAAAGATAAAGTAAATTAGATAAATGTATATAATTATAATATGTTCAGTAGCCAAATTTCAGACCATTGCACTACCTATACCATTAAGTATAACGTACAATAAAATAAAAAATATTTGTATAAATTGCATACCATTTTTAAATGCCACTGAAAGTTAAACGTAATATTTTATTATTTTCACGATATTTATTAATTTCTCAAAATATAGATAATTTAACTATTTATAAATGTATGTACATCAAAATGTATTATTTTTTCGGGATATGTAGTTTTTTCAAGTATATTAGAGAAAAATTGGTATACCATTCATAATATTACAAATTAAAACATTGTTATCAGTTTCGATTTAAGGTCATTATAACAAGTTCTTCAGATAACATATCATATTCATTTGAAATATATATTTTACAAGGTGTCCCATGAAGATTCAACTTAATCTATATCTCTAAGATAATAATGATAATCAAATTCTGTTTTTTTAAGACCCACAGAGACTAAAAATAGTTCATATTTCAATTAATTCAAATGTTTCAGTAAGAAAATAATCTTTATTTTAATATTATCCGAAAATTGAAGATAAACATTTTATGGAGTTTATTTTCTGGAAAACTTTACGTTTAAATGTTTGATTTTCACAAACTTCATGATTTTACATTTTTTTCAGTTTCTAGATAATTGATGTATAGTCCAATACTTTAATTATCATCAACAAATAGTATTTTATCATGATAATTATTATTAAGAGATCAATTTTGAGTAGAAAAAACAATTATACCTAAAAAATGAGTTCAGTTGAAAATAATAATTATACTTTGATATCTTATATCAAATAACACATCCTTTTTATGATTCTTGTCAAACGAAGAAATTAATGAGGGACCACTTGGTTATGACCAAGAACCAAAAAAAATTAAATTTGTAATATACGCCTTATTTTACCGTATAGGCAACTCAACGTCTTGCCGCCTGTGAGTGTACAGAGTCGGCAACCCAATGTGCACAACGACGACTGCGGCCAGGACGGATGACGATAACTTAACACTAGCACGGGAAAGGGGAAATTGAGTTTAGTTATAGGGGGGAGTCTCTGTGGTCGGATCGGTATGGTGCAATGACCACAGAGCTCACAAAAAATCGGACAATATACTTAAAACTAAACGATAATTCACACTTAAAATTAAACTTATGAACTAAGGCAGGTGAACGACGATATTGTGGTAACTACAGTTGACGTTAAATGGTAACTAGACGACCTGGGCGGCCTCAGACACACCACGCCGGGTGCTGGCGGACTTACGCAGGGTGGACCGGTGGCTCGATGAGAGGACGGAACGATGATGATGACACGAACAAGGAAGGTGACACAGAATAATAATTGAGTAAATAAAAAAATAACTCACAGTACGATGATTTGGTTGACGATAATAAGTATAATTAGTTTCTAATACTCAATAATAATAATAATTGCTGCCGCACTGACAAGCAACGAGGAATAAATTAATTTTGTTGGTCACCGTAATGGCAGACGATAATACAAATTAATTTTTACATTAAAAAAAAAGAGATGTTGCTGTAATAGCGAATATAAGACGACACAAAAAAAAAATAATAATATTCAGACTAGCCGTAATGGCTCACAAGAAAACGAGCGATGTAGCCTCAATGGCGTACGTGAAGCGACAGGACGAAAAGAACAATTAATAAAAATAATAAATATAAATTACGTGATTTAAAAGGGCGTTGGCCGCTTATGTAACAATAATATAATAATGATGTGATTGATAATAATTTGCATACTATTACACACGACACTATAATTAAGAATTTAGGCAACATATGATTACAATAATAAAATATAATAATTGACGCACAGGTAATTAAAATTCACATACACAAACGGACGGAAACATGGACACAGATAAGGAAACGGGTCGCCGTCGCGCATGCTCGATATATAGTAATAATAATAATAAGAATAATAATCCGCGCAAACATTCTTTATAACCTTTA
Source organism: Therioaphis trifolii (assembly GCA_027580255.1). Taxonomy (NCBI): domain Eukaryota; kingdom Metazoa; phylum Arthropoda; class Insecta; order Hemiptera; family Aphididae; genus Therioaphis; species Therioaphis trifolii. The sequence continues at coordinate 2,380,963 of CM050404.1, forward strand.
TCCCTATGACTCTTTAAAAACCCAGAGTTTGATTATCTTCATTATCTCGGTATATATCGTAATAGTCAAATCCACACGGAGCACAATACACATTTATATTTATATCATACATAAATACAAATTTATTTATTTATTGCAAAAATAACGAGGATAAATCCACGCTAGAATTTTTTTCAATATTATATGTATGTAAAGTAAAAATATCATGCCATTGAATATATATATATATATATATAAACATAATATATATATATATATATATATATATATATATATATATATATATATATATATATATATATATATATATATACATAATATTCAATGAAAATATCTTTCATCAATTCTTTAAGGATCCAGGTTCTCAGATAGATAGTTAAATCAATTGTAAAAATCAAATGAAATTTTTGTTAAGTTTATTACCATGTGTTCTTGTTATATGGTGAAATTTTTCAAGATTTAACATAACCTTTGAGTTGTGAATAAATCACAGAAATAAATTTAGTGAAAGTCTCGTATATGACAAATTTTACATTTTTACATAGTTTTTGATCAGTTTTTCCTTACGCTTGGAAAAACTATTGAGACAAGACAAAATTAACCCTTATAATACTATTCACATGTGATATCTGACCTAAAGAGATGCATGACGTAACTTTTGGACATAATTAAAAATAATAAACATCCTTTTCCAATCAATAGACACTTCTCTTCACTTAGAATATAAAATATATTTTTTCAAATAATCAAATTACTTTGTTTCATAATTTCAGTGAAGGTAATATATTTACTATATAATTGAATGTAACTATAAACAGTAGTAAGTAAACATAAAATATATTATTTCTTCGGTGGTATTTTTTCCCACTACCTTATATATCCCTCCAAAAAAATCATAACGTCACTGGGGTTATCTGCAGAAATATGGTTAGCAATTTCATCATACCTATATTCATTACATTTTTAATGTAACGTCAATCACAAACTATGCACTACATCAAATTAGTATATAGTTAAATACATATCATATAGATAAGTATTTATTATTAGAAACTGAAGTGCAGTCAGATAGCTAGAGATCGGTCAAAAAATGTTTGGTCATCACTAAAACGAATCCAGAATCCATAATATTCTCAACCTAACCCATAACCTAGACTTCGTAACTAGTTACGTCTTATTTAGATTTTTCGATAAAATCCTGGCAATTACGAACATCTTAAAAAAAATTTGAGCAAAATCGGCCCAGCCGTTCTCAACTGATGCAATTTCGAATTTTTTGTCTCCATTTTTATATATAAAGATTATTTGATAAAAGGTTTTTGTACTTAGAGAAACTTTTTTCGACGTCAGTTGATGTCATCGGAGCAAATTTATAAAACTTTAAGTCATTGTCGGTCAACTCTTCCGGAAGTCCTTCCATTGATTTGCCACTTCCCATCAGAATATTACTTAAAACACATAGGTTGAGGAAGAAAAAAATCAATTTTTTTTGAAAAATATTAATTATAGCAAAATATGCGTATGTAATCATTGAAATATGCACTATTTTCCTAAAATTGACGAAATATGCAAAATATGCATTTTTAATTTTTCGTTTTTGAACTCACCATTTTTTAGCTCGAATTTATAGCTTGGTCTGCTATAAATTGAGAGCATTTAGAAAAATATGCAACTCCTACAACATCCGAGCCCTATTAATGATCAATCAAGAACGGGCCGAGCACAATATATCCTACAACCAAGACACTTCACTCGGACCCAATCAAGAAAAAAACCTGGATTTAATTAAATTTATGAAACAAACAAAACTTTTTAATCTTATATAAAAAATTATTATTATTAGAACTTAATTAGTATAATAACCTTATTTGTAACTAATGGCCTTTGTTGTCAATGTTATTTATGTGATCAATAAAAAAAAAAAAAAAAAACAATTGATACGATCAGTCCAGAAAATTAGATCACTCATTTGTACAAGATATATCTTGCAACATCGGATTTACTATTGAGTGATTACAGTATCAAATGATTTTTAGTTTACTACCAGTTATTACAACTTAAACTAAATGATTTGAATAGAAAAAATTAATTTGTTTTTAAATCAAAAATATTATTACTCACAGTATTTTGATTCTCGACAGGTAATATCCTCAAATCTTAATTCTGTATCTGAAAATTTGAGAATTTATTGTTTTCAAATAATTCACAGGATCTCCAAGTATGTTATATTTATTTTGAATATACTATATTTTTTGGAAAATAGTATTAAGTATGTATTCACATGGGAGGAGGTATTTTATGAAAATTAAAAAAAAAGCATAATAAACTAATCACCCAAAATTAATAAGATATTTTAATACAATAATTTTTTTTAAAGTTTCGTTTATAAGCATGGGCGTATTTAGATAGGGGCCATGGGACGCGTTGCCCAGAGTGGCAATTTTTTTACGATCAAGAGGGGCGGCAAATTTTTCTCGGTACGTAGTAGGTATTTGGTAGTAAACAACAATTGTTCAACATTTCTGTGATTGTGCAACTTTAAGCATAAAAAATAAGTTATCTGTTATTTATAGTCACTGATAACGGCTCATCCTTTTTTCCAAAATGTATTACGTTTTATATATGTATATTGTATATGTATTATTTTTATGTACACCTTCTCCAAACTGCAGTGCAGAGCATTCCTTCTCCACATTAAAAATAATAAAAAAAACTATTTACGGTCTACAATGGTACAGGACCGCTGTTCAGCCTTAGCTGTTCTATCTCAATTGAAGCTGAAATGACCACTTCACTAGATTTACAAAATATAATATTGATGATTTCGCTACTTGCGAATCAAGAAAAAAAAAGTTTTAAAATGTTTTATATTTATTCCACTAATGATGTTTTAACGTTACAATATTGTACCTATTGACTAAATAATATAATTTTATGTTTGATATTCTTCATTTTTGACATAAAAAATTATCATTAAAAAATTAATAAAAGCTATTTTTAAAAAGCGACAAAATTTGTGTTGCCCACTAACCAAAATTCCTAAATACGCCACTGTTTATAAGATGGATATTTAATTTTTTATTTTTAAATGGTAAAATACAATTTTTAATTTTAATATTTGAGTTTCAAAAATTATTTAATACAATTTTGTTTTAGCATTATAGCTATAATATGTATTTTAAAAAAAAGTTCAAAATAAATAATAGAAAACTGTATTATATTTGTCAAATAAATTTGACTCACTCTGTACATAACATATATATCGCATCAAAATAATGAAATAAATAATATACACTTGATTACCTCTGAAATCCTGCCTTGTGTTTACATAACTCAAATAAGCATTAACAGTCCGCTTGGCATCTGAAATTTTTATTTCATTAATTATATGTAATACATATTAAAATTAAATTTAAGTTAAATTATTGTGAAAATTAGCTTATTTGTGGTCATTATTTTGACTATTTATGTGTATAACGTTATACAATTTATACTCTAGAGTCCAGAGCCTAGATGTGAATTTTCCCATATCAAGAAATTGGTAAGTGGTTTTCTAAATGTTTAAATATAATTTAAGTTTGAAATAGATAGTAATTCAGTTATTTTTCAATTGAATTTTCGGAAACGCAATGGGTGTATCACAGGTTATAATTATATGCATAAATTACCATCAGCAGTTAAATTATGAGAAGTTTCTTCTGTGATGATTTTTTTATAAGTTATATATTCTGGAAAATAAAACAAATTATGTTATATTATGTGTAAAATCGTTATTGTAATTTTATCATCATATTAAAATCATTTATAATTTGAATACAGGTAATAAATGTATTATTATTATATTATAAATAAAGAAAAGTATATTCACTGATATTATTAAAATATATTTTAGTACAAATATATCAAATATAATACTATTCAAAACTTGAAGAGATAATGTTAATTAATACGCTAGATGAACTAAATACAAGTAATTTAATTGATTACATTACATTACTTGACTTTATATGAAACTGAATACAAATTAAGAGTTACTGAATGGTTTATTTCAAATATATTTGGATACATTAATTCTTTTTTTTTTTAAATTTTTTTTAAATTTATATGTTATAATTTTGAGATAGGAATTCAAATTATAAATTATTAATTAAGTGTTTAACTAATTTTGTATTATTGGCAATCAAAATCATTTTAAATTATGTTCTCCTAGCATAAATTTGCCAAATTTAAATTACGATTTTAGAAATAAACATTTTCACAAACAAATAATTTTGTATTTTGACTAAATATATTGAATATTACGGGATTTGAAGTTTTTTAGTTTAATAGATTAATAGAGTTTATGACGTCTTTATTACGTTATGTTTCAATCAGAAATTTTTGGAATTGTTTATTGAGAGGAACGTTACAGACTCATTTTCAGACGTATTTAGATCTTAATGAAAGTTTAAAATGTTACGCGTAATTACATACAATATTCATTATTTGAATATTTCATATTCTTCATCTTCTTGGTTTCGGCCCTTAAGACCATACCGCTAAATACAAATCTTGCCATCTGTCTCTATCCTCTGCAGCTTCTCTCCATTTGATTCCTGGATGTATAATTTTTAAGTCCTTTTTAACACAGTCTTCCCACCTCAATCTGGGTCTTCCTAGAGGTCTTTTACCTATTGGTTCATTCTCTATTACCTGTCTAACTAGGGATCCTTGCTTACGCTAGGCATGGCCCCCCCACCTGAGTCTTCTTTTTGTGATCTCAATAACTAAGTCAGGTCTCTGAAACCGTCTTTTGAGTTCATCATTATGTAACTTTCTCCATTCATTTGTTCCACTGTTAAAGACCGGTCCATACATTTTTCTTAAAACTTTCCTCTCGAAAACTCCTAGCCTCTGTTCTTCAGCTTTTCTCAATGTCCACGCCTCAGAGCCATACAGGACAATAGGTCGTAATAATGTCATATACATTCTTATTATTAAATTTTTAGAGAGTGTCCTCGATTTTAGTATTTTTTCTAATCCATAATATCCCTTGTTATCCCTTGAATATTTCATATAAATAAAATATCTAAGTATTGACATTTATTGTTAATATTAATAATTGTTGAGCTATAGTAGTATATCTTATCCATAAAATAAAAAATAAAAACGAACAAACCATAACCAAAAATATAAATGATTTTTAAACTAACCTGTTTCCAGAGCATTTATCATATGGCTATAACTATTAAAACTCATTTTCGGACTTGGTATTCCTGTAAAAAAATACAAAAATGACTTTTTCCAAAAATGTATACATTCCTTTGAATATTTATTTTAAGAAATATTTTTTTACATTCACACGTCTTAATAGTTGGTAATTAATTTAGTTTCAATTTTTAATGGTTCGACAGAAAAAAAAATACATAAATTTACTTACGAGCGTAATGGGGATCTAAGAAAAAAAAAAAAAAAATAAATATAAAATTTTGCCTGTTTAATTGATACAAAATAAATAAAAATAATTTATTTTTTTTATTTTTCATTGGTTACCGTTTTAAACTGATCAAACATTTCAAATTATATCGGTAAATTATTGATGATAATACGTGCAATGTACAATGTACATGCATACTTAATGTATACATAAAGAGTAAGATGACGTATACTTATCAGGTTTTAAATCAATTTTATCAAATATTCACATAAATAAACATTAATTGAGATTTTATATATACTTTTGTAAAGTAAGTATAGAATATAAATAAGCTTCATTGTCTGGTTTTTATTGCATGATTGAAAACTACAAAATCAAAAAAAGAAGTCTTAAGAAGTTTTATAATAGGTAAGTATAAAAATAACGCAAATGCTTTGAAAATGAAATGAATTTTATTAAATTTGTTTAAAATAATTTGTTAACATTTTTTAATATTTATTTTTAAATTTACAGTCAATGCTTATACATTTGACAATTTTAACAAACTTAAAAATGTTTACATAACTATTATTTTATAATAAATATTCAATTGTATTTTGTCGTTTCAGATCTGATAATATAAAAAAAAATATATTTTAATAAAGTTAAACCTTAAAAAAATAATATTTATAATAATAATAAATAAAATAAAAAGGTTAATAATATTTAATAGAATAAATATATCTGTATCAGTAAAAGATATCTATGTATGATGAGTGAATAAATAAAAAAACAACACTATAAAACTAATTAATTATTAATTATGAATAAAATATAAAAATTCGTTGGCCTCATTCAAAAACATTTTTAAAATAATTGATTTTAATAAAATACGGATTTTACACGATGACGCAACACATATTAATATGTTTTGATTGTTATTAGTCGATTTTTGTATTCATTATAATTTTAAATTGAGAAATGCTTACTATGTATTGATTTGAAAAAATCTTTTGGGTCCATTTTCTTTTGGTTGACTAAAATTAAAATTTTATTTTTCAAGCAAAGTATAATAAAATGAACACATATGTACGTTGATAAAAGTTCAGTGCTATAATTTCTAAACCATATAAATGAGTTTTTTATGAAGTTTATATTGACTAAGTGGAAACATATTTTACTCAATGTTATAGCTAACTAACGAAAACTCTTGATGCATTTATTTTAAGTGTTTATTATTATTGGAATAAGTGTTAAGACTGATTTCATTCAATTTTAGTTTCAACTTTTATTCTTCAATGATCATTTGGATATTAACTAATAAGTGAAAAAATTGTCAAAGTTTGATATTTATATAGAATAATATGTTATCTAATTTAAAATTTCGGAAGAGGTATTGAAAAAATATGTGTCCCATTCCAATTAAAAAAAAAAAAAAAAAAAAAAAAAATGAATACGATGATTAATTGTAAACAAATATGTGAAGAGAGAATTCTGTTATTGAAATAGTTTCAAATGAAAGAATGAAATATAGATAAGTGACAACCATTGATTGATGATATGTGAAGAGAGATTATTTTAAGACGTTTAAGATCAACAGGAAATTGTTAATATTGATGACAATTACCAATAAAATATTTAAATATAATTATAAATAGTTTGATAAATTATTAAGTTGATATAGTTTAAATTATACATATGATAAATTAATAGGCAATAGCATAATAATATCATATAGAGGTGATATCGTTATAAATATTTGAAAAAGTATGTCGAAGTGGCTTACAGCTTTTCGATGTCTATAATCTTTACAAATTGACGTATGTATAGTATACATTGTATACGTTTAAAAGAAATTTAATAATATTTAACTAATTTAATAAATTATGAAAACACCATGATTTATGTACAAACGTACAATTTAATTTTAAATGAGATTTTTTACGAAATTATTATTTATAAAGAAGATGGCGATCCTGAATATAACAAATGAAAATAATGAAATAAAAATGAAAGTGTATGAAATGAATGAGTCTACTGTAGTGGATCTGCACTATAACTAAGTTGGACAGGGTTAAAAATTTATGTACATCGATTGTTTTGGAGTAACGAGTATACCGCGTAAAGGAGCATCTGTAGATTAAACTTTTTCGGGTATGTTTACAGAAGAAGAAACGATGAAATAGTCAAAAATATAGGGAAGCTAAATGTGACGAGAAGAGTAAAGGGAGATTTAGACCAAATCAAAATTTAATAATATAGGATATTATAGGATATAAGGCCCTTAGTTACACGAGCAGTATTAAGTAAGTAAAGAAATGGTGATAGATAGGAAGATGTGTGAAATAAAATTAAAGTAGTTGATTCTATGTGCATGAAATACAGGTGGGGACAGTGAAGAAGAAATATGTAAAATAATTGCTTTCGTTCCTCATAATGTGAAACTGAAAATGTATGCTCTTCTATATATATATATATATATATATATATATATGTTAGTATACTACGTATAAAATAAAATATTTTACTTTCGTAGCAAATCAATAATTTTATAACTATTATATTTTTGTTTTATGTATTCAACCAGATCCATAAATTCAATTGATATAAATGGTATTTTTGTTAAAACTTGAAAATATCTTACAACGAGTACACCTTCTGAAATAGTAAGATGGATAGTCTAATTCACTTTCCAGTGGTACATCTGAAAAAAGAACGACATCAATGTGTTATAACTCAAACTAAACACAATGTTTAAATGTTTTACATTATTTTGTACTATGATTCTAAACATAAAATGTATAGTCGACTTAAAACCTTGTGGTTTGCCTATGGATACTAGGTAAAACATAATTACACTATACGAAATTTTATTGAATATATCAGATACAGATTCCATAATACCGTTGATGGGTGTGCGATGAAGATAGACACATTGTGATTTAACCATAGATGACGCATTGGTACATTTTAATTTTTTTTCCGTATTCAATTTAAAACACCAACTACATTTTGAGTTACCATGAATAGTTAATTTACTATTTCTTATTTTTAATAAAACATCTCAAAAAACTGTTCACTTAAATTTTTTCAAATAATTTGAATATAAGAAATTACTAGAGATTTTTTCTGAAAATGTTGACGTTTCCATTTCTTATTTGTATTACGCACCTTACAATGGTTTTATTTTTTTTTTTTTAGTCGTCAAAAAAATAATGCATTATTTAATACTAAATTATTATTGTGTTAAATTATTTTCAGCTTTATCTCATCTCCAGATAATAATTGCTTCATAGTTTATTACCATCTGATATAAATTATCACAAATTCATAACAAACTAAAATTTGCTGAGAAAAATTTTTAGTAGAGTAATTATTGAATGATAATTATGCCTTTTTTATTTAAAAAATAAAAAAAAATCATTAATATATGTAGTGAAAATATAATTTTCGTATGTTACCATTTAAAAAACCTGAAGTTTTATCACGACAACATTTTCATAGAATAAACTTTTAATTTTTCGTAAAAATGTAATAAATTAAATTTTTTTAACTTTTATGCTGAGGAATGTAAATAGACGTTTATTTATATAAATGTTGATCAATTTGAATTTAAAAATATTGTTTCGTATAAGAGAGATCGTTGAAAAAAATAAATAGTAAAACAAATTATTTATTTAGTTATTTTTTTAATTTTAAAGTGGGTATTTGAAGTAATCTTTAAGTTCTCATGTTGAAATTTTGAATTTTTTTTAAAGTAGTTGCTCAAATGATTCTTTCAATTATTAAATGTCTAATTTTTATTTTTAATTACAGTTTTTTGTTTGAAAAATATAAATATACGTTTAGTAATAACCTATGATGTTTTCTAAATGGAAATATTCTACCTTCTTAATAAAGTGAGAATTTCGAAGTAAATATAAGTAAAGGTATTGAATAAAAAATAAAGTATGTTGGTTTGAGTAGATCCAAAATTTTATTGTGATAAAAACTTCTTTAAAAATTAATAGCTGCTTACCATAATCTATAACTGATGTAACCAAGTCAATTATAGTAAAAAAAGAAAATAAAACATAAATTATCTTACTGTTAAATATCATTTTGAATTATTAAAATTATCGTTTCAATTGAGCGTTAAAATTAAAATATAAAACAAAACTAATTTTTACCAAAATTATTGCAAACATTTTGGTTTTATAAAAAAAAAATAAAACACTTGAATGCATTGTTTACTGTGCATATGACACATTGTTTACTACGCTTATGTGGGTTCATTTAGAAACACCAATTGAAAACATTGAATAAAATATGTATTATGATTATAAATGATACATAATTAATGTGTATAAAGTTTCAATCACATTAATAATAATAAAATTTGACTTTGAAATAACAAACATATTTAAATACGTAAATGTTATAAAGTTATAGTTGAAAATTGTACCGTTAAAGTACGAAACGCACTGTATATCAATGTTTCTCAACCTAGAGTACGTGTAATTCCGGTGGTTCATAATATATACAATTATACTATGTATAATTTATAATATAATTATTCGCTATTTATATGTATGTATAGGCTGCATCTGCTTTTTTCAAGATGCAAGATTTTTTTTAAGGACTACACGTTTTAAGTATTTGTTTATTGACAAATGACAATTTTGTTTTCTCTTTCTGCGTGATTATAACACAAAAACATGATTTTAAATTCATATCTTGACACTATCATTTATTTGTGCCGTACTTTTAATTCTATACTATTTTTATAATAGTTATAATTCATCAGCATAGATTTTGAACAGAAAAATGTTATCAGCAGAATAATTTTAAATGATGTATTTATTTTTGTTGAATAATGAATACGAAAAACGTTGAGATCTGAAGCGAATACAAATAATAATAATAGAATAAGCATACGGCCAAAAATGTTAATAACTATGATCGATTTTGATTGGTCTATTAAGTATGAATATATATATATATATATATATATATATATATATATATATATATATATAATCTATGATTAAATTTTTACAATAAACTTTATCTAGTTGAATTTTCCGATTGTTATCAATTGACCAAATAGGTACTATCCAACTGATCCATTAGGTATTTATCCACAAATTAAAAATTTCTTTGTGTTGCTTGTTTGTATTCAATGTTAAACAGTGTTAATAGATTCATTGTATCTATTTAAACATTAAATTAATAACTTATATTTGTATTTTGTTAAGGTAATCTTGTTCTATGTCGGGCTACTTGTATATTCAGTGTTAAATTGTTCAATGTAGAAGTACATTATTTTTATTTCATAATATGTATTTAATTTAGAAATAATTATATCAATATTTTTTGTTGGTAATTTTATTGTTGGTTAGTTAGTCTGTAGAGTACTGAAAAGGTTAATTTGTTTATGTTGTCCATGTTTGTGTTAAATGTTTGCATGGTATTTTTTATTTGTGTATACTGAATTGATTATGATTTAACTGTAACTCTCAACTCATTGTATTTTTAGTATTAAACTGTGTTTAAAATATTATTGTTATATTGTACTGAAATAAATTGTGTCCATCTGACACAAATATGGTATGATAAAAAAAATATTTTAAAATTGTATAACATTTTGATTTGTGCATTATGTTAAAAATTTGATATAAAAATATATTTATTTAAAATATTTTTATTTATATTTTATTTAAGTATCTTAAAATAAAAAGTATTAATAGACAATTTTCAAGAAAATAATATATATATATATGACAAATGTGCTGCACCTGATCGGGAACTCTGCGCACGCCTATATGTATGTTCACTGGTTGCAAAATATAATGGTGTGGTTACATTTGGGTAAGGTAAGGGGTGACGCGAATAATCAGGAAAGACCAAAATATGGTTCTAGAACCCCTAAAAATAGTCTATATGTGATATAGTGGCTTAATGTAGTTAAAATAAACAAAATAATTTTCCGTTTAAAACAATAAAGGTTTGTAGTTTGTACAGTAATTGGAATCAATAGTACCGACTGGAAAACTATTCTACCAGCATATTTTAATTATAATAACATTTTGAAATCGTGTTATGGATATTATTGGTTTGAAAAAAAAGCATTTAAGTAAATTGCATTCTGACACATACGTTCTTCAAACAAAAACCGTAATGTGAATAATAACGCAGACTTAGTAAACATTGTTTGGATTTACTTATTTCTTCGATGAATTCTTTGTACATAAAAAGCTTCTTTTTTTTTTTTACTTTAATTTGTTATTTAGACAAAATATTATCATATGGTTTAAATACGCGAAATTTCAACCATAGGTACATCAACTAGTCGATATACCACAAGGTTATCTTTTTTTTTCACGTTCATAATGACTGTTACTACAGTTATTTCTATTGATTAAATAAAATTTCACAACGAAACAACATATATATTACAATTTTTAATCCAGTGCCCATAATGGTAGTGACACAGAACTATGTAAAAGAATAAAAGGCAAAACAGCAATTACCACAGTATATATAAATATAACAATATACAGGAGCCAAAGTTTTCTCTTTTAAATATTTTATTTTTTGGTTTACGATAAAAAATTATTAGTTAAAACATTTTGTGGGTTATTGGTTAGAAAAAAAAGCTTCTGAGTAATATATTTAACGCATGCTAGAACATATGGTATTTACAAGAACATACTTATTCTTTTGTTACAAATTACACTTCTTGAATTTTGTGAAAACTGTTTACTTATCTTTAAAACAAGTATTATTGTAACGTAAATTATGAAACCATAAATTATAATCATGGTCACTGACTTAGTAGACATAGTTTGGATTGAATTATTTTATAAATTTATAAGTTATATAATATATAATATACTTCAGTTGAGATTATATTGTTTTGTTACACAATCAACCAAACATAAATAATTATAATAATAATGTACAGTAATAATTATGATTTAATAAGCATATGAACTATGTCGCATGCAAATTGAAATATTTATTTACTTTGAACATTTCATTAAAAAGCGCGGATCAAGGTACCTACGTTTTAAAAAGTAATAGAAGGTATTACAAAATGATAAAATTTGAAAATATTTAAGCAATACAATGTTATACAAAGATTGATCTGTTGATAACTCCGTAAAAGAAAAATCTAAATAAATTTTCAAATAAAAATCCTTGAAATAATTGCAAAAACTCTAAAAATAAAAATTGTAAAAACCAAATAAGAAACTAAATGAAGTGCAATAATAATTATTGTACAATATTTATAACCTTGGAAATATGAAAAAAAATATGTTTTCAAATGCATATATAAATGTATATGTATATTGTTTATTTATATACTCATATTTATATAATAATCGGTTATTTTATACAAGTTTGATATGTCTAAATATGACAATAGATAATATTTTCTGTAAATATTATAAAATCCACATAAATACTTCTTCTTAATATTTCAGAATTTTTTTTGTGTTTTTTTGTTTCGGAAAAATCACATCAGTTTTAATCATGACGTTTATAAATTTTTGACTTTTTGATAAATTGTAAAATTATTATTTAAATTTCGATCATAACCTTTTTTCAAAAACAATGATTCATCATTAGTTTTAAAACTAAAATTATATCATTCACGCGTATCGTTTGACTATTGTTAAAGTGACTCATTTAAGTTTCTCAGTGTGCAACACCAATATTTTATCTGAGGATAATATATTTTTATAAACGTATAAATATATTTTAGTACAAAATTTAATGGATACACAATAACTTGATAAATAACAAGATATATTTGTACAATTAAAATATAAATGGGTGTACAATAATATAACATTACAGTGCATAATATAATAACATGATATGATTGATATATAGAGTCAATGTAAATCAAATTAATAAAATATCAAACAATCCATTTTAACCATTCTTCAATATTAAATATAAAAATATAGTAACTATTCTTATTGAATTTTATTTAAACAATAATAATTACTATTGCATTTCAAACCTTACATTTATTTGTTTGCAAAACAATTTCGAATACATGCGTGTCATGCTAGTCAATATCCATATGAAATTCGTTTGAAAAGACATAGATCACTTCATGCTTATGATTTGTCAGACAGATACGACTAAATGTAGAACCACATTAAAACTAATATTCAAAAAACATTAAATAGATACATTTAAGTCAATAATTACTATTAAAAATTCTACCCACGGATAGAGTACGAAGATAAAATATTTTTCATTCATTACACTGTGTATTTTTCGTTTGCACTCATCGATAAACCGTTTTAAAAATGTTATATACTATTATATACTGTTATATTATACCACTAACAATAAGTAAACTTATTAAGACTTTTATTGTAATTGTATATATTTATGTACTATTCTAAAGTAGGATTTTAGGTAACTAATGGACAACAACTTATATCCAAAACATAGTTTCAATCAAGATTTAAAAAAATTAAAACTTGTAAGATAATGATGGTGGAAGTTCAACCTTTGTCCCATTAGTTCTCAGTAGTAGTATGTATTTGTATGTTCTGAGTCCATTTTGAGAAGCCAAATTTTTCCGGTTTGGCGGGCGATTTCCACCTATTTTTTAGTGTGTGATTTTTTTGGTCAAAAAAACGTATGTATGTTCTGAGTCCATCTGAGAAGCCAAATTTTTCCGGTTTGGCGGGTGATTTCTACCTATTTTTTAGTGTACGATTTTTTTGCTCCAAAAAAAAGTATGTATTTTTTGGCTCCATTTGGCTTCTCAAATTTTTTTTAGTGTATGATTTTTTATTTTACAAAAACTTACATGCATGTTCTGAGTCCATTTGAGAAGACAAATTCATACCAGTTTAGCGGTTAAATTCCACCTATTTTTTTAGTGTAAAAAATAAACAACATTTTTTTTCAAAATTTACACACTATTTTTATTTCACACAAAACATTCACATACTTAAAAATACACATACAATTATACTTCACACACATGATATCCACAAAACACATACAATTTTATTTTATACATTTTTATTTTAAGTATACAGTCATTTAAAAAAAAATTAAGATAATACATTTACACAAGTTTTTTTACTTCTCTGCTAATAGGTACATATTCTACAATACGATCATGTATTAAAAGACAATAAGCACATACACCATCTAGATTTTCCAAATCTTCAATTTCTATACTAACATCAACAGTAGAAGCTGTACCTGAATCGTTCTGTTTTGAAGTATCTATCACGACAATCGGTGCCTTAGACTCAAAAGTAGCTGGACTTAATATTGGTTTACCTTCATTTTTACCATAATATGATTCTTGAAACGATGCATACATATTATATAGTACTGCATAATTTTTTTTATCAAAATTCAAGTTTAAATTATCGTACGGATAAACAACAGAATTTAGCATAACTTTAATGTTAGTTATTTTACAATGTTGAAAAAAACTAGCATCAACTCCAGTATTGTTTTTCCGGTTTTTCTGTAAACCTATTATAATATATCGAGGTTTTTCTAATTTTGACGCAGTTTTTAAATTCCAAACCACGTTTTTAGTTTTACCGAGCTCAGGGTATTCATAAGTTTCAAACGATCTGAATGGAATAAACAAACTTTTACCTTTTTCTACGATTTTCATTAACTTTAACCGTTCTGAATCATCTACAGTAACATGCGGGATTTTCCAAACTACTTTATTGAGTGTTATAGAACCGGTTGTTGCTGAATTAAGTGCTTTAGTATGTAAACTATTTAAATCATTATTACATCTCGTTAAAATTAATTCTATACGAGCATTTATCAATATTTTTTTTAAATCTTCAAAAAACCCCAGCCAATATTTTAACGGTATACAAAAACTAAATTCTCCACTATCATTCACTATACTACTATCTTGTAAAATCCAACCTGCATTATGATAACTATAGTAATTGTTTAAAGTACATGATAAATATGCTTTTAAAGAACTGGTTATTCCGAGTGCACGGGTTCTATCAACTTCTACACCATTAATCTCTAATCGGACTTGGTCAAATAGAAACGATAATCCATTATTTGATAAATTTACTTTGAGTGGATCTTCTATTTTACCCTCGATAAAAAGGAAACTTTCATGCAAATACGGATATACATCTGTTTGTTGAACCCCAATTCGTATTTCATCGTTAGGTTTAAACGAATTTGTATACGGAATGTATGAATGATATTCAATTTTACTAATTTTCGAATCTGTATTATAATTCGAATCAATATCTAAAATATTACTATCAGGCATTTTGTTTTAATTTGAATCCTAACTGTTTTAATATTTGTTTGCTTTTACGAGTTAATTTTATATTTCTTGGTTTTCTTTTCGATACTTTTAATGGTAATTCTGTTGAAAAACTGATCGGTTTGATTGCCTGCAACTGCTTTATATTCTTAAATATTAAACCCATTTTTTCAAGATTTACAATGTCTTATGTGTAACACAACTGTTATTTTCTCTTCGAAATTATGAATAGGATTATTTTCTTGATCAACTAAACTGATATTTATAGTATTAATAACTTCAGTATTAAGTTTATAATAAATTAAATTTGTTGGTGACTCGACTATTTTAGCACCCGACCTTTCACGAGGACATGAAAAGAGGTGTTATAGATTCTAATAATTATTTTCGCGAAACATTTAAACCAATAACTGACCCCCTTAATACAATTATAGAAAAAACAAATATGAATAACGAACCAGAATTTCAAAATATTAATATTGATGGATATAGTAATGAAGAAGATGATGTATCATCAGACTTTGAACACTTACAGGTGTTAATAATGAAATTATATCTATTCTAGAAGAATTACGTGAGAGGAAACTTATAGTGTAAAAAAAAAAAAAAAAAAAAATCTTGTCAATAATAATACAGATAATTTAAATTATATATTGTTTATTTATTTACAATTTATAAAACATTCATATTATATTCATTGAAAATGACAACATTAGAAAAAATATTAGAGGAGCTACATAAACCAGCTAGAAAAACTTTTCCTAGACGTAAAATAATTTCTCTATTCAAGGATGATCTCTGGCAGGCAGACCTCATCGATATAATAAAGGTTTTAAATTTATTTTAATAGTTATAGACACATACACTAAGTGTGTATGGGTACATGCCTTAAAAAATAAATCTGCAAAACAAGTTACACTAGGCATGTTAAATATATTAAAAATAAATCGTCCGACATTTTTACAAACAGATAGCGGTACAGAGTTTTATAATAAACAATTTCAAGAACTTATGAAGAAATATAATATTAAACATTATTCTACATACAGTGGCATAAAAGCAGCAATGGCTGAACGTGTTATACGTACAATTAAAAATAAAATGTACAAACATTTTACAGCAACTGGTTCATATAATTGGTACAATTCAATATCTAAACTTATACATAATTACAATAATACTAAACATACAGCAATAAAATGTACACCACATGAAGCGCGAACAAAAACTATAAAGGTACAGTTATTCAAACAAATAAAACAAAATATAAAACCTAAATTTAAAGTTAATGATATAGTAAGAATTTCAAAAAACAAATATACATTTAGTAAAGGTTATAAACCGCAATGGTCAACAGAGCTATTTACAATTTCAAAAGTTTTTCAATCAGATCCAGTAACATACAACATAAAAAAGCCGATAAGATAATGGTGGTGGAAGTTCGTCCTTCGTCGCTTCGCTCCTCGGACAAGATAATGGTGAGGAGTGTATAGCACTTTCTATCATGGGATCACCTGGTTTACGATAGTTTAGTTGTATGGTACTTTACATTTGAATGCAATGATAAATCATTGTAAGTTAAGTACAGGATACAGTAGTTGGGTGGGATACACGAGATGCATTGCTAGATTAGGCATTATTGGATAGATTTTGGAATTATTTTATATTATAAAAAAAAAAACGATTCTGAACGAAGATGAAGATGTCAGCCTTAAATTGTAATATATATTTTATTTTAATATCCTAGATTGGGTTAAATTTACATTTGTCTATTCATGTGACTTCTGCTCGTGAGCATTGGACAAACCAGGATGTGCATAGATAGGGCGTAGGTAAATACCATATTATTTGCCTAAATGCACTATCGTGACGGTACCACCCGACCCCGCCGTCCATATATGCTGAATGCTCCGTGGCTACGTCTATTTAAATATTAATAATTAATAATAATATATAAAATCCGCATGTTTATGGAACTGATACACACATTAAAATAACTGGAAATTGGAAGTTAGTAACGTTCTATTCAACCATGTAAAGGTACGTTATACACCTTGTGTTTACAATCTACCAATATTTTGTATAGAACAGCTGTCAGCTACTGATTATATTATAATAAACTTAATCTATTTAATTATCTTTATCAGCTGTGATATTACATAATATTTTCATTTCTTATCTTTGAATACAAAAATTTTTATACATTTTCAACTACAAAATAATTTGCAAATATTCGTGATTTTGACAAATTTTGTCGATTTTTGAACTTCAACTGCTTATAAAAAAAAATTGTGCCTATGTATTTGAATAATTTTTGAATCACTCTTAGATCAACTTATTCAAAACCTTCTATTAAATTTTCAAGCGATTTGGTAGGGCCAAAAAATTGTTATCGACTTTTATAAAAAAAAATCTAAGAAAAATCGAATTATTCAAATGCCTATAAATAGCTAAAAAATAAACGAAATATTTTGAAAATACAACTATGTAAAGAAAATGCCTATTTAAACATTTTGTAAAAGTTTTAAGTTTCTACGACCTATACTTTTTGAATAAGAACAAATATCAAAAATCAATGATGCCTAAATTGTTATTTTACGCGATTATGTGAAAAAATTGTAATTTCAAACACTCATAAAAATTTTTGATTTTATTCCAGTGCAAATTTTTTTACAGATAATTGAAGGAAAACGTATGTCAAACTTTGTACCGAATTTACAATTCTTAGTTTTGAATACTTAAAATTTTATGAATTTTCAACTGCAAAATAACTTCAAATTTTCGCGATTTTCTACACATTTCGTAAAAATATGAACTTTTTATGCTTATAAAAAAAAAATTGTGCATAACGCTTTGAATTTTTTTTTATACCGATAAGTTCGACATATTAGGTACCTTGTATTAAATTTTCAAGAATTTTTGTCCAGTCAAATTTTTTTTATCCACATTTCAGAAAAAAAACAAAGAAAAGTTGAAAATTTCAATTGTCTATTAAAAGCTCAAAAAAAGTCTAAAGTTTACAAAAATTGTACTACGTATAGATGATTCCAATATAAACATTTGGTGAAAGTTTCAAGTTTTTTCGACTTATACTTTTTGAATAAGAACAAATATCAAAAATCGTTTAAGGCTAAATTATTATTTTACGCAATCATGTAATTATTTCGTAAACGTTTGAACTTTAGATGCTTATAAAAAAAAATTGTGACTCACGATTTTTGATTTTTTTTAATAGCAATAAGTACTTCTAATGAGGAACCTTGTACTAAATTTTCAAAGTTTTATGGCCAACCAAATTTTTTTTATCCACATTTCAGAAAAAAATAAGTTCAAATTTTCGCGATTTTTCAATATTTCATAAAAATTTAAACTTTTTATGCTTATAAAAAAAAAGATGTGCATTTCGCTTTGAATTTTTTTTTTATACCGATAAGTACTTCTTATGAGGAACTTTGTATTAAATTTTCAAGATTTTTTGTCCAGCCAAATTTTTTTTATCCACTTTTCAGAAAAAAAAACTAAGAAAAGTCAAAAATTTAAATTGTCTATAAAAAGCTCAAAAAAAGTCGAAAGTGTTCAAAAATTTTACCACGTATAGATGATTTCAATATAAACATTTGGTGAAAATTTCAAGTATCTACAATTTTTGGTTTTTGAGTAACGGCTAAATAAAAAAATCGATTTCGTCGAAAACGGGTTTTGCACAAAAAGTACCGTTTTTTCCTCATTTTTTGTTTGTTTTTCCCGTGGCATTTGAAAACTTTTGGGAATTTTCACTTGTGACCTCTCTAAGGTACCTCCGATATTCGTTTTGCCACCGAAAACATACCCTGAAGTTCAAAATTGAAGCATTATTTCGAGTAGTTATGGTGTACACAGACACAAAAACAAAAAAAAAAAAAAAAAAAAAAAAAAAACACACATCATAGTAAAATCAATACATTCTTCACTTCGTTCAGATTCTAAAATAGTCAGAATAATATAGTTTTAGGTCGATTTTATAATCAAGAACTTTTAAAAACTGATTTTCCAAACACCTATCTTGTTGAACGTATTATAAAAAGAGATAAAAATAAAATTTTAGTGAAATGGTTCATGGTCATAATTCATGGATTTTATCAAATGATATTCAAAAGTAATTTTATAAATTATTATAAAATGTATGAATTTACTCTTTTTATATTATGTTAGTTTATTTTTTTTTTTTAGTTTATAATGGCCGTAAGCTAAAGTGTTAATACCATCAGCTCTAATAAATCTTTTATCATCAGAAGCATTAAAAACAAGCTTATTTAACGTTTTAGAGCGAACAACATGTTTATTAGATTGAATAAAGTTCATGTTTCGATAAGCTTGTGCTTTAGACACAGTTTGATGATTTATATAAGAATTTAATATATGTATATAATTATCAAATCTAATATACTTCTTAATTACATATTTTTTTACACCTTTCGCTTTTTTTATTTCCTCATCGTCTACAGTCTTATAAGCATATAACTTCGGTCTTAAAGAAACAAACTCTTTTACTAGAACACCTTTTAATTCATCTTTGAAATAACCGGGTTGATTTTTATGGTTATAACTGAAACAATAGTGATCCTTAGGATAATTTGACGTATCGAAATATGATAGTAAATCATTTTTTAAATCAGCGAAAAAATGTTTAGTTATAATTTCATATACTAAAGAATCAGTATCTGAATACAAAATATTTATTTTATTACCATATATTTGTTTCATTATATCATAGTGAAATGAATACATAAATGTTTTCGATACGTCTAAAATTGCAGACCCCACATAAATTGGTTTATCAAATTTGATAGTATCTTTATACTGATGAACGGCCATAAGGTTTTTTGAGTATATAGTTCTATCTTTAAAATTTGTTTTCGTTAATAATTTATTTGCTTTTTTATCCGATGAAACAAGACATATAGATGTTCTAGATCTAGAACGTACGTTTTTCATTGTTTTACCAAACACACTGTTAATCAATAATTTCCAAAAATCTTTCTCAAACTCGTTTTTAGAATTTACTCTCATATTAGTACATAGTTCAATATACGGTGCCATCCAACAACTCTGAGAAAAGCTTATAATCCGATGAATTTTGGTTACTTTAATCCCGTTAAAAATCGCTTGTTTTAAATTTTTATAGTGAACTATATAATTTTTTTGTGGTAGTAATGTGGTAAGTAATTTTTTTACTTTTGAATTTGGTGGACATTCATTATATGGTAAAAATGGGAAATCGTTATGTAATTTATGTAAATATTTAGGGTATTTGATATCTACTTCTAATATAAATCCAACTTTAGAATCGTCAGGAATTGTTGTTACATCTAAATTAAGATCGTTAAACCATTGAAAATCTTTATATGGTAATTCTGTTAACATAGATTTCCCGTATAAATTAACACAATCAAAATACATAATCCATTTATTTGGTTCATCAAAATTGTAACTTAACCCTTTTATATCAGGAATGTTTGCTTTAGAATATCTTTTAGATGATTGACAAATACCACCTCTTATTGATTGTTCAAAAAAAAGGTAAAAATCATAATCTTTTAAACGTTCTAATTTAACTTTAGTATATTTAAGCATACAATCAAAAGCAAATCCTGGAGCAGTCATGGATCTAATTTAAGAGTTGAAATACATAAATCTCTAAAATTTTCAAATACGTCAGAAAGAATAGAAATATCAGTTTTTAAATAGAGATCGCTATAATCACCTAAAGTTTTAATATTAAATAGTTTCCATACATTTTTTGCATGCAAATAATCACAATCACTAATTTCTTCATCTTTTAGAAAATTATAAAATTTAGACTTTGAAGGTAAACAAGTTTTATTTAATTTGTTCCAATTATCTATATACTCATATGGGAACACTCCTTTTCGTATAACTAAATCTAATTTATCTTTAGGAAACATTTTAAGTGTTTCTCTAAACCGGGTTCTATCTTCAGACAAATTATCTGCAAGTGAACTTAACGAGCTTGCCATAAACCTAAATGTATCAACAAATGTTATAGAAAATCTCGATACGATTTCTTTGCTAAATGATATATATTTTTCTGAAGAATTCGGTATTACATGAATATCTTTATCATTACAACCAAGTTCTCGAATTATAAAATGACTATCATATGATAAATTATGAAAGAAAATTGGAACAAATGATACATTACTCATTTCAAAATTACATGAAAGACAAAGACATTGTCTATAACGACCGGTAAAATGACAGTGATCTCTAACTTTAATTAGATTAAAGTCTTTAAAAGATTTTGAACAACTCGCACACCTCCTTTGTTTTAAATTCGTTTTCTTCTTTTTCAGTTAATTTTGTCATTGGTATATTTATTTGATAAATATTATAGATTTTATTCCCGATATCGATCATTTTCCTCATAAATTTTTTTGCAGCATTTTCCCCTCTATAAATTACGATTTTACTTGGAATTTTAAACATTTTTATTATTTTTTTTGGTATAATGTTGTAATCTATTTTAATATAAAACCCGTAACCCATAATTGTATGTAAGTGTGTGGAATACGTTTTAGGAATTTTCAGTATTTTTTTTTTTGTTTTTTTGTTTTTCAGCTTTTTCACGTTTTAAAATATGTCTATCAATTTGTCTAGAAAATAATCATTTTAGAAACTTAACGCAGAGCATAATATGCCAACGTCCAGATAAAGAAGATACTAGATTATCATTAAAAAGAATTATTTTGTATTTATTTTCAGTCTTTCCGTTAATATCAAGAGATCAAAGTTCATCGCATATATAATTTATATTAAGACGAAAACAGTTACGTGAGTACCAATATTGAGAAACCATTGATATTTTCCAAATGCAGCATTATATCTTTTAAATTAAAACACATACAAGTTAAAACAATTATAAAACAGAACTAATTTTTATATTTATCATGTAATAAACATGTTACAATTTGAACGAATATTTTAATAACCATAATTTGTTTGAAAAAAATTAAATACATTTAAATAATAATTATTGTTATATCATTGAAATTAGATACAGATGGTTTATCGAATATTATCTGTATGAATTGATGAATTTTACTGTTTTCACGTAATAATATGATTTAAGTATGATTAAAAAATTCAGCCACTATAGTTATGAATACATAACTGTTTCACTTAATTTATTTGAAACAGCATTAATTTTAATTCAATCTTAGATTCATTGTTATACAACTATCGCACATAAGCGTATTATTATTATTTTTTAAATTTATGAAATAAACAATACATTTTAGAATAACATCTTTAACACACTTAAATATTTTAATTTTTTTTAAGTCAAAAATGTAGGTGAGTAAATTATTAATAGAACTACTAATAGTTAATACAGATACAGTTGAATGAATATGTAATAATTGCGCTTTTGTTTTGTTCTATAAACGATGGAAAAACATTATGTTGGTTAAAATATATTGTAATTTTGTAATAAATTTCAATTGAGGCTCGGCACAAATTTCATAATCTTAAGCACTTATAAACAAGTATAAATAATTATCTTTTTCATCAAACCGTAAAACATAATGGTTGTGCTAAGTGCTTATCGATATATCGCCCGTAATGTAATGGTTATTAGTGCGTTGTGTACATTAACTATCAAGTGTATAGAACTTTCTACAGTGTGTAATATTTGTAATCGAATTTTTCATTATAACTGTGTTGACTTGTCATCTAATTCTAAAAAGTGTAAGTGTGTGAACTGTCTAGATATGATGAAAACTCCAACGGCTTCTAATAAACCTGATAATGGAAAACTGGATGAAATAATAAAATAAGTTCAATTGTTAGAAGAAAAGATTTCTATGCACGAATCTAATATTTCAAAAAAATTAGATGAGACTTTACAATATTTGAACAATGTAATTTTGGAAAACAATAATCTTAAAGAAAAAGTCTCAGTTCTCGAAAATAAACTTTTGAATTACAAATCTGATTTCTTAAACGAAATTCCCGATAAAGACCGTCGTAAGTGTAATGTCATTATTTTCAATGCTTCGGAATTCACCTCTGGTAATATTGCCGATGATGTAATTCTAGCTAATTCGATTTTTTCTGCATTAAATCTACCAATAAAAGATCTAAATACCATACGGCTCGGCAGTAATCGTACCAAACCTCGTCCACTAAAAGTAAATCTCCCCTATGTAAATTGTGTTAATCAAATAGCAAAATCTAAACTCCGTAATTCGGACACACTGAAACATATTAAAATCGACACTGATAAAACGATATTACAACAATAACAATACAAAACAATTCTGAAAGAGCTAATAGAGAAAAAAAGTCACGGAGAAACGAATCTGCGTATCGGATATTCAAGAGGTCAACCGAAATTATTTCCAAAAAAACTGAACTCACGCCCCCTTATAGTCAATGATGATCCTAATATACTTAAACAAACTTATACAATTTTTTGTAAATACAAATTGAATACAAATTACCTAACGAATGAATTGTAATACGAATGTATCCCACATTGGCTTTTTTTTAAGTTTATTAATTATTTATATGATAGGCTTACACTCGTAATACACAACCTACCAACCACTAGTATTGAATTATTCCAATCATTTTTCTTTGTCTTAATATTATTATGGTATAAAGTATTTCATTACAAATCTAAAACATCGTAATTTAATTTTCTTTATCGTAATTTAATTAATCATTCTTACTTATTTAATTTTTAGGAAGAGCTTTCGTAGAAAAAACAGACTACAATGCATATATGTTGAGAATGAATCTAAGAGATAATTGATGGAAAAAACTTTTAAAAAAATGTAGAATTCTAAACTATCTATCAATAAATCATTATCACATTTAGGATATTATCCATTACCCATAGACTTATGGATAACAGAGCAGTTAAATTTAACAGAAAGTGAGTGTTCTTACGAGATAATCAAAAGACACATTTCAAGCACAATGCATTTTTATGTGTTTTCATTCTTAATAAAATGTCATAAATGTAGCAAAATTTTGTTTTTTATCAGTACAACAATATTAAAAAAAATTAAAATTTTGTATATTATCGAGTTCTAGATAACACGTACAATTTAATTAGATATTATAAAAATATCCATCATAGATCCTTAAATATCCTTTAAATAATTATTCCTTTCAATATGTATGTTATTTGATACGTCAAAACTATTTACGCTGGAACTTATGATTATATTTTATAAAACGAAAATTATTCGGACACATGGTTTATGAAAAAATGTCATACATATACCATTTGTGGGTCCTTTTTAATGTATAAAATGTTCACCCTCTGTTATAATGAAATCGTCATAAATTATATTAGTTTTAGTTTGTTCAAAATTATTGATCAGTCGGTAGGTATATATTAGTAGCTGATACTTTATTTGAATCATTAATGATCATTGGAAATGCCAAGTTTCAGCACTCATCCATGTGTGCTGGGTACTGCTTGGGCGTGTTCATCATAATCATATTATATCGAGTCTTCTTTCGTTTTCCAGATGTATTGTATAAAATTAAAATTTCCAAATCCCATACTTGTTCTTGAGACTTGGTTTATTCTTGTCTTGGTAGCTTTGAGATCGGATCCTTTGACGTTGTATGTACAGCGTCTGTTATTAACTATTTATCAATCACCGATGTCTTGGACGGCACATTATTCCTTTTCTTCATAATACAAAATTTTGCCTGTATTACTTCCACTGTTAATATCCAAATCTAATGGAGCTCTCTTGAATTTAGTCTGAATGTTATCAGTTCAATTGTTTGTTAGTCAATTTTTTTAAATAAACTTACAAGTGCTAATTCTTTTCTACTATTTCATATTTACAATCATGCACCACATTGTACATTTGATAAATACACGTGTGACCTAATTACACTTAAAATTACGTTTAAACCGATGTACGAGTATGTTGTTTAAAATAAAATAATCCAAAATTTAAAAAATGTTGAATTTTTTTAATGTTAGATATAATGAAATAATGTATTTGTTGATATTATAATTTTAATGATTTAATCCTTACATATTTAAAATGTACAAAATGATCGAAGTAGTTATTTACTGAGTTTAATTTATTTCATGTCACATTCAAACACTAATTACAGAAAAAATAAGAGATAAAATCTATACACTTGAATTGGAAGATGATTTACTAATGGAGGATAATAGACTGCAGATACAGCTTGCAAAAAATATATCTGGAACAAAACGTCCCGTCGATTTGTCAATTGATGACAGTGATCAGCATGAAGAAGATAATATATAAAATTTTAAACATACAATATTAATTGAATAAATCTCATACATTTTTAATTATTATAAATTTATAACGTATAATTCAATGGGAACATCCAATTTAATAAATTCTTTAGCAATATTCTTATTTCGTGTTAAGACAGTAAAACGTTAATTTTGTTTGAAATTATTAATACGTATTTGTTTAATTTTAAATACAAATAAAATACATATTTAGTAAGTGTGTGTGTGTGACGTGTGTGTGTGTGTGTGTGTGTGTGTGTGTGTGTGTGTGTGTGTGTGTGTGTGTGTGTGTGTGTGTGTGTGTGTGTGTGTGTGTGTGTGTGTGTGTGTGTGTGTGTGTGTGTGTGTGTGTGTGTGTGTGTGTGTGTGTGTGTGTGTGTGTGTACACTGTCAAATCATAATTTCATCATATGATGTAACGAAATTTGAAGCTTAAATCATTGTATGTTTATTTATTTTATTAATAACAAATTTATAGACAAAGATCACCAATTCAAATAAAATACACTTTATCTTATATTCTTATTTACTATTATTATGTTTCATTTCCTTTTTATGCGAATAAAGGTGATTTAATAGTGGAAAAGTTCGTTTTTTATTACTTCCGTTTTTCAAAAACATATAGTGATCGATGTTTTATTAGTTAATCACACTTTTCTTATTTAGCAATTTTTAGACAAATTATTTAGACAAATTCGAAAATATTTTTAAGTGGAATGCAATGAATAACATTATAATCTGATAGTGTTTTAGAGCAGCGGTTCTCAACCTTTTTTCATTCACGTATCCATTGACCTAACACCACTATTTCATGTACCCCAAATATCAATTTAGAATATAAATGACGGAAAATAATAATAATATTAATTTTATTTATTATCATTTATATTATTTATTTTAATTTTCTTGCGCCAATCAGTTTATAGTTAAGCGTATATATAATATAAAATTTGATAAATATATGATTTTCTAGACTTCTTACTACTTAATCAGAGAATAATCACATATTCATATATAGATAAAAGGAATCGTAAACTTGTTTTACGTTTTGCGAATGTGAAACTGTTAAGGATATTTAAAACATCTATCTCACTTAATTAAAATCATTATTAAACGTAGCATACATTTTTTCATAGAATTTCAAAACCTATATTTTGATATGTCATTCGATATAAATGTATTTTAGTGTTTATGTGAAATAGTGTTACGCCAATATTTAAACATTCCAAAAACTGTGAGATGTATCAAAATATGGATTTTAGAGGTGATGAATCTCATGGGATAATCATTTTTCTTTAAAATAAAAATTCGAATAATTATATAACATTTATACGATTAATAATATTCAAACATTTTTTTAGTAAAACTTAATTTATTTTAGACTTTTAAGGAGTACCCAACTAATAATAAATATGTGTACCACTGATTATGTCAGTTTTGTTCGTATTTTTAATTATTTTAATGATTATTACTCGTGCTATTTTCCACCATTCTAATCTCCTATATAATTTTGGTACCCTTTTGGTGGACATTTTGAAGTTCCGCATTCGAAAAACGCAAAATTTATTTTCGTTTCTACTTATAACGTATCATTTGCAAAGTTTGAATGGAAAAAATCTTGAGTATACTGTTTATTTTGTATGATACGCAGACAACGTTGATAATAATGTTTATGTAAATATGTAGTGTAACTAATTATGAATCACCTCGCTACATTTCTAACTATCACGTTGTATGTTCAAAATTATTAAAATAAGAATATTAAAAGCTAGTTATAAAATTCAAATGCCAAAATGTACAAAACCATATCACTTATAAAATAATCACTTAAAATATTTATCTAGTTTTCCAAACATAAGTACTTTGAATAATACATTACTATGTACATTTAATTGTTATTATATCATAGTTGTCCAACTCTTACGAAAATTAATTTCATTTCATTTTTAGAAGATATTAAGGAACAAGATTTTATCAATATGAAATCAAGTGAGTAACTGATGTTTTGTCAATAACTATCGTTACAATAATAAACCAGTTTTTAAAACTAAAACTATAAAATATGTATTATTAAAAGAGAATTAAGTAAAATACAATTAAAATACTACAAGGGAATATATAATACCAAAATAAAACTATAGCTAAAATTAAACTCACGTCATCATTTAGTTTTATTGTCAGAAAGATTAAATAATAACTAATATACTATACTTATATGTAATGGATAATTATAATAAATAATAAATGCATGTATTAATATTAACAAACCTAAATAATTATCCATGTATCTATATATACTATATACACATACTGATATAATATATTTCTTTTTATCATATTTAAATTTTATTCCATATTTAATATTTTTCAATAATTCTTTTTTTTTTTTTTTAATAACCTAATCTGTATTACTGTGCTATAAGAATACAATATTTAATTCTGTATATTAATTTTTTTTTTTTTTAGATTCTGAGTGAAGCGAAGGATCTTATGGTTTTACAATGATGTTTATTTTTTTTTTATTTTTTTTTTTTCTGTAAACACTTTTGTGTATAGAAATCCTTGTCTAAAAGTTTTGTCCAGCAACATTTTAGATTCGAAATTGAACTGAGATGGTACTTTAAAGAGGTCATTTTTCCAAAATCTCCATAGTTTTTCCAGTAATCAAGAATAACGATCGAAAAACTGAGTAAAAACGGTAAAATCGGTAAAAATCCGCCGTAAACGAGATTTTCACTGTTCAGATTTTAGGTATTTAGTCATAAATCGAAAAGTATTGAAGCTAGAAACTTGAAAATTTTATCCAATATCAAATACATACTTTTTTATATTGGAAAACATTTTCAGAACAATTGTAGCACTTTTGACTTAAATATAGAACTTTTAATTTACCAAATTGTTTGGAAGTTTTTATGTAATATAATTTTAAATATTTGACAAAAAGTTCTGAAAATTTAATAAGACCTTACTCATATACCTACCTAATTATCCTAACAAAAATTTAAAAATCGTGAGTCAGGTTTTTTTTTTATACACACTTTAATAAATTATTATAACTCACCAAAAATTATACAAATAACCGTAAAATACGTACACAGTATTTAAATAATAATATATTATATTACACTGAAGCTTTGCTCAGAATCGTTTTATACTAAAGAAATGAGTCATCATTTCTTTAAAACTTAATACACTCATCACCAATATCTTGTCCGAGGACCGAAGGGACGAAGGACGAACTTGTACCACCATCATCTCACTTACCAGCTTTTTAATTACCTGTTCTAATCTTATTTATTATCAGTTTGTGTCGTGTGTTATATTATTAAAATTATCATCTCTTTTGGTTTTTTTTTCTATTTATTATTGTAAGACGGCCAACGTCCTTTATTATATTACGTATATTCATTATTATTATTTTGTCTGTCGCTTCTCGTTCGCCATTGAGGCAACATATTTTTTTTTTCTTTCGCACTGAGCGAATACACACATCTCGTGTCATTTTTGTTTATGATACTCGTATATACACATTTAGTTGTTCGTCTTCGTCTTCGCAGCCGTCACGTAATTACTAACGAATTATTATTATGATTAGAATTATTTATATATATATATTGTTCAATAAAATCCGCAACTGAAGCGGTAGGTACCTCATTGTGCGGGTGTATATTTCTAATAAAGTATATTGATTGATTGCCGTGTTAAATTGAATTCTACTTCATAATCACTTCTACGTTTTGTGAGTTATTCAAAATTATTATTACGTATTATCTACTTGTCTGTTATCGTCGTCGTGTTCTCCATTGGATGTTGTGCTGTCCATCCTGCAGGTCATTTGAGTCAACGTAAGTCCGCCAGCACCCAGCGTGGTGTGTGTGAGGCCGCCCAGGTCATCTAGTTACCATTCACCGTCAACAGCAGTTACCAATCCGTGTTCATCGTCCGTAGTTTAAGTGGTGAATTGATCGTTTAGGTTGTAAGTATTTATCCGATTTTTTGCGAGCTCTGTGGTCATTGCACCAGACCGATCCGGCTACAGAGACTCCCCCCCCCCGTTACCTAAACTGCATCATCCTTCTTCCCATTGTATAGACTCTGATATTCCTTTTTTCCCGTGTTAAGTTTAAGTCACTGTCTCCCATCCTAACTGTCGTCGTCGTGTACCGAGTCATACGCGTGTTGGATAGTATACCCACCCTAAAGACGGCGCGCAAGCGTGCGCATAAGTGGTAGCCTATATCGGTCCTATATCGGGTAAATCGGGCGTAAAATTAAAATATTAAATTCCTCAATAAGAGTGGTCCCTCGTCAAATTAATCAACACATGGTTTTGCTCTATTCATGACTGATTTCGTGTTAGTTTAAAAAAACCAGGTAGTTAATGAAAATTGACAAATTTTACTCATAACAATTATAATTCATTCGAAATTAACTTAAAAGAAATCAGACAATATCGTAAAAAATCGTATAATAATTTATAAAAGTGTGTATAAAAAAAAATCCTGGCTCACGATTTTTGAATTTTTGTTAGGATAACTAGTTAGGTATATGAGTAAGGTCATATTAAATTTTCAGAACGTTTTGTCTAGAATT
Organism: Therioaphis trifolii; assembly: GCA_027580255.1. Lineage (NCBI taxonomy): Eukaryota > Metazoa > Arthropoda > Insecta > Hemiptera > Aphididae > Therioaphis > Therioaphis trifolii. The sequence goes on from CM050404.1 coordinate 2,411,542, forward strand.
TAAAATTATATTACATAAAAACTTTCAAACAATTTGGTAAAATAAAGTTCTATATTTAATTCAAAAGTGCTATAATTGTTCTGAAAATGGTGTCCAATATAAAAAAGTATGTATTTGATATTGGATAAAATTTTCAAGTTTCTAGCTTCAATACTTTTCGATTTATGACTAAATACCTAAAATCTGAACAGTGAAAATCTCGTTTACGGCAGATTTTTACCGATTTCACCGTTTTTACTTGGTTTTTCGATCGTTATTCTTGATTACTGGAAAAACTATGGAGATTTTGGAAAAATAAGCTCTTTAAAGTACCATCTCAGTTCAATTTCGAATCTAACAAGTTGCTGGACGAAACTTTTGGACAAGTATTTCTATACGAAAAAGTGTTTACAGAAAAAAAAAATAATAATAAATAAATAAACATCATTGTAAAACAATAAGATCCTTGGCTTCAATCAGAATCTAAAATCGAATTAGTCGTTTTGTAAATTTCATTTGTAGAATAATTTAAGTTCTTAAAATTATAATAAAATTCATTTGTGGATTTTCTACGTTTTTTTAAAGTTTTATGAAAATTCTTTCAATCAATAATTTTTAATCTTACACTCAATAAAAAAATAATAATAATACCACGGATTTAACTTTGATCATTGAACATACCATTTATTGCATATAATATAAAATATAATATAATCTATAATATCCAGCGTTGTATGATATCAAAATAAGTCAAATTAAATAAACACATTCCCATACTACTTTATGGTAATAACTAGTATTGGTTTCGGTAACTATCTACCAAATTGAGTCCAATATGTTTTTTTTTTTATTGATCTTGAAACTATTAAATTTCTGCTTGACTGCTATGGACATTAGCATTACATTCATATACATTTTACATTTAGAAAATGGAATACATTAAAAAGAAAACTAAGAAAAAAATAAGAACAATAAATGGATAAAATTACACATGGAAAAAAATAAACAATGTTTATGATTAGGTATTTTAGATAATTTTGTACGTTGGCTATATTAGATTGAGTATTTTAATTGTTTTAAAAAATTCTATGTTGTTAATTTCGTTTTCTGGATTTGGATTTAAACTAGTTTAAAGATAACGCAATAAGTCACATGCTCGTGTCACTATCGGGTCTGACTAACAAATTACGCGTGCAGGACTTTGTACAATCGTTACGTGATTCATTCGCGAAGGAAAATAACCTATCATTGTGTCTGTATTTGTGTGTGTGTGTTTTTTTAAGCAAATGAAAAGCAAATAATATTATACATTAACACCAAAAAAATGGTATATCATTATGATAATATAATATGTTGTAATTATTAGTGATTCTGTTAGGGTATAATAAATCAATAGTGCAGTTGATTTATTAAGTATTATAAAATAATAATTATAATATAATATCAAGAATATTAAAGTCGGGTGTTAAAAAATCACATTTTTTTTTTATTTCAGCAGTCGTTCTAGACACACACAAACACACACACACACACAAGATCACGCGTTTGAAGTTTGCGCATTGTTATTCCCTCGGTCAAAAATCGGTAAGTCGTCAGCGTTTGAACGCTTTAGCGCTAAAGCAAGAAGTAGCAGCACATGTTATAGAATATAGATTATACGGCTCAGGTACACGCGATACGGCATCCCGTCAAATGAGCGAAATCAAAAGAGCGAATGTAAAATGAATGAACGACAATATGAGTGAATACAAAAAGAGCGAAAAAATTATCAATAATTTTATAAGATCAACAGCGATCTAAAATTGAAATCTCTTTTTTCCTTTGACTATAGCTATTGGTAATTTTACCGATAATGCCATAGACACACCAATCATTTTTACGGATTTTTCGTCAGTTGGTGTGGTATCGTTTTACGCTTACACATCGTAACTCGCTAACTTAAATATAAAAATGCAGTTTAAAACTTCTCAGCAAGGGAAAAAATTATTACAACTAGATGGGTTTTTGTATCGTAAAGAAGAAACACACAAAGACGTGGAATATTGGCGGTGTGTGGATAAAACATGTAAAGGACGTTTTAGTGTGAAAAATGAATTAATTATAAAACATCCAACTGGCCGTAATCATGTTCCCGATTTCAATATAATTGAAGCAAAAAAAAATTGTCGAAACCATAAAAAATCGAGTGATTAGAAAAAATGTTTTCGCTCTTTTTGTATTTAATCATATTGTTGTTCGCTCTTTTTATATTCGCGATTTTGCTTCCGCTCTTTTGACGTAGAATCACGAGATACACGTGTATGATGTGATGTGATTAAATTGTCGTTTTGGGTGGATCTATTATTATTTATTAGTAAAATAAAAATTAAAAGTAAAATTATTTAAGCATTTGTAATGAAAAAAAAATACTGCCTTCGTTAGATTTTTATAAGTTTATAATACTAATGCAACGATTCTAGTCAAACGTTGATAGTTACATTTTATATTTTATTTCATTTTTTACACTGCAAATTTTAATGTAAAAATTGTTTTTATTGGTTTTGGAAAAATCTATTATGATTTATTAGCATAATATTTTGTATATCACACAAATTTTCCATACAAATGTAATTTTTTAAAGTAACGACAAAAAAACAATAGGTTATCGTCAACACAATTTTCGTTTCGAATCATTTTTGATTTATTTATTTTACTTTAAATAAAACTCTATTTCATATTGGACCTAGTAAATGTTATTTTCTTGCTTACGTTCCAATAAATATATCATAAGTTTACATTGTTGCAATTAACACCTATATAACATTGATTTATTTTTGTGATAATAGTTCTAAGTTGAAATAATTATTAGATGTTTATTTTTGAAATCCTATTTACTACTCCTATGATATATGCATCTACTGTACTCGTTGCCCACGCTGCGTTATCTGTCAAATTATCGAATAAAGAAATAGATTAATTGTTATAATTAAATTCCATATGTTGTAAGACATACACAATTGTATGGCTTGCTGACACTACTGTAATATGTTACGCAGTCCTAATAAACACACTGACCTAGTTGTAAAATAAAAATTATAGAAACTTTAAATTATTAGTCATTTATGAAATAAGCTATATTTGTATATATGTAAACACAAAAATCGCACACGCACCGCCAAAATCCTCAAATACAAACAAAAAACACAAAAAGACGTCTACCTCATCAGATATCACTGGGTTGAGGTCAACGTCGATTATGCATATAACAGGCCTAAGGACTGGCCACAGACCAGACGTATTCAGCTACCTACTCAAGTCAACGCCACTTCACGTCCCTTAGTTTCACGAAATTAACTTTTGTATTATTGAAAGTTTATTCTATTTTACAAAGTATTTGTAATTTGTTAATTAAAAAACTAACAACAAGCGGTTTTAATATTCATTCAACCCATCACCTGGAGCTAGCGTTTCGATATCACTAGTACACCGTGTCAACGAATACTCGATGGCACGCTACACTGCATACATTTAAGAACAATATTTGTAATGATATGGGCCCACCAGGAAAATTGTGCCGACATAATAATTTGGAAAAAACATATTTATGGCTTAGAAAAGTAAAGCAGAGGACGGTGACCGATCAACGTACGTACAAACCAGTGCGTCGTTCCGGAGAAGCGATTATTTTAAACAATGATCATTTAGGTGTTTTCTTATTATTTGACTTTAGGACTTGTATTATTCACGTTAACTTGTTGTGTGTAACAGACTGTGATACAATAGAAATGCATCGCATGTGGCACGGACAACGGGTGGATACCAGTGGCGGTGGCCGTTAGTAAAATAAGGATAATCTCATACACATTTGATGGCGACAATTCGACGGACGATTTTCAGTAAATCATCAAAATGAGTAGAAACTTATCACCTTGCGTACTGTCTCCGTCCATATATACGGAGCGAAGGTCAAGTATTGTTAAATTGTCCCGGATAACAAAATACATATACACACGCTCACACGTACACACGCACATACACACACATGTACCTTTTTAAAGACACCTTTTTATACGAGCTCAAAAAAATACACACACACACACACATATATATATATATAATATATATATATATATATATATAATATGTTACCGTTATATCCTAGGATGTACACAACGTGATTAGTAAAAGCCCGAATACAATTTAGTATTTCAGCATTTACTGAGTACAAACAGTAAAACCTTGCATTAACTAGTAATACCTAGGTTTATCTAGTGATCACTGATCGGGCATTTACGGTAACATATATATATATACTTGTAACAGTGGAAAATGATTAATGGTAAATTACGTCGTTTACCTATAATGATTCAATTACGTACATATGTACATATGTTTAGGAGAAGATAGGGCGAGGGACCACTCACAATGAGGAATTTAATTTATGCGAAAGAGTTCTAATATTTATATATATATATATATATATATGTGCTCCTTGTGTTTCCCGTATAGGCAACTTAACGTCTTACCGCCTGTGAGGGTACAAGGTCGGAAACTTAATGTGCACGACGTCGACGACGAGGATGGGAGACAGTGACTTAAAATTAACACGGGAAAAAGGAATATTAGAGTCTATACAATGGAATAAGGATAGTGCAGTTTAGGTAACGGGGGGGAGTCTCTGTGGCCGGATTGGTCTGGTGCAATGACCACAGAGTTCACAACAATTTGAACAAATACCTTACAACTAAACACACAAATCACAACTTAAAACTACGGACGATGACTGGTAACGATGAAATCTCGACGACCTGGACGGCCTCGCACACACCCACCTGGGTGTTGGCGTTTGATGAGCAGATGATAGGTTTGGTGGATGACACGATAATGATGAGGATACTGGTTACACAGATAATTATAAGAAAAATAAAAACTCACAAGATGTAGTTGGTAACTGGTATTGGTATTTATTACTGGTAACTGATTGATTGATATTGTATAATATGTACAAGTTTATTATGCCACAATGGCTTATATATAAAATTAGTTATTAACAATTTGAATAATTTAAATATAATTGTTGTAATAGCGACCGGAGAACGAAAAAATAATAATAGTAAAAATAATAATAACTGGCCGTAATGGCCAACGACGAGAGATGTTGCCTCAATGGCATACGAAAAGCGACAGAAAAAATATACGTAATATAATAATATTTATAATAATAAATGTTCATAATAAAGGGCGTTGGCCGTTTATATAATAAGTAGATAGAATGAATAATTTAAATATAAGACGATAATTATTCACAAACCAATATAACTAATTAAAATAATTACATAAGACATTTGACTATTATAATAATTCACACACGAATAACGACGAGGAAGATGGACGTGGTAAGGAAGTCGTCGCCGTGCTCATTAGCATTATAATCATAAAAATAATAAGAATAATAATAATATCTCGCGCATATTGGCGCGAAAAACGTATACGACTATAGGTGAATGTTGAAAAACAAAACGTTTTAAGCTCAAATTTACACCTTTGACCGGTAAGTGAAGTCATTTTCTAGGTTCGACGGTCAATGATGATAAATCTAAAAAAAAAACAGTGATTTTTTTTATGTGCCTAATTATTTAATATCTTTATTAATCAATAATAAATAATATTTCCATCTCTCTTTTTATTTTTTATGTATGGGTGTGTTCAAAGGATGATATAATTATATTAAGTATATGCTTTAGGAAAACTTTTTGAATAATTTTATACCATTAAATACTTCTCTCAGATATCAAACAATTTTAACAAAACCGTATTAGATAAAATCAGCGTACGCCAGAAATATCCAACTGTATTTTTTAAATGAAGATTTAATCAGGGAATCATTAATAATTTTTCCATACATTACATTAAGCTGACGTATTATAATATAATTGTTAGTACTATATACATGAGGCATATAAATAATTATAAGTATATACTTCATATGTTCATGTCACGTGGACTAATAGATTAAAGTCTGTAGTTACGAAAAAAAAAGTCATCGTACACTTTATAAAGATCGATGAAAAGAAAGTTTTTTTTATTATCAATAGACATACGAATAATCGAAATATATGTGTCGAAAAAACAAGCAATATTCAATTTATAGAAATAAATGTAATGGCTTTATCATTTTATTACAGGCGTTTTCGACCGTCGATAATCGTCGGTTAATCGAGCCTGATAGCCCGTTGCCATTGAACGTTGACGGCGGTCTCGTGATTCTTCGTTTGCAGTGGCAGATTTAACGTTCGTTTTGTCGGCAAATGCCAACAGGGCCCCCTCTTAAATTATGTACCGAAGTCCTTTAAGTAATTAATATTGCTTCAAGTTTGACAAACCGATGACGGCCTATATAAGATTCCATATCTTTTTACCAATGTAGTTGATTTATCTAAATCCCGAGAACATAGAGCTTATCTAACTCATCTGTGATAAATACAAAATAATTATTTTGTTGGCGCGTTATTGGTTGTCGCCACAAATCTTTTGGGAAATCTTTCGTAGAATATTTAGGTCCAACCTACTTTAATCAGTTGCCAACAACATCGAAAGAAATATTCATCATGGTTTATTGAACGATTAAAAAATTGTTCATAAATGGCTATTTTCTGAATTTAATATTTCACAGTAAAATCCGCATATAATGTATGTTATTGAATACTTTATATTAAATTTTAGTTTCTTAAGTATTTAGTTTATTTTCTTAAATTTCTTTGTTAATTGTATATAATTATATTCTATTTCTATAGATAGGAAATTCGATGTAGATGGTACTTTTGAAAAATTTCAATTTAATTGTTTTCGCATCAAATTCAATACAATAAATTGCAAATTGAACTTCGAATTATTTTTTTCTCATATCAAACACGACTGGCTAAACATAAGTTCTTGATATGTTTTTATGATTTAGTTTCCAAGATCAACGGCCACAATAAATTTGCTATATGTCGTTTAATTCGATTTGAAATTTAATAAACTCCGGAATTAATTCTAGAAAAGTGTTTTTGCGAATTTTCCCTTGGTTTAATTGAACATAATATAACCTTCATTAAATTTCGATCTTTGCAAATATTAGGTCTGTATACTTATTCGTATAATACTTGATTATATATTAATACGTATACATCTATATCCATTGTTTGTATAAACAATTATATAATATACACATTTTGTAATCTCATTTATCTGTGTGAATATCATTAATACGGCAACCAGGATGACTGTACAAGACGATGCATCTTTAGAAAATGTGCTTGAAGCTGGCAGCATCGAGCAGCCAGTGCTAAAGGACGTCACCCACACGGTTAGTAAACTACATCACTGTATAGTTTCTAAGATATCCTCGAGCTAGCTTGAAATTATCGCGTTAGCGTTTTATAACATCGCCCCGTATAATATTAAAAATAAAGTATCATCACGTCATTTATTTTGATTTTACCTTCACCCTGATACTCAAAATGTATTTACACGTAATGCGTCATAGTCATGGCTGGCAGACAATGCACTTTTATACAGTGAAATAGAAAAAAAACATTAATTATTGCTGTCAAAAGAGCCTACAAGTAGATATTCTTTAAGTATAATATCCCGTTCCGCAGGTGGTACGCGTTTGGTGGAGAAGAACGACATCCGTCATATTGAGCGTTGTGATTCAACTTTTAATAATAGCACTAGGAGAGGTGATCAACACAATGAATTTAATGGACCAAATTTGGGGAGTCATAGTGGATGAGATTATAAGCATTATAAACGAGCTCTTTGCCGTCGATATAATTGACGCTATGGACGACATGATCAATGACCCGCTGGCCAATCGAAATAATGTGAATGTAGACGTTGTCAGAAATGCTCGGTTGAAAGCGTTCGTATGGTTTGAAAAATCGGACGAATCGACTCCGACTGCCAGTGAAGACGACCGTAATGAATCGTCACAAATTAAACAACACAAGAAAGAAATGCCACTGGTTAGTTATTAACGTATTATACTAATGCAGATTAGACGGTACTATTGAATCGCATTAGTGAATAGAAGACGGATTGTATAACATTCATCATATTGATATTTAATTATTTCATTCATTTCGAGCCCAATGTTTTAATGCATTTTTAATTGAATTTACTTTATGTTATGATACATCTGAATTCTGTTTTGCTCGATGTTTATCTAATTCCTTTGTTTTTTTCCTTTTTTAGATGAAAAACACTTCGAAAGAACCAAAATCGGAGATAAAATCAAATAAATTAACCCGGTCACAAAGGGAATTTCTTGATACACTTGTCAAAAATTCGAAAATATCTAAACTTGATAATAAAGATAATAAAGACAAGCCGTGTATTCAAATCATAACAAACACGTCACAGGTAAGAATTAAATTTTATTCATTTCAAGATTATTTATTTTGAACAAAAATTTAAACGTATATAGAATTTTGATTTTTCCCGCCGAAAATTGGGGTACGATTATTATAAATATATGTTGTACGATGCATAATTTGAAACGTGTACAAATATGTGTAAAAAATATAAGATATCTATCTTGTACATAGATAATAAAGAGCGATACAGTAACGTCGCAGTACTAAAATCCGCGTAACTATACTGTACATTTATTTTGTACCAATACTTTTCGTTGATGTCCCAATATTGTTTTATCATTGATCCTTTACGGTCGCCAGTGTATAGTAACATGAAATTAACTCTTAACCGTTTGATACAGGTTATTTTTTTAAGCACGCGCCATCGCTATTAATTTATTTTCAATAGAAATATTGTTCGTTATATCAAAATCTATATTTTGTGTTGTCGCGAACGCACGACCGAAAATTCGATGATTTACGTGCCCGCGAGTCTCCAAAGTAAAAAATAAATTACACATCGGGTCGTATCGCAAAAAGTGTCTGGTTCATACAATTTGACGGGGTTGAATATTGACGAAAAAACGAATATTGCTTTTGTTTGTTCGCAGACGAATCTCCCTCCGCCGGCGATCGAAAGACGAACGGAAAAACGTTGGAACGCTCTTAACGCCGCCAATCCATTCACGCCGAGAACCGCCGCCGTCAGACCACCAGTCATTTCACGCCGAGCCGGCAGGTCGTCTATGCCATGTGAACGCATGAGATTTGTCGGTGACGAAGAGCTGCCGACCGTTGGATTACCTGAAATCGCCGACTCGCCCAAAACAACCGGCAGCCGTGGTGAAACCGTGGCAAAGAAACGTGGACGTGACGTGACGTTACCACGGACGAGAACCTATTTCCCGAGCCTGACTGAAACGGCGACGCGACAACACGCTCAAAACGCCGTCGATTCGATCACGCCGAACAAAGCCTCCGACCGGCAGAACGTTTCACGACATGCAGACAAGTCGGCCAACCGGAAACGGGAGAGGTTTTTCGGCGACGCACCGCCGCCGGCCGTCAGCACGCCAAAAACCACCGGAAGTCGTGGTGGTGTCGTGGTGGAGAAACGTGGATGTGACGTCACGCCACTATGGACCAAAGCCGATTTCCCGAGCCTGGCGGAAACGACGACGCGACCGCACGTTAAAAACCCCGTCCATTCGGTCACGCCGAGCAAAGACTCCGCCCGGCAGACCATATTTTCACGTCATGCCGACAAGTCGGCCAAGCGGAACCGGGAGCCGCCGACCCCCAAAACTTCACCCAAAACTGGAAAGTCGCCTATTATCACTGGGGGTCGTGGCCACGCCGCGGCAGAGAAACGTGGTCATAAAGTCATTCCGCCGCAGACAACACCCTATTTCCGAGGTCTGACGGCGACGACGTCACAACCGCCTGTGGAGGACGACGACGCGTGGTGAACGTCGGCATTGCCGGCTGACCGCCACGTTAGCCGGCACGCCGTCCACTTGGCACCCGGTTTTCGAGGGCCCGCAAGTTCGACAGGCATCGTTCGCTTATGACGTGAGGCGAATCAAAGAGCTGTGTTGCGACATCGTTAATTCCTCGGTGCTCATAGTCTGAAACGTTTTTGAGAACGGTCACAAATGATTATTTTGAGGCCCCAATACCCTCTCCCCCAAAAAAATAATTCGTTTTTCCTGTATATTAATTTCTAATGTATGTAAAAAAAAATCATTTCTGATTGGCTATGATTAATTTAATGATATTAACGTCTTTATAAAATCAATTGATTCCGACGTGTAAAAAAAAAAAAAAAAAAAAAAAAAAAAAAAAAAAACAATATCCGTTAAAAATATCGTTATAAATATCTGATTGTACTAACATTTAAAACTTTTTCTGGCTCAAAATTAAAAAAATTACCACATCATAGTTTAATGCAAATCATACTTAGGTATCTAATTTAAAATTCATATAGCTGTATTCTCTAATCATTTGAAAATTTCATTCGTGTAAATAAAATATAAAATAATCATATAAAATTGTAAAAATAAAAATAATAAATAGAATAAAATGTGAAAACTTATAAAACTAGATATTTTATATCATGGGTAAGCTAAACCATTACTAAGCTTCATAGCCGATCTTTTTATTTTCCTAGTCTTCATGTATTCCATTAGATTCCCTTCTATATCTAGTTTGATAGTACATAAATACACTGAAATCAATTAATAAACTGTCTAGTATAGCGTTAAATATTTTAAATCTAAAAGTATTCTGTGATATAAATGTTATCTCCTATCGCTCTTGAATCTGCTATAAAATTTTTTTTTGGTAGGTCTAAATGTCTCATTTCAATATGGGGAACCAATATATTTGTTTGGATAGATCTAAATACGACGATTTAGAAGCTTCTTCGAAATCCGTGTTCATGTATCGTACTTCCTTAGAAATCTCCTAAACAAGGATAGAATATAATTGCATATCATTCGAATAAATAAACGCATTACTCTATGATGACACTCGGTGAAGTATTATTGTACAAATTGTTATCAATAAAATATAAAAACATTAAAGCACAATTTCTGAATGTATTAAAATGTGTTTTTTTTTTACCTAGATTATTTTAATTTTTTTTTATTTACTAAACGGCAACCATTACGTAGGTAAGTATGACTTTCAATTACTGAAGATGATATTTCTTTTTGGAAAATTTTGTATTTACATTGTATAGTTAGAATAAGACCTCAACCGATTTATCTGTTTAATTTATTAATTTAAAATTCAGAGTAATGAATTATTGATATTATATCGATGTTCAGATAGTAGGATTTTTGAAAATCACGTGGGCGTGATGTGTGTGTGTGTGTGTGTGTGTGTGTGTTTGTGTGTGCGTGTGTGTGTCAAGACGATGAAAAAAACCCATCTATTAAAATTCAATAACTTTAGAGGGTGCGTTACGATTGCGTATGATACGATTCCGTATGGACCTTTTTCATTATTACGATTGCGTACTTTCTACCCTAGTGCAACGTTGCCGTTGTTCAAAATCGTGAAAATTTGTAGTATAACTTATTTTAGGAAATGATTGCTTATATTTAACACTTTAACATCGTTATACTAGTATGCGACCAACTTGTCATTCGATAAGTCACTGGTTTTAACTATGGAGAGTTCATTAAAAATTATAATGTCAGAACGTGGGAAAGAGTTAGCTGTGGTTTCTTCACATAAATATCGTTTTATAAGAAAACGCAAAGACTAATTGTTAAAATGGATATGTTATAACAAAAGCTGTTATGCCAGTATTTTAACTGATGTCAAAAAAACTCAAGTTATTTCGGTAATCGGTGAACACAAACATGAAGCAATAACACCTCAAAATATTGACCGCCAAGTTCTCAGAGAAAATTGCAAACGAAAAGTCAGCGATTCAATTTCAACTCGACCAAGCAAAATAATACGAAAAGAATTACTGACAAATGTAGGTACAGACATTGTACATAAGGATATTTCTTCTGTCCGAAAAGCCATGTATATGGCAAGACGGAAAAACTTTCCTATATATCCAAAATCTTTTGATGAAGCCATAGATCAAATTTGGGAAATGCAATATATGGTTTTTTAAATTATATTATTATTATTATTTTAAATTAAATTTATTTAATATATATATTTTATATACCTAAATATTTTTAATTGACTATACTATTATAAAAATGATTTTTTTTAAATTATATTATTATTATTATTAATAATTTAATTTAATTTAATAGTACATGTTGGCAACGTTGCACTCATTTTCGTACGCAATCGTAATGTTTTTAAGGCCTAGGTAGAGAAATCGTACGCAATCGTAAAAACGTACGCAATCGTTTTACTAAAAGGGACAATCGTACGCAATCGTATACCACCGACTTTAGAGCTGTAAGGGAAAGTAAACCTTTTAAAAAAACCTGTTTTGACTATCCTATTAAGCAGTGCTAGATCGTATTCTTTGTCACTTTAGAAGGTAGTCGTCCGGGCCAATTAATAGGTTTTTCTTTACATGCTTGTTTTACGGTTGGAGTGTACAAAACCAACAAACACCTTGTTTTGTGTTGTTATACGTCAAGCCTTTGCGTAGCGTATACGACAAGAGTAACGTACAGAAGCAAATGAATGGAGAAAAGCATTGTTTATAATAATAGCTGTTTACTGATTTCGGGGCCATTCAAATAAATCACATTGATATTAGAACTATATATTTTATTATCACTCCGAAGTTTATCTGAACGCGATAAATTGGAGCAAGTCGAAGTTCACCGGGTCAGCTAGAATATATATATATATATATATATATGTAAATAGATATATGACTCCTCATGTACACATTATTACGCATCGCGCAGGAAAGCTTAAATTATTTTCGAACCGTCCGACATCATGGTATTTATATGGGTTTAAGGTCGAAACGGGCGGGGATTCAGCTTCGTCATGGTATAATAATTATATGAAATATAATTACGGAAATGCTATTTTTTTTTTCAGGATAATTACAAGTTTTTTTTTTTATTTGAAGTCTTTTATGTTTTTTTTTCATTCAAGCTTTGAGAGCATCATAAAGAATACTGAGATACACGATTTTAACGCAACAAAGTCTTCGGCATAACAAAACCTCATATTAATTTGTTATTGTATGTATGCGGCAAACACACAAACACACACAACACACACACACACACACACACACACACACACACACACACACACACACACACACACACACACACACACACACACACACACACACACACACACACACACACACACACACACACACACACACACACACACGCACACACACAATCACAGATATTTAAAACACAAAAATGTGTTGAAAAAACAATTATGAAAACTTCTTTCATAATGTTGTATTTTATAGTTTGATATAAGTCTCCCTCTTTTATCACTATAGGTATTAACAAAAATAAAAAAAAGTATTCACCATTGGGCTTGTCAGTATAATATAGGTATAATCATGCTCACATATACTTGTATTTCTTATTTGTCTGGGGACACTCTTTCATTTCTTTTAAGTTTCTGTAACTAGAAGAAATGTTTAATTTACAGAAGAGTTAACGGAACTGTTGTACGAAGACTATATCCAAAGAGTGTCCGTGAAAAAAAAAGTAAGTGTAAAAACTGGAATAGCGGTCAAACATTTATGAAATATTTTTCAAGCTTGTGTGTATATATTATGGATATTTACTATTTCGTGTTAATTTCAAGTCATGTTATGAAAATATCGTTTACAATGAAATTGTGGTATCACCCGTATCGGATGATACGCGGTAAACCAAACTGTTTACCTTACCCCCGTACATTCTAGGTTAATGACTGTCTCTAGAATAAATTCTGATTAGCACTGTTAACCTTTGAGGTACGACGGTGTGCGTTTTTGTCGTTCTCCGTTCGTTTCTTAAATTGGAATGACTATTAGGACACCACAACCGGAGCACTATTCGGTTATTAAAAACCTCATTGACTATTAAGGTGTGTGGGTCTGAGCACTGTTCCAATATTAAGGGTAAGAACGAAGAAAGACTTTGAAATAATACTCGGGTTTTCAGGTCGGAAACACTTTTATTATATTTTAAAACACAAGTAAAATAATTAACTAATTCGATTAAAATAGCCCGTACTATGATTTACGTTTCTCACGTGCAACCAGAGTACATACGTCCTCGCCGATTCACTCAGCGACAACGGGACCTCTCGTGCCTGCCTGTACGGCGGTGTTATATCGTAATTTAATCGCTGTCTCAGCACATATGCTTCACTGACCTAAGTAATATTTTGATGACTGTCTACTATATACGACAGTCCTCCTAGTTTTTTGAAAAAAAATGCCCTCATTTTTTAATGCATTTTTACACACAATTTCTTATTACTACATTAAATACTAACCTACTTTAACACTATATTACTGTCTCAGCTTATTCGCGTCGTTGACTATAAAATTATGCTTATATGTTAATTTAATCATACTATTCTAATAATTTGTTATTTGATGTGTGTTTTAAAAAAAAATATATATGAATACATGTATTGATTGGTTCGCAGAAAATGTGTAGTTATGGAAAACCATAATAATAACATTACAACAATTTAAATTTAAAAAAATCGATATTTCAACCGCCGTGATTGGTTTATAATTTATAAAATTAACTCAAAATTTTAATACAAGAAGAAAAAATCTACCTATGGCAATATTATGTGAGGATCTCGTAATAATTAAAAACATATAATTTGCAATTACAAAACACATTAATGATTATTATACATTTTTTTTTTTTTTTTTTTTTTTTTTTATGAATATAAATTGAATAATAGTAATATTGTACTGTATGACATTTTTACTCAGAACATAAATACAAGAATTTATGTGAATACATATAAGGTTATACAAATGTATTGATTGGTTCTTTTGTAAAAAAATATTTTCTTAGAGATTGTTCACAGTTAGAAATATAATATTTTTATTTCGACAATTAGCAGTAAATGTTTGTTGTTTTTCTATGGTATTTTATTCTTCGATTCCGTGGTAGTTAATTCTTCTTTTTCTCTTTGTATTTCATAAGGTAAGTAGTTATTATCTTGATTGTTTTAGTTTTTATTTTTTTTTGAATTTGATTTGTATTTCTTTCTTTTTTTTTTATTATTATTTTATTTTTGTATCTATTTTTGTTTTTGTTTCTTTTTTTTTTTTGATTTGACGGCAGGTTCTTCTTCGTGTCTTCGTATGAAAGGTGTTTGCTTATTGTTTTTTTTTTTTTTATAATTATTGGTTTATAATGTTTTTTTTTTTATTATTGGTTTACTGCTTTTTGTCTACTTTGAAAATATTATACTCGCCCTTTGTCTCAGAAGATTGTTACGGCTTTTGTTTGTTGACTCGTGAATTTTGATTATGCTGAAAATACATTCTATTCTTTTTGTTTTTATTTACAATTTTTTTTTTTTTTTTTTTTTTTTACATGTTTTTGAAATTTTATTATTTTCCTTTAAAAGTAATTTTTAACCTAACCTTGTGTTTAATTGCATATTGGTTAATTTATTATACCTATTTTTTCCTAAAAGAGTGTTTTATAATACATTGTTTTGAACAAATTTAAATTTTATAGTTACATTAATTTTTGTTTTAAGGTGATATTTAAAAAAATTATTCTTGTTGTGGTTTAGTATAATATAAGAGTACTATGGTGTTTTGCCTAGTTTTCGTTTTTAGTGTTTTGTACTATGCTACACATACTATGCTTACATTTCTTGTCTGATCCTACGCTTGTGCGTTTGTTGTTGTTTTTTTTTTTTATATTATTATTATAAAAATGCATACTATGGCTAAATTGTTGTTGGCGTTCTGGAAAATGTAGCTATTATTTTTTTTTTTTTTTTTTTTTTTTTTTTAGCTTGATTTTGTTTTATCCGTGTGTTGGGTCAGTATTGTGGTGCAGTTCTTCCGAACAGCATCTCTAAGTTTCTTATATTATAAATTTTCTTCTTTCTTTCTTTTTTTTTTTTTTGATTAATTATAGTATTTTTATTTAGTAATAGGTCTGCCCGACATCCGGGTAGATATTGAGTGGCCAATACGTGTGAATCAACCCTCTGATGACGTGTTCGTATCGATTATGATGTCCATCGTCACAATATTGGAGAAAATACTGACCATAATGGATATATATATATATATATATATATAGGAGACGGATTCTGAATAGTGACAAAAATAAATCAATAATAATTTATAATTGTATTTATAATGGTTTCTTTTTTTTTCTTTTTTTTTTATTTATTATTTTTCCTCCGGTTGTTTTTATTTATTTTTTACTGGGTGAGTACGTTTTTTTTTTTTTTTTTTTTTTTTTTTTTTTTTTTTTTTTTTTTATAAATTGTTAGTATTATTATTTATTTATTTATTTTAATCTAATTCTTCGTGGTATGGCTTTAGTCTGTCTACGTGTATAGCGTCCGTCGTTTCTTTTCCTTTTAGTGCGACCTAGCGAATATAATCATTTTATAATACAGCGCCCAATTTTTTTGGTTATTATCGACGTAGTGTGTTAAGGCGTTGCATATAGTTTTATTCATTAATTCGGTCATTCCGTTGCTCTGGGGGTGGTAACTAGTCGAACAAATTTGAGTTATTCCTAATTTTTCACATATGTTTTTTACTTCGGTATTTTTAAAATGTGTACCTCTGTCGCTGACGAAGTATTTTGGCGTACCGTAGGTAGTTATTATGTCAAATAAAAAATCGATGGTCGCTGCTGCGTCTGCGTTTGTAACAGCCTTTGCAAAGGCCATTTTGGTCGCGTTGCAAGTAGCCACTATTAAATATTTTTTACCTTTTGACATTGGTAGTGGTCCTAAATAATCGAAACATAGTCTAGACATGGGTTTTGTGTCGGTTAACGGAATAGGTTGTAATAAACCTGGTTTTTTACCGTTTTGGTTTTTTGAGAATTGACATGACGCACATGTTTTTATGAATTTGTTTGTGTCTTGTATCATTGTTGGCCAATAATATTTTTTTCTTTAGTCTTGCTAATGTTTTGGTGATTCCAAAATGTGCTGATAGTACTGACTCGTGGTAAGATTTTAGTACTATATTGACTAAATTTTTTGGTATTACTAATAAATTTTTGACTCCGTTTGGTGACCAATTTAAAAAAAATAAAATATCATTTTTAACTATGAACTGTCTAGACTTTCTTTTGTATTTTGAATTATTATTTTCTTTTATTGCTGATATGATGCTTTTGCAAAATTCGTCGGTTAATTGATTTTCTTTAATTTTTTCTATGTTTATTGTGTCAAAATTTATTTCTTCTGTCTCTGTGGTTTCAAAAATATCTTTTATTTGTAACGTGTCTACTGGGTATCGTGATAAGCAGTCCGCCGCTGTGTTCCAAAGGCCGGGTCGGTGTTTAATTTCAATGTCGAATTCTAATAATTTGAAAATAAATTTTGTTATTCGGGACGATGGATTTTTCATTGTTTGGTAGTATTGTAGACTAGAATGGTCGCTAAATACTATTACTTTTCTGCCTAATAAATATTCTTTAAAATAGTTCACTGCAAAAACAACTGCTGACATTTCTAATTCAGTGGTAGTGAAATTCCTTTCACCCCCCTTTAATTTCCTCGAAGCGAAAGCTATAGGGTGTCATTTCCCATCTTTGTCGTTTTGTTCTAAAATTCCCGAGAGTCCTTCTAGTGATGCGTCCGTGGTTACAAAAACTTGGCGTTCGTCCTCAAAATGAGCTAGTACGGGGGCCGTTATTATGGCATTTTTTAAAATATTAAATGCATTATCTTTAGAGCTGTCCCAATGAAATTTATTTTCCTTTTTTGTCAGATCGGTGAGCGGAGTAGCAATTTTCGCAAAATGTTAAATATATTTCCTGTAATAACTAGTTAGTCCTATAAAAGCTCTTACATCTTTAATTTTTGTAGGTATTGGAAAATGTTTTATCGCCTTTATATTTTTCTCCAACGGTGTTAGTCCTTTATTTGATACTTTATGCCCTAATAATTCTATTTCGGTACCTAATAGTACGCATTTGCTAGTTTTTAATTTTAATCCGGCTTCGTCTAGTCTTTTGAATATTTCTTCTAGCCTGTATAACGCCTCCTCAAAGTCGTTTCCGTAACAGCATATATCGTCCAAGTATGCTATCATTGTTCTATATAAAAAATCACTGAATAAATTGTTGATTACCTTTTGAAAGATCGGGCCCGAGTTTTTGAAACCCTGTGGAATTCGTTTAAAATTGTATAGACCGAAATCTGTAATAAAGGCTGTCTTATCTTGGTCCTCCCTTTTCACCGGAATTTGAAAATAACCTTGGCAAAGGTCGATAGAACTGTAGTATTTTGCTCCCTCTAAGCTTCTAAAAAGGTCTTGTGACCTAGGTATAGGGTATTTGTCACTAATCGTTTCGTTGTTTAGTTTCCTATAATCTACTAGAAATCTGTATTCGCCTTTTTCCTTTTTCGGAATTAAAAATACTGGTGCCGCGTAATTACTTCGACTTGGTTCGATAATGTCGGCTTTTATCATTTTATTGATTAATTTCTTTAATTTTTCTCTTTGGATTGGAGGTGTTCTGTATGGTGGCTGGAATATGGGTTTGTCGGATTTTAAGTTTATTTCGCAGGGCTCTACATTTGCACAACCTATGTTTAATGGGTCGGATGTAAATAAATGTTTAAACCTTTTTACTAATTTACGTGCTTTTTCGCGTTGATCATTGTTCAGCTCCTTGGAAATGTTTATTATTGTACCTTGATCGTCTTCTATTTCATTGTCATTGGTTACTGTTTTATTGTTTTGATTTTTACACATAATGCTTCCGGTAGCAAAAATATTTATGTTATGACTTTTATTATGTTCGTACCATATTTCGTCCATTTTTATAGAATTATTTTCGATTTTTATGTTTTTATTTTTAAAATTGATTATTATGTTGTATTTAATATTGAAATCATTTCCTAATAGTAGTTTGCAACTTAGTCCCTCAATGACGTATACTTTGATTTTGTATTTAAGTGTATTGATTATAATTGTTACTTCTGTTGTTCCTCTTTGTATTAGTTCATTATTGTCTGCGCCTGTTATTATTATTTGTTCTTTGGGTTTTATTTCTTGTTTATTTTTTACTAGGGAATAATCTATACATGATAGATTTGAGCCTGTGTCTATTATTGCATTTTGATCATTATCGTCCAGTTTTATTCTTATGGATAGCACTCTTTGTTTCCGGTCTGTGTTTGAATCTGCGCTTGTATTTTGATTGTTGATTTTAATTTCGTCTTTGTGCTGATTTTGCTGATTTTTTGTTTCTATGGCTTTCTCGTCTTTTTGCATGGGCCGATTTCGATATTCTCTTATGTAATTTCTGCATAGTTCACAAAACATAACGTTTTACTCATCACTCCAATACCAGTCTTTGTCATCATGATCGTCTTGTATATCCTTGCAGTTGTGGACAAATATTCGCAGTCTTGACAAAATTGTGAGTACCATATTGTTGATATGTCAGTTTTTAAATTGTTGCCGGGTTTATTTTTTTCTATAGGGTTTTGTTGTGATAATTTTAAACGATCGCAACATTCGTATAAGAAATGGTCTATATTTTTTTCAATGGTATTAAAGTCGGGAAAAACTGTGTTTATTATTATATTATTGAATTGACGTGGTTTATATGTTTTTGTGATGATTCCTGGTGTCCAATGACAGTCCTTATTGAATATTCCTATACTTTTCCTATTTAATTTCCAGTATATTATGGCATTTGTGTCTCCGGGATTTTCGTGTATTAAATATAAGTTTAAATTAAATTGGTCACAGATAAATGCTAGATCGTCATCTTTAAAATAGTAGCCAGATTTGCAATTAGGAATGCCGAGCATATTTAATAATTCTACCGTTTTCCTATATATACCATGATGTTTTAAGCATATTCGTAGTGCGTGGGCACCACAATCACCGTCTCCGGGTACGTCCTTTGTTTTTACGAATGAGCCAGCGATTTGTGCTATTTCGTACCTTAGATTATCGCTGATCGTGTTATTAAAATTTTTACCTATCGTAATATTGGAGTTTGGGAATTATTGTTTCTAATATTTTTATTTTGCTTTTCATTGTCGTTGCTCGGCAGTAGGCATATTAAAATTTTTATCTGTGTGTTTTGAAAAATAAACTTAATCATGGTAGAAATAACGTTCCAATCCTTTTTGTCTTGTCCAGTGCAAATTTTTGGTAATGCCAAGGTAGTAATATTTTTCTCTAAACAAAATTGCCTAGTATTAGTTAATGTGCTAAAAATGTTAGTGTATGCTGGTTTATCGTAATATTTATTTTTTGTTATGAGGTATAAAATCCATTGGCTTCCGTTTTTCAAATAAGCCATTTCGGTGGTTTTTTTTTGTTGGTCTATTAATTTATCTACGTTGTTAAATTTATTTCTGAATTGTAACGCAATCCCCTTCGACATGGTGAGGCATTGACTTGTGCAATGGCCTATTGCGATATCATTTGGTAATGAAAAAATATTTATCGTCTGTTCACTGTAATCGCATAGGAAATCGGTTCTATCGTTATTGCTGAGAAGGAATTTTTGGAATTCATTTAATGGTGTCAATTTACTTATTGTTACGATGTTTTCTATACATTTTTCGTCATCGTCATTTTTTTCATTAGTTATTAATTTATTTGAATTTGTTGATTTGTACCAATTTTCTACAAAATGTATATAATTATTTTTCTCAATCTGTTTTTCTTTGTTAAATTTTGAGTTGTCGGTTTTTGTATAAATATTATTTGTTCCCCGAGTTAGATATTCCGATTTTTCTCTTAGCTCGGGTGTTATTAGTTTTTTGAAAAATTGCAATCGTTAGCATAGTGTCCTTTACCATTGCATTTGTAGCATGTTATCTTTTCTCTTCCGTTAAATCTCTCCGGCGTTGTGGATCTTGAATATCTTTCTCTGCTGTTTTCCCTACTGTACTGTTTCCTATTTGTATCATTTTCACTATTTCTGTTGTTATAACTATTTTTTATCTCTGGATCTGTCGTAGGAGTTTCCCCTATTTTTTGAATCGGAACTATCTCTATTATTGCCCATTTCTCTACCGTTATTTCTGTATTTATTGTTATAGTATCTGTCTCTACTCCTTTCTCTAAACTTATCGTTGTTGTACCTATCAGGATAAGGACTTTTTTCTTTATAATGGTTTCTACCTTCGTAATCTGCTTTTCCTGGATATGGACTTTTTTCTCTCTTGCGTGATCTATTTTCAAAATTGACTGTCTTGTCGTTTTTTTTTAAATTATGCATTTCGGTACATAGTTGATCGATTTTGGTACACAATTGATCAATTTTATTTATATGATAATTGTCTATTCCTTCTAATTTTGTATTTAATCGTTTTATTTCTTGATTGCTGTCTTTAGTTTCATTATTGAGTTGCATTACTTGCTTATTTAAGATTTCTGTGTATTCGCGGAGACCTGAACTTCTTGAATTAATTCTAAATTGCATCAGTTCATATTTTTTCAAATTTTCTTTCAATTTCTTTAAAGTACTATTATCATGCAGTGATATTGCATGTAATATTGGTTCCCTAATACCTTTTAGTATGTATACGCAAATTTCTTCCTCTTTCATATCTTTTTGTACTTGGCTACACAGGTATTCTATTTCCGTAACAAAACTAGAAATTGACTCTAAGTCGTTCTGTTTTCTGTTTTCTAATTTGTTTTTCAATATTATCGAGTATCCTATGGGTTGAAATTCGTTTATGAACTCGCTTTTTAGATTTTCCCATGACAAGTTACCACCTTTGTTTTCCAAATTTTGTAGAAATATGTTAGCAGTTTCTTTCAAAAATATTGATAAAAACTTAATTTTTTCGTCGTCCTCCCAATTGTTGATCTGTGCTGCTTTTTCGTATTGTCTGATGAATGTTTTTATGTCGCCTTGTCCGGAGAAACTATCTGGTTTGACAATCATTTTTTCCATTTTGTGTTTTGGTTTTTTATTTTCCAATTTATTTAATTTTTCAGGTGTATTGTCTATTACGAATTTTGAGTTGCTAAAGAAGGTGGTATTTAAATTTTAATCAGTTGGACTTATGATATCTTCGTATATGTGTTCTACTTTTGTTGATTCGTTAGAATCTAAGTTTATTAAGTTATTATAACTGTTATTAGGGGTTTGTACTAAATCATTTTTATATAAATTACTACCAAGGTTTACTATTTTTTCTGCTTGGATTATTAATTTGTTTGCGTTTTCTTCTAAATCTTTGGATATATTATTTAAAAGGTCGTTATTAATTTTTTCTGGCCTATTTATATCGTTATTACTAGTTCCTGGGCTTGAATCACTTAAGTGGCTCTGTTTAAGTAATTCGGTGATATCGATTCTGTCTTCAATTGAATCCTTTTGAACTTTGAGTTTTTCTTGATCGCTTAAAGTTTCTTCGATGTCGTCAAATTCTACGATCCCCTTATAATATCTAGATAGTCTTGCCCTCAGATTTTCTACGGTTCCTACACTTTTTAATTGTTTAGATTTGCATAATTCAATAAGGTCGGGTTTTCTTTGCAAATAAATATCGGTTAATTTTGTAATTTTTTTTCCCAAAGCTATAAGGTGTTCGTCATTCATATCATAATAAAATTTAATTAAATTAATTTATGCTTAACACTTAAATAATTAATTTTTGAACAGTTTGAAACTTTTTTTTTTTTTTTTTTTTTTTTTTTTTTTAAATTTTGTGGTTATTTAAAACAGAATACAATTTAGAAAAATTATTGAATTAAAGAAAAATCTATTTAAATCGTTAAAACTAATCTAAAATCCTAATATTAATAAATAAGTATATTGCTTAAATAAAAATATTTTGCGGTTTGAAAAAATTTTTGAAAAGAATTTAGAGACAGAAAAAATTGAACTGAAAAACTCCTGTAAAAACCTAATCTACTTTTTTTTTTTTTTTTTTTTTTTTTTTTTTTTTACTAATCTATAATCCTAATATTAATATGTAAGTATATCGCTTAAATTAAAATCTTTTTGCCGTTATTTAATGTCGAATAAATTTTTGAAAAGAATAAGAGAAGAAAACAAATGAACTGAAAAATCCTATTTAAATAGTTTAAAAAAAAAATCTAATCTACTTGTTTAAACTTAAATTAAAATTTTGCGGTTATTTAAAATTTAATAAGAATTTTGAAAAATTATTAAAGAGAATAAAACCTAAACTATAATCCTAATATTAATATGTAAGTATATTACAAAACGTTGCTCACCTTGGCGTATATGTGTAAACGCACGGTTGCCAGATTGTACTACGCGGCACAAAACACAAATAAACACTTCGAAAAATTAAACGTGCCAAGGTTGAGGTACCAGGGCACAAAAAAAAAAAATGTCTCCGACCGTGGATAAATAACCCCGTTGGGCGCCACTCTGTGGTATCACCCGTATCGGATGATACGCGGTAAACCAAACTGTTTACCTTACCCCCGTACACTCTAGGTTAATGACTGTCTCTAGAATAAATTCTGATTAGCACTGTTAACCTTTGAGGTACGACGGTGTGCGTTTTTGTCGTTCTCCGTTCGTTTCTTAAATTGGAATGACTATTAGGACTATTAAAAACCTCATTGACTATTAAGGTGTGTGGGTCTGAGCACTGTTCCAATATTAAGGGTAAGAACGAAGAAAGACTTTGAAATAATACTCGGGTTTTCAGGTCGGAAACACTTTTATTATATTTTAAAACACAAGTAAAATAATTAACTAATTCGATTAAAATAGCCCGTACTATGATTGACGTTTCTCACGTGCAACAAGAGTACATACGTCCTCGCCGATTCACTCAGCGACAACGGGACCTCTCGTGCCTGCCTGTACGGCGGTGTTATATCGTAATTTAATCGCTGTCTCAGCACATATGCTTCACTGACCTAAGTAATATTTTGATGACTGTCTACTATATACGACACAATTACGGCAAATTTTACTAATTTTTGTCAATTATCATTAACTACCTGGTTTTTTCTAACTTACACGAAATCAGTCATAAATAGAGCAAAACCATGTGTTGGTTAATTTGACGAGGGACCACTCTTATTGAGGAATTTAATATTTTAATTATACGCCCGATTTAACCGATATAGGCTACCACTTATGCGCACGCTTGCGCGCCGTCTTTTGTGGTTGGTATACTACCCAACACGCGGATTACTCGGTACACGACGACGACGGTGAGGATGTGAGTCAGGGACATAAACTTAACACGGGAAAAAAGGAATATCAGAGTCTATACAATGGGAAGAAGGATGATGCAGTTTAGGTAACGGGGGGGAGTCTCTGTGGCCGGATCGGTCTGGTGCAATGACCACAGAGCTCACAAAAAATCGGACAAATACTTACAACCTAAACGATCAATTCACCACTTAAACTACGGACGGTGAACACGGATTGGTAACTACTGTTGACGGTGAATGGTAACTAGATGACCTGGGAGGCCTCACACACACCACGCTGGGTGAAGGCGGATTTACGTTGACTCGATTGACCTGCAGGATGGACAGCACAACATCCAATGGAGAACACGACGACGATGACAGAAAAGTAGATAATACGTAATAATAATTTTGAATAACTCACAAAACGTAGAAGTGATAATGAAGTAGAATTCAATTTAACACGGCAATCAATCAATATACTTTATTAGAAATATACACCCGCACAATGAGGTACCTACCGCTTCAGTTGCGGATTTTATTGAACAATATATATAAATAATTCTAATAATAATAATAATTCGTTAGTAATTACGTGACGGCTGCGAAGACGAAGACGAACAACTAAATGTGTATATACGAGTATCATAAACAAAAATGACACGAGATGTGTGTATTCACTCAGTGTGAAAGAAAAAAAAATATGTTGCCTCAATGGCGAACGAGAAGCGACAGACAAAATAATAATAATGAATATACGTAATATAATAAAGGACGTTGGCCGTCTTACAATAATAAATAGAAAAAAAACCAAAAGAGATGATAATTTGAATAATATAACACACGACACAAACTGATATAGTAATAAATAAGATTAGAACAAGTAATTAAAAAGCTGGTAAGTGAGATGATGGTGGTACAAGTTCGTCCTTCGTCCCTTCGGTCCTCGGACAAGATATTGGTGATGAGTGTATTAAGTTTTAAAGAAATGATGACTCATTTCTTTAGTATAAAACGATTCTGAGCAAACTTCAGTGTGATATAATATGTTATTATTTAAATACTGTTTACGTATTTTACGGTTATTTGTATAATTTTTTAAATGCTTGGAAAAAAAATCTTGAGTCACGATGATATTTTTTCGGTATTGATAGTTTAGTATAAGAGTAAACTTGTATTAAAATTTTAGAACTTTCTAACAATTCTCAATATTTCATTAAAAATAAACTTAAAAGAAATCAGACAGTATCGTAAAAAATTGTATTATAATTTAATAAAGTGTGTTTAAAAAAAAATCCTGTGTCATGATTTTTGAATTTTTGTTAGGATAATTAGGTAGGTATATGAGTAAGGTCATATTAAACTTTCAGAAATTTTTGTCAAATATTTAAAATTATAGTACATAAAAAACTTTCAAACAATTTGGTAAATTAAAAGTTCTATATTTATGTCAAAAGTGCTATAATTGTTCTGAAAATGTTGTCCAATATAAAAAAGTATGTATTTGATATTGGATAAAATTTTCAAGTTTCTAGCTTCAATATTTTTCGATTACCTAAAATCTGAACAGTGAAAATCTCGTTTACGGCGGATTTTTACCGATTTTACCGTTTTTACTCAGTTTTTCGATCGTTATTCTTGATTACTGGAAAAACTATGGAGATTTTGGAAAAATGACCTCTTTAAAGTACCATCTCAGTTCAATTTCGAATCTAAAAAGTTGCTAGACGAAACTTTTGGAAAAGGATTTCTATACGAAAAAGTTTTTACAGAAAAAAAATAAAATAAACATCATTGTAAAACCATAAGATCCTTCGCTTCACTCAGAAACTAAAAAAAAACACATATTCGCAATTAAGACTAAAAATATGTGAAATGCTAAAATATAACTTATTAAAACCTAACCAAATGATTTAATGGCATAATTAATCAATAACCATAAACGATAGAGGTAAGGTAGAAATTATAAAATTGTTATCAATAAATTCATTTAAGTAAAATATAACGTATTAATTTTTTTTTTAAATGTGGTTAAATGTAAGGATACGGAGTTTTTTCTAGTTTGCAGTGAGAAAATACGTTGTACAGCGGAGTAACTTATTTAAGTAATATGATATTATATACTTGTGACACTTGAATTACACACAGATATTGTATGTATATGACAAAATATATAGTTAAAATAAAACAATAAAATACATAATACAATAATTATTTATATAAATTACAATAATAAAAAAAAACTGTAAACACTATTCTTTGGTTAATGAATCAAAAATTGAAGTGAAATACAATATTATTCACTTTCCGTATTCCAATGAAATTATTTCAAGCTCTTTAATAATAACAATAATAATTAAAAGTCATTGTTTTGTTTATGGTGATCGTAAAACCGTATCTTTTATACAGATGTATGTGTGTGTGTGTGTGTGTGTGTGTGTGTGTGTGTGTGTGTGTGTGTGTGTGTGTGTGTGTGTGTGTGTGTGTGTGTGTGTGTGTGTGTGTGTGTTAGACATATTTAGATTAGATTTGGAAATAATAATATAGGCACTTAAATCTAACAATATCAAAGCATTTCCGGGTCAGCTGGTAAAATATATTATAAATCATACTATACACTGAAATTATTTATATTATTTGAGTGAACCATCAATTATTATACTGACTAGTATAAGTGTATTCATCAGACACCAGTACACCACTGTACTTTTAATCATTCACCCGAACTTCGTTATTAGTATACGCGATATCATCCTGGGGATTAGCGTAATGATTATAATATTCCGTGAATAAAGCTTTATTTCTACACAGGAAAAAATTGAGTACGTTACGAAATAAAACTTCCTTTTGAGTGAAAAACAGATGAAATATTAGTTTTTTGATAAAGTAAATAAATTTAAAAAATGCACAAAACACAACATTTGTAACTTTTGAATACTTGTAAATGAATCTTATTGAATTAATTAATTTCTTAATTTATTGACAGTTCGGGTTAATTGACTATAAAAATACGTTAAAACAATAGAGGCATGGATATAAAACGATATATAAAGTATGGAACTATAAAACGAGCAGTCAAACAGCTGATGAACGGTCCTGTACCCTGTACTTGTTGATATTTCGCTAGCCGCAATAATTGTGTTACCATGGAAACGGCTTTTCTACATTTGGCCGCAGACCACCGAACACGTTTTTCAGATTCAACATCGTCATTTCGTTTTATCTTAACCGTTTCTAATTAGGGATGGGTTCTCGAACTTTTCAAACTCTCAAACACCTCGAATCTTTGAAAAATTCGAACAGCTCGAAATTCGAGAAAAAAGTAAGTTCGAATTCGAATTCGAACATCTCGAATAGTTCGAGTTTAGTATGTTAGAACTTTCGTATTACAATGTTTAAAAATTTACAGTTTAAAGTCACTTTTCAATTTTTAATATTAAAACAGTTTTAACAATAAAGTATCAAGTTACTTACGTTACGTACAGAATTAGGATAAAAATGTTAAAAAAAGGTTATTAAGTACATGCTTAAGAATATTAAATTTTATTGTTTTTTTTTAAAGAATTATCTAGTAAAAGTTAATGAGTCCTAATATACTAGTTAGTTGTTACTAAGTCAAACATTCATAACTATGTATTATATTTTTCGCATGGTAATTACTTGTCCAAAAAGTTGGACCAGCAACTTTTTCAAATCAGATTTTTATTGATTAATAATACGACTATTATTGTTATTATTGTCAAATTTTCAAATGTTTTAATTTTTTAATGTTCGAAAGTTCGAATAAAATTCAGATTCGAGTTCGTGTTCAAAAAAATTAATTTTCGACCCATCCCTAATTCTAATATATATCACGTTTATTCTGAGTATACAGATTCATTGACGCTGTGATCAGTGAAAAAAGTCTTAACACACGTGCATAACCAAACAATATCTATCTCCGTCGAAAATAAATCCTGCAATCGCTTTTATTAGTGCTAGGCGAAATCGACTACACGACGGCTGACGACCGTGACGGTGATTCAGACGAGGGAGCGGCGTCAATGAAGTACTCGGACTGTGGAGGAAGTCGGTAACCAACAGTGACGCTGGACTTGGCTTTAGGCCGGCTCTACAATTACGGTATTCACCGAATACTGAATGTTATTTAAATGTTCAGCACATCCAAATACAATAAAAACACACAAGAACGTTCCATAAAAAACGTCTCATAAAAACGGCTTGATATTCGGCGAATATCGGATATTTGGCGAATAACGCATGGGCGGAGGCGGCTTTACGACTAGTGAGTAATGATAAATAATTATGAAAAGAAAAATTTTCAAAATGCGTAAACGAAATATTATTCCACATTAAATTCAATTCAATTTTTTTTTTTTACTTCCAACTTTTTTTTTTTTTAAATAGGTGTATTCCAATTTTTAAATATTAATTTTTACCATTTAATTCTAGCATCAAGTTTTATTTATTAAGATTATGAGAGACGAGTGTGATATACTTACAGTATACTTCAATCGATTATTAATTGTTAGAAAGTATTTTCTTTTCACCCACAGAAAAATTCTATAAAAATAATGCATGGTTTTATCTGTTTTGTGTGCGCCCGACAAACTATTCGTTAAACCGATTATACACAGAGCGGTTTGTTCGCGTGAGCACGTGGATTCACTACGGTATATGTTGTACTTTTGGCATTTCATTTTCTATTACGTTTTCGCAATTATTTATATAACACATTTAAATGTATCAAGTTTTGCAGAAATATGTTATGATCCGGCGTTGTTCAAGTCATTTTAATAGCACTCATTAAAGTAATTAAATAGTCCGTCATTTATTATCCATTACAATGCATAACAATCTGTTCTATACACAGATACTGTAAAACCAATATCTTCGTCGAAAAATTCTTCATGGAAAACTAAATACTTTCTCTGCTATATAATACGATGTAATTATACTTGAATTATATAATTAAATGTAAAGCATGATTGATATAATTTAGGTAGTATAAAAATATTTTAATACACCATGTCTGCACAATATTTATCATAACAGTTAAAATAAAATTATGATTTTTGCGAGCAGCTAGACTATTATGAATTATGATAAGATATTGACTCTATCACAGTAGAAATCAAAGTAAAATTCTGGTGGTAAACTTTTAAATAGAAACCTATAATTGACTTAGGTAATGGAATTATACATTTTCCTTAAAAATATAGATTACTGATCATTTATTTTATTCAAATTTGAAAAAAAGGATGTCAAACTACCCAAAACTGACAGCAAAACCTAATGTAAAAAATAAAAGAATCATTCTCTATTATCATCGTAAAATACTACAATATAACATAAACCTATATACGTATTTACAATTTTTAACATGCTATTTGGTTTTTATATTATTTAAATAAATTTATTTATTTACCAATGTTAACATTTTTAACTTATTTACAGCAAATATTTTAGAAATACATGCGCGAATAATATATTTTTGATTCATGTTTCGAACTGTATTTTAAATTTAATAAATATCGATTTAATTTTTTAATAATTAATTTTCAATACTTGTGCAGTTATGCCTGAAACTTAAAATATACATCACAAACTGTCAAAGATACTTAGATCACAACAAAAACCCTTCGTAAACTTCGTGTAAAAATGGCTAAGTAAAAAAAAAAAAAATTAGATCTTTAAGCACTATAAAGATGTGATATGATGAATTAATGCTAAGTATATTGAATTTAAGTAAACGTATTTTGTTTCAATAATTTATTTACTTGGCGAGGAATTATTCAGAATAATATATAAATATTAATAATAATATGTTTTAAATAATAATAAGTTATATTGTAATAGTTCTTCGCCATTTTATTATATAATTCAGCACACTTTGTTTCTTTTAAGAAATAATTCCTCGCCAAGTAAATAAATTATTGAAACAAAATACGTTTACTTGAATTCAATATACTTAGCATTAATTCATGATATAGTGCTTAAAGATCTAATATTTTTTTTTACTTAGCCATTTTTACACGAAGTTTACGAATAAAATTTTAGAAGTTTCGAGTCAATTCAATGACTTTGGTGTACGTAATATACAGTAACGAGATTTGACTAGTAAAAATTATTCTGGCTTCAATGATTTTGTTGCCTTAGCAACGATCAGTTACAATATTTGTACTCGGAATTATAAACATGAAGTAATAATTTTTCATTTACCTACAGATCGTCTAACAGATCAACACGTTTTACAGTTTGGCATCGACCTCTCGTGATTCATTCGATAAACACGTGACGACGATTGTGACTCTGAATAATCGGATTTATCACTTGGTCCACGTAGACTTGGCCCTGACCACAGTTGAAAACCTTCGACGTTCCAGATTTCAATGGAAGTCCGTGAAAAGGTATTTATACATCAAGTTTAATGTTTATAGTTGTGTGCCTTTGTATATCTTCCCAACATTTTATAAACTTGAACCATGAAATGTACTCTAAAAGTTTGCAACACGTCTGGAAAAGTACGTTGATTCTTTAAACAAAAGAATCAACTGTTTATAACCATGTATACACACGTTTGTTGGAATATTTTGTAATTTCTACGACAAGCAGTAAAAGATTGATCTTTGTTGTTTTAAATATGTTTGTTCTTTGCAGTTCACAGAAAAGTTCTATTAATATTATTATTTTTTCACCGTGTAGTAGATACCTTTTTATTTTCTTCGTTGATTCTTTTTAATGAAAATGAGACGGTGCTATGAGAAAATACGCGTAGTAGCCAATAAGTGACGCCACAAGTCATATTGTCGTAAAATATATTTATAAATACATTGTCAAACATTAAATATTTATACAATTCCGTACTTTTCGACTGGTTTTCAAATCATTTGTATAAATTTATTTAATCAACAACATAAAAATGTATAACTTCTACCTAACAAACGTTATTATATTTGCACATATATATAACGAGTTTCACCCAGGAAGCGATTGATTAATTTTGCAAACAATAATTATCATTACTTGTCCCTAAACATAACTGATTCATAATAAATTAATAAAGATACGCGTAATAGTTCAAAGTAATAATCAGTGAATTCTATGGCTATTATCAGACAATGCTATTGGTGTATAGTAGGTAAATCGTATTCTACGGGTGTGATAACTTGAAAAAAGAACTTCTAAAACAAAATGAAAGTTTTTACAAATGGGATTCAGAATACCTTAGACGTAAAGTTATTTAAGTATGAATAAATAATAAATTATTTCCTGTCAATTTCACCGCAAAATTATATTGTGAACTTCAATAATTTATTCACCTAGGCAACCACCAAAAAATAAAGAATAATTTTGTTTTTAAATAAAATTTAAACTCATTCTTTTATTTGCAAACTGTCGAGCAGACTCACTAGCTTTTACTATTTGACATCATCTTGTCGTATTTTATACAATTTCAAAAATTTTATCAAATTTATTTACATTATAGTGATTTGCACACGCGACGAGCATCGAAAAATCCGCGTTCGTAGTATTCTCGGAAATCAAGACAGACTCAATGACAAACACGCTACACGTTCCAGAAGTCTACGAAAATTCGCGAAGGAGAATTTTTTTTTTATATATTTCGGTAAGTTACATTCTTAGAATAACGCTTTTCCTCGTAATTAAATAATAAGGACTGTTATGACTTAAAGTACTACCACGTAACGTCTACGATATAGATTCGATATTTTATATAAAAAAAAAATAAAAAATAATATTTAATTTGTATAAAATACCTACATATAGGTTATTCAATATGATTAAGCCCTGGATCTATATGAAAATGTATATTGCTATGTAGATTTATTACTAATTACACTCTGGTTAAAAATGTCAACATATCATTGATTCAATTGATTGCATTTATTTTTTGTATATTTATGAATAGTTCCGTATAACTTGCATATTTTATAGATATTTTATCAATTGGTCTATTATTCATAGTATTCGATCGGTGGAAAACTGATTTTAAATTTAAAAATTTCAAGTCATTTTTTGTAATGTCTTTTTGGTTATTATTTACGAATAATACGGCATTAAAATGAATTTTTTTAAGTCGATGTATAGTTTTAAATTATGTATATCAATTTTCCATTATTATTTAAGTATTATATACACCGATTATTTGAACATAAATATCACAAACACATCAAATTTTTAAAGTTTTAAATATTGTGGTTATGAGGTAAATATATCTTTATTATAATTGATAACTTGTTTCAAGTGTAAGTAGGTCGGTATATAAAATGGTATTTTAGATAAAAATCAAATGTTATTGGTATCTTCATATTATAGGTAGGTATGATGATAATTAATAATAAGGAAAAATTTTATTTTGCATAATTTTACAATTCTACTTTTATTTATTTATTTATTTTTTTTTGTATTTTTCATTTTTTTTTTTTGTACATTTGAGTAATATTGTATTATTGTTGACATTACAGATCGCGTTACATTAGGAGATTTAGAATGAGACCCGGGTCCTTCTGGAGGGCATGAGCATGCCACCGGGCGCGTCCCTAGCTGCGGATAAGGGGAACCCCTGTAGATATACAGGGAAGCCGCGAAATAAGCCACACCTTTGGGGTGGACGAATAAGCGGTCGCGGACAAGCTCACCACCGGGGAAACGATCGACCCCCGGTGTCCAGGAAGATCATGGCCAACGAAACACTCAGCAACGGAGATGAGGCTGATCTCCGCCAAGACCGCCAAGCCAAAAACCAAAACTTATAATGAATCACAACACACAGGATAAAACGCGCCTTGTTGCCCCCCTACTGGGGGGGTTCGGACTTCAAGGCACGGCGGTTGGGGGTGGCTCGCCCCAAGTGTCGTTATCGAGTAGCCAGACCCCATCAGTCGGAGTGAGCAGCCAGGCTCCGGCTAATGGTATCCCTACTAGTGCTGAGATAACGTTTATGAAAATTGGCACGCGGTCATTAGACAGAGTGCGTGAGGGAATTTCTCTTTCGGTAATTCAAATAATTCAGTATATTCCATTGTTATTAATTATCAATTTGATTATTCTTTTGAAACGTTATTTTCTGTTACAGTCATCTGGACAGAATATGACATCGTTCACAAACTACGATCAACTCGTCCCGGTTATGGTGAAAAAGTAACGATTGACGCTAACCCATTAGTATTTAAAAAAAAGTTTGAAAGTAAAATGTACTCGTTATGATTTACAGCTGTCCACATCATAACCGGAAAGTTAAAAAGAAGTACTTACTAATAAACAGTTGGAAAAAATGTGCTATATGTAGAAAACGTTGGTGCGGTGCAAAATGCACAGGTATATTTCTGTCGTGTTTATAATTTTATACTTTATTATATACTTAATGCTTAATGATATAAATAATAGATTGCGGAAAACCGTTACACCAAGAGTGCACCGATGAACGTGATGATGGTGAGTAAACGAGTATAATTAACAATATTTTATTGTATTTTTAACTTTAGTAACGCGTTCGTCGTTTTGTATAATATGTTGTTATCTGTTTTCACAGTATCGAGTTCAATAACATAATTGTATATTTTGCATAACTTACATGTTTTAGTAACTACTGAACCACACTTCACGTGACAACGTAAAACTTAAATAAAATCAAAAAACACATAATGAATATTCGAAATATCTGTCAGTAAATTCTTAAATAAATGTTGCGATTGATTTGAAAAGTTAACCTACATTATCATCCCATTATTTAAAAAGTGGTTTCATGACTTCAGCTTTCAAATTATTAATATTATAGATTAATATTATTAATATTATTTCTCAACACGATGCGTCTATACTAACCATTTTTTATGTATTGATTGACTGAATTCTCGACGATTACATGTGTGACCTATTTGAGTATGAAAAATCATAATTTTATCTGTTTTTTTTTCATACCCATACGGTAATGTTTTATACTTTTAGCCATCTTGACATTTACCTTCACTATGTGACTGATTTGTCAAAATCGATATTTTTTACTTAAAAACAATTCACATCCGTCCTTAAAAATATGTACATATTTTATAAATGCTGTTTCATAATTGATTAATATTTTTATAAATAGTGATTTGTACGACCATTCAACACATGGGCGATTCTACGAGTGAGATCGCTCATTGTCACTCATCACCACATAACTACGACACAACGTAAGAGTACAAAAAAATCAGATTCTATAAATGTGGTTAAATATATTCATGCTTAAATATTAATTGAAAACGTGACGTTTTTCTGCAGGTTTGAATCCAACAACAATCATCAAAACAATTCCAGTATTATTTATAATAGACCTAACTACCAATTATGCGATATTTTATTTGATGTTCAGTATAAAGTTCACACGCATGTGGTAGATTTCTATGACCAAAACGACAAGACATTAAATTTATCGGAATTTTTCACACATCATGGTAAATACACGGTATTTTCATGTTATTGAGTACATTATATTATACTATACGGGATTAAAAATAACAAACTTTTTGAAAACTTATAAAATGTTTTTATTTATTTTTCTATTTTTACTTCTAGGATTTAGTTATACTGACGGCTTCACATCGTTGATGATGGCCAAAATAATTGATAAAGCCCTGAGCGTAATCTATGATTGCATCGGCGATGAATTATGTGGCCTGCGTTTGGCGAAAAATAAGATAACATCCTGTGATGGACTGAGATGTCTACCAGCATTATTTCCAAATTTAAAGATATTGGATTTGTCCGACAACGATGTAATTTGAAAGTTTTTTGTTTTCTTTCGTTGTTGGCGAACACTTTAGTTATAACACCTAATTGTTGAATTTCAGATTAACGATTTGACTACATTTGAAAGTTTCGCCGGTCTCCCGATAGAATGGCTCTACGTCTACGGGAACCCTATTGACGAAACTACAGAGAGGACGCATTTTACTTTGTGAGCATTTTTACCGTTGCATATCGTAATAATTACATATTTCTAACGTACATAATTTACTATTTTTCAGAAGTGTACAAAATTTATTTCCGCATCTACGTTTCTTGGTGAGTATTGTGTTTTATCATATACCTATCGCTACCGAATTCGTACTAAGGTCGGGATGAAACAACTGAATTCACATTTTTATAAAAGGAGAAAATATTAATAATACACTTTGTATAATGGCGTGTATATTTATATTTCAATTATTATTTTCAGAATACCGTTGAATTAGAACCACTGGAGGGTTACTCGTCAATACCGACCTACGAATTGTGTCAAAGTAAGTACACATTTTGTTTTTTAGTGAAAAATAATTTAAATTGTATTTTTAAATATTTTTAGAAAATCTAACGTTTGATTCAATATTGACCGTTTTTATTATTGATAATACATTAATATGTTCTATTAATCGTCATGAGACTAATAATTTGGAAATTTTATTTTCTAGCCAACGCATCAAAAAAGAGGAAATTATCAGATTATGAAGATTAAACCGAATAAGAAAAGAAGGAATGACAAGACTCAAATAAAAATGTATTACACGGATAAGACATACTAAACGCCAATAGTTAAATAAAACAAAACAGAACGTAATATAATGGAATCCACTGGCGTTTATCACGTATAACATATATAAATATAATATATATTTATATATTGTTCATCATTTCCGTGGTCGTGACGGCGATTGATATCATATTTTTCATAGAAACATCATTGTATTATTATTTATTTTATGAACCGTACGAGTGTGTAGAGTCGGCGTTATACTTACATTGAAAACTTCATTGAAATTAATATTACTGAAATACTACCATTGCATAAAGTTCAAACCCTTTCAGCTGATGGTCGCTACCACTTTCCACGAACGGTTCGCGGTAGAGCTCCGGGTAGAACTTTCAATCGTTTTCCGCCGTCCCGTCTCCGCGAAAGACGACAAGGTTATACGCATCGGCACGGTCTATCTTGTCGGCCGTTCGCCGTGCGGATTACCTATATTTGCGAAACGTGCGCCGTCTTCAGCCGGTTTGGTGTGATCGCGTCGGGTCCCCCCGTTTGTACGCTTCATCTTTCGTCCAAAAATAATGTGCCGGTGCCTTTGAATTACCGTCGGTGATCGAGACTACTCCAACCCCGGTGATGTTTTACCTTGGATACTCGACAGCGCCGCGGTGTGTGTCCAATCCTTTTCGGTCCGCAGCTCAAGTGACCGTCGTGTTGGCGTGCCCGTATTAGATTTACCGTTGAAATGTACTGATGCTTTCAAATTTGAAAAAAAAAAATTATAATTGCGTGTATGTTATATATCAGAAGTCCCTATTGAATAAAGATATAATTTAATGTATTGTGACTGTACCTAGTACGTGAATGTGCAATAATTACAGTGATAATAATATATTTTATAAGGGCTTTGCTATGTTTCCAAAGTGCATAAAAAACAATAATAATGTTTGAATTATTGTACCTATATATTGATCAATTATGAATAATTATAACTTGTATATAGATACCATGAATATTTTTATAAATTGTAATCAAAAACTGTTGTTGTTATTTTGTCTTTATTTATTGTTTCATATAATATGCATATGTTTATTTGTATACATTTTCATAAAATAGTTGTTAAGTTGTAGTTATATCTACATATTGCTTTGTATAAAATCAATTAATATTTCACTATCTTTGTACTATCAGCAAATAAATAATTTATAAATACGTATTTTAAATATACAATTTTTTTTTTTTTTATATACATTTGCTGGAATATTTTTTTTGTGATTTGTGATTGTTTTTTTTTTCTATACGTTATGCGCTTTCAAATAATTATACTTACTTTTTGAATAATAATTTAAGATAAAATACTTATATATCTATTGTACCTTTTCAATTTGTGTTGATATTATAAAATATAAGGTGGGTAATTCCACTTGCCAGTGTATAAAGTTTTTTTTTTTGTGAAAACAATTCTATAACAATTTGTCAGACCTAGTTGATAAGTATTTATTGCTTATTAATACCTATCATAAATTTCATATTTCTAATTTAACCATGCAAATAATACATTAAAATTAAAAACCTTAAATTGTAATTCCAATTAAAATTTTTTGATTTAAAATTACCGAACATCTCTATTGTGTACATAAATATAACTTATGAAGGTCTTTGCTTGAAACATTATACACTTGTATGTGTTAATGTCTAATAAAAAAAATAATAAGTTATAAATGATATTTATATTTGAATACTTAAAAATAGGCAATATAACATAATATTAATCATAAAACTTTTTCAACTATTATAATTATTAGTTTAAATATACGTATATGTACATCATTATCAAGTAGTTAGTTGTGTAAGTTATTGCTGTAAGTTGATAAACTTAAAGTTTTAATGATACTTAGGTAAGCTATACATAAAAACAAAAATAACTTGAATGAATATAATGGAAAAATTAATTTTATCCAAATTAGTATTTAAGTGAAGACTTTTAAATAATATTTCAATTTATAATATGATGTTTTATTATGTTTTTATTTTGAAGTAAAAATATCATCAATGTAAAATATTTTTTTTAACCACCACTTTACGCTAGGGACTTCGAACCTTCACATATATTTTGCAAATAATTTGCTAAAATTTGCTAAGTGATTTTCAGAATTTGCATATTTGCCATTTCCTCGCAAAAAATGTTTTACTGTTGGTGGTGCCAACTTCACGCTGGCACCACCACTTTGCGCTAGGGACTTCAAACCTTCACAAATATTTTGCAAATAATTTGCTAAAATTTGCTAAGTGATTTTCAGAATTTGCATATTTGCCATTTCCTCGCAAAAAATGTTTTACTGTTGGTGGTGCCAACTTCACGCTGGCACCACCACTTTGCGCTAGGGACTTCAAACCTTCACAAATATTTTGCAAATAATTTGCTAAAATTTGCTAAGTGATTTTCAGAATTTGCATATTTGCCATTTCCTCGCAAAAAATGTTTTACTGTTGGTGGTGCCAACTTCACGCTGGCACCATCACTTTGCCCCAAGGACTTCAAATATTGACAAATAATTTAATGCAATTTGCTAAAATAGGTTTGGGAAAATTTGGATATGTACTTATCAGTGAATAGGCACTCATCAATCATTCATATAAAAAGAAGTATTCGTTTTAATTTAGAAGTGGATTATTGAATTTAACTAGTTTAATAAATTATTTTAGATTTTTTAATGAGGATTAGAAGGAAGTTCGATTTTGTTAGGTATACGTATAAATTAAATTAAAAAGATTAAATTACATTAACATACCTTTTAATTTTTTTTTTTAATGAAATGTACAGTAAATGTTAAAATTTAAAAATTACAAGTAAATACCTAACTTTTTAATGTAATATAAAATAGTTTCAACAATGTCCTGTTTGAATATAAATAAGAATATGGGGGCATAATTTTAATGTGTCTACATATTGAATCACACTGATCTTAGTTAAAAGATCATTATGCATCTCCCATTTATTATTTGATCGTCTTACAAAAGCAACATAATGACCTGCAGTATATGAAACGGCACCATACAAAACATAACTGAAAATAAATTAAAAATGTTTCATAAGTATGATTAATAAATTCAAGCATGTATTTTATTAACGTTAAATATAACAAACCATGTGCCATGTATTTTTAAATTCATTGGAAAATTGACCAACTTAAATTGCCGTTGATCTGCATACACATCAGTTTCAATGAATAAATGATTATTAAGAAATCTTGATGATGTTATAACACCGTCGCATTCAGAACACTCATATTCACGTGTATTTAAGTAGTTATGCAGATTATTTTCTAATGACTCAAATCCATCTGTTAGTCGCACGATAATAGTTGGACTGGAAATTATTTTTGAATTATTTTTGCAGTTAAAGTTTGAACAGGAAATATGTTCATTGGCAGATGGTTCATTTTTTAAAAAACTTGTAATTATGTATGATACGTTGCATTCAGAATTGATTAGTTTTATTTTAGTGATTCCTGTGTTTTCTGAAAATATACTTTTTAATAAAACTCCTCGATCAGTGTACGTTTTCTTTGAGGTACCATTTAGAGCCATTTCTTTACAAAATCTTAAATAATTATTATCGCTATTATCTATAAATTTTTATATTCAGGATTATCAATATATGCCAATGTAATTATTACTGATACTGAATCGAATGGGCACGTATTTTTAATTAGATATCTTGTTTTCCCAATTTTTACCGGAGTTATAGAATTACCATTAATTAATAAATTGTCCAATGTTGAACGAGTTACTCGAGTATTCAAAATGCTATCGATTTCTGGAGTACATTGCATATATTTTGTATTCCGTTTCTTTGTAACAGATGGTTTGGAAATTTTAGTAACTGAAATATTTTTACTGCCCTGACCACGCCAGTTTTCAGTAGCATCTAATGACAAAGGTGAATCAAACGAATCATAACTTATATTTGATGAATTTTGTGACGAAATTGAAGGGGATTAATTGGTGTTATTTATGAAAGATTTTTCGAATGGTTTACTGGAGTCTTCTGAATAACTATTAATAATTGATGTTTTATTTAATATTGAAAGTGACTTTCGCTCTTTAATATCTATCAAATTATTTGAGGTCAAACTTGAAATATCAAAACCAATGTTAGGTGATGTTTCTTTTGCACCCTATTTATCTGATTGAAGTGAGTTTCTCAATTGAGAACTTTGCAAAAGTTTAGAGTTGGACTCGATACTATTTAAGTGAGTAATTATAAATTTATCCACTTTCATTGGACGAACATCAAATTTAAGAATTTGTGTTTTAAGAATCTTAAAATCATTTTCAACTACAGCTGAACTTGCAATGTCATATGGAGATTTAAAT
Organism: Therioaphis trifolii; assembly: GCA_027580255.1. Taxonomy (NCBI): domain Eukaryota; kingdom Metazoa; phylum Arthropoda; class Insecta; order Hemiptera; family Aphididae; genus Therioaphis; species Therioaphis trifolii. The sequence goes on from CM050404.1 coordinate 2,451,605, forward strand.
ATTAACTTCATAACGTTAGTCCATAGTGGAAAATCATAACACAAACGTATAATTCGATTTGCTAAGTCTGGTAAATAATATGCAGACAATCGATTACCTTTAATCGATGCATTTAATTTACTTTTCTCATAGATCATATTTATATGATCACCAATTTGATAAGTTTCTTCTATTCCATCAACATTTGAAAACATTGAAACATTGAAACATGAGACACAAATGGAGACACACAGTGTTGACTAACATGTAACCTCGTTGGAGTCCAATCGAAGATAGAAATGATAGAACATTTTTAATTCATTTAGTATCTATTTATTAATGTTCATTCTGCCAGTTATTTTTAATATTGATTCCATGAAATTCAGTCCTCGATTATTATTGAGGTAAACAGAAGATAATGGTCTAGACTTTAGACGACACCTGCTACTCATAAAAATTAGGAAAACCAAAGCATACAAAGAACATCATTACGATCACATTACTAATAAAATAACAATGATGTCGCAATTGATTCTGAGGGAAATAAAACATTTTTTGAGAGGAAAAGGCAAATATAAAAAAAGTTATAAGTATTTACTTGTAATTTTATTTGTATTAATTTTCTGAACATTATCAAATTCAAAGAAATTTTTAAATATTAACAGTTACAGTACATTTCATTAAAAAAAAAAAAAATTAAAAGGTATGTTAATGTAATTTAATCTTATTCATTTAATTTATACGTATACCTAACAAAATAGACCTTTCTTCTAATCCTCATTAAAAAATCTAAAACAATTTATTAAACTAGTTAAATTCAATAATCCACTTCTAAATTAAAACGAGTACTTCTTTTTATATGAATGATTGATATTCACTGATAGGTACGTATCCAAATTTTTCAAAACCTATTTTAGCAAATTGTATTAAATTATTCGTCAATATTTGAAGTCCTATATTTGGCACCACCAACAGTAAAAAAAAGAAGTGTGTGTGTTACCAGTACGCGCGCGGGAAGTTAAACTTCTTTTGAATGGTACACGTGAGTGAGTGAAGAAGAAAGAAAGACATGGATAGACTAGGTAATGAGGATAATAAAAAAAGAAAAGAAACAATGTAAATTATACTTTTTATATATATATTTTTTAATTATTATTTTTTATGCTAATGATTGATTATCATTTTGCTCAATCGGTATAGTAGTTATGATTGACATATGATGACTGAAATACGAAACGTACATTTGTGACTGAACATTATCCATATATCGCGTAAAAATTGCATCAATTGTTGTGCCTGATTTAGTAGTCGATATTGTTGGATCATTATTCAGTTGCAAACTGAATTTGTCTCGCAATAAAGTTACGAGAGGTGCTGAATCAGAAGATGCAAAATTAACATTGAAATCCCCACTCATGACCGATGCACATGCCACATGCCTTGAGCATCATATTTAACTCTCACCTTACCTTGCAATTTCGTTTAATAAGAAATTTAAAAACCGTCTGTATTAGATTTGAGAGTTGATTTTGATACACAATGTGGTTGTTGTTATGGGCTATGAGCATTAAATTTGACTCTCACATATTTTATTATTTTATTTAATGAGAGTTGCGTTTAACTCATTCATATGCATCACTTTTATATATATATATATATATATATATATATATATATATATATATATATATATAATATAACAACATTACCATGACAATATTTATTTATTTACGGACATGTACGCTTTCGCATTCGTACGGCCGCCCGTTCGTACGGCCGTCCGTTCGGATTTTTTTCCTCACTAACCTGCGTAAAGAAGTATAACTACAAAATGTTTTGCGAGGAAATGGCAAATATGCAAATTCTGAAAATCACTTAGCAAATTTTAGCAAATTATTTGCAAAATATTTGTGAAGGTTTGAAGTCCCAAGCGCAAAGTGGTGGTGCCAGCGTGAAGTTGGCACCACCAACAGTAAAACATTTTTTGCGAGGAAATGGCAAATATGCAAATTCTGAAAATCACTTAGCAAATTTTAGCAAATTATTTGCAAAATATTTGTGAAGGTTCGAAGTCCCTAGCGCAAAGTGGTGGTGCCAGCGTGAAGTTGGCACCACCAACAGTAAAACATTTTTTGCGAGGAAATGGCAAATATGCAAATTCTGAAAATCACTTAGCAAATTTTAGCAAATTATTTGCAAAATATTTGTGAAGGTTCGAAGTCCCTAGCCCAAAGTGGTGGTGCCAACTTCACGTACGTATTTTATTGATTACATTGTTTCTTGTCATAGTTACGTTTTATTACATAATTTACTACAGTTCATACACAGACACACAGTCTTATAAATCATTTAATTAACCTTTTCCCTTCAATCACAAACGAACTCACTCGGTCAATTGTCATCACGATTGAACTTGGAAGTGTCATCACTAGGGCTAGGATTTATATGCAATAACAAATTGTAAAATATGCATTTGATTTACCAAAATATGCAAAAATATGCAAAAACAAATTTTTATTATTTCTAGATATATATTTCTATCGTAATTTATTATTCTTAAATTAAATATAAGTTTATATAATTACATTAAATATTAGTTAATATTATTACAAGCTACTATGATATGTTGTTTCAAATTTTCAAATATGAACGACCGGCGATTTGAACGTAGAATAGATTTATACTGACTAAAACTCCTTTCCACATAACACGAGGTTATTGGTGCATGTTTGAATGACGCGATTTTCCCTGGAGATAGATTAATATTAATACCTTCTTCTTCATTTTCATATTCACTGTTTATAATTCTATGAATTTTTAATAGTGTTTTAAATCCCTTATTTTTTTTTTAGTAGAAAATCCATTTTAGTTTTTACCCATTATTTTTAAAAATTCATCTGCGCGTATAATAGACAATTTATGGTATTCTGCATTTGAATGTAATTTAAAACATTCAAAAGCATCTTTCCATTTAATAAAAGGTTTACTTACTAAAGCACCCACTTTTTGATTTGAACCTTTTCCGGTGCACTCATTAGAAAATAAAACACATACTTTACATAATGCTCATTCAAATTGTTTTGAATAAACTAACCAAGAAAACCGTGTTAACCAAGACATTTGGAATTTTAATTTTCTTTTTGACACTATCGGAAAATTATAATTTGAAGAAGGAAGCCACGGATTTTTTAATAAATCGTATTTAAATTTATCTTCAGTTATTCTAACATCTACATACCGTCCAATATCTCGAAGTTCTGGTAAATCTACAGTACTTTCTATTGCACCGTTTTCAGTAGTAGACGCACATGGAACTTCTTCTGTAGTAATTAATTCTGAATCCAATTCTGTTTGATTGGTTTTCTTATGAAAAAAATTAAATATTGACGACTGAGATGGTAAACTTCGTTTCATTTTTCAAAAAATGTATAAAATATAATGTAACAGTAAACAGATACACATACACACACTTATTAAGGAATAGAATCAAATTAAATACACGTTATATTTTATATCATTACTGAACAGTGAATACTTTTGAATAACAGACTGAACAATAATACTGGCGAACACGGGATACAACACGCTACAAGTGATGATGTCACCGTTTTAGAACGCAACATACGATAGAACTTCCGACGGCGAATTCCGATCGAGTCACAGCGTCACGGTTAACCTATAACCAGTGCTCGAATTGGAAAAATAAAAGTAGGGGGACTATAAGATTTGAAAAAAATTAGCGTTCCTTGCAATGACTTCGCACCGAATTTGTGGGGGGCTCCACCCCCCACGACCCCAAACAATCCATCTTCAAAAATGCATTCCATATTTTACAAAATATAACAACTATAAGTATAACTATAAATTTAAAATATAAGTTAGTGTTCGATCGAGTAGGACAATAGGTATAATAATAAAATAAAAAAAAACTAATATATTTATTTATCATACATTTTATATTATCACTAAGGTCTAAGACAAATTGCACTGTAATAAAATGATTATTATGATTAAGTTATAATATCACGTCAAGATTGTTTTAACCGGATACCATGCCGGTATAATACTGATAAAGAGATAAAAAACACCGGTCTCGATATCAACCAACAAAATAATTCATTAAAACAAAATTAAAATTTGAATGTCTTATTCATTACAAATTTACAAAATTACTAAATTGTTAAATAAAAAACCATTCCACCCCCCGCTCCAATCAAAATAATAGGAAAGCGTGCGCTCAAAATATAAAAAAAAAAATGAGTGTGCTTATGACCGCACGACTGAAGTGAAACTTCTTTCGCTCTATCTATATGTATATATATGAATGTGTGTGTGCAATATATACATGTATGCACATATACATATATTAATTGATTGAGTCTCACTAGGTTTAAAATCTTGTCTTGAATCTATTATTACACACTTTTTATGCACTGCAATTTCCGTACGTAATTTCTTCTTAGTTGGTGGTCCTAAAGCACCGCTTTCATACTCGGAGTCTGTGTCACTTTTCTCCATAATTTGTTATTATTTACCCGAAAATTCACATAAAATAAACTTTAAAATAAATTTACAATTTTATTCACTTTAAACGTAAAATATTGAATGTATTGAACAATATTAATTCATAAAATTGTTCAAAACGCAATCAAATTACAGTAAATTACAATAAAAAAACGAAAACGAACTACTGACCATAGATTAGTATATAGTATAGATGGGCAACTCCTATGTTAAAAATTGTGACTGCGTGCAGCGCTCCCGGGGTCTGCACGACGAACTATTCTGTAACAATCGAAAACTATTCTGTACAATATAATATGTATTAGTATAATTAAATACGTTGATAAAATATAAAGCATTAATCATATAAAAATAATCTTGGTTTTCGGGCATTTAATTTTTAATTAATTTTTTATTAAAAATAGTACCTACTTATACACAATAAAAATATACTTAGTAACTAATTCTGTATTTTGTAAATGATTTTTCCAGCTCTCATGTTCCCTACTTGAGTTTTCTTAAAAGGTAAAAAAAATAAAGTAAAAAAATAGACTGCAATATCATATATTATAAATACTTTATACTTTCATTAGTAAAAAGGAATAATATAAATTAAAAATCTTTATATTCGTAAATATAGTACCTATAAAGTCATACCTAAGTTATTTATATTCTATATATTTGAGTAAAAAAATGTCTGCTACGTGGATTAATGCTAACCTTTTAGGGATTAATATAAATATAGGTAAGTTTACTAACGAATTTTGGGGAACGCCCCCCCCCCCCATGAGAAAATCCAGGCTACGCACCTGACCGGTCACTACTTACGTAGTACCAAATAAAACACGGGCCGCAACTTACGTACTATCTGATAAAATACGGGACGCAACTTACGCATGTTGTTATTAGGACCTTTTTATCAGGACGCAACTTACATTTACTGGTTTATACTAGGCGTTGTAACCGTGTTCGACCGGAAACGCCGATCGGTTTTCACGATGAACGCTCATTATTTTCCCGTGATTTTTTCGATTTTCGTGTCATTTTTTTCGTTCGAATCACGATTATAATAATATTACGTAACGAACGTATAACCGCCGTTGCTGGCCAAAAAAACATAAGAAAACACAGTTTGCTCGGCCGCAGATACCGCGTCCGTATTTTAAACATACACGCATCGCGTCGACGTTTCGTCATTTCAACTGCGACTCTTGTATGCGCTACACCTTTTGCAAATCAAACGGATCAAAGCACACGCAAGAAAAGCTGCAAATTTATTTTCTCATCGTTTCGTACGATATCGTTGAAAACTTCGAAGTTGTTCGTGTAATGGCGATACCTTCGAGCACTGTTCCACGAGTGAACGGCAGCGGTGCCGTCGCTGCTACGATCGGACGACTGGAGTCTGCGCGCCAAGCATGGTTGACGTGGGGCAAGACGGTCGATCAAGATCGACGCGCGGTCGTCGTGGGCAGCGTAGCCCGGTTGGTCACACGATTCGAACGGGAAGCCGAGCCGGTGACCAAGACGGCGGGGGACTGAGCGTTGTCCGCCGGCCAGCGAGAACTTGGGGCCGGGGGATGCGGATCTCAAGGACGTGACGGCGAGCCTGAAACGGATTCCGGCGTCGCGTCGGCCAAGCGGTCGTTTCGCATAAGACTACCGGTAAATCTCTCGTGAAATCCAGCCGACAGATTGATTTGCTTTTGTTTTTAGTTTTTTTGGATTTCCCCACCAAAGTACGATAATAAGATCCTATATTTATCGGTTGAATTTTTTCAAATCCTTTGTCGATACCTTATTTTTCATGTTTTCATTATAGTTCTTCTCGAAATTTTTCTGAAAAAAAAAAGAGCGAAAAAAAACAAACATATTTTATTCCGTTACGTTATGTGTTCAAACGTTATTATTCGTTGTGTATAGAATTTGAGGAATTTTCGAATAGGAAGGTTTCGACTGAATGAGAAGGATTTAAATATCATCATGACGAAGGTGAAAACGATTCAAACGAGGGGGTCAAATATACTTCTCCCCGTCGACAATATATATGTGAATTTACCGAGTTTTCGTATCTAGTCGGACACGATGAAGCGGCGGACCAACTTGGGTGTCCCCAAAGACGCAACTGGTGGAGGCACTGGAGGAAAAACAGACGGGTAAACCGGCTGATCAAGAGGAAGGCCGACCGGTGAGCCAACCGGTTGAAAATATGGTTGTCGGACCAACGGTCGATTGCACTGGTCCACGGACGGACTAGTCGGCTAGCCGACCAGCCAAAAACACGACGGCGAAACCGGTGGATAGACCAGCTGATCCGGCTGGTAAAAGGGCGCAAAGACGCGGAATTAAGCCACCGGTGAAACCGGTCGACAAAGTTGTGTGCCAGCCCGTGGGCATATTAAAGATTCGACCAGCTGCGGGTACGACGGGTACGGCGGCGGCAGAGGAAACGTCACAAGGGCCGGTAAAGCGCGTGATGTTCGCCGTCGTCGTCGAGACGCAGGCCATCAACGGTGCGTTGACCAGCGAGCCACACAAGCCGCCAGCGGAGGCCAGACCGGCGTGGATCAAACGCAACCGCCGGAAACCCAACAAGCCGGTGGAACAGCCGTGGCTCCCGGTCCCGCCACTGACGCGTTTGTCGATTTCGTCAAAAGCCACCCTTAGAGTTGAACAACGTCGCGTTTCGTCGGATAACAAATGTCTCTTTTTTCGTACGCTTGTGTGTGTGTGTGTGTGTGTGTGTGTGTGTGTGTGTGTGTGTTTGTATGATCCAACTACAGACGAACGAGCGATCCAAATCGACGTTATCTATCGTTTTTGTAGGTTAGGTTAGGTTAGGTTTTTGTAAGTCCACCGTTGCACATCTAAAATCGAAGTTTCATTCGAAACCCGTTTACGAGTCGACGTTGCCGAGGTCTAATGAGCTGCACACGAACGACGACGCAGAGTAATACGAACTCAGGGACCGACCGTCGTCCGGATCTTCCGTTCTTGCATCGATCGGCGACGGATCCACGCCGTGTACGCCGCCGTGTACGTCGGTCCCGGAAACGGGGTCGAACGACTTTGGCCGCGTGGTCGCTAGCAAACCGTCCGTCCATATTTCACACAAGCCGAGCCGAGCGTCCAGCGAGTTCAGCCAGGTGACTTGGTCGGCCAGCACGTCCACGAATTCCGCGCGTTCGTCGTCACTCACGGACAGCGCGTTTTCCACGCGCCGGCACACCGCCTCGGAAGTCGCGAGCAAATCTTCGAGCGCGGTCACCTCCAATCACAATCTTTGCAAACAATATTTTTATGTTTTGCATCATTGCTGCCGTAAAGAACAGTATTTTGGTGAACTTCTTCGATTAAAATTTCATGATCTTCTCATGAAAATTGATTGGGCGTTTTACATCGAATTTCATAAAATGTATAAATACAGAAAGATCGAATGGCAGTAAAAGTCACCGACGGCTTTAGTGATACACCACTCTCGTCGCGGTGCAGTCGTCGGTCGCCGCGGCTGAAGTTCAGTCGTGGACCGTAGCCACGCTTTGGGAACCAGTTTGTACGAATCACGAATAATCAATGTGGCCACGGCTAGCCGTGGCAATCAGCAGCGTCTTGGAAACCGTACCTTAAACGGTGTTGAAAATAATAATAATAATAATAATAATAATAATAATAATAACGTTATTGCTTTCGTTCGATGTGTACCTAGTTGGGGGAGTTCACGTCTCGATTTCTAATGTGTGGCATAATCGGATACGTGTAATAATAAATATTAGTCGGTAAGTCGCAAGGTTATTACCAACAGACTACAGAGTCGTGGTGGAGTGGAGGACGTCAATTAAAACAAATATCTCTGCACATATAGGACGAATCGCGATAACGATACGAGACGGTGTCGAGCGTACGTCGTTCCAACGTGAATCGGTCGTGTCGCCGTTAGACACTTTGTATCGGCACGATGGTGGTTATATTGTATGACGTGTAAAATGAGTACGCATACTAGTGGTGGGAATTCCAACTCTTGTATAACATCCAAACCTTACAATTCAATTCGCTTTAATGAGTTAAATTACCAGTTCAACTCTCAACTCTTTTAACAATTCTCAATTCATACTTAGCTGAATAGTTCTCCGAAATCATAATGACTCATAAGTGGCACCGAAGTTTTTAAAATGTGCTAGGGCAATTTTCAAATTTCACGGTCTCTATACACGTTAACAGAAATTTTCAAAGAGAGAAGTGGGTAGGACACAATACAATTATACCCATATTTTTTATACATAACTATATAAGTTTATCAAAGTATGTTAAAATACGATAATTTATTAATATTGTGTCTAAATGTTGATGAAAAGTAATTTTTGGGCTTCTTTTGCCCATCCCCACCTCTTAGTATGTTAACAACTAAAAAATGCTGCTCCAACTAAAAAAAAAAACGACCACGGCCTGACCTTAACACGGGCTTCGGCGCCACCATGAGTAGTATTCGTAGGGTTGGTGGTAGTGAAAGTAGTGGTGCGAATAATATTACACGATTATCTGTCCGCAGAGGAAAGAAGAAGTCAGCACGACACGCGGCCCGGCAAGAAGCGACCCGTGAAGAGGCGGCACGTCAAGAAGAAGCTCGCCAAGCGGCCGCTCGTGTTCTGGCGGACAGTCAGAAAAAGGTTGCGGAGTCGTTGCTGGCTGTGGCCGGCGGGACACCGCAGCCACCGTCTACAGTCGGTAGTCAGGCACCACAGACTTCGCCGAAAGCGACTGGCCAACAAAAAGGGACACCGGTGCCACCGACTGTGACCAGTAAGCCGAAAACGTCGAAACCGTCGGGGAAAGGGCCTGTTAAGCGGCGGACATTGCCGCCGCCGCCGCCAGTGTTTAGCGATCCACCGAAAATTTCACAGCTATATTCAACGGTGGCCGGAACGCAGTGGACGTCGCCGCCGCTGCTGTCCTCGGTCACCGTCCAGTCAAATACGCAAAAAACTTCTCAGCCAAAGGCCGCGAAAACTAGTGAGCCGCATAATATAATACGACCTACGCCGACAACGACCGTTCTGCGGCGGATATCGACGGTTACTGACCATCCGCAGACATCGGTGCCGGTACCGACAGCCACCGTTGTGCAGCGGACATTGCCGCGGTCGCCATCTACGATCACCGGCCATCCGCAGACATCGGTAACGGTACCGACAGCGACCGTTGTGCAGCGGACATCGACGGTCACTGGCCATCCGCAGACATCGGTGCCGGTACCGACAGCCACCGTAGTGCAGCGGACATTGCCGCGGCCGCCATCCACGATCACCGGCCATCCGCAGACATCGGTAACGGTACTGACAGCGACCGTTGTGCAGTCGACATCGACGCCGTTGCCCTCTACGGTCACTGGTCAGTCACAGACATCGGTCCCGGTACCGATAGCGACCGTTGTGCAGCGGACATCGACGCCGTTGCCCTCTACGGTCACTGGTCAGTCACAGACATCGACCCCGGTACCGACAGTGACCGTTCTGCGGCGGATATTGCCGTGGCCACCATCTGCGGTCACTAGTCAGCTACAGACATCGGTACCGCCACCCCCAGCGACCGGACAGCAGCGGACTTCGACGCCGCCGACGACAGTCACCGGGCAGCCGTACCAGAGCCGACGTGACGAGGCGCCTGCATCCCGGAGCACGGCGGACATGCTGCAGACGCTGAACGCGTTGGCCACAAAACTGTCGGCCACGCAGGTTGAGACCGTCGACGACCACTCGAACCGGATCACCACGGCCACCGCGACGTTCAACACCGGCGGTTACAGGTAGGAAACGTGTTTTTTTTTTATTTCCTCCCTCAACAAGCGAGCATGAACATTCAAAAATATACACTCACGCACGCGTCTTGTTTTTTGTCCCTCTACGACCCTGCCCAACGCCCGTCACTAAGGTTTCGTCACGTCCGCGGCAAACGTCGGTTCATTCGTTTTTTGTTTTTTTTTTGTTTTTTTTCGCGCCGTCGGTTTTTGTTTTTTTGGCCCCTTTGTCCTCAGTGCTTTTCGCGCTGTACACAGCTCGAATGCCGATTTCGAATTGATTATTCCGGTGAAACGTCGTCGAACTATTTTCCGTATCTATTGTGTGCGTTAGATTTTCCGCTTATTATTATCGTTTTTTACCAGCTGACGTCCGATATCTTTGTAAAGCACTTTTTTTTTTTTTTATCTGCGTCACACTTGTTTTTCCTTATTTTTTTTTTCATAGTCACACAGAATGAAGCTTTTTTTCCTTAGTAAAATAAATTATATTTCCAATTCTATTTGACGCGTGGTGTGTACAGCAACCGGTCGGAGCCAGATAATGATAGCGATAAATCAAAACGTCATCACGTGATTTGGCCGATTTATCGGTAATATAACACTACATCGTGAATCTGTCGACATCCGTGTGTTCTCATTCTTACCTTTGTTGTTGTTTTCTCGAACATTGTTTTCATTATTTTCATTGTTGACTTACCTAGTGTTTCCGAACCAGCCATTCTGGCGTTCGCAGACGGCGGTGAACGTGTCACCGAGCAACCGGAACCCGACTTCACGACTGAACAGAACGTGACGAAAATGTCCGGCGAGTATGGCCGATTGTACCAGTCAAACATGCTCCGTGACAAATCCAATGGCATCAGCAATGGTAAGCCGTTTGTTCACATATCAATTTGACGATTTTGCATCACTCGGCGTGGTAAATTGCAGCCGTTTTCTTTGCCGCTACATAGTAAAGTTATACCATTGATTAAATATACATAGATAGTCCACGCAATGATAAATATTGGAAACGCCTAAAACGTCTCAAATGGAGCCAGAATTGTAGTAGTAATGGATTCCTGATAACAGAATGCGCTGTCATCCTATATAAACATTTGTTATCTCCAATGTACTGTTATCCGTGATAAATGCTGATAAACCATAGTCAATTTTAATCATTGTTGGTTGTTATACGTACACCGTGTGTCCACTGTCATCAATAGATGATTTAATATACGAGCAGTGTGAACCAGAGTATGAACCTCAAATCACAGAAAATTGTTCAAATAATTACTTTGCTGGTTATTTGGCTAAAAAATGTACTGAGAAATTTAAATGTAGTAACTGTCTTAGTATATTATTAAAATCTGTTGAAGATGATATATTTAATCAACAAGAATTTTTAATTTTCTGTAGAAACTACAACTCTCAATTGTCTGATTTTTCTTTTAAAAGGCCTACATCTAGTTTCACGGAATTTTAGATTCTGAGTGAAGCGAAGGATCTTATGGTTTTACAATGATGTTTATTATTTTTTTTTATTTTTTTATTATTTTTTTTTTCTGTAAACACTTTTTCGTATAGAAATCCTTGTCCAAAAGTTTCGTCCAGCAACTTTTTAAATTTGAAATTGAACTGAGATGGTACTTTAGAGAGGTCATTTTTCCAAAATCTCCATAGTTTTTCCAGTAATCAAGAATAACGATCGAAAAACTGAGTAAAAACGGTAAAATCTGTAAAAATCCGCCGTAAACGAGATTTTCACTGTTCAGATTTTAGGTATTTAGTCATAAATCGAAAAGTATTGAAGCTAGAAACTTGAAAACTTTATCCAATATCAAATACATAATTTGTTATATTGGACAACATTTTCAGAACAATTATAGCACTTTTGACTTAAATATAGAACTTTTAATTTACCAAATTGTTTGAAAGTTTTTATGTTATATAATTTTAAATATTTTACAAAAAGTTCTGAAAATTTAATATGACCTTACTCATATACCTACCTAATTATCCTAACAAAAATTCAAAAATTGTGAATCAGGATTTTTTTTTATACACACTTTAATAAATTATTTTGCGATTTTTTACGATATTGTCTGATTTCTTTTAAGTTTATTTCCAATGAGTTATAATTGTTATAACAATTGAAGTTTAAATGAGTTATATCTAATTGAATATTTTATGAGGGTTTAATTACAAAAAAACTCACCAAAAATTATACAAATAACCGTAAAATACGTAAACAGTATTTAAATAATAATATATTATATTACACTGAAGCTTTGCTCAGAATCGTTTTATACTAAAGAAATGAGTCATCATTTCTTTAAAACTTAATACATTCATCACCAATATCTTGTCCGAGGACCGAAGGGACGAAGGACAAACTTGTACCACCATCATCTCACTTACCAGCTTTTTTATTTTGGCACAACAAATTATTAAGAAAACAGTAGAAAAAATGCCACATAAAAAATTACTACAAAAATGTATTTTTAATAAAATAAAAAAAGAAATCTCCCATATTTGTAAATTTAGTGAATTATGTCAAGATCACTACCATTTCATTATAATCCATCTTATTAATTGTAAACTTTTTCGATATTTTAACTGGAAATCAAAAAATATAAAGAAAACTAGAGCTGAAAATCCGAAAATAAATAAAGCATTTTGAAAAATAATTAAAATTGTAAAATTATTTATTTTGTAATTTTTGTTATTATTATATTTTTATTATTTTTATTTGTATATATTGTATTTTAAATACTAAATGACGAACATATTGAAGTTGCATTGTAACTTTATGACCTATCATAACAAGTTGATTCAAAAGTAGAATGTTTATAATGTGTATTAGCTACTGTTACAAGAATAGCAATTAAATTAATGTTCAGTAATATTGATTGTCTTGACCAGCAATTTTACTGAAAAAATGAAATATGTAATATTATATTATCAGATTAAGTACATCTTTACGTTGTTGAGGACGCTACCCATGCATTTGTTGTCTCCGTCTTACACACGCACGACATAGCAAATTTCCGTTCACTAGTTTCAATAGTGTGTTGTTAGTTTTAATATTAGAGTGAATTGACCTATTATCATATTTTTAGGTAAGAATACTATCTGTGCTTAAGCGTTTATTGATTTTTCAATATTGTCATTTTCAAATGAGATATGTGTATATGAAAAAATTAAAAATGCTCATATCTCGCATGAAAATGAAAATATTGAAAAATCAACAAACGCTTAAGCACAGATAGTATTCTTACCTAAAAATATGATAATAGGTCAATTCACTCTAATATTAAAACTAACAACACACTATTGAAACTAGTGAACGGAAATTTGCTATGTCGTGCGTGTGTAAGACGGAGACAACAAATGCATGAGTAGGCGAGTAGCGTCCTGACGCGGGCTGTCTTAATTAAATGTATAACTGTCAGCTTAAAATTATATGATATAATAAAATAAAGTAAATTTCCTTCATATCAAAATTTAATTGGTAAAAATACGATGGTTACTTATTGAAATAATACATTTAGTTAAAATAAATTTTAAACCAGCAAATTTAGATGTTCTGGAGGATTGATTACAATTCACTAATATTAATTATATGAAAATAAATATCAAATAAGGAAATAATATTATAATAATAATATGCTCGGTTTTAGTTTATTTCTTATCTCATAATTTCACGAATGAACAGTGGACTCTGAACTGTGGTCGATTGTCGGCATTTCGGTGTATTTTAGTATTTTATTATGATCATAATTATTTTATTATTCTATAGTGACACTACACGCTCTCTATCAATACACTGGGCTATTAATTAACTTGTTTCCATTATGCCCATTGACGTGGGCTATCTATGTATATTTAATCAATGGTTATACACTCATGCCTCGGCGCCGGGGACGCAAGCCAACATTTCGCGGAATGTTTGAAAACAAAGAGCGGAAAATCAGATTTTTTTTTTCTTCGCTCCTACATGTCAGACGATAAATTGTTCAAATGGTCAATGTTTACAAATTGCGTCCTAAACTCGTTTGTTATTTTCTGGTTCTCTCTCTCTCTCTCTCTTTCTCTTCCTCTTTCATACGGATGAATGAACTTGATACCATCGCAATATGGTAGCTGTTTTTCGTCGTGCCAAAAAATTTGTCACGTGCAATGACACTGTATACACTGGTGTGTATATTTGTGAGTGTGTGTGTGTGTGTGTGTGTGTGTGTGTGTATATATAAATACAGAAACACGTACAGTAGTACAAGAACAAACGTCGTATTTTATTTCAGAAAGTATAAACCAATAAATAAACATATATAAAAATGACACTGATTGTCACTCGGGATATCTTAGACGGAGTGACAACTCCCCCGCACTCAAAAATTATCCCCGTACTTTGATTTGGCTGCTGAAATAATCGCTTGCTAATTGTATGTAATGGCACTTTGTGATTGTCCCGACTTGAATCAGCTTCATTTTAAAATCGACTGACACTCCGCATAATTGAAAATGTATACATAGATATGCTCATCATATACACACATTTTATTAATGGGTTGTTAGTATTCTCCTTATATTTTTAGTTTTTAAAATCAATTTACCATGCTATTAATATTGTTGTGTTTTTTGTATCGTTTGTTTTGTTCTATGTTGTTGCGTTATGATTTTGTTTAGCGACTAAAGTGTCTAGTAAGCAGGTTGAAAGTCCGGATGGTGCCAATCTGTTCATATATAATCTCCCTCAGGATTTTGGAGATTCTGATCTTGTGGAGATTTTCTTACCCTTTGGTAATGTATTATCTACAAAAGTTTACGTTGATAAAAAGACCAAGCTGTCCAAGTGTTTTGGTAAGTCACGCAAATGCGCGTACATCCCAAAATAGTGAATATTGCCGCCCCGAATTGTTTTACTCACCTGTGCGAAAAAAACTCAAAGTATTTTTGATAAATTGTAAATATTTTATCAATAATATTTCAAGCGTCCTCAATACGTTTTTTCAGTGACTTTATTACATAATTGTTAAATTACATTAGAATGTACAAAATAATCCTAGTAATTAAAGTATTTTTTTAATTCTTTATTACGCGATGATCCCAAATTATAACCGCAAACAATTTAAACATGAGAGAACGGGGGATGGTATATTTCCAAATATTATAAATAACTAATATCGCCTTTTCATCACATGATCATTTTACCCTCATAAAATAATTACGTTAACGTCATGTGTTAATTACGTGTTTTCCTACTTTTGCCTGTAGATAAGTCAATCTAATGTTAATAAAACAAAGTAACAAGTAGGCTCCGGGCTTATTGAAATGCCTGGAAAATTATGTGAACAGTTTCTTTTTAACAGTAAATTTGTTCAAACACTGCTCGTTTATAACAATACATGCCTACTGTAAACTCGAGTACCTATTGTTTCACAATTTAGTTAACTCTACTTTTCGCGGTTATCGATCGATTTAAACGTCATGTATTTATAGTAACATTTAACCTATAGGCGAATAAATAATAAATAAATCACGTTGTGATTTACTATGTAAGATGTCAAATAGTTTTGAATTTAAAAAAGACAAATTTCAATTTATACGAATTGAATTGTTTATTTAGTAAATATCTATTGTGGGGACATATTTTGAAAATTGTCATAAATCAATAAATAATCACAGTTGCAGTTAAGTCGTATAAATTTATGTTATAGTGTAAAATTAATTCTCATTATCAAATTCAGCTAAATTTTTTCCTGTAGAATCTGGATCGAAAAAATTTATGAAACTTCTGTAATAAAAAGTAGTAAAATAATAATTAAGTGTTGTGTAATTATTTGTCACATTTTTGAGATAAACGTTTAAACCAGCCTAGAGTATGCGTTCAACATTTTATGATATACTCATGTTAACATTAGCGATGTGTAATTAAAAAGGAAAGAAAAAATAAATGTCATTTTGTTTACAGTTTTAATATTTCTGTAAACACACTGATAATAATTCATTTGTTGTTTTTTTATAGGATTTATATCGTATGATAATGTATATAGTGCCCAGGCGGCTATTCAAACTATGAACGCTTATCGAGTGGGCAACAAGAGGCTGTTAAAAAGTGCAGTTAAACAAGTGCAGTTAAAAAGACCCAAAGCAGCATCCAGGCTGTACCATAAACGATCGGAGTAAAGTTAGTCACATGGTGTTAACATCTTAATCGTTTTAACAAAGAGACATGAAATAAATAATAAATGTATGTTATAAATATTGGTTTGTTTTTTTTTTTTTTTGTCTGTTATATATATATATATATATATATATATATATATATATATATAACAGACAAAAATATATTTATATGTATAAATACATTTTAGGAATTTTAGGAATTTTTAGAATTTTTAACTCTTTGTTTGAAACTTAAAAAAATATATATGTAAATTTATGTATAAAAAGAAAATAAGGGGAATAATGAATTATGAATAATGATTGTACTATAACTTAAATTAATTTACCTACGTTCTCTTTTGAAGTCTGATAAAAACTATCTTATAATAAATTTCTTGGTTTTGTTTTTATTTAATATGTTTTTTTTCTTTATAAAAAGGACCAATTTTCGTTAGTTTGGAAAAACCACAGAATACACGAGCTTGATCGTTTCATTATTATTCTTTTAATATCATTCGATTTATTGATGGTAGTTTACGTTTGAAAATAATTAAATTTCAGAACATATTTTCTGGACTGCTTTTTATTAATAAATGTGTAATGTTTTTCGTTATCAAAATAATATGTGTACCCTTGAAATTATTTGTTTGGTAATCAGGGTATTAAGAGTATTCCCAAAATAATTTGTCTTATACATATCTATTGGAGCTACACAGGGAAAGGAAAATGTATTTAAAAAACTCTATGTTGACTTGAATGAATTTAAAGTGAACATTTTCTAAATAGAACAATTTATTTATTATTGATTTATTACACTTAAACCTGATATTTTCAGAAAACTTATTGCACATAACAATTAAAATTAAATTAATACGTCTGTTTTTATCGGCAAAAATATTCAATTAAAAACATTTTCAATAACTGTAAAGACTTTATATTAATTATTATAAAATTTAATTTCGGTTTAGGTGATATTATTATGTATTTTCAGTTCTTCGTGTTTATAAAAAAAAGAAAACAAAAATGTTAAAAAAACGTGTTCATGATTGTGAAAATTTTTTTTTCGTCTTGTCTCTCGTTATAATTTATTTTATGTAAAGTAATAATATTGTTGATTAAATGTCTATGTTATATCAATCATCACGATCATCAAAAGACATTTTTGTGATAATATTAACATAATATTGTTATTAGTAAGTGTTTGTAAATTGAATATGAGTGGGTTGGAGTGCAAAATATGGAGTCTGGAGTGTATTCTTTTATAAAATGTCATTGCTTCTTCACGTACAGTTTTAATTTTTAGGTTGGAGGGCATTAGAAAGTACCGGAATACTTACATTAGTTCAACAATCCTCAATTTTGTGTAGTTTAATATCGTATTATATATTTATAAATTTATAATCAGTACCTACCTACTTTTCAATAAAAGAAAAACAGAACGGATAACATACACGTTTAAATCATCGATTACTTAGTGTTGATTTTTCGGGGCGCAACTAGATTACAAAACGAAACGTACTTCACTCTATAGGGTATTCTTTGCCCTTCGGACAAGATACTGAGGAATGAAGATTGGTGTGTTGACTTTCAAAGATATTGATTATTCTATAAGTAAGCCTGGTATAAATATATTACTTACAAATAATTTCAATCTGGCCCATATAACTCCATTTATTTTGTATGCCTTGATGAATGAAATGAAATTTTCTATTTGTTTATTAGGAGTAGTCGTAAAATTAGAATTCAGAATTGTATCCCAATGTGGTTCACCAGCCATCAAAAATATAGCCCTCGTAAGAATAAATTTACCCGCTGCTACTAAAGATTGTATTGCTTCTTTAATCAAAAATTACAACAGAGTTTTAAATGATTTATTCTTAATACATTAATTAAGTGATAAGATATAAAATAAAACGTATAGAATTAAACATTCATTAAATATCTGTAGTTGATTACTTCTATCGAAATCAACCAAGTATTCAGGTGAATCCAAACAATAACCACTATACATTACTGCTTCACAACGTTCTTGAACATCATTTATCGATGATAACTTATAAGTATTCTCGAGCATCTCCCTTGCATATACTCATACTATGGACGGCGGTTCATCTGCAATGAATACATTATTATTAAAAGTGAATTTTTTTTATTATTGAAACACCATATTATTTTGTTTGAGTACATTTTAATCGATGGAAAAGTTTTTGAAATATAAAATATACTAGGAGTAATCAATTACCGATTAATAAAGTAACTGAATGGAACTTTCGTAAACATTCCGTTAACTACGTAAAAAAGTTAAAAAAAATATTATATCTTAATCTCGGGGTCGTGGGTTCGAGCCCCACGTTGAGCGCCACTTTGTCGTATACGCCGATCAAATCGTACGCATAGACACAAAACCTAAATTTAAAATAAAGTAACACTTGGAAAATTACGGTAAGTTATCTATAACGGTCGAGTCACACGACCGTTACAGAGTCCTTTATTTAACGCCCTTGCTTTCCCTTTTATATTTTACAATAATATTTTTGTTTTATGTTTACTTAACCTAATTAAACATATGGGCATCAACAAAGTCGGACGAGAAAAGATTACTACTATTTGAAAGGAAAATACTGCGGAGAATTTATGGACCCAAAAGAAACGAGGACAATTTATATGAACGAAGAACTAATGCAGAATTAAGGGCAATGTTCAACGAGCCAAACATAGTGGGAATACTTAAAAGCAGACGAATAAGCTGGGCCGGGCATGTATGGAGAGCGGAGGGCCAAACAGTACATGATGTCACAATGTGGAAACCAAATAAGAAACGACCGATAGGGAGGCCAAGGCAGCGATGAACAGACTGAGTTAAAGAAGACCTCAAGCTCCTAGGGATTAGAGAGGGAGAACAACTGGCGAAGAACAGAGAACTGTGGAGAGGTGTAGTAGAAGCGGCGATGGACCTTCAAGGCCTGGAATAAGCCAAAAAAAAAAAAATTAAACATATTTTTGTTTACCATGCATATGGTCAAGCGTCGTGATATTGTTATTAAAATTTATATGAGTTAATATTTCGAAATGCTTATTAGCTGTTTTTTGTATTTTATTTATTCTAGTATATTAAGTATTATAAATGTCGTTTAGACGTTTTTGTGTTCGTTGCCTAATACTATAATATATATATATATATATATATATATACACATATATACATAAATCATTTTCGCGCCCACATAATCTAAAACGCACTTTTATGTGACCAATATATTCTTTATAATAGTCATTATCACCTTTGTCAAATTATTTTGTATCTGTATTTTGAATTAGAAATCTTAATGCTGATCAATGATCATGTATTTTTTTTTCTTTATGTCACGTAGTACCAAGGGCGTCCCTGACCCTATTTTCAGGGGGGGGGCGACTTTTAGACTTGTAATGTTGAGGAAAAAAAATAATTTAACTATAATATTTAGGATTAAAAATAAATAAAAATTCTTTTAAATGAAGCACAAACTAATTAAAGTTATTATTCTATAAAACTAATTCTTAGAATCGTTTGTGTTCAGCAAATCTATCTATTATTTTGCACGCATCTAGTTGTCGCGGTCGGGTATCCGACGATCGCGACCGTCTTTCCTCTCTACGTCCGCGCGTCGCACCCAATAACCGGTTTGCGCGTCGCCGGTCCGCGGCACCGCCGGCAAAGGCTCGCGGGCAGTCGCAGACCAGTCACGAAACGGCGAGCGTGATTTTTATTCTTGTGTTAAATAATAAATAGCTGTGTTAAATTGTACGTTTGAGTTGAGTCTTCTGTTTCTGTCATCCGCACCCTCTCGTCAATCAGTCACCGTCAACTGGCGCAGTCGAGTAAGGAGAAAGGTAAGTGCTAATTTATAAGAAAACATTTTTTTTAAGTAAAATTAAAATAAATTAGCACTCATCAGGTTAAAAGAACCTACATAGGTGTCCTGATTGAACTACCGGTTCCTAAAAATTTGTTTGGTTATTTGGGTATAACAAATAAGTAGCTTTTCCAAGTCTAAGGGGTCAATTTTCGGCGAAAATTCGCGAATTTTAGTGTAAGTCCTATAGTTAAATTTAGTTTAAACTAGAAATAGATTGGAAAGCACACGGTTGTCAGCGATCGTCCCGTGAAATCTTATCTTGGTCATTAATTAATTAAGTATATTTTCGGCGTATTATATAATAATTAATAATTTAATCACAATGGTAACGAAGTGCATTAGCGAATTAAATGTGACCGAGATTAAGAGGGAGTTGTCAAGCCGTGGTATGGAGACCGGCGGCACCAAGGCCGATATACTTCTAAGATTAGAAGAGTGTATTAGGACCAATGAAGGTGTGGACCCAAGGTCAGTAAGGTTTGAGGCGTTTGACTTGTTAACAAGTCAGACACCGGAAAACAATAAAACGTCACAAATGGTCACAGAAACAACGGAGTGTGACTCCGAAAAAGAAGACCAAACCGTCGTCTTCATGGAGAAGATATTAGACAGGCTGGAGGGGCTTGAAGAGATCGTCGACAAGCAGCAGCTAACTATCTCGACGCTCAATGAAAAAGTTGAGCGTCTGGAGAGTGAGTTAGCTGAAGAAAAGCAGCGATCGACTGAGTTACGACAACTCGTGTCACAGCCCTCCGCGTCCTCTGTCACCGTCGAAAACCGGAGTTATCCGGAGAAAATCGATAATAGTCCGGTAAAAACCCCAGGAGGGGGTACGGGAAGCCGATGGGTAAGTCTTTCGGACAGGCTGTCCGGAGAAAGTACCCGAAACCGAAAAATAACCGGAGTCTTCGGTAACCAGTCCGGAGTCTTCGGTGATTTGTCCGGTGCGTCCGGTGGATCATCCGGTGATAGTCGTCAGGAAGGCGATCGGAGTCAAATGTCCGGCCAAAGACGCGTACGTTTTGAAGACAGCCTGCTCATTCCACAGAATGAACTTAATATGGCCCGTGCTTCGATACCTGAGTTCGCTGGCAAGAAGGAGGAAGACCCGGCGCGGTTCTTACTTCAAGCCGAAGCGATACTTGAAGAAACAGGTATCAGTAGAGCTAGGTGGGTGACGGTTTTGACCCCACAGCTAAAGGCACAGGCTGGCACATGGTGGGGCACCATGCGCGCGTTGGACTTGCCTTGGGAGGAGTTCTGTGCAGAATTCCTCGAGAAGTTCAACGGGGACGAGTTTCAGTCCAGTCTACAGTCCGAACTGTTGACAACCGCGCAAACCAAGAACGAAACACTGGGGGAGTTTGTCCTTAGCAAGTACCAGTTGTATCGGAGATTAACGCTTGGTTTGACCGAAGAAGCGGTGGTGATGGCAGTAATCGGTAAGATGCGCGATGAATTTAGAATTTATGCGCGCATACAAAAGCTGAAGTCGTTCAGTGAGCTACGAGCGCTTGCCCATGTCCTAGATGGGAACAAGGCCGTAGTTCCGGGGAAACCCGAGTTTACGGAAAAGGTGGGAGGTTTCAGAGCTGCCGATCAACGAAAGTCCAAATGGTGGGACAAGAAGCAGCCGGGTAACCCCGATAAATCGCCAGATCCGCAGTTTTCGAAGTCAGGTTGCAGAATATGCGGAAACCCTGACCACTGGCAAAGAAATTGCCCGAAGAAGGAGTCGGGAAACGCCAAGTGGGCCGGCGGGACAACCGGGTCCCGTCCGGTCAAGAAGTAACCGGCGAAAAACACACGAGTCGTCCGAACAAAAGCGTCCCTCGGAGTCTTTGTCGTAATGTTCCGGTACAGGAACCACAAATTACGACATATTATCCGGGAAAAAGGGACTTAGCAGCTTTAAGGACCGAAGACTCGGTAAAATGTCCGGAGAAAACGGGTAAAAAGATTTTTGTTCCGGGGAAACCCGAGGAGAACGTAAATCTTTCGGTAAAATCCTTCAGTTCTCCGGTGAAACGACGTTTTCACCCGAGGGGGAGGTCCGGAGAAGAAAGTTCTTCGGTGAAATCCTTCAGTTCTCCGGTGAAACGGCGTTTTCACCCGAGGGGGAGGTCCGGAGAAGAAAGTTCTTCGGTGAAATCCTTCAGTTCTCCGGTGAAACGGCGTTTTCACCCGAGGGGGAGGTCCGGAGAAGAAAGTTCTTCGGTGAAAACCTTTGGTTCTCCGGTGAAACAGTGTATTCACCCGAGGAAAAGGTCCGGAGAGAAAAATAGTCCGGTGAAAAACGTTGATTCTTCGGTAAAACACCGAAGACAAGGCCAGATTGGCCCTCAGAGAGACATTGAGAACGACGTTCCGGAGAAGGAACCACAGTTCGAGAAAATGGTCCGGGGCAATGGCAGGTCAACGACGACGGGGTTAGACCACCCAGACAAAAAGTCGATGGAAACCACTGGGAATGAAAAAGTTCCGGGAAAACAGGAGAAGCAAACCAACGTTTTGGAAGAAAAACCAGAGGTAAGCCGAACCGAGGAAAATTTTCCGGACAATGTTTCAGATGACGCAGAGCAAACGGAATTGACAGAAAAACTGTTATTCTGTCCGGTCATTTCCCGAAGTTTCCCACAGGAGTTAAGTCCTTATCCAACAAAATCCGGTAAAAGGAGAGATTCTGACACGGACTCAGTGTACGAGTTGCGTGAACGCTTGGCTGATCTATGGAACGGAGCGTTAGATTCTCCCACGATTGCATCGGTATCGACGGAAAAAGCGAAGGTATCGGAAGTTCCGGTACCGGCCATCGAACTAGAGTTCGGATCTGGAGTAGTAGTGGCACTACTGGACTCCCAAGCGGCGAGGACGTATGTCAAACCGTGGATCGCGAAAAAGTTCGGCCAAAGTTTGTCCGAAGAACCGGAGATCGTACGGATGGCGGACGGGCGGACCCGAAAAATTACGGAGTTTTCCGAATTTACGGCCCGTATCGCGGATATGGAGGTAAGCTTCAAGGCCGCGGTATTAGAAAACCTCATAGGTGATGTCTTTCTAGGCCATGATTTCCTTGTGGAGCAACAGGTCGCTTGGGACTATAGCGGTTGCATAATCCATTTGGGAAAAGAAAAACGGGTGTCCGTGAGTTGGAGAAATCCAAATACTCCGGTCACCGAAAAAGCGGACCTAACCAACGCAGTAATACCGGAAGGAGAGTACGGTGTGCGGGTTAGAGAGGTCCTGGGCCAATATCCTGGAGTTTTCTCCGGACAAATTGGCCGAACTCGGGTAATAGAGCACCAGATCCGTCTCAAGGATCCAAATCCGGTGGCTCTTAACGCTTATGCGTATTCCCGAGAGAAAAACGAGTTAATTGCAGACATGGTACGAGATATGGAGGAACAGGGTTTGGTTGAACCCAGCATATCTCCATGGGCTGCACCGGTCATTCTCGTGAAAAAAAAGGATGGTTCACGCAGGTTGTGTGTGGACTATCGCCGTCTGAACGCGCAGACGGAATCAGATGCCCATCCAATGCCGGACCTCCATGATCTGGTCCGAGGAATGGGTGGAGCAAAAATTTACAGCACCATGGACTTGAAGTCAGGATATTGGCAAGTGGGTCTCAGCCCGGAGACACGACCACTAACGGCGTTTAAGACACTAAGAGGGTTATTCCAGTTCCGAGTAATGCCTTTTGGATTGAAGAACGCCCCTGCCACATTCTGCCGCTTAGTAAGCGAAGTCTTCCGTGGGTATGTTGGTAATTTTGTTTTAGTGTATTTAGATGACATCGTGGTGTATTCGGAGAGTCCCGATCAGCATCTAAATCATCTGCAAAGAGTCTTGGAGAGACTCCAGAAATACGGGCTGACTTGTCAGCCAAAGAAGTGCACGTTCGGCGTGGCACAAATCAAATTCCTGGGACACATCGTGGATGGCGAAGGAATTGACCGGGAACCGGAGAAGCTGACGGCGATTCAGGAACTACCGGTACCGAAGCGGGCAAAAGACGTAATGCGGGTGTTAGGCGTATGTGGTTGGTACAGTCAGTTCGTGCCAAACTACGCCGAGATCACCGCACCACTTACGAGTCTGTTGACTAAAGGATTGAAATGGCGGTGGACGTCCACCGAACAAGAAGCGTTCCGGAGGTTGAAAGAGTCTTTGGTGTCCGCACCGCGGCTCTGTCCTCCTCTTCCGGGTAAACAATTCAATCTCCAGACTGACGCGAGTGAAATCGGAGTTGGCGCGGTCCTCTTCCAGTGGGGGGAGAGTGGCAAAAGAAATGTAATTTCTTACGCCAGCCGCAAACTCAATCCGGCGCAGGGACGTTATTCAGCCGTTGAACATAACGCGGCACTCCGATGGTTGCAGCAAGCCCGCTGTACAAACAGCAAGCTAACGCGTTGGTCGCTACAGCTTGGGGTATTTGACTTCGAAATCCGGCATGTGCCCGGAGTAGAAAACGAAGCGGCGGATGCCTTATCGCGATGTCCGGTGGGTTCGGAAACCGTCGACGAGGAGTCATTGGAGAACAACGTCCATGACCATCCGTTGTCCCGACCGAAGCCGAACATCATACACTGCGGGGCAGTGCAACCGAAGAACGACAATGGAAACATATCGTTAGCGGACATCCGAGAGTGGCAACAAAATGACCCGGACATACGGGAGAAGGTTGCTCAACTCTCCGGAGATAGCGCGAGATACGGTCGTCTTCGGAAACTTTACACCGTCCGGGACCAGGTATTATACCGCCATCCCTCATCCATCGCAGTTGGAGAAGAAGGGGTGGTAGTCCCGGCAAGTAAAGCAGAGCGGTTGCTGCAACGGTTTCACGACCATGAGGCAGCTAACCACCCCGGTTGGAAAGAAACGTACCGGAGCATCAAGAGTCGTTTCTTTTGGCCAGGCATGAGAGAGGTTGTACGAAAGTATGTACGTGCGTGTCATGCGTGCGCGTGCGTAAAGCCTCTCAACCGTAAGCCTGAAGATCAGATGTGCACCAGAGTCCCACGTCAAGCCTGGGAGGTGCTGAGCATTGATCTGATGGGGCCGTACCCGAGGACGCAGCGGGGTAAGACAACGATCTTGGTCGTAACAGACTGTTACAGTCGCTGGGTAGAGGCCTACCCCTTAGGAAAAGCGACGACCAAGTCGATTGTCGATACATTCGAACGGGAGTTATTCCCAAGGTTCGGATACCCGAGGGCAATATTGTCCGACAATGGTCCTCAGTTCGTGGCAAAGGCGATGAAGGATGCACACAAGAGGTGGGGGGTGGAAAGTTGGACAACACCCATTTATCATCCTCGTGCAAATCCGGTGGAGCGGCAGAATCAAGAGTTGAAGAAGGGGATGAGAACACTCCTCATCAACAAGCCGCATCACCATTGGGATATCTGCCTGCCACAGGTCCTGTTCACCGTACGAAATCGTATGAACAGGAACACCGGACAATCACCGGCGAAAAGGTTCTTCGGACGGGAGATTAAGGGACCCGGAGACTGGTTACTCCGGCGAGACCGAAGATCTCCGGAAGAAAGGGATGTCCGTCCGGAGTTTTCCGAAGACGACCGGACATCTCCGGTGAAAATCTTAGAGTCTTCGGTCAAAAGTAAGGTACCCAAGTTTTCCCCGGGAAAAACGATTTTAGCAGTAGGGGATTGGGTTTATTACCGAGCGCATCCGCTATCAAGCGCGGAGAAACGTTTTCATGCGGGGTTCGCCCCGAAATGGTTAGGTCCAGTTCGGTTAGCAAAAGAACTAGGAACCGGAGTGTTCATGACGGAGGGGAAAACCCCTATCAAGCTACATGTCTCAGCAATGAAGCGAGCAGTAGGGCCGTTAGTTGAACACAAGTAACCATAAATTGTTTTTTTAGATGGCAGAACAAAATGCGCCAAGACCACCCCGCCCATCCCGCGGAGAGATCGCCAGGCTCGTGGAGCGGCTGCGGAGGACTGCCCGCCAGCTTCTAAGTGAGGCGAACCACCTGGCCGGCGAGCAGGTGGACGAGGTGGTGACGGGGTGGTCCGCCCAACGGGCCACGACGGCGTCGTTCGGACGCATCAGGGCCAACCCGGTGGCGTGGGCCCTGTTCGAACGGGGGTTCGCGGAGGGACGGCGAGCCACGCGGGCCAATACCCCCGTACCCCAACAACGCCGAACGGCACCAACGGGGGCCCGTGGAAGGGGAGCTGGTCCAGCGGGGCGCCAAGCCAGGAGGCCACCAGCTCCGTACCAGCGCCACGACGTCCGGGACGAAAGGGGGCGTTTCCAGCCCCACAACCCGATACCATCAGCGCGAGAGGCAGCCACGGTAGCGGCACCGGCAGCAGCGGGAGCGGCAACGACAACAGCGGTAGCGGCACCGGCAGCGGCGGGAGCAGTGGCCGTGGCACCGGCAGCATCGGGTCCAGCGGCGGACGTGCCATCGCTGCCCCCGGTTCCTGGGCTGGCGGTGTTGGTGGAGCGGTTAGAGGTGATGGAGGTGGAGCCAGATATCGACGCGTATCTGGCCGCCCCACCTCCGTCCCTCGATAGGCCGTAAAAACGTTTATTCGGGTTCGTCGCGTGGACTGGGGGGGGAGTATGTCGCGGTCGGGTATCCGACGATCGCGACCGTCTTTCCTCTCTACGTCCGCGCGTCGCACCCAATAACCGGTTTGCGCGTCGCCGGTCCGCGGCACCGCCGGCAAAGGCTCGCGGGCAGTCGCAGACCAGTCACGAAACGGCGAGCGTGATTTTTATTCTTGTGTTAAATAATAAATAGCTGTGTTAAATTGTACGTTTGAGTTGAGTCTTCTGTTTCTGTCATCCGCACCCTCTCGTCAATCAGTCACCGTCATAGTGTACTACGTAAACTGTGAAGACGGATTCGTGTACTACAATAATATCATTACTATTTCGTGTTAAACAAAAAAAAAATAAAAAATTATCGAACGTTCAGTATCAGATAACGTGTATCTAAAAGTATATATCGTTATAAAATCGATACGATACGAGCTGGGTAAATTCCGAGCGCTTCTATCAATATATTACACACATATATCATAATCTATGACTAAATAATTTCGTAATTTGTTTCTAATGATTATTATAATATAATACAGATAATATAAAAAAAGTAAAAAAAAAAGCTGGTAAGTGAGATGATGGTGGTACAAGTTCGTCCTTCGTCCCTTCGGTCCTCGGACAAGATATTGGTGATGAATGTATTAAGTTTTAAAGAAACGATGACTCATTTCTTTAGTATAAAACGATTCTGATCAAAGCTTCAGTGTAATATAATATATTATTATTTAAATACTGTTTACGTAATTTACGGTTATTTGTACAATTTTTGGTGAGTTTTTTTGTAATTAAACCCTCATAAAATATTCAATTAGATATAACTCATTTAAACTTCAATTGTTATAACAATTATAACTCATTAGAAATAAACTTAAAAGAAATCAGACAATATCAAAAAAAATTCGTATAATAATTTATTAAAGTGTGTATAAAAAAAAATCCTGAATAACGATTTTTGAACTTTTGTTAGGATAATTAGGTAGGTATATGAGTAAGGTCATATTAAATTTTCAGAACTTTTTGTCAAATATTTAAAATTATATTACATAAAAACTTTCAACCATTTTGGTAAATTAAAAGTTCTATATTTAAGTCAAAAGTGCTATAATTGTTCTGAAAATGTTGTCCAATATAAAAAAGTATGTATTTGATATTGGATAAAATTTTCAAGTTTCTAGCTTCAATACTTTTCGATTTATGACTAAATACCTAAAATCTGAACAGTGAAAATCTCGTTTACGGCGGATTTTTACCGATTTTACCGTTTTTACTCAGTTTTTCGATCGTTATTCTTGATTACTGGAAAAACCATGGAGATTTTGGAAAAATTACCTCTCTAAAGTACCATCTCAGTTCAATTTCAAATCTAAAGAGTTGCTGGACGAAACTTTTGGACTAGGATTTCTATACGAAAAAGTGTTTACAGAAAAAAAAAAAAAATAAAAAAAAATAAACATCATTGTAAAACCATAAGATCCTTCGCTTCACTCAGAATCTAAAAATTGAAAAGGTCCAGGGGCGGCGATCGCCCCATCGCCCCCCCCAGAAATACGCCCTTGCGTAGTACTTTTAATATAAATGTATATTTCTTTTAACCGTAGCTCATTTATAAATTGAGTAATCATCACCATTATATTATTATGTTCAATTGATTTCTTGTTTGTTTTCTTTGTTACTATTATCATTTACCTTTGTCATATTATTATAATTTTGCAATTGTATATTCATTGTAAGTGTTTTAATTTTAGTTCTTACTGAAAACACTTAAAAAATGCAAATCGGATGCTGCTCACATAAAAGAGTCATTACCCGTATATTTTACATAAATAAATAAATCAACAAATGTAGAATATTTGGTTCTTATAAAACATTCGTTAACATTCCACAAACTTCGTAAAAAGTGATCACAAAAAAAAGCACATATATATAAATTAATTAATTAATTTATTTATATTTAAATACATATATCGATTATATTTATATATGTATAATATAATCATTTAGGTTAATATAATGATTTTTATGTATATGAATCATTTTCGGGCCAGAATCTATAATACATTTTTATGTGACCAATATATTCTTTATAATAATCAAAAACACCTTTGCCAAATTATTAATATTTTGTATCTGTATTTTGAACTAGCAAATCTTATTACTGATCAATGATCATGTATTTTTTTTTCTTTATGTCACACAGTGTTTTATGTATATTTAGCCTTAATTCATTTATAAATTGAGTAATCATTACTATTATATTATGTTCTATTGATTTCTTGTTTGTTTTCACTTTTCTTTGTTAATATTTTGATTTACCGTTGTCAAATTATTATTATTTTGCAACTGTATTTTTATTGTTACTGTTTTAATTTTAGTTTTTAGTGAAAACACTTAAAAAATGCAAATCCGGATGCTGTTCACATAAAAGAGTCTTAAATGTAGTTTATTAATGGTACTATGTACATATTTATTACGTTATATTATAGTGTAGACTTATTTCCATTTTTACTAGGAAATCGACGGACTGTATTTGTTAATTTTTATGCCTCTATAAAATATATATTTATATATACAACGGTCATCGACGATAATTAATCCATAAATAAAAATGTTGAACAGTTTGTATTATTTTATTTAAATTTGGCGTCCTGTTCATAAAGAAAGCGAAAAAAGTATTTAAAAATAGTGTTTGGTTTTAAATACAGATACTTTCAAAAATGTATTCAAATACTGCGCGCAAGTACTTTTTTCAAATGTATTTAAAATACGTATTTGAGTACTTAAAAAGTATTTGAATACTTTTACTCAAGTACTTTACAAGACTGGGTCAAATTAGGTAGAAAAAAAGTAATACCAAACATTGAACGTTCGGGATCGTGTTCTGTTCCAAAATTATAGTACCCTGTATATTCCTATTATTATTATTGTAACTTTGATTCGACCCACGTGATTTTGTAATACAACTAATTACTGGGTACATTATGTCTAACTAATTTGAACTGCTTAATTACTAAATATATTTTTTTAATAGCATTTGAATGTGTAACCCTAATTAAAGATCTTGGCTTTAAATATTCATCTTATCTATATTCTAACGTTCAAATCTATGTGATGACTGATGGTAAATAGACCATTAAAAATGCTTGTATCAAACAGTAAAGGTTCTCTACCAAGTCGTACTCTTTCATAGAATAGAGTATAAAGACATATTGCTATAAAATTATCAAACTTAAAGATAAATATAACATTTTACTATAAAACTGTATATTTTAGCATTTTCTAGGGAATTTGGCAACTATAGATCGCACACGAAAAGAAAAAACACTATTTGTGAGTTATTATATTATAATTTTGTTCACAAAATCATATCTATATATTATACATCGAAAATCGTTAAAATTTGAATCATAATTTTTTTTGAATATCTGAGGGAAGTATTTGAGATAATTTTGTTTTTATTTGACATATAGATATATTTTTGTGTAAGTAATATTAATGGGACTTTGATATGTTTTCTGATTAATAAGTCATTATGAAGCCAAACACATTGAATTAATGTGTAAAGGTATTTAAACGTATTACTCAAAATTATCTTCCATTAGAAGTATGTTGAAAAAAATATATATTATGTTATATTATTAAAATTATTTGTATAGTTATTTTTTATTTTTATCTATATTAGTTAGATCAAACTAGTGTGTAATCCAAAAAAAACTGAGGGACACAATTCGTGTATCTCGAAAAAAACTGAGGGGCACTATATAATATTTGGGACACAACTCATTTGCAGCCCTTGGGTAAATCCTACTTTTATGGGTTGCTCAATGGGTTGCTTAGATGACTCTATAATGAAAAATACTGTTCAGTTTATTTGATCGGCAATTGCTGTTTTAATTTTAAAAATCTTCGTTAGAAAAATATATTTTATTGAAAAAAGTTGTTCTGCTGCCTAATTTATAATTTACATCAATCAATGGTAAATTTTCTCATTGATTTTTTTTAAAAGAAATTTACAAGGCGCTTAGAAAAAAAATCAAAGTGTAAAAAATTTCAATTTATTTGTTTTTACGTAAAAATTAATTTAGTAAATAGCAAATTGAATTTTGACTATTTTTTTTTTCATATCAAATACGATTGGCTAACATACATTGTTGATATGTTTTTATGATTTAGTTTCCAAGATCAACGGGCCACAATAAATTTGTTATTAGTCGTTTGATTCGATTTGGGATTTAATCAGCTCTGGAATTAATTCTAGAAAAGTGTTTTTGCGAATTTTCTCTTAGTTTAGCTGAACACGTAATTTTTATTGAATTTCGATCTTTGCACATATTAACTCTGTATACTTATCTGTGTAATACTATATTATATATTCATATACATCTTAATCCATAGTTTTTACAAACAATCATACAAAATACACATTTTGTAATCTCATCGCTCTGTGCGCATTTTACAAGAATCATGATGAGTGTACAAGACGATACGACTTTGAAAAAGGTGATTAGAGCATGCAGTATTGAGCGGTCAGAGCCAAAGGTCACCCACACGGTAAGTAGACTACATCACTGTATAGTTTGTAAGATCTCACCAGGCTAATGTGAAATGATTGCGTTAACGTTTTATAACATAGTCCCGTACAATATTACAAATATAGTATCATCACGTCATTTATTTTGATTTTATCTTCTCCCTTGAATTCAAAATGCATTTACACGTAACGTGTCTTAGTCATGGCTGGCAGACCATGCACTCTTATACAGTGAAGTAGAAAAAAAAAATTAACTATTGCAGCCAACGAAGCCTACAAGTAAATATTATTTTAGTATATTATCTCGTTCCGCAGATGGTACGTGGTTGGTGGAGAAGAACGACAGCCACCATACTAAACGTTGTAATTCAGATTTTAGTATTAGCATTAAGAGAGCTGACGAGAAGCCTGTTGAACGGAATAAATAGCTTAGTCGGCATTCTGCATTTCACGCTGGGAAAGGCTGCTGAGTACCTGTTGATTGGAACGATTCTCATTCCTCAGATTATAGTGTTCGTGCTTGGCAATTTAACCGAAAATCTGGTCAACACTATGAGTTTAATGGGCCTAATTCTGGGATTCGTAATTGATGAGATCATTAATATTATAAATGAGCTCTTTGCCGTCAATATAATTGACTCTATGAACGATGGGATCAATGACCCGGTGGCCAATCAAGATATTAATGTAAACATCGTTAGAAATGCGCGGTTGAAAGCGTTTGTAAGGGTTGAAAAATCATATGAGTCGACTGTGGCTATCAGTGCAGACGTTCGTAATGAATCATCACAAATTGAACAACATAATAAAGAAATTCCACTGGTTAGTTTATAAATGTATTATACTTATGCAGAGGGGGTACTATTGAATCACATTAGTGAATAGATCACGAATGTTTCAACATGCATCAGAATAATATTTAATTATTTCAATCATTTCGAGCCCAGATGTTTTAATTAATTTTTAATTTTATTTACTTTATGTCATGACACATCATGATTTTGTTTTGCTCGATGTTTATCTAATTCTTTTGGTTTTTTTTCTTCTTTAGTTGAAAAATACTCCGAAACCACTAAAATCGGTGATAAAATCAAATAAATTAACCGATTCACAAAAGAAATTTATTGATACATTTATCAACAATCCGACGGTATCTAAACATGTTGACAATGAGGACAAGCCGTGTATTCAAACCATAACAAACATACCACAGGTAAGAATTAAATTTAATTCATTTCAAGTTTATATATTATTTTAAACATATATTTAAACGTATATAGAATTTTGGTTCTTCCCGCCGAAAAGTGTGGTACGATTATTTTAAACATATTTTGTATGATGTATAATTTGAAATATTACATTACTATGAAACGTATATGCGTGTATAAATATGTGTAAAAATATTTATCATGTACACAAATACTAAAGTGTGATACAGTACGTCGCAGTACCATATCCGCGTAACTTTATTGTACATTTTAATATTATGTACCTATACTTTTCGTTTGATGTCCGATTATTGTTTTATTATTGATCCTTGACGATCACGAGTGTATCAACATGGAATTATCTTTTTACCGTTTGATATCGGGTCGCATCACGAAAAGTCTCTGGTTTATACAATTTGACGGAATCGAATATTGTTTTGCGCTATTGACGAACAAACGAATTGTATTTGTTTGTTCGCAGACGAATTTCCCTCTGCCGGCGATCGGAGGACGAACGGAAAACTGTCGGAACGCTCATAACGTCGTCGATTCGGTCACGGCGAGCGTCGCCACCGTCGGAACGATCCTTTCGCGATGGGCCGACAAGCCGGTCGAGCGGAAACGCGTGGGATACGTCAATCACGGAGAGCCGCAGACCGCTGGATCATCCAAAATCAGTAACTCACCCAAAACCATCGGAGTTCATGGTGGCACCAGGGCAGAAAGACGTGGTCGTGTCTATTTCCCGAGCCTGACGGCTGCGACAACGCGACCGCACGCTCAAAACGCCGTCGATTCGGTCATGCTGAGCACCGCCGCCGTCAGACATGTCGTTTCGCACCGAGCCGACATGTCGCCCAAGCGAGAACGCGTGGGATTTCCCGGTAACGGAGTGCCACCGACCGCTAGATTGCCCAAAATCGCCAACTCGCCCAAAACCACCGGACGTCGTTGTGACGCCGTGGCAAAGAAAAGTGGACGTGACGTCACTTCAACATGGACGAAAGCCGATTTTCCGAGCCTGATGGAAACGACGAAGCGAGCGCTCGCTCGAAACTCCATCGATTCGTTCGTGCCGAGCCAAGTCTTCACCCGGAAGAACATTTCGCGTCATACTGACAAGTCGAACAAGCGGAAACGCGAGAGATTCTCCCGTGACAGAGCGCCGCCGACCGCCAGTTCGCCTAAAACTTCAAACTCGCCCATAATCACCGAAGGTCGGGGCCACGCCGTGGTGGAAAAACGTGGTCATGAAGTCATTCTGCCTCAGACAAGAGCTGATTTCCGAGGTCTGACGGAGACGACGACACAACCACCCATGGAGGACGACGACGCGTGGTGAACGTCGGCATTGCCGGACTTCAGCGTGCCGCCGATCGCGGTACCGCCTCCGCCGGACCGTGGACGGTTCTGGTACGGACGTTACGCGCCGTTTACCAACACACCGTCGACTTGGAACCCGATTCTTGAGGGCCCCCAGTTCGATAGTCGTCGTTCCCTTATAACGACACTGCTATAACGGGCGATATCCGTTTCGTATACCTTGTGAGGCAAATCAAAGAGCTGTGTTGCGACATAGTTATGTCCTCAGTACTCATAGTCTCAAATGTCGCGAGAACGGTCACGAATAATCATTTTGAGGCCCCAATACCAACTCCCCTAAAAAATGAATTCGTTTTTCATATCTAATGCAAAAAAAAAAATTGATATTAACGTCTTTATAAAATCAATTGATTCTGAGGTGTATAAAAAAAAAACAACAGCAACAATGTCCATTTAAAATATCATTATAAATATCTAATTGTATTGGCATTTAATATTAAAACTAAATGGCTAAAAACAAAAAAAATTACTACATCATAGTTTAACGCAAATCATACTTATTTAATTTTAAATTAATATATCTGTTTTCTTTAATCATTTAAAAATTTCATTTGTGTAAATAAAATATAAAATAATAGTATAAAATTGTAAAATAAAAATAATACATAGGATAGAATGTAAAAAGTTATAAAAGTATATCTTTTATAGCCATAGGTAAGCTAAAGCATTGCTAAGCTTCTTAGCTCATCTTTATGTTTTCCTAGCCTCCATGTAGTCCATTAATGTCCCTTCTATATCTAGTTTGTTAGCACTTTAATACGAGTACATTGAAATCAATTAACTATTATAGCATGAAATATTTTAAATTTAAAAGTATTCTATGATATTAAATTAATCTCCTATCTCTATCAAGGCTGTCATAAAACTTAGTTGTTTTTTTTTTTTTTTGGTAGGTCTACTTATCTCATTTTAAAATGGAAAATCGATATATTTTTCGGATAGATCCAAATATGAAATTTTAGAAGCTTCTTCGAAATTAATTTTCATGTACTTCCTTAGAAATCTCTTGAATAATTATTAAATAGATTCGGATATTATTCGAATAAATAAACACATTATTATGACACTTGGTGAAGTGGTGTTGTTTTAACAAGTATTATGAAACATAATGTATTGTAGAACATTATATTATAATCTCATCTATTACACCAATGTTAATTTCCGTTTTCATGTTTCCTGACTGTTATTATCGATACGACGAATTGTCACATCATTAAGCTCCTTGGTCTCATAAAGCGTGTCTAAACGATGTGTTGGTTACGTTTCTTGGGACCGAAATGCTCGTACAAGATATATTGTGACGTAAATGAGAAGAGGCGAACGTAACAAGGATATAATATAACTGTCTTGTTCGTACAATATAATTATAAAATATTTATCCTGCATTCAATAAATTAATATATGTATATACATAATGAATGAAAATAGAATAAAATATATAAACATTAAATCACCATTTCAGAACGTATATCATTGTGTTTTTGAAGTGAAACTTCTTTACGCGCGCTTGGCTTGGGGAGTAAGCTGACGAACGCGTTACGAAAAGTGTGATCAGGCGAGGCGAACGGTAATTGGTGGGGGATATAGTCAAGCGTCCGCAGTGCGCGCGCACATTTTTCTTTCTTTCTCTTACAGCTGGGAAATGAAATATGTGTATACTTCAGTCAGTAGTTCGTTTGCGAGTTTACTAGCGTTACGCGAACGGTGATAATTTGGTTATTTTATTGTAATTTACTGTAATTTTATTGCGTTTTGAACAATTTTATGAATTAATATTGTTCAATACATTCAATATTTTACGTTTAAAGTGAATAAAATTGTAAATTTATTTTAAAGTTTATGTTATGTGAATTTTCGGGTAAATAATAACAAATTATGGAGAAAAGTGACACAGACTCCGAGTATGAAAGCGGTGCTTTAGGACCACCAACTAAGAAGAAATTACGTACGGAAATTGTGCATAAAAAGTGTGTGACAATAGATTCAAGACAAGATTTTAAACCTAGTGAGACCCAATCAATTGATAATGAATCACGAAGGTGAGTACGCATCTCAAACCAGTTACTCGAAAATGCTCCAGATAATATGATTGATGAAAATAACAGTGAAGTTATACATTTAATAGACAGTTTAGTATCAGTTTCAGCATCTCAAGCATCAGGAAATATTAAATTACAAACTCATAAACACACATTTACATGCTATAAGAAGATAATTGCTAATAAACCACAAAAATGCAGATTTGAAGCACCTTTTATGCCATGTCGCAAAACATTGAATCTTACACCGATGCAAAAAACAGACGAACATTTTCAACGATATGCTAAGAAATATGCTGAAATCAGATCCCATTTAGAAAGCACAGATTACGATAATATCGATGACTTTTACGAAAAAAATAATATTCAATCGGACGATGAATACCGCAACATACTTCGTGCTGGAATAACGAGACCCAAAATATTCTAACGAATATTAAATATTTTAACGAATAAAACAATGAAAAAAAATAAAAGATCTATGCAAAAATATTAATTTACTAATGAAAACATAAAATAAATTTAAATATTTGTAGGAAATTAATATATGTATATGTGCATACATGTATATATTGCACACACATATTCATATATATACATATAGATAGAGCGAAAGAAGTTTCACTTCAGTCGTGCGGTCATAAGCACACTCACTTTTTTATATTGATTATTCTTTATTTCTTTTAATTTAATTAACGGCAACCATTACATAAGTAGTATGACTTTCAATTACTAAGGAGAATTTTTCTTTTTGAAAACATTGGTATTTAAACTGCATAATTAGACTAAGAGTTCAAACGATTTATTTGTTTTATTTATTTATTTTAATTTTAGAGTAGCAAAGTAATCTTCTTACTCCGTTTAAATTAAAGGTTGATTAAAATTTTTCCTTTTAATAACAATATAACAAGATATGGAGATGTGAGAACATATTTTAAAATAATGGATACAGAAGCAGAGATACTTTATAAAAATATACTGTTTCTACTACGTTACTCTAAATTTAAATGCTAATACATTTAAGTTATTGATTAGATAATTACATTTTAATTCCAAATTGTTTTGAATGGATATTCTCTTTAAGAAATAGAAGTTATAATTAGTGACTGTAATTCATTATGCTCTTAAATATATAAAACAAATAATCTTCGATGGTGGTAAAACATAAAATTCAACAATTACGTCACAAATATAAAATAAATAAATATATTTCAAAGAAAATCTGAAGTCGTTTATTTGTGTTCATTATAATATGACAATGTATTGAACGAAATGATTTCCGTGAGAGAATGCTGTTTGGTCAAAGCATTGAGTGTTATAGTAACTATCTAAAACTAAAACAGCTATTCGCCATAAGAGAATAACAAACGTTAATAATATCTCTCAGTCTAAAACAAAAACCATTTTTAACCAAACCTGTAATTTTTTAACAAGTTTTAGACTGTCCTAAGTTTGTTGAAATGTGAAGGAAGATTTTAATAAAATATTACAAAATGTGATTTACCTTCCAATTCACATCAATCAAATCAATTTATAAGTTATAACTATTTTATACATTTGACTTATACGTAAAAATCAGAAACCTATAACATAAGAGGTATTTTATTTCGTGTACGCAATACATACCAATGTTTTACAAATATTTTTTTAGACATAGTTCATACGCCGTATACTGCTGTTTACTCTCCGATAGACTCTGCGTATACATCTGTAAATAAAACTATGAAGCCAATTTTCGTGTTGTTTTTTTTTTGTGCCTTAAACATACAATATGTGTAACAAAAGATTTTAAGTACTTTACACCGTGTGTGTGACGTACATATCCGTTTTTGGCCGGGTAAAATAAACATACGTGTTCAGAATGTGTCATTCGAGACGACGACAACGACGATGAGGGGGAGGGGGTAGGACAAACGTAGTTATATATTTTTGGAAGAAAAACACGATTATTATCTCTGTCGGTGTTTCGTGTCAGCGTGGGAAAGAAGAAGCCTTGTGTCGTTTCATTAGTATTCCACTTTATACCGATTAACATACATATAGACTACATAACAACCGGGTTGCATATGAAATACGCTGTGTGTACGCTCGTGTGTGTGTGTGTGTGTGTGTGTGTGTGTGTGTGTGTGTGTGTGTGTGTGTGTGTGTGTGTGTGTGTGTGTACTTGTGTGTTTACCACATACATAAAATGACAGATTAATATGAGGTTTTGTTATACCAAAGACTTCGTTGCGTTATTATCGTGCATCTCGGTATTTTTTATGATGCTCTCACAGGGGCGTGCCTAGAAATTTTTTTCGGGGGGGGGGGGTCAATTTTTTTACTGACACGTACCTATTTTAATATATATATATATATATATATATATATATATATATATATATATATATATATATATATATATATATCACAACAAAAACCCTTCGTAAACTTCATGTGAAAATGGCTAAATAAAAAAAAGCCGATAAGATAATGGTGGTGGAAGTTCGTCCTTCGTCGCTTCGCTCCTCGGACAAGATAATGGTGAGGAGTGTATAGCACTTTCTATCATGGGATCACCTAACCTAACCTCGGACAAGATATTGGTGATGAATGTATTAAGTTTTAAAGAAATGATGACTCATTTCTTTAGTATAAAACGATTCTGAGCAAAGCTTCAGTGTAATATAATATATTATTTATATACTGTTTACGTATTTTTCGGTTATTTGTCTGATTTTTGGTGAGTTTTTTCGTTATTAAACCCTCATAAAATATTCAATTTTTAACTCGTTAGAAATTTTCTGTTACCAAAAGATTTGAAACATGTTTTTATATCTATATTCCAAGTTTCATTGTGATCGGACACACCAAAAAAGATTTATACAGATTTTAAGTTGAAAATTAACGTAAAAACAGTCGTTATTCATATACGAATTTATGAAAACGTGTATAAAAAAAAATCCTGACTAACGATTTTTGAACTTTTGTTAGGATAATTAGGTAGGTATATGAGTAAGGTCATATTAAATTTTCAGAACTTTTTGTCAAATATTTGAAATTATATTACATAAAAACTTTCAAAAAATTTGGTAAATTAAAAGTTCTATATTTAAGTCAAAAGTGCTATAATTGTTCTGAAAATGTTGTCCAATATAAAAAAGTATGTATTTGATATTGGATAAAATTTTCAAGTTTCTAGCTTCAATACTTTTCGATTTATGACTAAATACTTAAAATCTGAACAGTGAAAATCTCGTTTACGGCGGATTGTTACCGATTTTACCGTTTTTACTCAGTTTTTCGATCGTTATTCTTGATTACTGGAAAAACTATGGAGATTTTGGAAAAATGACCTCTCTAAAGTACCATCTCAGTTCGATTTCGGATTTAAACAGTTGCTGGACGAAACTTTTGGACAAGGATTTCTATACGAAAAAGTGTTTACAGAAAAAAAAAAAAAGAAAAAAAAAAAAAGAAAAAAAAAAAAAGAAAAAAAAAAAATCCGAATTACCTGTCGTCTCACGTATCCGGATTGCACGTCATATTCCTGTTCAATTAAGTAGCCACGCACAGTTGATTGGGTTCTCCGATGCTTCATTGAAAGGTTACGCCGCGGTCGTATACCTCCGACTTGTATATGTCAACGCGTCACCCACCATTCATCTTATTACCGCTAAATCTAAAGTAGCGCCTTTAAAGTCAGGTCGAGCCGATGAACTTCTATCTGTCCCACGGCTGGAGTTGTGTGGCGCATTGCTGCTGGCACAAGTGCTACAGCGCGTACAAGGGACCATGGCATCTGTTGTGACATTGTCGTCAATTCACGCGTGGACTGATTCAACTGTCGTTTTATCCTGGTTGACGAACGTGCAAGTACAATATAAAATATTCGTCACCAACAGACTCAACAAGATCAAGGAACTAATTCCAACATGCGAATGGCATCACGTGGTTACTTCCCAAAACCCTGCTGACTGCGTATCTCGCGGAATGTTCCCAAAGGATACGCTGGATCATCGCTTGTATTGGGATGGTCCTTCATGGTTGTACGAGAACACTGATGATTGGTCATCCACCACTTTCCAACCTTTAGCTCCTCATGAGATTCCAGAACAGGCAAGCCACACATTAAGCGCAGTGACAATCGCCACCCAGGTAGATGACCCCGAGTGGTTCCAAAGGTTTTCCTCATTGACAAGACTTCAGCATGTCATTTCATATATGCACCGGTTCATTGATCGCGCACGAAAACGACAGTCAGCACGTGGATATATTCGACATACCGAACTCGAACGTTCATTGTTCGTGGTCATACGGCTGACCCAGTATCAACATTTCTCGGCGCTCCGCAAATCACTCACGTCAGTACCACCCGAAGCTCCTCCGATACCACTAGCTAGATTGTCTCCCTATATTGATTCCGAAGGAACAATTCGCGTGGGTGGACGTCTGCGGCACTCCGTACTACACGATGACGCCAAAATCCCATTTTATTACCGAAAGTGTGTTCTTTGACTACACTGTTAATCCGACACTATCATTTATAGTATCTTCATGCCGGCCCACAGCTTATATCGTCCTTACTTGTGCAACGATATTGGATAATGTCAGCCAGGGCCGCTATCCGTCGCATAACATTTAAATGTATTATCTGCACTCGTCAAAAGGCAACCGCGCCCATACCAATGATGGCAGACTTGCCACCCGCCAGAGTGCGACCATCCCGGCCATTCGCTCACGTGGGGGTGGACTATGCAGGGCCGTTTCTGATCAAGGAAGGGAGGCGGAAACAAGCACGCTCTGTCAAAGGTTATCTAGCCCTGTTTGTTTGTATGGTGATCAAAGCGGTTCACATTGAGGTTGTTTCGGACTTGACCACCGACGCGTTCATTGCTGCATTACATCGATTCGTGTCTCGACGGGGACTCCCGTCAGATATATATTCGGACTGTGGTACGAATTTCAAGGGAGCAAATCGTGAACTCCAGCGTATGTTTTCTGAGCCTGCGGCGCAGGATTTGTACTCCGGTGCTATCTCCTGCCATTGGCACTTTAATCCACCAGCTTCACCGCACTTCGGAGGGCTCTGGGAAGCCGCTGTGAAGTCTTGCAAATACCATTTGAAACGCGTGATTGGAACACAAATGTTGACGTTTGAAGAAATGGCCACACTAGTCAGCCGGATAGAAGCCATCTTAAACTCGAGACCGATCACGCCACAATCTTCCAGCCCACACGATTTGAACCCTTTGACACCAGGTCATTTCTTAGTGGGTGGACCTCTCGTCACAATTGCTGAACCGGATTTAACCACTACTCCGATGAACCGTTTGCGCCGGTGGCAACTGTTAACTTTGTTTCACCAATCGTTTTGGACCAGGTGGGCATCAGAATATCTAGCGAGTCTACAGACCCGAGCCAAATGGATACGACCACAGCTCAATATTGAGGTCGGGGACCTAGTCATCGTCCGATGCCCAAATTCACCACCAACTGCTTGGAAACTCGGCCGCGTGGAAAGCACTCATCCAGGTGATGATGGCGTGGTGCGAGTCGTCACAGTGCGCACCGCCGATGGGACGTTCAAAAGACCATGTGTCAAACTTGTCGTGCTACCTACGCCTGATGATCCTTAACATCTGAACTATTCTTTAATATCATTCTCGTTCCTTTTCTGTTCTCTTTTGTTTATTGTTCCTATATTTAAAAAAAAAAAAAATGTTGGCCCCCCAATTATTAGTATTACGTGACCCGCGAAGTGTATACCATCCTACATGAGATTGAAAGTCGCTCCAGTCTGCGTCTTTCAAGCCGGGAGTATGTTGTCGCCACAGCACAATGATACGTCACGCAGTCGAGCACGGCCAGATCAAAGGTCGTGCCGTTGTTGTATTTGTGTCTAGCGAGACAACTGGTCGGCCGCCGTGTTATGTAACACATGCTATCGGCCTATGGTGGGTGATATGCAAATGTTGTTGTCGCCGGCCAGTAATATACACACTGTTCGTCGTCTGTACCGGTGTTATGTGCGTTTTGCGAGTAGCCACGTTCAAACGGCTCGCACTACATTGTTTTGCGAAATTACTACGTATCTAATTTCTGAGGTGGCGTCTGTTCTCCGCTGCAGATACGTCGAGTTTTTTTTGCTCGAGTTGATGGTCGTCTGCATCGATATTGATGGTGTGTAGTGCGTACGAATTACCCGTCGTTGTAATTATTCGCCGTGCGTAACTATTGCACCTTATATATACACAGCGGCGTACCCGTCGTGTCGTCAGCATACACGGTATCGGTTGCTGTCGCGTTACGTCCGCCGGTTTCGACATTCGGTATACCGAGCGTGTTTGTGTCCGTTGGTGAACCAAAACACGCAAGTGATCCCCGGTGCTGCCGTCGTTCATGCCGGGAGCTCGTCGTCAACGTCACGGGTCACCACGATCTACGGCATTTAAACCCAGGGTCACGTAACGTTCTTATTATTATTATTCATAGGTTAAGATATTATTGTTGTGATTTATTTTAGTCCTAAGCTCCCACCCTTAGCCATTTCATTGTTATAGTCTTAAGACGGTAGGAGAATAAACATTTATTGTCAATTTACATCGTGTGTCATCAATTTTCTTTCTTTTATTTTTCTTATTCTGGTTCTCATTCTTTTACCAATATCGGCGTAGTAGGAAACCGTGATATTCAAAATTCGGACCTGCTGCCCAAACAACATCATTGTAAAACCATTAGATCCTTCGCTTCACTCAGAATCTAAAATATTAGATCTTTAAGCACTATAAAGATGTGATATCATGAATTAATGCTAAGTATATTGAATTTAAGTAAACGTATTTTGTTTCAATAATTTATTTATATAACCCCCCCCCCAGGCACGCCCCTGTGCTCTCAAAGCTTGAATGAAAAAAAAAACGTAAAAGACTTCAAATAAAAAAAAACTTTTACATTATTATCCTGAAAAAAAACAACATTTCCGTAATTATATTTCAGATAATTATACCATGACGCAGCTGAATCCACCACCCGTGAACTTCGCGTTCATGATTTCAATCATCCGTGTCGACCTTAAACCCATATAGATACAGTGATGTCGGACAGTTTGAAAATACATAATTTAAGATTTCCTGCGCGATGCGTAATAATGCGTACACGAAGAGTCATATATCTATTTTAATATATATATATATATATATATATATATATATATATATATATATATATATATATATATATTCTAGCTGACCCAGTGAACTTTTTCTCGCTCTTATTTATCGCGTTCAGATAAACTTCGGAGTGATAATAAAACACATATAGTTCAAATATCAATGTGATTTTTTTGAATGAACCCGAAATCAGTAAACAGCTATTATTATAAACAATGTTTTTCTCCATTAATTTGCTTCTGCACGTTACTCTTGCTCGATTATCACAGACATTTTGATTAATTAT
This sequence comes from Therioaphis trifolii, assembly GCA_027580255.1. Taxonomy (NCBI): domain Eukaryota; kingdom Metazoa; phylum Arthropoda; class Insecta; order Hemiptera; family Aphididae; genus Therioaphis; species Therioaphis trifolii. The sequence goes on from CM050404.1 coordinate 2,495,107, forward strand.
TGAACGACGTATACGTCGTCCAAGGTTTTGTCGCGGTCGGGTATCCGGAGATCGCGACCGTCTTCCCTCTACGTCCGCGCGTCGCACACGATAACCGGTTTACGCGCCACCGGTCCGCGGCACCGCCGGCAAAAGCTCGCGGCGGCAGCGGTGCGTCAGTAGTTAGCTGAAAAGTCTTGCTTAACAAGCCATACGGCACGGAGCTTGTCACTGTATTAATCGTTTTAATAAAAATAATATTTTTCGAGGTGTCTTTTTTGTTATTTCATTTGTGTCTCTCACCTCACAACACCGGACACTTCAACTGGCGCAGTCGAGTAAAGAAGTAAAGGTAAGTGCTAATTTAAGAAAACAGTTTTTTTTTTGAGAAAAATTAAAATAAATTAGCACTCATCAGGTTAAAAGAACCTACATAGGTGTTGTACGGGCCGGCTGCGTAAAATATTGCTACGCGCAACCCGGACACCAAATTAATCGTGCGCACCACCAAGCACTACCTAAAACCGAATTTGTCGGCCACACCGTGTGTATGTGTGTATACGTGTGTGTAGCTCAGTCAGAGTGGTCGGGTTCGCCGCGCAAATCTGACGAGCTACGTGGTGATGGTGGAGTGTGTATGGTGTGTATATTTGTGGTGTGTACTTAAACATTGGAAAAAGGTAACTAATAATATATAAAAAATGGTAAAACAAAATGTGGTAAATAGTGTTGCTGTATTATGGTAATAATTAACAATAAATAAAATTCACAGCAACACTTAATAGTGTAAAAATAATAAACAAACAATAATTACGGCCCTTCTGGCCCAACACTGAAAATGTATAAATTAAAGAAAGAAAATAAATATATTAACTAAGAACTCACAGTTTATTGGTGCACAGACTGGCCAGCTGCTACCTGTACCTAACTCTATAATATAAAAATTCACAAAATCGCGGAGATTAGCGCACACATAATAATAAAAAAATAGTTCACGGCGATTAGCGCTTGGGGTATAAATATAATAATAATAATAATTTTACAATATGAAAAACAAAATTCAATATAAAAGCAATAGTAACAATAATCGATGCGATTAGCGCAGATGTAATAAAAAATAAGATGTTTATGAAATTCACGTACTCTCTATAGTCTCTCGCAATAATAATTTAAAAACATAATACATCAGACGGAGAGAGCCACAATTTAAAATTCACTACACTTAATTGTATGGCTTACGGACACAGACAACGGAACAAATATAATAGTACACACAGGCATCGACCTTTACGGTTACGTAACTCACGGAATTGCACATTTATTTTTGACAATGATAAAATTCACGAACATTTACTTATATCTAGTTGTTATGTAATGTGTGCGTGTGTGCGTGTGTGACCGATATTTTAATTAGGCCGGGTGACCTAATTATCTAATTTATTGTTGCCGTTTTCGGCGGCAACAGGTGTCCTGATTGAACTACCGGTTTCCTAAAAAGTTGTTTTGTTAAGTTTATATAACAAATAAGTAGCTTTTCCAAGTTAAATGGGTCAATTATCGGCGAAAATTCGCGAATTTTGGTGTATGTCCTATAGTTAAATTTAGTTTAAACTAGAAATAGATTGGAAAGCACACGGTTGTCAGCGATCGTCCCGTGAAATCTTGTCTTGGTCATTAATTAATTAATTATATTTTCGGCGTATTATATAATAATTAATAATTTAATCACAATGGTAACGAAGTGCATTAGCGAATTAAATGTGACCGAAATTAAGAGGGAGTTGTCAAGCCGTGTTATGGAGACCAGTGGCACCAAGGTCGATATACTTCTAAGATTAGAAGAGTATATTAGGACCAATGAAGGTGTGGACCCAAGGTAAGTAAGGTTTGAGGCGTTTGACTTGTTATCAAGTCAGACACCGGAAAACAATACAAAGTCACAAATGGTCACAGAAACAACGGAGTGTGACTCCGAAAGAGAAGACCAGACCATCGTCTACATGGGGAAGATTTTGGACAGGTTGGAGGGGCTTGAAGAGATCGTCGACAAGCAGCAGCTAACTATCTCGACGCTCAATGAAAAAGTTGAGCGTTTGGAGAGTGAGTTAGCCGAAGAAAAGCAGCGATCGCGCTCCACGTCCACTGTCACAGTCGAAAACCAGAGAGAAAATTAGTCCGGTGAAAACCGTTGATTCTTCGGTAAAACACCGAAGACAAGGTCAGATTGTCCCTCAGAGAGACATTTAGAACGACGTTCCGGAGAAGGAACCACAGTTCGAGAAAATTGTCCGGGGCAATGGCCCAGTTTGGCATATGGCGGCCGTGCATCAATGATAAGGTCGAGTCGGCTATCTAGTTGTTTTACACATCTGTGGGTATATTATTATTACAATTAATACATATTATATAGTCGATACATAGATGATAGTTCCTACGGCGACATAATACCATAGATTACTACACATATAAATATAAATTAAGTTTAAAAGAATACTTAAAAACACTGTAGAAAAAGTATATTTTGGGTGGCATTATACTTTTAGAGTAGATACACGAAACACATGAAGTTAAATTTCCCAGTGAGAATTTAAGAAAAAATGCAATTTAAAAACTTGATTTTCGACAAAAAATAATTAATAATTAATCTTAATTTGTGAATAAAAAAAAAAAAAAAAAATAAATTTATTTTAGAATCTGAGTGAAGCAAAGGATCTTGTAATTTTACAATGATTTTTATTTTTTTCAGTCCACACTTTTTCGGGTAGTAATAAATTTCAAAAAGTTTCATATTTAAAGTAAAAAAGCCACCTTCATTAAATCGATTTTAATATATACACTAACTTGTAAATAATATTTAAAACACAAGTTACTAACCTTGCAAAGAGATAACATGTAAAACGATTTGAAAATAAAAAGTACATTATTAAAAATCAATAATACGTACAGCAGCGGACAAACTGTCCGATAAATAAAAATAATAATAGGTAATAAAAATACCGATGGCGAGCGTCGCCGAGGCACGCAGCCTTCAGGATTCCTGATAATGTTGGTCGCGGATTAAAAGTGGCTCCGTAAAAAACGCGAGATATGAGACCGCCGCAGCAAGAGAGATCGGTCCGCGCGAGAGGCCACCGGTTACGGTGGCGGAGTCCGAGTCCACCAACGCGCCTGCGATCCTAGTACTCGGCCACACTCGCCGTAATATACGGTTAGATTATCTATTCAATTTTTAATTAATTATTCAATAATAATAGTAATAATAATAATTTATGCAGTACGTATATGCACATTTCAGTGATAATATATTGTTTATATTTTTTTAAGTTACCAAAAGACCACGAGTTGACTGATTTCAGTTCAGTGCTCAAACGCCATTAGCATTATTTTACTTGGATACTCATAGTCCTAAACATTCATAAATTGACCGGTTCAAATTGGACCTATAGTATATAGAAATTTAATGCAGGAATCAAAAATATTATAAAAAATATGAAGAGAAATGGCAATATCATTAATTGTTGATTATTAAAGGTATAAAATAATTAGGCAGATACTGATATCTGCCCGTTTTTCGTGCCACATGCGGTCCATTTCTATTACTTCACCGTCCGTTAACGTGTATAGAAAAATGTATTATACAAGTGCTAAAATTAAATAATAATATAACACCCAAATTATCACTGTTTAAAAGTATTGCTTCTTCAGTACTGGTTTGTACGTTTACCGGTATGTTATAGTAAATATTAATTCCTTTTTGTAAAAACATTTTTTTTTTTTTATTATGATAATTATACATTACAATGTATCTATTGTTTTGACTTTTTAATTTACGAGTGAAAATGATTTCTCAATTAAGTAAGTACATAATTCAAATTGAATAAATCAACTTAAAAATATCGCCGCCTCATCATGGGAGGAAGTCTTTTACGAATTTCGAGATTATTTTCAACAATTCCTTCGTGGAAATTATATTTTAACTATCATCATTTACATTATATTAAAATATGCGAATAAGATTTTGAGCTCTCGCCACGGTCAGTGGACTTATGACACTTACTTTGATAATTTTTTAATTAAATCGCACACGTGATTCCTAAAAAACGTATTTTTCAGTTAATTACAGAATTATGTATAAAAAATGAAAACGAAATTTAAACATGCGTTTTTGAGTAGTCTTTATGTTTTTGACAGGTTTTTATGAGAATATCGCTCTGTGTGACATTCGTTTAAGATAGCCGTAGATAATTGCTGGGAACCGCCTACGCGTGCCACATCGCATCCGTATGAGAAACAACACGAACCTAGGTACTACCAACACCTGAGTATTATAACATGGTCATTTGGCACGTCCTGTCTATGCGTAGTCCAGCGAACTCGTACGAGCAAATAATTGACTATCGTGTTATAGTCGTTGGCATGTGTATTTGGTACTTTCTTCTACTGGTCTTCAATACTATCTGCAATATTATTACAGTAATGTACGTAAACACTTTCCGGAACCCGATTTTCCGTAGTTTTACCCATTGTTTATACAAAAACACATTTTTCCGGGTCTCTAATTCGTCCGTCAACCCCGGAGCCATCGTATAAAATCAATAACTGTTATACGATATCGTTGTTTCATTTTTCAGTATTTTAATAGATAGGTTTTTTGTTCGTCGTCTTTACACACACACCCATAGTTGATTTTCAAAAAGTAAAAACCCTACTCTCTGAATATCGATAATACATCAATTATTCGTTACTCTTAAATTTAAATAAATAAATTAAACAAAAAAATAATTTGAGCTCTTAGTCTAACTAGACAATTTAAATACCTAATTTTTCAAACAGAAGTATTCTCTTCTGTTATTGAAAGTCGTACTTGCCTACATAATGGTTGCCGTTAAGTAAATAAAAAAAATAAAAAATTAAAGTAATCTAGATACAAAAAAAACACAATGTAATTATTTCAGAAATGGTGCTTTAATGTTTTTATATTTTATTGGAAACAATTTGTTTTTAAAATACATTTATTGGATGCAGGATAAATATTTTTTTTATTAAATTGCAAGAACAAGAAAGTTATATATCCTTGTTACCTTCGCATCTTCTTATTTACGTCACAATATATCTTGTGCGAGCTTTTCGATCCAAGAAACGTAACCAACATTTTATTTAGATACGCTATATGAGGCCAAGTAGGCCAATGACGTGACGATCAATCGTATCGATAACAACCGTCAAGCAACATGAAAGCAGAAATTAATATTGGTGAAATAGACGAGATTATATAATGCTTTTCAATAAATTATGTTCGAGAATCCTCGATAAAATGATACTACATCACTGAGTGTCCTATATTAATGCATTTATTTATTCAAATGATATGCAAATCTGTTTTATCATTTTTCAATAGATTTCTAAGAAAGTACAAAACATGAATATGAATTTTGAAGAAGCTTCTAAAATGCCATATTTAGATCAATCGAAAAAAATTTATCGGTTCTCCATATTTAAATGACACATACAGACCTATCAAAAAAAAAAAGTTTTATAGCAGCTTTAAGAGCGGTAGGTGATTAGATTTATATCATAGAATACTTTTAGATTTAAAATATTTAACGCTATACTAGACAGTTTATTAATTGATTTCAATGTATTAATGTGCTATCAAACCAGATATAGAAGGGAAACTAATGGACTACATGAAGGCTATGAAAATATAAAAATCGACTAAGAAGCTTAGCAATGTTTTAGCTTACCCATGATACAAAAGAAATACTTTTATAGTTTCATAAGTTTTCAAATTTTATTCTATTTCTAAATTTTATTTATATTTATTTATCATATTTTGTATATGATTATTTTATATTTTATTTACACGAATGAAATTTTTAAATGATTAGATAAAACAGATATATTAATTTTGAATTAGATAAGTATGATTTGCGTTAAAGTATGATGTAGTAATTTTTTTTTAATTTTAGCTTGAAAAAGTTTTAAATGTCAAAAAAATCAAATATTTATAATATTTTAAACGGATATTAGTTTTCTTTTTTTTAACACACTGGAATGAATTGATTTTATAAAGACGTTAATGACATTAAATTAATTATTGCCAATCAGAAATAATTTTTTTTGTATACATTAGGAATGAAAAACTAATTCACTTTTTTTGGTGGGGAGGGTATTGGGGCATCAAAATAATTATTTGTGACCGTTCTCACGACGTAAGAGACTAAAAGCACCGAGGATTTAACGATGTCGCAACACAGCTCTTTGATTCACCCCACGTTAATAAGCGAACGATGACTGTGAAACTTGCAGGCCCTGGAGAACCGGGTGTCAAGTCAATGGGGTGCCGGAAAACGGCGTGTAACGTCCGTACCAGAACCGTCCGTGGCGTGGTGGAGGCGGTACCGTGGTCGGCGACATGCTGAAGTCCGGCAGCCACAGGCGGTCAGCTGGTAATGCCGACGTTCACCACGCGTCATCGTCCTCCAAGCGTGGTTGCGTCGTCGTCGACGTCAGACTTCGGAAATCAGGTGTTGTCTGCGGCGGCATTACTTCATGACCACGTTTCTCCACCATGGGGTGGCCATGACCCCCGGTAATCATGGGCGAGTTTGGAGTTGTGGATGAACTGGCGGTCGGCGGTACTCTGTCACCGGAGAATCTCTCCCGTTTCCTCGTGACCGACTTGCCGGCACGACTCGGAACGATTTTCCGGGAGGAGTCTTTGCTCGGCGCGATCGAATGCACGGCATTTTGAGCGTGCGGTCGAGTCGTCGTTTCCGTCAGGCTCGGGAAATCGGCTCTCGTCCATAATGACGTAACGTCACATCTACTTTTCTCTTCCACGGTGCCATCACGAACTCTTGTGGCTTTCGACGGTGGCGCTGTGTCACGTAAAAATCTCTCACGTTCCCACTTGGGCGACTTGTTGGCAAAACGTGAAACGATCTTCCGGGTAGAGACTATGCTGGGCGTGACCAAATCGACGGCGTTTTGAGCATGCCGTCGCGTCGTCGTTTCTGTCAGGCTCGGGAAATCGACACGACCTCGTTTCTCTGCCACGGCGCCACCACGAACTCCGGTGGTATTTGGCGAGCTGACGGTCGGCGGCACTGCGTCACGGGAGAATTTCTCACGTTCCCGCTTGGCTGACTTGTCAGCTTGGCGCGAAATAGCTGGTCTGACGGCGGCAGTTCTCGGCACGACCGGATCGACGGTTGTTTGAGCTTTCCGACAGTTTTCGGTTCGTCTTTTGATCGCTGGCAGAGGGAGTTTCGTCTGCGAAAAAAACAATAACAATTCGTTTTTTCGTCATTAGTACAAAATAACATTCGACCGCGTCGAACTGTATACACAGAAAATGTTTTCGATCGACCCGATGTGAATTTTTTATTTTATTTTAGGGACTCACGGACACGATAAATCATCGAACATACGTTTGTGACAACACAATATATAGATCTTATACTATAAAACGAGTAAGGAATTGTATGTACCTATGTACCTATTTCCAGTCAAGCCATCTCGAAAACGGCTCTAACGATTTTTCTTATATTTCATATATAAAGAGTTTTCGACCTCAGGAATCCAATGGACAGGCAAAATTTCAGGAAAATTTCATTTCTATGAGTTTTCATAAAAAATCTTTATACAGTAAAAGTATAGGAGAATTATTAGTTACGCCCACTTTCTTTAATACACACTTTCTAAGCGCATCTAATGAACAGCTGCTCTTTTATTTTAAAAAGCAGATAGAACCTAATTTACATATCAATTGAAAGAAATGTAGAGACGTAACTAAATAAATTATTTAAT